>CM061553.1:143902130-145152130 GCA_030864225.1 Capsicum baccatum var. pendulum | reverse complement strand
TCTAGGTAGTTGAAGGTGCAAAAGTGCAATTATCTGACTCACGATTTGGAATTGGTACCTATAGTATTTGTGCTAAAAATATAGCTTTACTACTTTTATAGGGTGCATGTGGAAATCTTCTTTGATCTTAAGAGTCAGAAGTATGTATTTGTTTAGAAAGAGCTTAACCTCAAGCAAAAGAGATGGCTTGAGCTTCTCAAGGACTACGACATGTGTTTTCACTACCAACTAGGTAAAGATAATATGGGTGTTGATGCCTTTAGTAGCTCATCTATGAGGAGTCTAGATTTTATGGATAAGGAGAAGTGGGAGTTAGTAAAGGATATTCACCATTTTTCTACCTTTGAGTTTGCCTTTTGGACTCCGAGGATAGTGGTGGCTGTGCATAAAGTGGTGTGGTTGTCTCTTGGTGCTGAAATTAAGGAGAAACAAGCGTTAGATTCAGTGTTCATAAGGGTCAAGGGTAAGGTATATGGGCAGAAGGTGATGACTTTCGATATCAGTGGTGGTGGTACCTTGTGGTACCAAGGGAGGTTACATGTTCCTGATATAGATGGTTTTCGAGAGATGATCTTGGCTGAGACGCATGAGTTGTGCTATGTTGTTCATCCTAGTTCGACGGAAATATATCCTGACCTCAAGGAGATGTATTAGAGGAACAATATAAATAGGGATGTGGCTAACTTTTTTTCCAAATATATCGTGTGTCACAAGTGAAAGTGGGAAGTGATCAAAATGAATGTTCTTATCGATATTCTTTGGTCTCAAAATTAATTTGATTTGGTTTGGTTTGGGTCATCATGGATATGATGACAAATTTAGCTCACTTTTTTCCAGTATGGAATAACTTCTCAGCTGAGGATTATGCGAGGTTTTACCTATAAGAGATTGTAAAGTTGCATAGGGTACCTATTTCTATCATCTATGATTATGGTATGTAGTTTTCATCTCACTTTTGTCAGTTATTTCAGAAAGGGTTGAGTCCTAAGGTTAGTCTGAGCACTACTTTCCATTCGAAGATGGATGGTCCAACAGAAAGGACTATTCAAATACTTGAGAATATGCTTTGTGCTTGCGTTATTAACTATGGTAGTAGTTGGGTTCAACACTTACCTCTTATGGTGTTTACTTACAATAATATCTACCACTCTAGCATTGGGATGGCTCCATTTGAAGTGCTGTATGGTAGGAGGTATAACTCTTCTATTGGGTGGTTCGAGGTTGGTAAGGCGGATATGTTTAACCTGGATTTGGTTTACCAAGCTATGGAGAAGATGAAGGTGATTTGGGATTGGGTTAAGGCTTCCTAATGTCACCAAAAGTCCTATGTAGATGTAAAAAAAGGTGATTTTGAGTTTGAGGTAGGAGATAGGGTGTTCTATAAGGAGTCTACCATGAAAGAGTGATGCGGTTTAGGAATAAGGGGATGCACAACCACCTATATATGGGTCTAATTATGATTTTGAGGATAGTTGGCAATGTTGAATATGAGTTGGAGTTGCCTTCTAGGTTGAGCACTATTCACTTGGTATTCCATGTCTCTATGTTGAGGAAGTGTATTGGTGATCCATTACAAATTATGCCTGTCGAGGATATTGGTATCTCAGATTCTCTTTCTTATGAGAAGATCCTAGTTGAGACCTTGGATCATCAGGTTCATCAATTGCAGACCAAGGATGTTGCTTAGGTAAAGGTTCTATGGAGGAACCACAAGGTGGAAGAGGGTACTTAGGAAACGGAAGAGGACATAAAGTCTAAGTATCCATTCCTATTTTTTGCTCTGGTAATTCATGCTAAAGGTATGTTTTCTTCACAACATCTTTGCTTTCTAACTTAGTTAAGGAAAAGATGATTTCCTTGTATCATCATTTGCTATCTTAAAGGTAAGAGTAGAGACATCTAGGGGTTTAAATTGTTCTTGTACTGCCTTATTCCATCATTTGGCAATGAATAACCCAATTAGGAGAGAATTGAAACACCTCAAATTTTGACCCTTAAAGATTTTTTAGAGTTTGGACTTTTGGACATCATACGACTTGATGGTACTTGTCGTATGATGTGGGTATAAATTAGTATCCCAATTCATATGATGATCAGTGTCAGTTGGGGTGGTTTTTGTCCAAGGTATGACATGACTCTATATGAATCTTATGGATATAGTACGAGTACTAAGGTCCAAATCGTATGATTAACAATGTCAAGCCCTTGAGGTTCTGTCCAAGGTATAAAGTTAAGGGTACCACTTTTACTATTGGTATTAGTGGGGTGCCTAAACCGTACCCACCTGCATTCATTTTTTAGCTTTTAAGATGAGGGTATTTTGGACATTTCTCCTGATAACTTCTTTTGGCCCCACGACTTAAAAAACTATTCGGACTTCATTTACCCTATTATAATTAATCAAAAATACTTTAAACACTCTCAAATCTCTCTTTAACTTTTGGTTTAATAACAAGGCTAGGTTTCCTCATAGTGATTCAATCAGAAGCTTTTAAGAGCAAATGCCTCCATCTTCTTTGGTATCTAAGGCATGTTACTCCTCCCTCATTGTTATGTCAACTAAAGTCATTTTTAATTAATGGTTTTCATGGCATAAATTGGGATATTATTTTGGGTTTTAAAATATATATTGGGGGTTTTGGTTGTTCTTTTTTGGATAATGTTTTCCCATGTCTTTCGTATGGTTTTCATGTTATAATTGTGGTTTGAACATGTGGTTGCATGGGAATGGTTAATTGGTGCTTGATTTTGGTTTTGTAAACAATATGACCTCAACATGTTTGATAAAAATTCTATGAGAATGGTCTTGTTAGATAGTTGGACTTTCATTGAAAACTTTGCATTGCATAATATGGTAATGGAACTTAAAGTTGTTTGGGTAGTTTAATTTGTAAAATGGTAAGGTCTTGGTGGCCATTGTTTTTCGTTTAAATAAAAACCTTTTATGATACACAGGAATCTCCCAAATAATTTTACTTGGTGAAATTGTAGGGTACATGGGACTCCCTTAAGTATTAGTTTATGACATTGCTTGTAAGCTATAGTTTGTATGACTATACCACTTCATAATGCCTTGGTTATTAAGACATGGAATTGGTGGTTTGGTTATGTGTTAAAGGTTTTAATTGGGCAATTATGGCCGATTGTGATAGCTAACCGTGAGGGTGTGAGTCTGATGAACGGAAACTAGAAAATCTAATTTGCCGACATGAGGTTTGGTCATGGCAACCATATACTTGTAGGGTACACGGGAATCCCTTAAGTTATACTCGTATATATTTGTATTATGGAGGCTGAAGGGTACACAGTAAACCCCGACCCTCATGATGTTTCCAGTTTGTGCGACTACATGTACTAGGGCCAGTTAGGGAGATAACACTGGACCCATATAGTCCATAGGTGGTTTTAGGATGGTGAAGCTACACAAACCCAGGTTAATGATTTTAAATGCATTCTAAACTCGATTCCCTTTCCCAACACGAATTATATATATATATATGTATGTATAAAGGTGATTGCATATGGCTATTTACTTGGTTTTAAATATTGGTATTCTTTTATCCTTACTCTTGAGTGCATGCTTGCATTCACCCGCTAACCCATCTTTGGGTCTTGTATCCCCATACCATGTAGGAACTGGCCATAATACTCCTCCTGCTCATTGACTAGATTTAGGGACAACTCATGCTGGACTAAAGTAGTGAGCTTCTATTCTCTAGAAGGCTCCATTTCATGTTATGGATTTCTCTACATACTTTGTTTCTTAGACTTTGGTTTTGGCTATGGTCGGGGTCATGTCCCGATCGAATATTGTTTTACTTTTGGTTAGAGACTTTGTGTGACTACTTTGGATTAGGATAGGCGGTGTCAGTATTGGTGTCATCCTTTGTATTGGTATTTGTATTGGGATGACACCATTTGGACACATTTGATATATTATTGTTCCATTCTATCTTTATATATATATATATATATATATATATTTAAAATTCATCTGACTTGAGGTGTAGAGTGGTAATGGTTAGGGGTTATGGGTGGTCTCTGGTCTTGGGTAGGACTTAAGATACTCAACATTACTAGGACCTGGGTTGGGTTGTGACATGCATGGGGTTGATGTTGACATCTTCTCAGACTATATGAGTCTGTAGTATGTGTTCACCTAGTAGGAGTTGAATCTCAGGAAAATGATATAGCATGAGTTGTTCAATGATTATGATGTGATTCTTCATTATTATCTAGGTAAAGCTAATGTAGTTGTTGATGCTCTTTACAAGTTATCCATAGGGAGCTGGTCTCATGTAGATGAGGAAAAATAAGGTTTGGTAAAGGATATTCACCATTTAGCTATTCTAGGAGTTCATCTTTTAGACTCTGAGGATTGTTTTGTGATTGTTCAATGGGTGGTGAAGTCATCTTTTGGTGATGAGATAAAGGTAAAGCAGATTTTAGATCCTATTTTAATACAGATCAAGGATGATCTGGTTCAACAGAAAGTCCTAGCTTTTGATATTGGTGGTGTTGGTATCTTGAGGTACCAAGGCAGACCGTGTGTGCCCGATGTTGATGGGTTATGAGAAAGGATCTTAGTTGAGACTCCTAAGTTGAGGTACGCTATTCATCCAAGTTCGATAATGATATACCATGGCTTGAAAGAAATATATTAAAGGATAATCATGAAGAGGGATGTGTCTTTGTGGCCAAGTGTATGGTCTATCAAAAAATGAAGGTGGAGCACTTAAGGCCCTGTGGTTTGTCTCAAGTGTTTGATTTGCCCGTATGGAAATGGGAGGTTATAAAAATGGATTTCGTTACCGATCTTTAGTGGTGTCCCATTCAGTTTGATTCTATTTGGGTTTTCGTGCATAGAATGATCAAGTCTACTCATTTCATGCCAGTAAAGACTAATTATTCAGTCGAGGATTATGCTAAGCTCTTCATTTAGGAGATCTTCAAGTTTCCTAGTGCACCAATCTCTGCTATAGCTGACCGTGGAATGCAGTTCACGTCTCACTTTTGGCACCTATTTTAGAGAAGTTTGGTGACTAAGGTGAACCTTAGCACCATTTTTCATCCTTAAATGGATGGTCAAGAGGAGAGAATGACTCAGATATTGGAAGATATGCTATGTTCTTGTGTGCTTGATTTTAGTGATAGCTGGGTTAATCATTTGCCTCTCATTGAGTTGGCATATAATAATTGCTTCACTATAGTATTGGGATGGCTCCTTTTGAGGCCTTTTTTTGGTAGGAGGTGTAAGTCTCCTATTAGGTGGCTTGAGGTTGGTAAGAATAAATAATCCAATCCTCACTTGGTTAACCAAACCTTAGAAAAGGTAAAGGTAGTTTGGGATAAACCACCCAAAGTTTCCAAAAGTGGTATGCGGATGTGAGGCGAAGGGACTTGGAGTTTTATGTGGATGATTTGGTATTATTAAAGTTGTCCCTTATGAAGGGAGTGATGCGGTTTTGAAAGAAAGAGAAGCTCAATCCCCGTTATGTTGACCCATACCATATTTTGAGGCGAATGGGAAATGTTGCTTATGAATTAGATTTGCCTTCTAGTTTGGATTGCATTCATCCAGTGTTATATGTTTCGATGTCAAAGAAGTGCTTGGTGACCCTTCCTTGATTGTTCCTTCAGAGAATGTTGGTGTTTAAAATTCTTTATAATATGAGGAAGTCCTGATTAAGATTTTGGATTAGCAAGTCTGTCATTTGAGGATTAAGGATGTGGCTATGGTGAAGGTTCTATAGAAGAGTCATTAGGTGAAAGTGGCTACTTGGAAATCTTAAAAGGAAATGAAGTCCAAATAACATTCTTGTTTCCCGCTTTGGGTAATCATGCTTAAGGTATGTGTATTCTTTAAAATCATTTTTTAGTCTTTGTTAAAGGAAAGTGTGGATGTATTCTGTGTTAAATCATTCTAATGGATTCCTTGAATCATTATTCAAGGGAGATTAATCCTAACGGGGGAGAATGTAACACCCTGGGCTTTGGTCCTTGAAAATTTCTTAACCTTTGAGTTCACTGCCTTGACTACGATTGACTGTATGAGTCGTACTATCTCTATAAAGTTTGCATGACCCATATCGTAGAATGACCAATAAGTTGTCCAAGATATCCCTAAGTTTCTATCCTAACTACGTTTGGTAGTTGACGAGTCATGGTGAGGCATTATGAGTCATGATGTGTGACTCATAGTTTAACCAGTGTAATTGCCCATGTTTTCTATTGTGACCACAATTATGACTATACGAGTTATATGGTTTGGTCACAAATAATAGTGTGAGTCTCGTAATCAGACTAGTGAGGAATACTTGAGGTACTGCTTTAATTATTTGTCATGGTGATGACTCGTAAGGAGACTCTACGAGTCATATAGTGCCTCGTCGTCACCAACGATAATATTTCAGCTTCATAATTGAGGCTTGTTGGTAAATTCCCTCTTTCACCACTTAAGACCCACGACCATAAAACACTTCTAGGGAATTATTTTCTTTATTTATTAAATCAAAACACTCCTTTTACTCTCTCAAATCCCTAATTCAAAGAACAACTAGGGTTTCTCAAGGTTGATTGTCTAGAGTTTCCAAGGGAAAATCCTTGATAACTCTCAACCCACTCCAATGATGGAGGGGTAAGGCGGTTGTTGTAAAAAAACCCAACAAGAGGTGGGATCGAATCCACAATTAGCGAATTATAGGCTTCAATTCTTATGTGTGTTCTAGTTACTACTAGCCTACTCGGAATGATAATAAACAAGACATGTAAAATAAAATGCGGGGATTTGAATAAGGGATAGTTTGTCAACTAACAATGCTCGGATATAACACTTTTGATTTAAAATCATGATTTGAGGAAACCTTGGGATTATCTCTACCTAAAAGTGCAAGCATGATGGTTGATGATGGTTTGAAATGAAATTTAGTTGTTAACTAGAGGATAGGATAGGTCTACAGTCATTATGGCCAATCTCTCAATCAACCCACAACGATTTTGCCCATTGGCTCTTTCGAGCACCTAAACCGTGTACAAGTTATATTCACCTAAAACCTCAATCAATCTATTCACCTAAAACCTCAATCAAGAATTCCTATTTCTATGATGATGTTCTTGACATGATTTACACTCCAATTAAACTTATTTCTAAGATTGTAAAAGGTAGTGAACCATAGACTTAATTGTCTACAACTGCCTTTCCCCCCCTATAACCCTTTTTTAAGGATGTTATGATTTACATTATGTTCACCTTAATCCTCTTTCAAAGATGATGAAGGGTTTCTAGAGTTTGGGGTTTTCACCCATCAAATCTATTTGGAGATTTTAGGGTTTTCACCCTCAAATTCCAACTAATAAGCTCAAGCAATGGTTGAAACCATAATCAATAACTAAAATTCATGCTTACACATCAACACCTACACACAAAAATACTTTAGTTCAACATAATCTCATGACTAAATTACTTATCTACTCATGAAGAAAGTAAAGAGAAATATACCATAAGGATTATCCAAAGAATCCATTCTTTAGAAAATCACTAAGATACTTAGCCTCCAAGACTAATTACATAATATCCAAATTAAGGTTTCTTCTTCGTAATTCAAAAAGTCATATAAGTTAAGCAATACCAAAAGAATAAAGGGGTTTTTTCACTTAAATATGATTTGGGATTCGTCTAAGTGCTTTTACAGATTTTCCATTTGGCATATTCCCTCTAAACTGCGATCGTGCAAGACTGTTCGTAGCCGCGGCATTCTACCATGGTAGTGTGTTGTGATCGCTTTGTGATGACTGTCTTGACTGACTATGACCATATATTTTGGACCGTATTCGTGGTAACTGAGGCTGATGTGCTTCAGTTCTTTAGTTGCATTCTTTTTTGCTCCCTTTTTATCATTTTCAGCTCCAATCGACATCTTTTGATCTCTTCAAATCTATGCCTGCAAAGAGTGGATATTAGTGCATTTTATCACCAATATGTCTCATTTATATATTAAAATCAAGGTAACGAGCAAAAATGTTAAGTGTGAATGAGTAGAAAAATCAACACTCATCAACACCCCCAACTTAAGACTTTGCTCGTCCCTAAGCAACACCACCATTTTCTATGAGACAATTTCATGTGTATACCCTCATTCTATCTTTCAATGATCATGATTACTTAAAATAGAATGCTACCACCAAAATCTAATCACATCTGGGCTAATAGGCTTTTAACGACTCCCCTCACTATAACATGGAACAGAGAAGGATGCAATAGACTTTGAGGAACAACCATGTAACACCTACTAGCACTGTAGAAATGACTCACATGATGGTCATAATCTTCTTATACTTCCATTTATCTCATTTTCGGAATATGAAAAAATGTCCACCTAAACTAATTCGCATGCCTCCTCATGAGAGACGATAAATTTGCACACCTAGTTACCAATCATGTAACAAAGAATTTTAAGTTCAAACACTCGCTCTCCCAAGAAATTCTCCATTTTAACAAGTAGCATGTCATAGGCTTGTCCCTATTTTCAATAACCACTACAATGATTACACTTGGTTGGGAATCACAATGGGCTTTTTGAGCTTGTTATGTAGGTTTGGGTTAGGGTAGGATATCAAATTAGGACAATAAGGCTATACCCTCCTTGTATTTATGCATCATGCTTTATTAAATTTTTGCCATTAGACCACTTCTTTTACTTTAATTATTATGCCAATTTTTTCCTTTTCTTGGTTTTCCCACTCCCTTTTTTTTTTCTCTTCTTCTTTTCTTAAGCTCGTAGATGCCTTCTTATAGCTTTTTTGCCCAACTACACTCATTTAATTTCCACCAACCCAACTTAAGATTTTAGCCTTAACTTTTATTCTTAAGTTCAAGAAAGGTAAGGTTCAACAGTGGATTAATAAAAAGGTCATAACTTGCAATGCGTTTGGCAAAGAAAATTCCAAAGGCTCAAAGAGGGTGACTAGGGGTATCTTCTATGTATTGGGACGCTTTTTAGGCTAAAGTGGGATTCCAAAATTACAAGATAGCCTATGATCATTTTACCAACAAATCACAATCAAAATTTATCTTTGAAAGGCTAATGGGTCATGTTATAGATGGTACAAGTACACATGAGATGAAGAAAACTAAACTCACACACATAGCATGCGAATGTTGCCAAGGGGGTTCAATTGTTCTACCCCCTCGAGATAAAGATGGAGTATTCACTATATTTCAAAAGTCAATTTTTTGAGTCATAGGAAGAGGGAAAATTTTGTCACAAAGTAGCTCATATCCATGACTTCAAATTCTTAAATATTTTCAGACCGAGGGGGTTGTTTTTCTTTTGTATCTGCACCACATATAATTTTTTTTAATCAAGGCTACAACCCCAGCTTTAGTCATACTTTTGAAAATTGTAGTACGGGAAAACCACTCATATGGTTACTCTGAATTCACCAATGGATATGAATGTGATCCCAAATCATCAATGTTATAGGTACGTAGACTTTCCTTGCATTTTATGGCCTTGATGCCACGGGTACTCAGACTTTCCTTTAACCTATGGTTAGAAATGCAATCACAATTGGAAAGCTCATCTATTAGAACTAAAATAGATATATAAAATAAAATAAAAGTAACTAATTCATGCAAATGTCGGCACCATCAGAGTTCCCAAATAAGAATATTTTGAAAGAGCTGAAAAGTACTTAGAAATGTCAATAATATAGGCCCAAATCAAATGAATAAGGAGGTATCCCCAACTTAAAAAGGTTGAAGTATCCCCATTGCATAAATAATAAAGGATAAAAGAGCTAAGGGTCATCCCTGGAAACACATAAGGGGCTAACATCCCTCTCAAATTTTTCATCATCATCATTCCCCTTAAGGTTGGATCAATTTTGCAGTCAAAAACTTGAAAGGGAGTGTGCAGATAATGCAAGGGAATTTAGGGTATAAGTTGAGGAAGTAACCACGATCGTGACTAAGTAACCAAGATAGTGTTCATGTGGATGACTCCGATCATGCTTGGGTACCACTATCGTGGTAACTAGGAGCATTTCTGCTCTCTTATTTTCCCCTATTCAGCTCTTTATCATTTAACACCTACTTGATCCCTATTCATTTTGTCATGAACATTTCAACATATGTACCCCTTTCAAAACTTACATAATACACTCAATAGTTCCATACTTGCTTTATTTATTCATATGCAAAACCTAGCCTTGACACTACAAAAACATAACAACAAGGATACGAGCCATTTTTGTGGTATTTGTGGGTTTCCTCCCACATAGAGCCTTAGTTTTCATCATTGAATGAAATTGTTATTTTTGAATTTTCAATGGATTTCCACAAGTCCTCACATATCATCCTCTCCATCATCAATTTGTTTTGTGGAAAATTTTGCCGTCTTTTTCTTTCCTTCTTCATCTTGTATTTGGGATAACTCTTTCTCTATATTTTTACCCTTTTCACATATTGCCAAGACTTAATCAAAACTTTTTAGATTGGTAATTTTGTCACTAGAGTAACCACTTCTAGGCTCAGTATTTAATTGTGAAAAGATTTGTCCAATTGGGGTCTCAAATTTCTCAATAGAAGCAGAGTGAGACACTACAGTTTTAGAGAGTTCAGAGAAGTCCCCTTTCAATTCACAAACTATTTTGTCCATACCTTCTACTCTATGTAAGATTATTTCTAGCATTTATTCGGTCCTGAATTTTGTTGGATCAATTGAGGTTGATTCTTTGTTATAAAATCGATTATGGTGGGGGCATAAAATGGCAATAAGCATGACCACGATCTCTGCAAAATCGACCACCATCTCGATTCATCCAACTTTGATTATCACCCTGGCATTGATTTGGTAAGTAAAAAACCATTGAATGATTTGGCATTCATTTGATCTCTTTATATAATTTTTTAGCTTCCTCACCATAGGCTCTTGATGCTGTCCTATTTCCTATTTCTGCTTGTGGACCCATAACATATTTGGCTAGGAGATCAGGTTCGGTCAAAATCTTTGTCATAGTCTTCTCTTGATCCTTATCCTTCTTTCATTGTTCTATACTGGCTATGGGTAAAGAAGGAGAGATATTTAGGACATCGATGTCCTGGTTATGCCATTCCCAATTAGGTTTAGTCATCGCTCTCAATAATTTCATAGCCATATGTAAGTACAAGTTTAAGAGAGAACCTTCCACCGCATTGTTCATGATAGTATGGTTCCAAGGGTCTAGTGCCCTATAGAATATTTGGAGAAGTATCTTTCCCGGAATATCATGTTTGGGGAATTTGACTAACTTTCCATTAAATATCTCCCATAATTCATGAAGGGACTCCACACTCCTTTGCATAAAGTTGATGATCTCATCTCTTGCATAGCATACCTTAGGGGATAGGGAGTATTGATCCAAAAATACCTTAGTAAGCTCATTCCAAGAAGTGATTGAAGACATAGGGAGTGAACGGTGCCACAATGATGCTCTAGACTTTTATGAAAATAGGAAAAAATAAAGGCAAAAGGCTTCTTGAGTGGTATGTGCAAGGTTAAATGATGAACACACCTCTTAGAAATTCTTTAAGTGAATATACGGGTCCTTATTCACTTGACCCTTGAACAATCCCTTAAATTGCAAAAAGTGAAACATAACACTTGCCACATGGAGGTTTCCACTCCCGTGAGGTAGGATACGAGTTGCTTCCATCTAGTCTGCAGCCTTTAGTGGGCTCTAGCCACCAAGGAGAGCATGCAATGACTATACATCATTAGTTATTTCACTCATAATTTTGTTCACATTAGATTTACCTACAAGAAATCCAAAAAAAAATAGAGTAACATTTACCACCTCGGATATACCTAAGTAAAAATCATACCACACAAGTGAAATTTATATTACACTCCCCGACAATGGTGCCATTTTAATAATGCTCTACTCACTCTTATGATGGAGGAGTAAGGCGGTTATTGTCAAATAATCCAACCAGAGTTGGGGTCGAATCCACAAGGAGCAAATTATAGGCTTCAAATCTTATGGGTGTTCTAGTTACTATAAGCCTACTCGGAATAATAGTAAACAAGACCTGTAAAATAAAATGGGGGGATTTGATTAGGGATAGTTTGTCAATTAACAATGCATCGATATAACACTTTTGATTTAAAATCAAGATTTGATAAAATCTTATGATTATGTCTACCTACAAAGGAAAACATGAGTGCTAATGATGGTTTGACATAAGATTTAACTATTAACTAGAGGATAGAATAGGTATATAGTCATTATGGCCAATCTTTCAATCAAACCACAACGATTTCACCCATTATCTTTTTTTTAGCACCTAATAAGTGTAAAAGTTATATTCACCCAAAACCTTAATCAAGAATCCCTATTTCTAGGATGATTCTCTTGACATGATTTACCCTCCAATTACACTTATTTCTAAGAATGCAAAAGGTAGTAAACCATAGACTTAATTTTCCACCATTGCTTTTTCCTCTTATAACCATATTTAAAGGATCTTATGGGTTACCATATATTCACTTTAATCCCTCTTTCAAGGATAATGAAGGGTTTCTAGAGTTTGGGGTTTTCACTCATCAAACCTATTTGGAGATTTTGGGGTTTTAACCCACAAATTCAAACCAATAAGCTTAAGCAATGGCAGGATCCATAATCAACAACTAAAATTAATGCATACACATCAACAGCCCCACACAAACACACATTAGTTCAACATAATCCCAAGACTAAATTACTTACCTACTCATTAATAAAGTAAAGAGAATATATCATAAGGATTATCCTAAACATTCATTCTTCACAAAATAACTAAGAAATTTAGCGTCTAAGCTAGTTACACACTTGCCCAATTAGAGTTTCTTCTTCTTAATTAAAAAAGGTCTATGAGGAAAGAAATACCAAAATAAGAAAGGACTTTTACTTAAATATGGTTTGGGATTCATCTAAATGCTTTTATATATCTGGCCCTGGGTATATTTCCACTGAACCGCAATCATGCAAGACTATCCGCGATCGTGGTAGTGTGACGTTATAGCATTGTGCTGAATGTGATCGTAGTTTGAGGATCACGGTCATGGTAACTGAGGCTGATATGGTTTAGTTCTTCAGCTACACTCTTCTTTGCTCCTTTTTTTTTTATCATTTTTAGCTCCAATCTACATCCTTTGATCTCTTCAACTCTATGCCTGGAATGAGATTAGTGTATTTTTTTCATCAATATGTCTCATTAATTTATTCAAAACAAGGTAATATGAAAAAATATTTTGTGAGAACGAGTGAAAAATCACCACTCATCAATCCCCTCCATTATTGTGATACTTTAAGGCATGTGACTCTACCCTTAAACTTGTTTTACATTAAAGAATGAATTTAGGTTGTAATTTTTATGGATTTGTCCATGGGTTTTGACATGGGTTGTGGCCTTTGACATGGTTGATTCTTAAAATATTTTCACATGATTTATTTTGCATTGATTTTTTTTATTAATGGCTTTGAACTTGTTGGATTCATGGGTATGATGAATAAACTAAATGGTCATGGTTTCTCCTAATTTGATGATTTTGGCTTGGCATATGATTTTGGAGATTGTTCACCCTTAACCCATTTGTGAATTTAATATTGAAATATGGTTTTGTCACATGGTTTGACTTGATCTCTTATACTATTTCATGACATAGACGACTAATGAACCACAAATTAATTTTATTAAACTTTGGGAATTATCTATTCTTTATATGAATGAATAACTTAACATAGGGGGTCATGGATTCACCCATGTGATGGATAATAAATATGTCATGATAATATTAACTTGCAAGTGAAGTAGGTATGGCTATAGTAACGATATTCCCTAATAAATGAATTGGTTCAATGAATGAGAATGTGTGAAAAGTATTTTAATTAGGCTTGAATTGGGTTTTGTTGTTGGGTCATGAAAGTGTAGGTCTTGAGAGACTAATACTGGAAACCGCATTTGCTAGGATAGGGGTCTAAATAATTGGGTGGTTTGATTCCCTCTTATTAAATGATTGGGTCATTAAAGTCTCTCATATTAAATGAATAGATGCTTAAGTCATCCTTGATATATGACTGGGAGGTATGATTCCCCATGATACATATATACATATGAGTATTCTATGGTTTGTGTGGCTACACGTACTGGGGCCCTTTCAGTTAGGGTAGAGCTGAACCTATACAGCCTGTGGGTGCCTTCTTATGATAGTTGAACTATACAGTCCAGATTAAGGTTTTAAAGTTCATGGGAAGCCTTGATCTCTACTCCGACATATAATATATGTGTATGTATATGTATTTACATATGGTTGTGTGAATGGATTTTAAATGATTTTGAAATATTACTCATGACATTATTTTACCCCTTATCCATAATTTACATGCTAGCTCTTAACCCGCTACCCGCTGTTGGACGCTGTATAACCACACAACACAATGTTCGAAGGCACTTTTACTTTTTCTGCAAAGTGATAGGATTTTTATGTTGCCAATAGTCATCTAGAAGTGGTGAGCCTTCCTCTTCTTGAAGGTCTTTACTTTTTTGCTTATCTATTATAATAGATGTTTCTTTGGACATGTTTTTGGCTATCGGTAGGGGCATTTCTCGACTTAGATTAATTTAGTTTTGTTAGATGCTTTGTGGATTACTATGGATTACGTATTTGTTGTTGATTTATCTAAGAAATCTTGAGATTATCTTTATCTATCTTTTTATAAGTTCAAAATTCATCCACTGTTGGTGTATTGTGTTCTATTGACTAGGAAAAAGGGGTGGTCTCCAGTCCATGATGAACATGAGATGTCTGTTGCGGCCAGGCTCTAGTTTGGATTATGACACATTAAAAGGTAATGTCAGTATACTTCAAACCTATTTGAACCATAAAAACATTCTTAAGAAATCAAGTCCATTACCTATACCAAAAGTCTCTATCAATTTCTTTAAAATTAGAAAATACACGTAAAATATAGGGTGTTACATCCTTCCTCCTTAAAAATATTTTTTATTGAATGTTATCATAATTATCCATTCTAAACAAGTTCAATAATAAGTTTAATCTTCCTATTACCATATAACACTTAAATATTTATTTGCACTTGTTAGTTCTCCAATTCAAAAACTTGAAATTTATCTTTGGATATGAATAAATGAGGGTGCTTGAATTTTATCGCTTTCACAACTTCTCGTGTGACCTCTTCTACCTGTTGTTTCCTCCAAAGTACTATTATAGAAGCTATTTCCTTATTTCAAAACTTCATAACTTGTCAATATAGAATAGTAATAGGTACCTCTTCAAAAGTGAGATGTTAGGTAACTTGGACATATTCAGTAGAAGTAATACAATGGGGGTAATCTATTGTCATGTTTAAAATCCCATTGGGAAGGACAGGCTCCTGTAGCTATAAAGGGCCAAGATACCAACCCATAACCTTTAAATTCTCATTCATGTAACTATGATAACTAAGAATCTTGCATGTATGGATATGATGTATTGATGAAAATAAACCACATCGATAAGAAAAAAACTATACATACAAAACTTGGCTATTGGGGACACAATTTCTAAGTGAAAAGACAATACCAAGCTTAACTTTACATTGGTCTACAAAGCCTTTAAATGATATGTAGGTTTAGTTAAGGTCAGTATTAGACCTCACCTCACTTTTAACTACTATACCACACCAGGAAATATATAACAACTCGAAAAGCCTTAAAATAACTTGAAGCTCACCAATAGCCTTTAGATGTCATATGCTCCTACTAAGGATGTGTATCAGCTAAAATACTAGTGCCTGCAATATAAAATGCAGGTCATCCATGAGGGACTTTAGTATGAAAGTATGTACTGAATATGTATGGTTGAATGTAACTATGCATAACACAAGAGCTCAAATGAAATAAAGTAAAAATGTATATACAGTGCTAATAGACAACCTTTATATATATTTGTGGGATTAAGTACATTACATTCTTTTCTTCATTTTTTAGCTTTTACTTTATAGTCTTGTAAGCCATGTGATATAAATGACTCGCTGATAAGTAGTGAATACATAATTTTGGATCAACTTGTGCTAGGCTTATGCCCTTTACCACCCATATATTAAGAGACTGAGATTGGCCTGTAATGAACCTTCACGTTACATACATTATTTCCACTTATATTTGTTGTTAGAGATTCTACCCTAAGTCATTTATGACTTACTGGACTAACATTTTGGTTATCAAGTAATTTATTTGGTATTTAGAGCTAATTCCCTATTTTAAAGCCTTCACTCGGTCAAATTATCTATCGGATGAAAACTCCAGTATAAAAAGCTCATATGCTAATTTTGACATTTCAACAACTCTGAAATGTTAATTTTTGGATAAGAGGACTATTGGTTTGTGTTCCAAAGCAATAAAATATCCTCGTATAGGAACTTCAAATATTTCATAGAGTACTTACTGTCAAATTTGGTAGGAAAATTCATGTCTTAGTTGTGCTAGTGCACTCGCTAATAGTGAACTAAGGGTCATGATCGTGATGCCCTTGGCAGGGCACAACATTCCACGATTGTGATGAATCATATTGCGATAGCAACTTGCGTGGCAACCATTATCTATCACGATCATGATAGTCAGGTCGCGATAATGGCTCATGAGCACTTGGGAATAGTATAAATATCCCCCCTTTAGCCTATTTTCACCCCTCTTCATGCATTTCTAAGTTAACCATAATATTTATAAAGCTCAAGATTATAACTTATGGGTAATTTAGGGATCTTAGATAATGATTATTATGTGATTCTCCTTCAAAATTGTGGTATGATTTCTTCATGCTCTTGGTTAATTTTCCCTTTTCTTCTCTAAAATCCCAAAAACTTGGTTACTTGATTTTAGCACCCCTATAGCTTGAATTTCACCTATTTTATGTGTAATTACCCCTTGAGCAAAGGGGAATGTTGGGTTGTCCTCAAAAATGTGATATTCATTGACGAGATCTATATGGGATTTTTGAGTAATTTATAACTCAAAGCACAATAGTGCAATATGAGTATAATTATTCTTCTCTTGTGGAAGCTTCTCAGAAGAGAATGTCAGTGATTAAGTAGATTTCTGAAGCTTTCTACTGCATCTAGGTAGGTTAGGTTTTCCCTACTCATAGATTAAGCTAATTCAAAGTACCTTTATGATATAGTGTTAGAATTGGGATAGGTTTTAGGTTTTGGTGATGTGATTTGAAAGTCTTAGGTTAGTTGGTAGTTTAGGCTATTTCAAAATAATAATTTAGGAATAATTGGATTAATTGCTCATGTTTTTGGTAAAACCTCTATATTAGGGTTAATTGTGGCTTAGTTAACATCTAAAAGTGGATTTACATACCTTAGCCTAGTCTGGGTAGCATTTGCCTTGTAATAAATTTTAGAGATTTAGAAGTAGGCCCTTTTGAGCCATCTTAGGCCATAGGTTTTTCTATCTATTGTAAACCTTTTATACACATGTTTAATTCCTTGAAAATTCTTATTGAGGTAATATTAATAAACTTTGTCATTGTATGGTTATGATAGGTTGGCATTGAGAGTTGATGCTCATTGATAATACTAGTGGCTAGTGATTATGTTATTGATTGTGCTAGTGGGTATTCTTTTCATTATCGTAGTGGTTAGGCTATGAATGATGCTTATTGATAATGCTAGTGGCTATTTATTATGCTAGTGGTAATGTCATAGATTATGCTAGTGATTATGCTATTGGTTATGTTGTTGTTATGATAATGATATAATTACTAGTTTTAGTCTGGTTATTGATGGCATATATATCGAATTTAATTCTAGAAAGATGATTATTATGACATTGTATATATATATATATATATATATATATATATATAATACCCCGCATATTTCTAAGCT
The DNA here is from genome assembly GCA_030864225.1 of Capsicum baccatum var. pendulum. Lineage (NCBI taxonomy): Eukaryota > Viridiplantae > Streptophyta > Magnoliopsida > Solanales > Solanaceae > Capsicum > Capsicum baccatum. Next base: position 145,134,217 of record CM061553.1, on the reverse strand, counting down.
AGGAAGTGAATAAGTATTCCTACGTATGAAATCTCCTATCCTATGATTCATAGTTGAGTACATGACTTACAATGAATATCCTAGTGATAGGATAGCTTATGATGCATTAAGCATGTTCATATGAGTCACTAAAGGTAATACAAGCTAAGAGTTTTTGAATCCATCAAGTTTTAGTGTTCAATTTTACAAGGGTCATCTTTGAATGAGTATAAATCGATGTTAATATGGTATTTTGGCTGATTTAGAATCACCAAATTGTAGAGAATGAAATTAGATTTCCAACGATACCAATTTCACCATAATCCAACACCCGAGCAAAAAGTGATGCCCATTTTTGTGAGAGACAGTAAGGATAGGCGATTGGTTAGGCGCCGCCCAACCCAAACATAGGCAATTGGTTAGGCGCCGCCCAACCTAGCTTAGGCAATCACTTGGGTGCCGCCTAAGTCAGTTCCAGCTGCCAAAACCACTCCGTTTTCAGTTATTTTAAGGGTAATTAAGTCTTTTAATACTCCTTACACGTCCCTAAACTTAACCCTACAAAATACACATCTTCTAAACATATTACAACCCTATTATCATCTCAAAGCTCATTATCCAAGAGTACTAAAAGAGAAAAACAACTAGGGTTGTGTAAATAAGCTTGAAGATCTAATTTCAAGGAAATTCCTTCGTCAATCATCAAGAATCTTCCTTCTAAGGTATGCATAAGTTGATTTATGGATCCCTTTCATCCATAAAGCTCAAAAACCCTCATTTTCATTATAAATTATGATTTCTATATTGTTGGGTGTTGATGATCATGTTGTTGATATTGGGTGATTCCTAAGATGGATTCTTTGTATGTTTTCTTTTAAATTTCATGATATCATATAAGTTGGAAACATGTAAATTTGGTTGTTCATGATGGTTTTTTGAGGGATTTTTTTCTATTGCATCTCCCATGTTCAGATTGACTCAGAGGAAGATTAAGTTTCAGTGGTCAGATTCATGTGAGAAGAGCTTTCAAGAGTTGAAGACTCGACTCACCTCCACTCCAGTTCTAGCTATTCCAGATAGTTTAGACGGTTTTATAGTCTACTGTGATGCATCCGGAGTGGGTTTAGGTTGTGTCCTCATGCTGCATGGTAAGGTCATAGCCTATGCCTCCAGACAGTTAAATCCACATAAGAAAAATTATCCTACTCATGATTGTGAGTTAGCAGCGGTAGTTTTTGCCTTGAAGATTTGGAGGCATTATCTCTATGGAGTTCATGTAGATGTCTTCACAAACCATAAAAGCCTCCAGTATGTATTTTCCCAGAAATATCTCAATCTTTGCTAGAGAAGGTGGTTAGAGCTCTTGAAGGATTATGACATGAGTGTTCTTTACCATCTAGGCAAGGCAAATGTTGTGGCCAACACTCTCAGTCACTCTCCATGGGTAGTATTTATCATGTTAAGGATAGTAAAGAAAAAGATGGCTAACAAGATCCATCATCTTGCCAGCATAGGCATTCATTTATTCAATTCTTCAGAGGGTGGTGTATGTGTTCATAGTAGTTTAGAGTCATCTCTAGTTTCTGAGGTGAAAAAGAAACAAGACAGGGATCCTAGCCTTGTCAAGCTCAAAGAGTCAGTTCAGAATTAGAAAGTTGAGGTTTTCTCCCAAGGGGAGAGAGTGTTCTTAGTTGTCCAGGTCGTCTATGTGTTCTAGGTGTAGATGAATTGAGGCAGCGAATACTTACAGAAGTGCATGGTGCACGATACTCTATTCATCCAGGGGCCACTAAGTGTACCGTGATATGCGGGAGATGTATTGGTGGAGTGGGATGAAGAGAGATGTTGCAGAGTTTGTGTCTAAGTGCTCTACATGTCATCAGGTTAAGATAGAGATCATAAACCTAGTGGTTCCAAGCAAAAGTTCACCATTCCTACTTTGAAGTGGGAAGAAGTTAACATGGACTTCATGACGGGTTTGCCTAGAACTCATCATCAGCATGATTCAATCTGGGTCATTATAGATAGAATGACCAAGTCAACTTATTTTCTTCTTGTTCTTACTTCTTATTCCACCAAGGATTATGCCAAACTCTATATCAAGGAGTTAGTCAGGTTACACGATGTTCCACTATCTATCATCTTAGACAGAGGTACCCAGTTCACTTTTAACTTTTGGAAAGCATTCCAAAAGGGTCTCGGTACCTAAGTCCATCTCAGCACAACATTTCATCCTCAGACAGATAGTCAACCAGAGAGGACCATTCAGACTCTTGAATCTATGCTAAGGGCGTGTACAATTGACTTCAAGGGAAGTTGGGACGACCATTTGCCTTTAATTGAGTTTGCATACAAAATAGCTATCATTCTAGTAAATGGCTCCATTCGAAGCTCTCTATGGTAGGATATATAGATCTCCGATTGGTTCATTCAAAGTTAGTGAGGCCTCAATCATAGGTCCTAACTTAGTATTCGACACCTTAGAGAAAGTTCAGTTGATCAGAGAAAGACTCCGGGCTGATCAGAGCCGACAAAAGTCCTATGCAGATGTTCATAGAAAGGATCTCGAGTTTGAGGTCAATGACTATATCTATCTTAATATCTCTCCCATGAAGGGAGTGAAGAGGTTTGGCAAGAAAGGGAAACTCAGTCCCCGGTATGTCGGTCCCTTCAGAATTCTTTATCACTTCGGAAAGGTAGCTTATGAGCTTGAGTTGCCTTTAGATCTAGCCTCAGTTCATCCAGTCTTCCATGTCTCTTTCCTAAAGAAGTGCATAGGTGACCCAGCAGTTGTTTTATCTATTTAGAGCATCGACATTCAGAACAGGCTCTCCTATGCCAAAATTCCAGTCAAAATCTTAGATTATCAAACTCGTAGATTGAGGAACAAAGAAGTCCCTCTAGTCAAGGTTCTTTGGCGAAATCAGTTTCATGAGGGAGCTGCTTGGGAAGCAGAAGCAGATATACATACCAAGTATCCTCACCTCTTCCCTGCCAATTCATATCAAGCTCAAGGTAACAGTTCTCCTTAATCTTATTTAGTTTCACGGTCATGTTTCCAGTATAAACTTGGTACCTATTAACATTTCATACTCAGTCATGCATTCATGTGTCAGTTATCCTTGCATCAGATATGCATGAGTTCAGTATGTTAAGCATGTCAATCATGATATCAAGTTTCATTTCTTCATGTTTAGTTCAGGTTCTATTGTCTTGTATCCCTTCATAGTAAATTCTCATTCGAGGACGAATGTTTCCAACGAGGAAATATTGTAACATCATGTTTCTAAGCTAGGAAGAGAATAAGTATTCCTACATATGAAATCTCCTACACTGTGATTCATACATGAGTAAATGACTTACAATGAATATCCTAGTGGTTGGATAGCTTATGATGCATTAAGCATGTTCATATGAGTCAATTAAGGTAATACAAGCTAAGAGTTTTTGAATCCATCAAGTTTTAGTGTTTGATTTTGCAAGGGTCATCTTTGAACGAGTATAACTCGATGTTAATATGGTATTTTGGATGATTTAGACCCACCAAATTGTATATAATCGAATTAGCTTTCCAACGATACCAATTTTGCTTTAATACAATACCCGAGCGAAAAGTTATGCCCATTTTTGTGAGAGACAGTAAGGATAGGCGATTGGTTAGGCACCGCCCAACCCAAACATAGGCGATTGGTTAGGAGCCGCCCAACCTAGCTTAGGCAATCACTTGGGTGCCGCCTAAGTCAGTTCCAGGTGCCAAAAACACTCCATTTTCAGTTATTTTAAGGGTAATTAAGCCTTTTAACACTCCTTACACGTCCCTAAACTTAACCCTACGAAATATATAGCTTCTAAACATATTACAAACCTATTATCATCTCAAATATCATCATCTTAGAGCATTAAAATAGAAATATAACTAGGATTGCGTAACTAAGCTTGAAGATCCAATTTCAAGGAAATTCTTTCGTCAATCATCAAGAATCTTCCTTCTAAGGTATGCATGAGTTGATTTATGGATCTCTTTCATCCATAAAGCTCAAAAACCCTCTTTTTCATTATAAAGTATGATTTCTATATTGTTGGGTGTTGATGATCATGTTGTTGATATTGGGTGATTCCCAAGATGGAATCTTTATATGTTTTTTTGAATTCTATGATATCATATGAATTGGAAACTTCTAAATTTGGTTGTTCATAATGTATAATTTGATGATTTCACCTATGCTTAAGATGTTCATGTAAGGTGTTTGATAAAATTTCTAAGAAACTAGAAATCATGCAATATAGCTAAATTGTGAGTAAGTGAAGGATTCATGATATGCCCTTACGTTCCAATGACTTCTATATTGATAATGTTCCTTGTAAATGTTGTTGGAATACTCATGAACTATTCTTATGAGATTATTCTATGTTTACATGCAAATCCTACTTATGAACAACATGTATGATAACCATGCAATTCGCAGAAACTTTCATGCTATTGGTATGTGTTGCCAATATGATTATGCAATGAACATGATATTAAGATTGTACAAGTACTTCCATGTGATATGAAATCCTTTCCATGTAATACATTGTTGATAACCATGCTTAGTATGAGATCCCTACTTATGATATTATAAATTATGGACTCTACTCTTATTATCAAGTCAGTCATGTGTGTCAGTTTTCTTCCATCGTGTCCTGGGGGTATTTGTACCCGAAAACTATAGCTGTGTGCCTAGATGCATCTCATTTTTCATGATATCTGTACTCAAGCTATGATTCCATAGACTTCAGTCAGTCATGTGACTTAGGAAAACCTCATGATCTTAGTCAGTTGTCAGATATCAGTAACATTTTTCTAGTCAATAGTATTCAGTAAGATTAAGTTATGCATAGTCAGTTATTCATGTCCAGTCCCTCCTGATGGGAGTAGAGGTGAGCACCGACTGAACCCAAGGATGGGAACTTACCCACCAGTTCAGGGTGTGATTCTTAGTAGTCATCATTGTGTTCCACAACTACGTAGCTAGCGTAGGTTGAGACATCTTAACCCATCAAATTAGGGTTGATGTGGTGTCTTAACACGTCAGTTTAAGGTTCCCACTATTGTCATTGTGTACCCACTAGATAAGGGTCACTCACTGGTTGTCCTTACCCATGGCACAATATTCGTACGTCTGGGCAGAGATTGGACCCCAGCTTGGCCATAATGGCATACATAGGGCATGTCGGTTAAACACTACTTCCTACAGTTTCAGTATCAGTCTCAGTAAAAGAACTCAGGGCGTTCTTCAGATTTTATTATATATAGCACTGTCAGATACAGTCGTCTATGTTATCAGTTTCAGTATCAGTCTCAGTAAAAGAACTCAGGCATTCTTTAGATTTTTGTATATACAGGACTGTCAGTTACAATCGTCCATGTTATCAGTTTCAGTATCAGTCATGATAGTTATCAATAAACCATGTATTAGCTTACTGGTCATGCTATCACATATTCACGGTCCAAGTTTTTATATATATGTGTTTACACTCCCACGTTCATATTAGTCAGTCAGTGTTGTTCATGCATGAAACCATTTATATTCAGCCTACCTTCCTCTTATACTTAGTACTCTAGTTGTACAGACGCATTTGCGCTATGGTGCTTTCTTTTTATGTTACATCATAGGTTTCAAGACATAAGCTCCAGCCCAGCAATAGCAGTAGCATTCCAGTCGCGGAGACACAATGAGTCCTCATTGATTCGAGGACACTATGATTTGATTCATTTATTTATTTCTTCAGTTCAGTTTTACAAAGTTAGTTGGAGACATATTCCTTCAACTCCTTATTCAGATAGTTTAGAGGCTTTCAGATTTATGTACAGATTTATGTTCAGATTGAGTTATTTTGGGTATTTTCACCCACATAATTTTATTTAGTTGAACCTTATGGCCTTACAGTTCTATGTATTCCGTATTATTATATCATGATTTGCAGTATATAGGTATAAATATTAGTCATGGGTTAGCTTGTCGTCCCTCAGGGTTATGAGCACCGTGTAGCATTCCATTTCAGCGAATTGGGGTGTTATAATATATATATATATATATTCCTAGTTTGAGTCGAGAGGATAACTATGTTATCGGTTACATACCAATTCTTGTCTGGGGAATTTACTATGGTATTGATCATGATATTAACAATATTACATTGAGGATCTTGGGGTGTTATGATTGAGAATAGGTATATTGCTAAGTGTATAGTCAAGAATATGGTTTTAATGAGGCATAGCATAGATGGATTCTAGTTGTATCATAGAAGCTACTTGTAAGGATAAGATAATATGGGGTTAGTTGGTGGTTCTAGTCTTTGGCCCACCGCTAGTAGTATCCCAAGTTAGATTTTGATTGCTTGTGAGGATAGGATCCAAAATTTTGTCTTAGTTGAGACTCATTGTGTGGACTACACTACTTTTTAGTTAGACTTGGTAGCTTGACATTAGTTGAGAGTTTATCTTGATTGCAGTCCAACTGGATCTTTTTAGGGAAGTACATGCCTCAGAGCCTAAGGAAATGTATAAGAGATTGGTTCTCGAGATTAGAGTAGGGCTCTATGATGATTATAGAGTATGAGGCTCGTTTCCACGAGTTAGCTAGGTATGCTACTTCTATTTTGTCGACTTAGTTTGAAACAACTTGTTGCTTTGACTGAGTATAGAGACTTCCTCTTCGCATGTTTACTTAGAGTTTAGTTATTATAGGTAGGTCTTTTTCTAAGGTTTCTAATCATGCTCAAGTAATAGAATACATCCATTGGGAGACCTAAGGGGAAACCGATAAGAGACGTTGGTATCAGCGTATTTTCAGTGGGAGTCATAGTATCTCTCTATTCAAAGGTAGTGGATGTTAGGATAGATACCCTCTACGTTAACCGTACCAGCCTCAGAGTAACCAGTAGACCTAATTCTAGAATAATGATGAAGGCCAGTCTAGTACCAGTGATTTCCCTAGTTATGGTAGTGGTCAGTCTTTGAGGGTTTTGTGTTTTAGTTATTCTAGCCGTAGTGGTTACTCTGGGTCAATCGGATTACTTAGTTCTAGTGCAACTTATGGGATATGTTATAGTTGTAGAGGTTGTGGTTATTACTCATGTTATTTCCCTAGTCATAGGGAGATTCTTGCTTGAGCTTTGAATATTCCCCTTATTACAGCAGTATATCCATCAGCTAGAGGTGGTACGCATGGGCTTAGATATGGTATCTATTGATATTTAGGTACTTTTCAAGAAAGTAGGATAGAATATCGATAAATTGCCAAGCTAGGTAGTGAGCATGGTCAAATATATGCAGTACCTGCTAGGCCTAAGTTTAAGTCTTTAGATGTTTTGGTCGCAAGTATGATATGGTGTTCCATCAATCGTCCCTTAATTTATTTTTTTTGTTATCCACTTATTCTTATGTGTCTGCTTATTATGCTCTACGGTTAGAGTTATCTTATGAATTGTTATCTTTGCCATTATGTGTATCTACTCTCATGGATGATTCTTTAATAGTGTATATGGTTTTTAGATCTGGTTGTGATTGTTAGAGATTTTGATACTAATGCTTTTCTTATTATTCTTGACATGGTGGATTTTGATGGAGTTCTAGGCATAGACTAGTTATCCCACTATCATATGGTCATGGATTATTTTTTGAAGACCCTTACCCTAACTATGCCTAGCATACCCCTGATTGTGTGGCAATTGTGTGGCATGGAGTTACTAGGTATGAGCCAATGAGGATTATTTCTTATATGTAAGCAAGGAGACTTATTTTGAGGGATTGCATGTCTTACCTCACTTTTATTCATGATATCAGTGTGGAGAGTTCATTACTTGACTTTATTCCCCGTATACCTCCTACTCGTGGATTGAGTTTGTTATTAATATTGATCTTGACACCTGACCCATTTCTATGAAACCTTACCATATGGCTCCTTTCTAGCTTAAGGAGATAAATTCTTAGATTTAGGATCTTCTTTGTAGAGTTCCATTAGACCGAGTGTGTCTTCTTGAAGAGCTCCTGTGTTTTTTATGAAGAAGAAGGATTTCTCCATTTAGATGTGTACTAATTATAGGCAGGTTAATAAGGTGACAGTGGTGAACCATTATCCTATGCTTCGGATTGATGACTTATTGGACTAGCTTCAGGATGTAGTGGTGTTGTCTAAGATCGATTTAAGATTTGGTTACCATTAGTTGAGGATTCAGGCAGAGGATATTCTGAAGATAGCCTTTTAGGATCATTATGGTTATTATGAGTTCTTGGTGATGTACTTTGGGTTGACCAATGCCCTAGCTGTGTGTATGAATTTGATGAACTGAGTGTTGCAACTTTATTTTGATTTCTTCATGATTGTGTTTATCGATGATATCCTTGAGTATTCGAGGAGTAGAGAAGATCATGCACAATATTTAAGGATTGTTCTCCACACTTTGAGAGATTATGTGTTTTTTGGCAAATTCTCTAAGTGTGAGTTTTGTCTTGAGTCAGTGTCATTCCTTTAGCATGCAGTGTCTGAGGATATAATTATGGTAGACTTGGAAAAAATTGAGGCTATTCGTGATTGGGCCAGGCCTACATCTTCTATTGAGGTTCATAGCTTTATTGGCTTGGCTTATTATTATGGATGATTTGTCGAGGGTTTTGCTACTCTTTATGCACCTATGACTAGATTGACTCGGAAATAGGTTCCTTTCCAATGGTTTAAGAAGTATGACTTGAGCTATTGTAAGAACATATAAATCCTTATATTGGCTCCAATTTTGGCTCTTTTTTTGAAGGTGATGGATTCATCATCTATTTTGATGCTTTTGGTATTGGTTTGGGTTATGTATTGATGCAGCATGGTTGTATTATTGCTTATGCTTTAAGGTAGCTTAAGTTGCATGAGTGCAACTACCCCACTTATGATATGGAGTTTGTGGTGGTAATTTATTCACTAAAGATTTTAAGGCATTATATTTATGGTATGCATTGTGTGATTTTTACCTATCATTGCAATCATCAGCATCTTATGACCAAGAGAGAGATTAATGCTAGGCAGCATAGACAGATGGAGTTGCTTAAGGATTATGATATCTCCATTTTGTATTATTCGAGTAAGGAAAATATGGTAGCAGATTTCTTGAGTCAAAAGGTAGTAGGTATGGTTATCTTGTCTTATATTTCAATTTCTCAGATATTTTTGGAATGGGACATCAAGTCCTTATCCAACTTGATGGTTAGACTTGATATTTCAGACACTAGGAGGATTCTCGCTAGTGTTGAGGATTGGTCCTTACTATTTGAGCATATTCAGGATCGTTAGTTTGAGGATAATAGACTTTGCATCTGCAGTGATTAGGTGTTGAGTTGTAAGTCCGAGAGGGCTACCATAGATTCTAAGGGAATCTTGAAGTTTGATAGCCTTATTTGTGTTTTGAGGATTAATTAATTGATTTTGCATGAGGATTATAGCTTTATGTATTCCATTCATCTAGGTACATCTAAGATGTATAGAGATTTGAGACAACATTATTTATGGAGTGGAATAAAGAGAGACGTGGAAGACTTTTTGTTGGTTGCCTGAGTTGTCAGCAGGTGAAGACTGAACATCAGCGAGCGATCGAGTGGTTAGATTTATCGATGTCCAATCTAGAGTTGATGTGGGATCATATTGCCATGTACTTTGTAAGTAGTTTGACTTGCACTTCCTATGGTTCCGACGGTGTTTACGTCATTGTAGATCGGTTTACCAAGTTGGCATATTTCATTACTATTCAGATGTCTTTCAGTTTTGAGAGATTAACCTGTATCTATTTTTAAGAGATAGTCCATCTGCATGGGGTACCAATATCTATTATTTTTATGAGGGTTCCGTGTTCACTTCTATCTTTAGGAGAGAATTCTAGGAAGAATTAGGTACTTAGGTGGATCTTATTACAACCTTTCACCCATAAGCAAATGGACAGTTGGAGTAGACTATTCAAGTTCTCAAGCTTATGCTCTAAGCCTATCTTAGGGATTTTTGAGGTCAGTGAGAGAAAAACTTATCCTTAACAGAGTTCATAATAAAATTTAACATTAGAGAATTGAGATGGCACCATTTGAGGTTTTGTGTGGTAGGCAATGTAGTTTTCTGTTTTGATGGTTTGAGACATTCGAGGTTAGACCGTATAGTACTGACTTACTTTAGGATTCAATGGATTTTAGGTTTTTATCCTTGAGTTTATGATTGGGTATTCCTCTATGTATCATCTATGATGGGTATAATGAGATTCATATGGAAAGGCAAATTCATTCCTAGATATGTTAGACCCTTTGAGATTCTTTGCATCATGGAAGAAGTGGCTTATAAGTTGGACTTACCCCCAGATTTTGCTATTGTCCATATGTTTTTACATGTTTCCATGTTGCAGTGATACATCCCTGATCCATCACATGTTCTAAGATAGGACTCAGTCTAGTTGGATGAGCGGTTGACCTTTGTTGAGGAGCCTGTGCTCATTTTGGTTATTGATGTCAGACAGTTGCACACTAGGAAGATTCCTATAGTTATGGTTTAGTGGTGGCACCATTTCATGGAGGAGACTACTTGGGAGATAACGAGCGACATACGAACCTAGTATAATCACCCATTCAAGACTTCAGGTACATCCTAATCTTTTACTTATACAGATGAAAGTTCCTTAGTAGTGGATATTATAATTACCCTTTAGGTTATTTTCCATATTTCTGCTTATTTTTGCCATTAGAGCTTTTCCATTGCTTCGCAATGTCATTTACGACTTGCTGGGACTAAAAGTTTGGTTTGGTTATTAGAGCCAATTCCCTATTTTGAAGACTTTATTAGTGCAAATTGGCTACCGGATGAAAACTTCAGTTAAACAACCTCGTATGTGAGTTCTGACAGTTCCAATAACTCCAAAATGTTAATTTTAGGCTAGGAGGAATTTTGGTTTGGGTGTTGAGGCACCCAAGATCATTTTGACCTATTGGTCAGAAAGTTAAGAAAATGAAATATTGATGAGGGACCCACTATTAGTCGAAACAACCTCGGATGGGAATTTTGACTATGTCATTGACTCTAGAACATAGAATTTGTTATGGTAGCATAGTTCATTTGCGTATATATATTCCATATGAATCCTAAGGGGTTATCTGAGACTTGGAAAACAACTTTACTAGTGCACTCGCTAATAGCAAGACAAGGGTCACAATTACGATACCCTTGGCAGGGTATAGATGCTACGATTGCGGGGCATCATGTCATGATAGCGATACACCTGGAAGGTACCATATGTCGTTATTGGGGTAGTTGGGTCGCGATAACGACTCCCAAGCATCTGATAAAGTTATAAATATACCTCTTTTAGCCAATTTTCACCCTTTTTTTATCCATTTCCAGGAGATTTAAACCCTAAATATTGAGAAAGCTTAGTATTAGGGTATGCGAGTTATTTGGGGAGCTTAGATAATGATTATTACGCGATTATCCTTCAAAATTGTGGTATGATTTCATCATATTCTTGGTTAATTTCCCAATTTCTTCCCTAAAATTGATAAAACTTGGTGACTTGATTTTAGCATCAATGTAGCTCAGATTTGACCTATTTTGAAGGTAATTACTCCTTGAGCATTGGGGAATGTTGGGTTGGCCTCAAAAACACGATTATCATAGATGGGACCTATATGGAATTTTTAAGTAATTTTGGAACCAATGTACAATAGTGCAATTTGGTTATTATTATTCTTGCTGTGATGAGTAGATTATAATTTTAAAAGAATGGCACTCTTATGTAAACTTCTCGGAATGTAAAGTTAGTGATTTAGCGGATTCTTCGATCCTTCTATGATATACAAGTTGTCTAGGTTTTTCCCACTCATAGATTGAGCTAATTTGTAGCATGTAACACGACCCTAACCAAGACCTAGTCGTGTTGGGAATCTTAAGTCCATCCCTAACCGTAGACCACTCCTTATACCCAATACAACCTAAAGATATAAAACCTATGTTTGATGAATCCCGAATATAAATAAGATAGAGTATTTAGATTTCAATGACTTTGGGATAAGTCTAACTTCGACACCAACCCGACCAAGTCATACCATCCAAATAAAACCAAACAAACCATATTACACTAAAGTCCATAGTTGTCTATACAAAGCCCCTAAGCCATATCAAAGAATATCTAATTGGGATATCCCCCCAACCATAGCCAAAACCAATGCCAAAGGAATAGTAAAGACATTGGATAAACCAAAACATGAAATTGGCCTTCCGAAGAATGGAAGCTCACATCTTCAGTCAAACTCAAGCTGTCCCCAAATTACCAAGTCACTGTGAAGGAGGTGTGTTAGTATGGTCAGTTCATGTATCGCTCCAGGATACAACACCCGAAGATGGGTTAGTGGGTGAATGCTAGCACCTACTCAGGTTTAAGGATAAAATAATGCTAACATTTGAAATCAAAGTAAATAACTATATGAAATCAAATCCATGCATATATATATATATATATATATATATATATATATATATATATATATATTTTCATGCTAAGAAAGGGAACTGGGTTTAGTATGCATTTAAAACTTTAACCTTGGTTGTGTATCTTTACCATCATAATCTACCCACTGGCTATATGGGTGCAGTGTTACCCCCTGAATGGGTCCCGATGCGTGTAGTCGAATAAAGAGGAGATCTCATAGGCTCGGGGATTCTAGTGTACCCTTCACCCTCCATGATACATATATACGTGTATATAATTGGGGGATTCCCTTGTACCCCACAAGTATATGAGAATCAAGACCTATCCTCATGTCGGCAAACATAAGTTTCTAGTGTCAACATTTCAAACTCACACCTTCACGACAAGTTATCACAACCCCCATTATTTCCCAATTAAAGCATTTGACACACTACCAAACCACCAATTCCAAGAGTCAATTATTAAGGCATTAATTACTAGTATTGTTATACTGATTATAGCTTCCATGCAATGTTATAAGCCAACACTTAGGGGATTCCCATGTACCCCGCAGACTCTATTATTAAAATCATTTATGGCATTCCCATGTATCCCAAAAGGTTTTTATTATAAGACCACTTGGGGAATTCTCATGTGCCCCATAGGGTTTTCAAAACAATACTTAACCAATTAACCATTTATCCCAAGCATTAGTTTCAAGAAACAAATCAAACCAAGTAAAAATTCATTAACCAAAATCAATTATGCAAGTGGGTTGAGTTTATTACCAATTTCCATTCCCAAAAATATCAATTTGGGTTCCATGGCAACCAAGGCCTTTTCATTCCATTTAAAACCAACCAAACCAATTTAGGTTCTATTTTGATATCATGCAATGCAAGGTTTTCAATAATAGGCATATTATGCGACCAAATCATTCTCATAAGCATTTTAACAAATATATTGAGACTGAAGATTTCCAAAACCAAAATCATGTATCAATTGACCATTCCCATGCAACCACACGTTTAAACCATAATTATAACATGAAAAACATAAGTAAAATATGAGAAAACATTATCAAACCAAGAACAACCAAAACCCCCAACACCTATTTCAAAACACAAGAGAATATCACCATTATGCCATGAAAGCCATCCGTTAAAATGTGATTTTTGTGTAACTAATAATGATGGAGGAGTAACATGCCTTAGATACCAAAGAAGACAGAGAGAAAATACCCTTAAGAGCCTTAATTGACCACCTGAAGGAAACCCTAAACTCTTTTTGAACCAAGAGTTTGAGAGTGATTTGATCTTGTAAAGTGAGTAATGAGAGGCCAGTAGGTGTTAAAAGACGTGGGGTCTTAAGAGTTTTCATGGAAAATGTCCAGAATACCCTAAACTGAAAAGCTGTAAAAATAATGCAGGCGGGTACCCAAATCCTAACATACGAGTAGTTCCCCTAACTGGTACCTAGGCAAGAAGTTGGACAACAATTTTGTCTAACATAAGAATTCATGGCCTATCTCGTATTAATATCATACGATTGGTACCCTATAGTCGTATCCTATGAAGTCCATGATCAAGAAAGCATACTGTTTAACATATGATTGTCTCTACTCTCTCATACAATCTCCATATGACTCATCTGGAGTCTTGTCGTACCTTAGACAGAAAATTACCTAGAACATGTTGTTTATCATACAACTTGGGCTCCTCAGCCATTAGCATAATATACGACTAGTATGCTTAACTCATCTGGTTCCTAGAGAGTTCTAAACTCAGGAAATTTCTAAGGGCCAAAACTCAGGGTGTTTTAATTCTCCCCCACTTGGATCATTCATCCTCGAATGATAGTACAAGGCAGTACAAGAATGATTAAACACCAAAATGTCTCTACTCTTACCTTTAATAGAGAAAACAAATTTCACAGTCTATCTATTATCAAAGACATAAAACAAAGATGTTAAGAATACATACACACCTTAAGAATTATTATACGAAACGAAGAGTATGAATGAGTAGTCAGACTTCATGTACCCTTCAGCTCGACACAGATCCCCCATCCTTTTCTATAAAAGCATATAATATCCCTTAGATGCGACCATACCCTCCACTAAGCTTCCTTCATAGAGGCAACACTCCTCTAGCTCAACCTCCCAACTTCCTCCGCAAATGCATACCTAGAGAGACGCAGTATAACTGTATATCCATCCTATGTTAAAGACTAACTGGGAGTTAAAGGTGCTAGAAGAGGCCCATGGGACATGATACTTCCACCACTCTAATAATACCACCCGATCTTTCACTATAACTAAGAAACAGGTCTTAATCAAGGAGATTTCTTAACACAAAGGTTGGGTATTTATCAATCCCCACGCTCTATCCTATCTGTACTTCCCCCACTTTATGGACCTCTTCTCCAAAACTAACACCCTCTGCCATTATCACTAAGAATTTTAGCATACCTCTCTTTTACAACCATTTCATATGAAACATTAATCTCATTCTTCTATCTATACTTCTAACCTTAGCTCCAGTAGTCACCCTAGAATTTTACAACGAAGGACATCTGCTCTCTCATCCAAAACATTCCTATGCTTCTATGGTTGCTACCATCCTAACATAAGGAAGGTCACCAAGAAAACTAGAGTACAAGAATTAGGAATTTAGGAGAGGGGGGTTACTTCCCAACTACAGCTCCTATCTATAGAACAAATCAAGGTGAGACCTATGAAACAAGACACGACACAGTAGGCATGAGTAATTCATAGCAATCATCTAAATTATAAATGGTGGATCATTTTTGCTTGAGATTATTATTTCTTGGATGTAGGCGTTACATGAGACATGAACGTATGGGTCATGAATGTAATCACATAGAGCTTGGAGACTTGAAAGCTTGAATTTCTAAGAACCATTATTGTCTTTGGTTTAGAGGCTGGAGTGTGGTCATATGCAACATACAAATGAGAACCCTAAGCATAAGCACTACTAGAATGCATACAACACTAGTAGAGTGCCTTTTTAACCGAATAGAAAGAAATCACTGGAATAGGAGTAAATTCACCACGACTTCCCCTTATATAGTAAACTTCTAGGAGAAAATTTAATATTAGCCCTTGATATCTATATTGCTACTTCCTATCAAAAAAACACTCAGCTTTAAGGGGGTATCACCATGGACATGAACTAGGGGCATTTGTCTCTTCTATACTTGGAACCTCATCTATCCGAATGCTACCTAGAGTTTAGCATAGTCTTACAAGCTCCATGACCTAACACATTAATGACTTAGCCCCCAATCCATCACTTAACCTGGACCTCTAGCCTATATGTCACAACTTCCACATTTTTATATCCCCTGAGTCATCCACCTCGTCCCTTTATTACACCACACAAGGCCTATAGTCTACCGCCATAACTCTTGCCTTTCTACCCTCGAGCTAATAACTCCTTTCACTAAAATCAACATCGAGGGTTCAAACTTAGTTCCTATCAACCATTATGCACTACTAATAGAGTACCTCACATAAAATATTCATATATGATCCTCCCCACAAGGAGGTCACCTCTATTTCCTTATTCACCTACCGATAACCTCTACATACCAAAGAAAACCATCCCCTTTATGCATAAAAAATGGAAGAACCCCATAGCTAAACACTAAGGGAGACAAAACCTTATCAAAAGGATACTTTGGCTATTTCTTAAGTTCTTTCAACTCAGCTGGAGTCCATCTATAAAGAGGGAATAGAAATAGGATGAGTGTCTAAAACAAGGTCAATACCAATTGATTAAGGTCATCATAGAAGACGTCAAAAATTCATTCACCATAAAATATGGAATGCAAAGAAGGACCTTTTGAATTAGAACCTTTAACCCAAACCAGATGATAGAGATATCCCTTGGAGATTATTCTCCGAGCTCTAAGATATGATATAAATATCCCTTTAGGAGTTAGGTAAACACCCTCCTACTTAATAACTGGATTATTAAGGAATTTAAAGATGAGTAAACACCCTCCTACTCAATAACTGGCTTATTAAGGAATTTAAAGATGGCCTTATGGGTTCGACAGTCTAGAGATACAAAGCATGAGTGCAACCAATCCATCCCAGTATAATATCAAAATCCACCTGTCTAACTTAAACAGATCCACCCAGATTTTTTTACTACAACAGATACCACACACATCCTATAGACTATTCTAGCTATCACAGATTCACCTACCGAGGTCAAATTATAAAAAGGGTTCGAAATACACTCCAGACTAAAACCAAAATGCATAACCATAAATGGGGTCACATAAAAGAGAGTGGACCCTAAATCAAGTAGATAGTACACATCAAAGGAAAAGGGTTTCAATATAGCACTAATGACATAAGGAGATGGCTCAGACTCTTGAAAAATGGTGAGAGCATATAGATGGTCCTAACAAATATCAGATCCAAAAATAGCACCCCTCTGTGAAGGAATTAGAGAAGTGGCAACCAATATTTTATTTGTCTAGTGGAAATACTTGTGGGACACTCCCGCGGCATGTGACCCAAACAACCATAACTAAATTACTGATTCCTCTCTTGATAGCAATAACAGTGATGGAAGTGACTTTAAAATTAGTAGGAAGGATAGGGTGTGTCTTACTGAGCTCCACCAGTCCAAAAATGATATTCACCAAAAGATTAAGTATAAGGGACACTGACAACAACATGGGAACTCCTCAAATTCTTTTTATCAGACTACTATCCACTACCTCTACCATTTTCTCTTTGATCCTTTCCCCGTCTGGATATTAGGACCTTTTGCTTTGCCTATTTCTGGCCTTTATCTTATTATTTCTCACTCTAATAGGGTCGGTATAGCATGAAAGTGAGGCTAATATATGGGTCAATAGATTAATAGAACATCAAAAATCAACATTGATAACATCTACCTAAGGTGGCTGAGCATAAGTATTATCTTTTGGAGTAGGGGCAATAGAGATCAGTAGAACTCTATAAAGGAAATCAAAAGCTGCAACCCTTGTCCAGGTCTGTATCCCATCATCAAGGAGGGTCAAAAGATTTTCTATGAGTTTCACATCATCAAGGAGGCGTGATCTTAATGTAAACAAACGAGAGTTAGAGGGGAATCCAGGATAGAATCTGGAGCTCAAAAATAGAAAAAACAAAAAAGAGAAACATTCTTAGATGTCTCACAGCCTGTCCCTTATAATTATGGCATGCTACACACTCATAAAAGAGACTACTTTACACGTCTTTAAGGACACCTTATGATGTCAAAACCTAAATCGGATACCAATATGACATAACCCAAACTAAGGCTTAGTCGTGTCGGGCATCTCAAGTTTGACCCAGACTGGAGACCACCCACTATATCCAATCTAACCTACCATTATACGACCCATGTCAGATGAATTTTGAACATATAACAAGACATATTATTTTGAGTTCAATAACTTTGGGATAAGTTTAACTCCGAGACCGACCCAACCAAGTCATACCGTCCAAACCAAACAAAACAAACCATATTACACCCATTTCTATATTTGTCCATATGTAAGCCTCTAAACCATATCAAATAATATCTATTCAGGACATGCCCCCGACTATAGCTAAAAGAAATCTCAAAAAAATAGTAAGGACATAACATAAACCATAATATGAATTGGGCATTCCAAAGAATCAAAGCGCACCACATTAGTCTAACTTACGCTATCCTAAAATCACCAATTCTCTAAGTAGGAGGTCCGATATTATGGTTGGTTCCTAATTGCGTGGTGATATAGTTCTCGAAGATGGGTTAGTGGGTGAACGCTAGAATGTACACAAGAGTAAGGGTAAAATAATTCTAACATTTGAAACCAAAGTAAATAACCATATGTAATCACATCTACATACATATACACGCACACATATATATTCCATGCCGAGGAAGGGAAGAGGGTTTAGAATGCATTTAAAAATTTAACCTGGGTTGTGTAGCTTTACCATCATAATTCACCCATGGGATAGTCGCACAAATAAGAGATATTATAGGGTCTAGAGATTCTTGTGTACCTTTTTTCCTCAATGATACATATATATATGTATATACTTGGGGGATTCCCTTATACCCCACAAGTACATGGTCATCAAGACCAATACTCATGTCAAAAAATATGAGTTTCTAGTATCAGCCTTTAAGACTCACACCTTGATGGCTAGATATCACAACCCTTATTATTGGCCAATTAAAACATTTAAAACACAACCAAACCACAAATTCTAAGATTCAATTATTAAAACATTAATTAATGGTATCGTCATACTAATAATATCTTTTACGCAATGTCATTGGCCAATTAGAGGATTCTAATGTACTCACAGACTCTATTATTAAAATAACTTGGGATTCTCATGTCCCTCTTAAGGTTTTTATTATATGAACACTTGGGGGATTCTCATGTACCCCACAAGGTTTTAAAAATCATCCTTAACCAATTAACTATTTATGCAAAGTATTAGTTTCAAGAAGCAAACCAAACCAAGCAATAATGCATAAACCAAAATCAATTATGCAAGTGGGTTGAGTTTATTACAAATTTCCATTCCACAAAAATCAATGTGGGTTAAATGGACACCAAGTCCATTCCATTCCATTTAAAACTAATAAAACCAATTTAGGTTCCATTATAATATTATCCAATGTAAGGTTTTCAATAATATGCAAAGTGTGTGACCAAATTATTCTCATAGGCATTTTAACAAAGATATTGAGGGTATAAGATTTCCAAAAGCAAAAACCATGTATCAATTAACCATTACCATTAAAAAACATTTTCAAACCATAATTATAGCATGAAACCATAAGTAAAATATGGGAAAACAATATCACAACAAAGAACAACCAAAACACCCAACACCTATTTCCAAATCCAAAATAATATCATAATTATTAGATGAAAATGATCTATTAAAATAGGCTTTTATTTGAAATAACAATGAGGGAGGATTAACATGCCTTAGATACCAAAGAAGACGAAAAAAAACTACCCTTGAGAGCTTTAATTGACCACCTTGAGAAAACTCTAGCCTCTTTTTGAACCAAGACTTTAAGAAAGATTTAAGAGTTTTTTTACAGTGTTTGATATTATAAAATGAGTAATAAGAGTCAAAAAGGGGTTATAGAATGTGGGTTCTTAATGGTGTGGGGTGAGAAATGTCCAAAATAACCTCATCTTAAAAGCTATAAAAATAACATAAGTGAGTATGGTTTTAACCCCTTACCTGTACCCAGTCATATGAGTAGCACCACTAACTCAGACCTTGGGTAGAAAATTAGACTACTATTTTATCCAACATATGAATTGATGGCCTAACTCGTATCAATATCATATGATTGGTACCCTATAATCATACCCTTAGCAATACATGATCTAGAATACACACTATTTAACATATGATTGGACCTACTCTCTCGTACCATATCCATATAATTTATATGGATTCTTGTTGTA
This sequence comes from Capsicum baccatum var. pendulum, assembly GCA_030864225.1. NCBI lineage: Eukaryota > Viridiplantae > Streptophyta > Magnoliopsida > Solanales > Solanaceae > Capsicum > Capsicum baccatum. The sequence continues at coordinate 145,114,273 of CM061553.1, read as the reverse complement.
TATTAGATAGAAAATGACCTAGAACACACTATTTTACTTGGACTCCTTAGTCGTCAGCACAACATACGACTAGTATGCTTAAGTTATATGGTTCCCAGGGAGTTAAAAAACTCTGGAAATTTCTAAGGAAAAAAACTCAGGGTGTTTCAGTATGTTTATATTATTGTGATAGATTTGGGATTAGTTTTAGGTATTGGTAATATGATTCAAAATTCTTAGGTTAGATAAACTATTTAGGCTATTTAGAAATTATAATTTAGGTATAATTGGCTTAATTTCTCATGTTTTAGGTAAAACCGATATATAAGGGTTGATTGTGGCTTAGATAACATCTAATAGTGGATTTAGAAACCTTGGCATAATATGGGGTAACATTTTTCTTGTAATGGATTTTGGAGATTTAGAAGTGGGCTCTTTTAACCAATCTTAGGCCAAGATTTATGATAGCTATTAAAAACCTTTTATACATATGTTTTATACCTTGAAAATGATTATTTTGTAGTATTAAGAAACTTTGGTATTTTATGGTTATGATGGGTTGGCATTGAGAGTTGATGCTCATTGATTATATTAGTGGCTGGTGATTAAATTATTGATTGTGTTAGTGGTTATGCTATTAATTATGCTAGTGATTAGTCTATTGGTTATAATAGTGATATACTTACCAGTTTGAGTTTGAATATTGATAATTTATTTACTCGATTTAAGTCTGGAATATGATTATGATATTTCCCAGATATATATTGTCACAAACCAAACTATGGCCTAATCGTGATGGGTATCTCAAGTCTATTGTGGATTAAAGACCACTCCCATTAACCTAGCCAACAAAAAAATAATATAACTAGTTGCGGTTGAGTTTCAAATATAATCTAAGAATCCACAACACAATCCACCCATACTTTATCTACAAAAGCCTCTAAAATAATCTGAAACACCTTGGGTTTTGTCCCTTGAAAATTTCAAGATCTTTGAGCTCACTTCCCTTGTAACAACTAACAATAAAAGTCATGCAGTGTGGTACAGTTGAAGTGGCCCAACTTTTTAGGTGTTTAGTGGGTGGTGGTTAAGTTTCTATTATGGTTACGACTTGGTGGGTATAAACATATATTGATATTACGAGTGAGATGAGCTCCAATCGTATGTTGTCTAGTGTCTAGCCGTTATGGTTATATCTTGGATATGACTTAATAATACTAGTCATAAGGTTTGGTGATGAGTTGAGCAAGAGAGTTTTATGTTGGACCAAATAAGGTGTCCAACTTTCTGTTATACGTATGACTGAATAGTACTAGTGGTATGATGTGGTGATGAATTGGAGGGCCAACTCATACCCACTTGTAAAATTTTTACAGTTTAAGTTGGGGGTATTCTAGACTTTCCTCTCTTAACTTCTTTTGACCTATGACATAAAACATCTTTTGGCACCTCATAAACCTTCGATTCTCAATTAAACACTCTTAAACACCTCTTGAAATCTCTCTAAAGCTCTTCATTTAATAAAAGGCTAGGGTTTCATCAAGCTATTTAATTAAGCACTTTCAAGACTAAATATCTTTATCTTCCTTAGTTTCTAAGGCATGTTACTCCTCCCTCATTGTTAGTTCAACAAAAATCTATTTTAATGAATGGTTTATATGTTATTATTATTGTATTATTTGGTTTTTGAAATATATGTTGAGGGATTTTGTAGTTCTTGGTTGGATAATATTTCACCTTGTTTTTTCTTATGGTTTTCATATTTTAATTGTGGTTTGAACATGTGGTTGAATGGGAATGGTCAATTGATACATGGTTTTTGTATTTTGATCTTATGCCCTTAATATGTTTGTTAAAATGCCTATAAGAACGCTTTTGTCTCATTGTTTGACTATTATTGAAAACTTTGCATTGCATAATATGGTAATGAAACCTTAATTGTTTTATTTGTTTTAAATAGATTGGAAAGGCCTTGGTGGCCATGGTTTTGGTTTAAATTGGACTGTTGTGGGGTACATGGAAATCCCCTAAGTGTTGGCTAGTGACATTTCTTGCCAGCTATAGTTGGTATTATGATATAACTTCATGATTCCTTGATACTTGACTTTAGGATTTGGTGGTTTGATTTTGTTTTAAATATTATAATTAGGCACTAATGGTAGGTTGTGATAGCTAATCGTAAAGGTGTGAGTCTGATTGACAGACGCTGGAAAATTATGTTTGCTGATATGAGGGTTGGTCATTGTGACCATATGTTTGTGGAGTATAGGGAATCCCTCAAGTTTATACTGGTATAGATCTATCATGGAGGGAGAAGGGTATATGGGAATCCCTGACCCCTTTAATATCTCTACTTTGTATGGCTACACGTACGAGGTCCCATTCAGAGGGTAACACTAGACCTATATAGCCCATGGGTGGATTATAATGGTAAAGCTACACAACCTATGTTAATGTTTTAAATGCATGCTAAGCCTAATTCCATCACTTGGCATGGTATATATGTATGTATGTACCTACATATGGTTATTTACTTTGGTTTAAAATAATGGAAATATTTTATCCTTTTTCTAGGGTACATTTTAGCGATAACCTACTAACCATCTTTGAAGGATATATCCCCATGGGATGCAGGAACCGACCATACTACTCCTTTTGCTCAGTGACTTATATTTAGGAACAACATTCCTGTCAGACTGAAGTAGTGAGCTTCAATACTCTAAAAACTCCATTTCATGTTATGAACTTCTTTTGAAACTTTTTGCTATTTCTTAGACTTTATTTTTTGCTATGATCGGGGGCATGTCCCAACTGATTGGTCTTGGTTTTTGGATATAGGATTTGTGTGACTTCTATGGGCAATGGGCGGTGATGTTATTGGTGTCAGCGTTGGTATTAATATTGGCATTAGGGCTAACACCAGTTGGATATTTGATTAGATCTTTGGTTGGTTATGGTTATGCACTTCTTTAAATGTCTTTCACTTAATTTTGTTATAATCTTATTATATTTTTGAAAATCATTCGACATAGGGTGTATGGCAGTTAGGGTTGGGTATTGGGTGAGATCTCCAGTCTGGGTCAGACTTGAGATGCCCGACACGAGTAAGTCCTGGTTGGGGTCATGTCAGGTTAGAATTAGGGTCCCAGGTTCATGGTTAATTGGGCTCCCACAAAGCTATGTAAAGTAAAGACTCTTAAAAGGGTATGCATCATGTCATACTAATAAGGGAGAGGTCGAAGACATTTAGAAATATTTCTCTTTCATGTTTTCTATTTTCAAGCAGTAGAGTCAGTTCCTAAATTCTCCTCTAATTCCTATTTGTTCTATTTTCAGATCAGGCCTCCTCAATGATCTAAAGCTCTTGTAAAATCCTCTATCCTACCTATAGATAATGTTAATGGGACCTCTTCTACTTATGGGGCCCAAACCCGATTTAGGGATCCAGTTCATGATTGACCTACTGGAGTTCCACAAATTCCCACCAGTCTGCCTTGAGCTTCTTAGAATTATGTAATGAATTTTGAGTTTTGTAAGTCTATCTATATGATGTCTTAGTTGGCAACTTCTCAGGCTGAGCATGGTGCCTCTGTTATGCCATCTTCTGAGGCCAAAAGGGTTGGCCAATTCATGACATTAAATTCTCTAACCTTTACTAGTGCAAAGGAAGAGGAGGACCCTCAAGGTTTTCTAGATGAGATGGAAAAGATCCTTCGTGTAATCCATGCCACGAATATACAGGGCATGAAGTTTTCTTCCTACAAGCAAAAACATGTGGCATACCAGTCGTATAAGGATGGTATCAATTAAGAGGTGACAATGTTGAGTCAGCCCTATGGGAGAATTTATCTAATATTTTTCTGGACTGCTTCTGTCGTCAAGTGTTGAGTAAAGCAAAGGAAAAAGAGTTTGTTAATCTTAGGAATTGTATAATTCCTATCAAGTTTCATGCCTTGAAGTTGCACCAGTTATCTAAGTATGCACCGGAGATGGTTTTTAGAATAAGGGCTAGGATGAGAAAGTTTGTTTTTGGGTTGCTCGAATACTTTATATTGCAATGTAAGGATGCCTTGCTAATCAAGGACATGGATATATCCAAGATGGTTATTTATATGCAATAGGTAGAGAAAGAGAAGAAGAAGTAGGCTGAGATAGAATAGAGGCAGTGCAAGAAGTTTAGGTTCTTTGAGAGGGTGTTGGCCAACAACAGAGTTGTTGGGATGAAGGAAAGTGGCTCGAGAAGATATGGGGAAACTTAGGGTCTTACTCGACCGCTAGTGCTTCCTACCTAAAGTCATCGGGTCACAAGCATTTCAAAGGTGGAAAAAACTTTAGGGCACAGGGTACCTAATCGCAGGCTACTGGAGTCTAATCAGCTCTATCAGATCCTCCCTGCAGGTTTTATGATAGATTGCATTACGGTCTATGTGATGAAGGAAGGGATAAATTCTTTAATTATGGTTAGTTATGGAATATTATTTGAAACTATCATACTGGAAAGGTTGCTTCGGGGGAGAACAGGGTTCTAGTTACCTCTTCATCAGCCTTGGCACCAAAGGGTCCATTATCTAGCTTTGGAACTGGTAGGAACCACCCTTATTCTCTTACTACCTAACAAGAGTTTGAGGAATTGCCTTATTTTGTAAATAGTACGTATAAACTCTTATCCCATGATGTGTAATATTTTCTTGATTTGCGGTCCACTCTCTTTTATGTGACCCCATTTGTGGCTTTGTATTTTGGCTTTGATCCCCAGTGTGTTTTTTACCCTTTATATATTACTAAAACCTAGAATTAAGGATGTTGGAACAAACCTAAACAAGGCTTTGATACCAAATGATAGCCTAAAGGACTATCAAACAAGGAAATGGACACTAAAGGAACAAAAATCAGCAAGTTCACAAAGAGAAAACAACACACTAGTAGGAGATGAAGTAGAAGAATTACATGAAATTAACGATAGATAGAAAGACCCTCACTTCCACCAATGAATAACACTAGAAGGTGTATCAAACCTTCAAACACACATCACCAATGTAAGATCAAACCACTCTCTTAGGTGACCCAAAGGAAAACACTCTTCCTTAAGCACACCATTCTTGCCAAATTTCCGAATACAAGTGAAACCCTAACTTCAAATGTATTGAAGGAACCAATTTCGGGTTTGAGAGATAAAACTACAAGACTAAAGATACAATCTAAGAATAATATCCAATTTCATCAAAGTCTAATTAAAAATAAGCCTAAGGAGTCTATTTATACTTATTACATTAAAGACCAAAATACCCTTAATGAAAAAGGGCTCCTATGGAGTGTAAAGAAATAGCATAAAAAGACCATTACACCCTTAATAAATGGGTGATCATGTAGTGTTTTGATGTGGTCTTCTTCACACTTCAACATATGCCTTTCCTTGAGTCTTTTTGGTCTTCACAATTATTCTTCAACACTTGGACCTCTCGGGCATCTCATCAAGGCAAGCTTCCAAGCAACCTTCCTTACATGGGATTGTTCTGTTGTGGTCTTAAAATGGGTCCCCCATGCGTGCTACTGTGCCTCAATGTGACCATAATTGGGTTCTTCTTATGTTGGCCTCGCAAGATGTCATGTCTTCAAAAACTAAGGTGGCTATTTGACTTGTATCATCCTCTCCTTCTTGAAAAGGATTCAACCTCGAATCCAAACCTACCAAAACCAAAGAGAGGAAAAACAAATACAAACTCCTCATGGAATGAGGGTTAGGGTTAGCACAACAAATCATCTCAATATTCCAAGGTTGCACATATTTGCAATATAACCAAGAATCCTTTAAATTAATTATTAAAAGTTCAATGAAAGATGCACAAAAGATTTGGTTATGGAATTCGTAAAAACTTATACTATGCTTGTCAAGTAGACCAAGCAACAAGTCGGGCACATCAACATCATTAATTCTATATTTGGCACCGGGGTCAAACGGGAAGAGTGGACGTAGACACAAGTCTAGGAAACACTCCCATTTCCCATAGGCTTCACTCAAACTACATGACATACTCTCTACAGTGGCATACATGTCATCAAAAGCAAGTAGAGAGTATAGAAAGGTATCACTCAATTCAACTTCTACTAAGGTAACTTCATGTGTTTACTCACACTAGTTTTAACATCATCGCCATAAGTACTCTCAATAATAAGATCACACATAGTAGAAGAAGAAGTAATTTCAAAGAAGTGGACGCCTTCCCTTTCTATAGAAGTACCCTCAAGTATACACATACCACCACCAAATTCAAAGAAATTATTACTTAAGTCTTCCGAAGAAGCAAGTAATTATCCTCATAATCATCAAATATGGGTGGGGTGTTATACAAAGGATCAAAACCACAATCAATTTTCAAGGAACAATCACTTATTGGGTTTCTTAAGAATTCAATAAAGTCAAAATCATCATCACCCAATTGATCATTCCTTTCTAAGACCTCACACTCCCTTCCCTTAAGAGTACTTTGATCCTCAAAGAAGAGATTTCCATCTTTAGGAGAAATGTTGTCACACCATAGTGGGTTTGCATATAGGCTATAGATTTCTAGACAAGCTATACCTTCAACTTCATTCTCACCACTAGGTTCATTAGGAGTGAACTCATCATCTTCAAACAAGATATTATCCTTAAAGAGAGAAGGATCTATCCATGAAGAGGATATAGAATATGCAAATCCATTCTCTAAAACATCATTATCAAGCATCAAAGATATTTCAAGCACATGGTTATCCCTATGAGCAAAATCGAGAGTAGAACATTCACTAGAGGTTATGCTAAAGGGGTTACTCCTATTTATTTGATCAACATTTTCAACATCATCACTCACTTGGGATCCATTAAACATATCACATACATCCTCAAGTGGTGGAAAAATTTCACACATAAGTTGATCAACATAATTCCTACAAGATGATGTACTATTATTCAATACATTAGCTTCAACACTAGGTGGACATAAATTGATCTTACAAGAAGAGTCAATTCAGTCATCAATAGGATCAACTAGTGTATCCACATTCATAATATTTACATCATCATCAAGGGGAAAAGAATTAATAGATAATGTATTATCATTCAACACAATGGCTTAAACACTAGGTAGACTTAAATTGACCTTACAAGAAGAGTCAATTCGTTCATCAATAGGATCAACTAGTTTATCCATACTCATAACAAGTACATCATCAACAAGAGGCAAAGAATCAATAGACTCATAAATAAATGCGCTACCACTCATGCTCAATGGGCTACTAGCCACACAATCATCGTCCACATGTACAAAAGTGTATGAGTTTGGTATTTTACCTTTATGTTCTTGAGTACATTCTTCTTTGCCTTGGTTTGAATCATGGTAGACCATTTTCTCATTTGAGAATATCACATCACAAGGGAGTTTGTCAAGTCTTCTCTTTTGTTTTACCCCTTTATCTCTTTTTCCCAAATTAGGATTTAGTGCACTAAGCATTTGGCGCATATCTTTAACGAAGCTGCGAATATTGTCATTGATACGATCAAACGTGGTATCAAAACTATAGGCATCCATGAACCTCTACCATAATCCTCAATTTGGATGGGTGGGTTTTAGATTTGAGGTCTTTGGGGAGGTGGGTTTGGCCTTTGGTCATTTGGTACTTGAACTTGTGGTATTAGAGGTGGTTGATGGTATGGTCTTTGGTCCATGGGATTTGGAATTTGGCAAGTGGTATGTTGCGGGGGTATTAGGTTTTGACTTGGTGGTGGAGTTTGAGTTCCAAGTCCCTCTTGTTGGGCTTGGTTCATTTAGTGATGTAATAGTCTTTGTAGGGTCCGATTAGGGGATGTTTGGGGAGGGTTTAGTGGCTGGTTTTGTGAAGTATAGGATCTTTGGACTTGAGGTGTTTGAAATTGTAGAGATTTTTGTGGACATAGTATATCAACCCTCTCTCTAATTCTAATCATGTCATCCCTCATTGAATCCATATCACTCATTATAGCATCATTTCCGCTCTTAATTTCTCGACTCAAGGCCTCTATTTGGGCCACAAAGCTCCCATAACATCATTTCCCAAAGGTTGGGAAGTAGTATCTTCGGTTTCCTTTGAAAATGTACCTACAAAGCGCAGAAAATAGCAAGAAAAATAACCTACAAAATAAGCAAATGAGTTAGTTCAAAAGCCTCACTTCACTCACACTCAATCACCTCACACTTGGCTTCGCAAGTGTCGGAGAATCGGCAATACTTTGCAAGTTACTTGAGAGGTTAGAAGCTTTGAATCAGAATGGATCTTCATTTTAAACGACTCAAAATACATGATGCGCAAACTTGAACCAACAAAAATACTACTTGAAAATGAAAAAACCACACAAAAATTGAAAACGCGAAACAACGGACTCTAATCTGATTACCAAACTAGTATGTAATTACTAGCTTACTAATTAGTAGTAGAATCAACACAAAATCAACTAGAAACAACAAATACAAACCAGGAAATCTAATTTTAGAACTCAATTTGGTTGTTTGTATGAGTGATGACATGGCACTACGTGGTTGGTGGTCACCCCTCGGAATTTCGAGTTTTCCAAAAATTATTTTCAGCCAAACACCCTTAGGAAAGATGAGAATTCAGTTTTGAGAGGGAAAATGTTCAAGTTTGAAGCCCTTTCAAGCTTCAAAATGGATGAGAAATGAGTTGGTACCCCCTAATAAATGCACTTATACTTTGTTTGTCCTCTTGTCCCCTCCTCTTTTTGGAAGAATAAAATATTCTTTGAATATGATTTTGGACAAACAACATTTTCACACTCTTTCTTTCTTTTTTGGGATCAAACAAGAACCTTGAATACTCTTCTTCACTAAGTTATGAAGATCATGGATGAACAAGATGAATATTCAAGCGTTGACCAAGTTTGACCATCTAGCAAATGAGCTCCAAATTTGATTTTTTTGTAGTCCAAGGTTCCTTATATCAAAACAGCTTAAACCAACAAAACATCATCCATAAATCAAGCCTAAATCACCAATAAAAAAACCTGTATAGCACAAAAAGTTTCAAAACTCCATAGCCATGGTGGATCTAAGCTCAAACTCAACCAAACTTCAATCTAAAAGTAGATCTAGACTCCCTATGTGTTAGAGAACAAGAATCTAACACAAGAAACCTTCAAAACAAAGTAAAAATTTGTAGATCTAAGACACTAAATTCGGATCTAACATAAGACAACATAAGACACCATTTTTTTTTATATTTTCTATTTTTTTTTGACTCTTTTTTATGAGATTTTCTATATAAGAACACTAAAACCAAGATTTAGGGATGTTGGAACAACCCTAAACAAGGCTCTGATACCAAATAATAGCCTAAAGACTACCAAAGACATGAGATTGGTTACTAAGATGCAAATTCCAGCAACCAAATAAAGAGAAAACAACACATAGAATGGAGATGAAGAAAAAGAATGCTTGAAACTAAAGGATAGATAGAAAGATCCTTACTCCTATTTAATGATTAGCACTAGAAGATGTTTCAAAATCTTTGACACACCTCACAAATAATAGTTCAAACCTTTCTCTTAGGTGACCCAAAGGAAACACTCTTCCTTAAGTATACCTTTTTTTGCCAAATTATCCATAATAAGTGAAACCCTAACTTCAAATGTTCTTAGACCAATTTTTAGATTCAAAGAGCTAAAACTAGAGACTAAAAATAATAATGTAATATTAATATCCACTTTCATCAAAGTCTAATGAAAAATAAGCCTAAGGAGTCTATTTATACTTATTACATTAAAGACCAAAATACCCTTAATGAAAAGGGGTTCCTATGGAGTGTAAAGAAAAAGCATAAAAAGACCGCTACACCCTTAATGAATGGGGGATCATGTAGTGTTTTGATGTGGTCTTCTTCACACTTCAACATATGAATTTCCTTGAGTCTTTTTGGTCTTCACAATTATTCTTCAACACTTGGACCTCTCGGGCATCTCATCAAGGAAAGCTTCCAAAAAACCTTCCATACACGGGATTATTCGATTGTGGGCTTAAAATGGTTTCCCATGTATGCTCCCGTGCCCTCAATGTGACCACAATTAGGTTCTTCTTGTGTTGGCCTCGCAAGATGTCTTCAAAAACTAAGGTGGCTATTTGACTTGTATCAGTAACTCTGTGGTGGCTAGAAGAGTCTATAGAGGTTTTGTGGTATCTGTGGGTGGTCAGGAGACTTTGGTGGATCTATTTTAATTAGGCATGATTAATTTTGATGTTAGGTTGGGATGGATTTGTTGCACTTTTGCTATGCTTTTCTAGACTGTCGGATCCATAAAGTCATCTTTAAATTACCTAATGAGATAGTTATAGAGTGGAAGGGTAGTTCCCTATATCCTAAGGGGAAATTCATATCATTTTTTAAAGTTTGAATATTGATCTCCAAAGTGTGTCCTATCATTTGGTCCCTGTTAATGATTCTAAATCAGAAGGTCCTTCGTTGTATTCTATCCTCGTGGTGAATGAATTTCCTAAGATTTTTGTTATGAAATTCCTGGTGTGCCTACTTATAGGGAGATTAAGTTTGGGATTGATCTTATTTTAGATAATCATCCTATTTCTATCCCTTTGTATAGAATGGATCCATCTGAGTTAAAAGAGCTTAAGGAGCAACTCAAGAATCTTTTATACAAGGGTTTTATCCATCCTAGTTTTCCCCATGGGGTGCACCAGTGTTATTTATGCCTAAGAAAGGTGGTTCCCTTTAGATGTGTATTGATTACCAATAGTTGAATAAGATGACGGTAAAGAATAAATACCCTCTTCCAATTATAGATGATTTGTTTAATCAATTGCAGGGTGATAAGTTTTCTCCAAGATCAATCATCGATACAGGTATCTTTAGTTAAATATTACAGAGGTGGACATCCCTAAGACTACCTTTCATTCTCGGTATGGTCACTTTTAGTTTCTAGTTACATCCTTTTGGGTTGACCAGTGCCTTGATAACATTCATGGAATTGGTAAATAGGTTCTTTCATCAATTCCTGGATTTGTTCATCATTATTTTCAAAGACGATATTCTGGTGTGCTCTAAGAGAAATGGATTACATGAAGTACCTTTGTATTGTATTGCAGACCTTGAAGGAGCAATAGTTGTATGCCAAATTTTTGAAATGTGAATTTTAGTTAAATGTTGTAACTTTTTTGGGTCTTATCATTTCTAGTAAAGGGGTCATGCTGGATTCTCAGAATGTTGTAGGGGTGAAGAAGTGGCCTAGACCTATGGCTCTAACTAATATTTGGAGCTTTATGGGTTAAGATAGCTACTACATGAGGTTTGTGGAGAGTTTTTGACTATAGCTGCTCCATTAGCTAAGTTGACTCAGTAGAAGGTAAAGTTCTTATGGTATGATTCTTGTGATGGTAGTTTTAAAAAGCTAAAGGATATGCTAACTTTGGTTTTAATCTTGACTCTGCCTGAAGGCACTGACGGGTTTATTTTCTATTGTGATGCATCCTATGTGGGGCTTGGTTGCATCTTGATATAGCAAGGCAAGGTGATATCTTATGCCTCTAGACAATTAAAGATACATGAGAGGAACTGTATGACTCATGACTTGGAATTGTTAGCTGTGGTGTTCACATTTATATTATGGTGTCACTATCTGTATGGGGTGCATGTGGATATCTTTTCCAATCATAAGAGCCTGAAGTATGTATTTACCCAGAAAGATCTTAACCTCAGTCAAAGAAAATGGCTTGAGCTTCTAAAAAATTATGATATGTGTCTTCACTACCACCCAGGTAAAGCTAACATAGTTGTTGATGCTCTTATCTAGTTATCCATAGAGATTTTAGTTCATGTTCATAAGGAAAAGCATTAGTTGGTGAGGATATTCACTGTTTGGATAACCTTGGAGTTTGCCTCTTGGACTCTAAAGATGGTGGTATATTTCTGCAGGAAGTGGCATAGTCATCTCTTGGAGCGGAAATCAAGTTGAAGCAAATATTAGATCTTCTCTTGATGAAGATAATGGGTAATGCATATGAGAAGAAGGTGATGGACTTTGTGATTAGTGGTGATGGTACCTTGTGTTACCAAGGAAGATTATGTGTTCCTGATATGGATGGTTTGTGAGAAAGGATCTTGGCTGAGATGCATGAGTAATACTATATTGTTCATCTTGATTCGATGAAAATGTATCATGACCTCAAAGAGATGTATTGGTGGTACAAAATGAATAGGGATATGGAAAATTTTATGGCCATGTGCATGGTATATCAGCAAGTGAAAGTTGAGAACATGAGGCCCAGGGGATTACTTCAAGAAATCAAGTTTCCTAAATGGAAGTCGGCGGTAAATAACATGAATTTTGTTACTGGTCTTCCTCAATCTCAGAATTAGTATGATTAAATTTTGGTCATCATGGATAGGATGACAAAGTTGTCTTATATTTTGCTAGTTAGGACTAACTTTTCGGCTGAGGATTATTCAAGGTTGTACTACCAAGAAATTATGAATTTGCATAGTGTACCTGTTTCTACCATCTTTGATCATGGTACACAATTTTCTTCTCTTTTTTGGCAGTCATTTTATAAAGGGTTATTGAGTAAAGTGAGTTTGAGTACAACTTTTCACCCACAATAGGATAGGAAAGAAAAAAGGACTATTCTGATATTGGAGGATATGCTTCATGCTTACGTGATTGATTATGGTGGCAGTTTTGTTAAGCACTTCCTCTTGGGGAATTTACATATAATAAAAACTACCACTCTAGTATTGGGATGTCTCTATTTGAGGCAGTGTATAGTAGGAGGTATAGGTCTCCTATTAGGTAGTTCGAGGTTGGTAAAGTGGATATGTTTGGCCCTGATTTAGTTTACTAGGCTATGGAGATGGTGATAGTGATTCAGGATAGGCTTAAGGCTGCCCAAAGTTACCAAAATCCCTATGCATATATAAGGCATAGAAAGTTAGAGTTTGAGGTTGGGGATAGGGTGTTCCTAAAGGTGTCTATAATGAAGGGAGTGATGTAGTTTAGGAAGAAGGGGAAGCTCAGTCCTCGGTATATTGGTTTATATAGTTTAGAGGAGTTCTGGCAATTTTTCATATGAATTGGAGTTTCCTTCTAGTTTGAACTCCATTCACTTGGTATTCTATGTTTCTTTGTAGAGAAAGTGTGTAGGTGATACGTCGCAAATTGTGCATATCAAGGATATTGGTATTTTAGATTCCTTATCTTATAAGGAAATCCCAATTGAGATATTAGATCGGTAGGTTCGTTGATTGAGAACCAAAGATTTGGCCTTGGCAAAGGTTCTATGGAGGAACCACAAGGTGGAAGAGGCTGCATGGGAAGTTGAAGAGGACATGAAGTCCAAGTATCCATTCTTATTCCCTGTGCTGGAAATTTGTGCTCAAGGTATGTGTTAATTCTTAACCTCTTTACTTTATGTATTTATTAAAGGTAAAGAGGTGCATTCCTTGTTGTTTTGTTTTTTGTCTTAAAGGTAAGTTTAGATACGTTTTGTGGTTTAATCGCGCTTGAAATACCTTGTTCTGCCATTCGTGAAAGAATGATCCAAGTAGGGGAGAATTAAAACACCCTTGGTCTTGGCCCTTTACAATTTCCTGATCTTTGAGATCACTGCTCTTGTAGTGACTCACCATACGAGTAATATGGTATGGGTATGGGTCAAGTGACCCAACTAGTAAGGTTTCTAGTCGGTGGTGGTAGAGTTTTTTTTGTTGTTACTACTTGGTGGATACGAGTCATTTGTTGATATGATGAGTGAGATAAGCTCCAATCGTATGTTGTATAGTGTCTAGCCCTAGAGGTTCTATCTTGGATATGACTTAATGATACTAGTCGTAAGGTTTGGTGATGAGTTGGGCAAGGGAGTTGTATATTTGACAGAATATGGTGTCCAACTTTCTATTCTAGTTATGACTGGATGGTACTAGTGGTATGATGTGGTGATGAGTTGGAGGTCAAACTCGTACTCACCTATGAGAATTTTTACCGTTTAAGTTCAGGGTATTCCAGACATTTCCCCCTCTTAACTCTTTTTGACACTGTGACATAAACAAACTTTTGGGACATCATTAACCTCCCACTGTCAATCAAACACTCTTAAAAGCCTCTAAAAATCTTTATTAAGCTCTTGGTTTTAGAAATGGGTCGGGTTTTATCAAGCTATTAATTAGGGGAGTTCAAGAGTAAATATATCCATCTTCCTTAGTATCTAAGGCCTGTTACCCCTCGCTCATTGTTAGTTTAACTAAAAGCATGTTTTAATAAATGGTTTTCATGGTATTATTGTGATTTTTGGTTGTTCTTGGTTAGATAATGTTTCCCCCATGTTTTTCTTGTGGTTTTAATGTTGTATTTATGGTTTGAACATGTGGTTTAACGGGAATGGTCAATTGATACATGGTTTTTGGATTTGGTAATCTTATGCCCTCAACATATTTGTTAAAATGCCTATGCGAATGCTTTTGTCATATATTTTGACTATTATCAAAAACTTTGCATTGCATAATATGGTAATGGAACCTAAATTTGTTTCATTATTTTAAATGTTTTTGAAAGGCCTTGATGGCCATGGTTTTTGTTTAAATTAGAATCTTGTGGGGTACACAGGAATCCCCTAAGTGTTGGTTAGTGACATTTCTTATAATCTATAGTCGGTATGATGATACTACTCTATGATGCATTGATACTAGACTTTTGGATTTGGTGGTTTGATTTATTAGTAATTATTTTAATTAGGCAATAATGGTGAGTTGTGATAGCTAACCATAAAGGTGTGAGTCTGATGGACGAACACTGGGAACTCATGTTTGCTGACATGAGAGTTGGTCTTGGTGACCATATGCTTATGGGGTACTAGGGAATCCCAAGTTTATATTTGTATATATGCATCATGGAGGTTGAATAGTACACGGTAAGCCCTATCTTTATGATATCTTTAGTTTGTGCGGTTACACGCAGTAGGGCCTATTCAGAGGGTAATACCCAACCCATATAGCTCGTCGGTAAATTATGATCTTAAAGCTACACAACCCAGGTTAATGATTTAAATGTACTCTAAACCCAATTCACTTTCCCATTATTTTCTATATGTTTGTATGTGACTGCATATAGTAATTTACTTTGCTTTTTAAGAATTGCATTATTTTATCCTTATACCTGAGTACATGCTAGCATTCACCCGTTAACCATCTTTGAGCGCCGCATCCCTACACGATTCAGGAACCGTTCATACTATTCCTACTTAGTGACTTGGATTCGAGGAAAAATTCATGTCAGACTGAAGTGGTGAGCTTCCGTACTCTGGAAGAATCCGTTTTATGTTATGGACTTCTTTTCATATTTTCCTATTTCTTGGACATTGGTTTTCGCTAAGGTTGGAGGAATTTCCCGACAAGATTTTCTTGGTTTTCAGATAGAGACATTGTGTGATTACTATAGGCATGAGCGGTGTTGGTATTGGTGTCAGCCTTGGTATTGGTATAGGCATTAAGGCTGACATCGATTGGATATTTGATTGGACATTTGGTTGATTTTGGTTATGCACTTCTTTAAATGTGTTTCACTTGATTTTGACTTATTTTGTTATATGTTCAGAATTCATCTGATATAGGGTGCAGGGCAGTTATGGTAAGGTTTTGGCAGAGATCTCCAATCTTGGTCGAACTTGAGATTCCCAACACGACTATGCCCTGGTTTGAGTCATGTCATAATTCGAATATCTAACTTGATCGAGACATGCCCTTGACCATGATAGTGACAATGACAATGACAATGGTAATGCGTACTCTTCGATTCTAAAATATGGAAATTAACTCCTGGAATGAATAATATTTTCACAGGATGGAATCTTACCACTTCACTACTAACCAAACGACGAGTCTACCTACCAAACACTGCACAAGTCAACAAAGAACCCCTAGAACCCTACATCATGAAAGAATGTAGTGTCTCGAGATTGTTAGAGGGGTTAGAGCTAGAATGTAAATCAGGGTAGGGATAAGATAATGTTAATTCAAAACCAAACCATAAACCAATATATATGCTCACATACATGTAAACATATATTTATAGTGATGCTGGGATAAGGTACCCCATTGACTATCACTTTGGGGGAATCCACGACCCCTATGGTCTAATTATTCATTAACTTAAGGTAATCCATGACCTAAGGTTTACTTAAAAATCAAGTCTTGGCCATAAAGGCCTTTTTAAAGCCATTTGTATTCCAATAGCCTTTTATATTATGCAATAGTCCCAATTTGTCTTCAATATGCATATACCAGTTTTACAAAGGAAATTTCATTTGGTTGCATTGAGATTATTACCAATTTCAGTATAAAAATCTATTTATTTGGAGAAATCCATGTCCCCCATTCTATTTACCATGCCCATGAACCCAAAGAATTCTAAACTCCATCAATAAAGCATAAGCAATGCTTGTAAAATCATTGGAAAACCAATTAAGCAACATTCATCCAAAACCCTCAGCCCAAGTTCCAAAACCTAATACTAAAACCACATGGGTAACAATCAACACATGCTTTCAACAAAATAAGATTTAGTGAAGAGATACATGTTTTAGATAATAAGAGTAATTTAGAGAAACCACTAATCTTCACCCTAGATGATTAATCCTTTAAACCTTTGCTTTGTTCTTGACTTGGGAATTTGAGGATTGAAATGCCCCAGGTTTTAGCCCTGTAAATTTCCTCAAGCCTTGAGTTTACTATCCTATTAATGACACACCATATGAGTTGGTAAATACGGCTCTAAACTCCGCATGGGAAACATGTTCTCCCAAAGGATCTTCGGGATGAGGAGTGGGCTAGTTTCTTCTCTTTGGGGTCATGGTCTTGAATAAGAGAACAATGGATTAGAGTGAGAGTTTATCTTGTGATTATTCTCACTAGCATGACATGAATAATGAAGAAAGGGGACTATTCCTAAAACATCTTATAGCCTCCTATACATAAATATGGAATGCAACGCACCCATGTACAAGACTCTACTAGATGGGGCTTTCAACCTTCTTAGGACTCTATTGAACCTTAGGCTCTGATACAAAGTTTCTAACACCCCGATTCACTGAACCGGAATGCTACACGGTGCTCATGACCCCGAGGGACTACAAGCTAACCCATGACTGATATCAATACCTGCATACTGCAAATCATGATATATTAATGTGGAATACATAGAACTGTAAGGCCATAAGGTTCAACTGAATAAAATCATGTGGGTGAAAATACCCAAAACAACTCAATCTAAAAGCTAAGTCTGAACATAAATCTAAACATAAATCTGAAATCCTCTAAACTATCTAAATAAAGAGTTGAAGGAACATGTCTCCAACTAACTCCATAAAATTAAACTAAAGAAATAAATAAATGTATCAAATCATATTGTCCTCGAATTAATGAGGACTCACTGTGTCTCTGCGACTGGAATGCTACCGCTACTGCTATGCTGCAGCTCGTATCTTGGAACCTATAGTGTAACATGAAAAGAAAAAACCATAGCACAAATGCGTCAGTACAACTTAAGTACTGAGTATACGAGTAAAGTAGGATGAACATAAAGGGTTTCATGTATGAACAACACTAACTGACTAATATGAACGTGGGAGTGCAAACACACATTTATAGAAACTGAGACCTGAATACATTATAGCATGACCTGTAAGCTACTACATGGTTTACTGATAACTGTCATGACTAATACTAAAACTGATAACATGGACAACTGTATCTAACAGTCCTGTATATACTAAAATCTGAAAAATACCCTGAGTTCTTTTATTTAGACTGATACTGAAACTGTGGGAAGTAGTGTTTAACTGACATGTCCTATGTATGCCGTTAATTTAAGTTGGGGTCCAATCTCTGCCCTGACTGGAGGGGTGTTAATACTGTGCCACGGGTAAGGACAGCCTATGAGTGACCCTTATTTGGCGGATACTCAATGAGAATGGTTGAAACCCTAAACTGATGGGTTAATCAACCTCATCAAACCTAATCTGATGGGTTAAGATATCTCAACCTACGCTGGCTACGTAGTTCTAGAACACAAGGATGACTACTAAGAATCACACCCTGAACTGGCGGGTGAGTTCCCATCCTTGGGTTCACTCGGTGCTAACCTATACTCCCATCTGGAGGGACTAGACATGAATAACTGACTGTGCATGACTTAATCTTACTGAATTCTATTTACTGGTGGAATGTTACTGATATCTGATTACTGACTAAGATCATGAGGTTTTCCTGAGTTACATGACTGACTAAAGTCTATGGAATCATAGCTTGAGTTCGGATATCGTGAAACATGACATGTCTCTAGGCACACAACTATAGTTTTCGAGTACAAGTACCCCAAGGACTCGATAGGAGGAAACTGACACACATGACATAACTTGATCACAATATTTGAGTCCACAATTCACAATATCATAAGTAAGGCTTTCATAATGAGAATGATTCTCAACAAACTATCACATGATCGGGAATGCACACAACATGTATATAATTGCATGGCTTCAATAACATGGATATTCCATATCGCAACAATATCATGAGCATCTCGTACAACTTCTTCAATTTAAGACAATAGCACGGGGATCACGTTGAACATAAACTTAGAACATGGAATAGTTATTTAGGACTTATTATGTCATAAAAGCATGATTTCTATTCCCTTAGGTATTTTCACAAACACCTTAAATGCACATCTTAGGCATAGGTGTATTCATCAAGATTTCAAATATTCAACCACCAATTTTACATATTTATACTTTAAATACCACCATATCCTCATAATAAACATACAAAGATCCCACCTTAGGCATCATCAAACTCCAACCACATGAACATCAACCACCAATAATATAAACATCATAATACAAAATTTAGATGATGGTTGTTCAGCTTCATGGACGAAAGGAGTCCATGAATATACTCACGTATACCTTAGAAGGAAGATTCTTGATGATTGATGGAGGAATTTCCTTGAAATTGGATCTTTAAGCTTAGTTACACAACCCTAGTTGTTTTTCTCTTTTATTTCTCTTAGATGATTAGCTTTGAGATGATAATAGGGTTATAATATGTTTAGAAGCTATATATTTCGTATGGTTAAGATTAGGGACGTGTAAGGAGTGTTAAAAGACTTAATTACCCTTAAAATAACTCAAAACGGAGTGTTTTTGGCACCTGGAACTGACTTAGGCGGTGCCCAAGTAATTACCTAAGCTAGGTTGGGAAGCTCCTAACCAATCGCCTATGTTTGGTTGGGTTGCGCCTAACCAATCGCCTATCCTTACTGTCTCTCACAAAAATGGGCATAACTTTTTGGTCGGGTATTAAATTAAGGCAAAATTGGTATCGTTGGAAAGATAATTCGATTATCTACAATTTGGTGGGTCTAAATCAGACAAAAGAACACATTAACATCAATTTATACTCATTCAAATATGACCCTTGCACAATCAAACACTAAAACTTGATGGATTCAAGAACTCTTAGCTTGTATTACCTCAAGTGACTCATATGAACATGCTTAAAGCATCATAAGCTATCCTATCACTAGGATATTCATTGTAAGCCATGTATTCAAGTATGAATCACAGGATAGGAGATTTCAAACGTAGGAATACTTATTCACTTCCTAGCTTAGAAACATGTGGGGTATTATATTTGGTACAAGGTGTGATATCTAGTCCTCAATGGACATGATATACCCATCATGGCCAGGACCTGGTTTGGATTCTAACAGTAATGTAAAGTGGGTATAAAGAAGGGTAAATTAAGAGAAAAAGATAGTAGGGTTGGGTGTGGTAGAAAAGAAAACAAAAAAAAGAAAAAAATAAAAGAAACCACACCCTACCTAAATGTGTGACAAAAGAAATAAAAAGGGGGAAATAAGGGAGGAATAAAAAGGAAATTTGTTGATAAGTGGACCTAAAGTAAGTGTAGTGCTAAGGAGGCTTAGTCATCAAATATCCATATGTACAATACCAGCCCCCAAGACTACATTACAAGTCAAAAAAGTCCTATAGTGATCGTAACTTGACTATCTGAAAAATAAGGTAAAGAAAATAAGGACAACTTTATTGTATTTGATGTGCGTTGGTGGAACCTCTCTTTTAAATGTTAGTGTCTCTTGATCTTCCTTGCATTAACATGCATTATTTCCTATAACTAATTTGGACTTCTTTGTTGTGAGGGCACATGGGTTGTATTGCTAGCGGCTTACTTGTCTAGGTAATGTAACTTATACATACGCATGGTTGTCTATTGCCAATGTAATTCCATATCTTTATTACCTTGTGTTACATTGTTGTGCTTCATGTTTATACATAGATGGTTTTAAATTGTTGAAATAGGAAGGGGTAATGTTTTTGAGCTTAAAGTGTTGATTGACTGCCTAGATAGCTTAGAGTTCTCCTAGTTTAGTATCATTTTATTTTATTTTACTGTGTTTCCTGAGGACATGCAAATGTTCTAATTTGAGGTTTTTTATGTGCTATGGATTTGTAGAACTTTCGATGCTTAAAATGATAATAATATGCAAGTTACTTAGGTTGTTTTGTTAAATATAATGTGTTTTTATTATGTTTTTGCAAGAAAAAAGGTTTTGGACGTTAAAAAAAAAGAAAAGGATGAAAATTAAAGTTTTAGGATACATAATTGTGCTCCTATAGCCCATAGGTACGACCTACTGGGCATAGGTGCCAACCTAGGTGTCAGAAATTAGAAATCCAGAAGCTTAGAAGTGCAAAAACAAAGACTCTGTCAGTTACGTAGGGCACCTACGATCCATAGGTGACACATACTGTCCATAGGTGATAGAGTAGATTATAAAGTGTCCATGTATAGAGATTTCAGAAGCTACTAGAGGAAAGAAGGGTAACTATATGGGACCAGCTACGGTGCGTAGTTTCCACCTACGACCCTAGGTGGCTTAGTAGGTAGACACCAATCTCAACTTTTCTTTTTTATTCAAGATTTGATCTTTAGTATTTCCTTGTATTCTATGAATACCCTTTTGACGTTTTTAGTTATTTGATGCACTCTATATACTTATACTTAAAAACAATATTTGATTCCAATATTCAAATTTGATCTTGGGATTACTTTGTTCTTGATTTTGGTTGATAATTCAGTTAAAGACTGTGGGTTTTATTCATTGATTATTGTGATATTGTTTGAATGCCTTCAATTATGAATTATTTTGATCGTTTCACAACAATGAGTGGCTAAGGACCTTAGCTAGGGTTATGGGAACCCTGGCAAATTGACGAAGTAAGGGAAGTGCTAAGTTATTTTAAACTAATATTCTAGCATATATTGTGATTGTCTTTACTTTAATAGATTTCTTATCGGTTGCACACGTTAAGACCCCGCCTAGTATATCACTACTTACTTCAAAAGATGAGAAGGGATTAGAAAAAGATAATAACAATAGTAATTTGAAGATTAATTGTAGATATAGGCTAATTATTATCATCTACTTAAGATGGTTATCTTTCATCTAATAACTTGAGAATCTAATGGTAATAGTTAACTGGGATCAAGGATAAGGTTTAGTAATGCAACAACCTGAGACTCAAAAGGTAAAGGATGAAATTTGTTGATGATTCCATAAGATAGTTGATGGTATATATCTTATCCGATTCTTTATGAAAGGTATTGGGTTGGTTCAACAAAGCACAATAAGTTGAGTTAAGAAGCCAAGGGGAACACAATTTTAGTGTTTCTCTTCAACTGTTTACAAATAAGTTGAGTTTTGTTACTTGTTTGAGATAACTACTTCAGACCCCCTACTTACTTTCTGTACCTCCTATTAGTTCCAGCAAATAAGAGATATGATTCTATGTTTTCCTTTGGGTTTGACCCCAATTTGAGTTAGGTTACTTTACTTGATAGTGATAGTTTTATCTTCTAATAGAGGTGTATTTTGGGCATTGATCAGCTAACCTCCTTGGTTTGCAACTATCGCGGAGGCACACTGCCTCGAAGTTCCAAAATATCCCTAAACCCGATCTAAAACTTTTTAAACTTTCCCAAGACACCCTTTTAACATCCCAAATATAATTCAAGTCAAAAATCAACATTACGAATGCGGGAGGGTCAAGAATAAAATCATTGAAATTTTGAGTGGTCTTATATTACCCTCCCCCAAAAGATCATTCGCGCCTAAATGAGGAGTTTGGCTATTTTTAGCACGATACTAGCAAGAATACACCAGAATTGAATGAAAATTTTCAAATGCTACAAGAGGAAAACAAAACTCATACCTCAAGCATTTTCATCCAACACGGGGAACAAGAATAGATATTTGGCCTTCATATCTTCCTCATCTTCACATGTAGCTTCTTCCACATTTTGGTTTCTACAAAGAACCTTTATCGAAGCTACATCCTTTGTCCTCAATCTTTCAATTTTCCTTTCAAAAATCTCAAATCTGACTTCCTCATAAGACAGAATTCATATCACCAACATCCTTAAGAGGCATTATAAAAGAGGGGTCACCCACAAACTTTTTCAACATAGAGATACTGAAAATAGGATAAATAGAAGCCAAACTCACTGGTAAATCTAACTCATAAGCAACATTCCCACTTCTTCTCACAACTTGATATGGATCAATGTAAAGGGGATAGAACTTCCCATTCTTCCCAAACCTCATGACTTCTTTCTTAGGAGAAACCTTCATGAACACCCAATCACTAACCTCAAACTCCAATTCCCTTCACCTCACATTGGCATAAGATTTTTGGCAACTTTAAGCAGTCTTAAGTCTTTCTCTATTCACTTCCAACTTCTCCATGGCTTGGTGAACAAAGTCAGGACCAAACAACCTAGTCTCACCTACCGCAAACCACCCAATAGAAGACCTACACCTTCTTCCATAGGCCCTTAGAATATCCTCTAATGTCTAAATGGTCCGCTTCACTTGTCCATTTGTTTGAGGGTAAAAATGGTGCTAAGGGTCACATGAGTTCCCAACTATTTTTTAAATGCATGCGAGAAGTCAGAATAAAATTGTGTACCTCAGTCTGAAATAATGGACACAGGTGCTCCATGTTAATTGACTATCTTTTGAATGAACAACTTGGCATAATAATCTCCTGTGTAGTTAGTCCTCATATGCAAGAAGTGAGAGAACATAGTCATTCTATCCAAAATGACCCAAATAGAATCATACTAATTGCAAGAATGTAGAAGACCCAAAACAAAATCCATATTAATCATCTCCCGCTTCCACATGGGAAACTCTATCTCTTGAGACATGCCACTAGGTCTCAAATGTTCAACCTTGACTTATTGACTAACCATGCACTTAGCCACAAACCTTTCCATATCTATCTTTATATTATTCCACCAATAAATTTCCTTCAAGTCATGATACATCTTAATCAAACTCAGATTAACTAAATATCCAAAATCATGAGCCTCAGTCAAAATTCTTTCCCATAGCCCTTCAACATCATGAACACACAACCTCCCTTGATATCTTAGAATGACATCTCCCGTAATCTCGAAAGCCATAACCATTTGCTGACCCATATTATCCTCAATCTTCATATGTATGGGATCCAAAGCATATTTTTCCTTCACCTCAGCACCAAAAGATTATTTGACCACTTCTTGAACAATCACTCCTTCATCCTCAGATCCAAGAGATGAACGTCTAAATTAATCAACCTATGAATATCCTTCACCGACCATTTTTTATCTTCATCCACATGAGAAAATCTCCTAATGGACAACCTATTAAGAGCATCATAATAATATTAACATTAATTGGGTGGTAGTGAAGGCTCGTGTCAAAAATTTTAAGTAGCTCGAGCTACCACCTCTTCCTGAAAGTCCATTCCTTCTACATAAACACATACTTCAAGGTCTTATGCTCTGAATAGATGGATATACAAACCCTATACAGATAATGGGGCCTGATCTTCAAAAAAAACCATAACTGTAAATTCTAAGTCATGAGTCGAATAATTTCTTTTATGAACCTTAAGTTTCCTACAAACATAGGCTACTACCTTAACATGATGAATCTAAGAACAATCCAGTCCCACATGGGATGCGTCATAATATACAAAAATAACCATTGGTACCATCAAGCGGTGTTAAAACTGGCACAAAAGACAACTTATCCTTCAACTTATCAAAGCTGCCCTTACAAGCATCGAACCATAAGAACTTAACCTTCTTCTATGTCAACCTCATCAACGGAGTAACAATAGAAAAAACTTTCCACAAACCTTCTATAATACCTATCCATGCCCAAGAATCTCCTAAGTCAGTTGAAGTCATGGGTCTAGGCTATTTCTTAACTACCATAACTTTCTATGGATCCACCTTGATCTCCTCACTGGAAACAACATGCGCAAGATAGGTCACAACACTTAGACAAAATTCACACTTAGAAAACTTTCCATACAACTTCTGGCCCTTAAGAGTCTGCAACACTATTCATAGGTAATTAGCATGATCCTCTTTACTTTTAGAATACACCCAGATGTCATTAATGAAAACTATCACAAAAAAATCCAAAAAATTGGTTGAACACCTAATTCATAAGATAGATGAAAAAGCTAGAGCATTAGGCAATCCAAATGACATAACCAGGAACTCATAATGACCAGATCGAATTTGGAAAGCAGTCTTAGGAATATCAACCTCCAAAATTTTCAACTGATGATAGCCTGAATGAAGATCAATCTTAGTAAACACCTTGCACCATAAAGTTGGTCCAAAAGATCATCAACTCTAGGAAGAAGGTACTTATTTTGTCACCTTATTCAACAGAAGATAGTTTATACACATCTAAAAAGACCCATCTTTCCTTCACACAAAAAGCACAGGAGCACCCCCACAAAAAAACAAAAGAACAAACAAAACCCTTATTAAGAAAATCTTATAACTGCTCTTTTAGTTCCTTTTATTCAGTTGGAGCCATCCTATAAGGAGGAATGAAAATGGGATAGGTATTTGGTAGAAGATTAATCACAAAATCTATTTCCTTATCAGGAGAAATTCCAGGAAGATCATTGGGAAAGACTTTAAGAAAATTATTAACCATAGGAAAATATTGCAAATAAAGACTTTTAAAATTAGAATCCATAACCCAAATGAGATAATACAAACAAAATTTGGAAATCAACTTTCAGGCTCTATGATAGGAAATAAACCTCTTTATGGGCACTAAGGAAATCTCCTCCCATTCGATCATCGGTTTATTATGGAATTAAAAATTGACTAGGTCCTACCATCTAGAGAATAATAGCATAAACGGAGCCAATCTGTCCCCAAGATTACATCAAAATCCACCAATGTCTCCCTATGAAAGATGGACACCACACAACCCTTATAGATTTTTCAATCTGTAATTGACTCACCCCCAGGGTAGAAAAAGAAAAGGAGTTGAAAATATTTTTAGGACCTTACCCAAAGTGTACAGCCACATAAGGGTTCATATAAGATAGAGTAGAACATGGATCAAGAAAATAATAAATATCAGGAGTAAAGATTTGTAACCTACCAGTAACAACATCTGGAGATACCTCAGAATCCTAATGAGTAAAAAGTTCAAAGGGATGATTTCGGCCAATGTTGGTAGCTAATATGGCGCCCTTCGGTGCCAGAGCCAAAGAAGTGGTGACCAAAACCTTATTAGCTCTAGTGGTAACTTTATCTATGGAAAAATTTCACTATATATGATGAGGTTGACCATAATTGAAACACAAGTTCCTTCCTACCTCACAACATGGTGGAGCTTTCCATAAAATTAACAAAAAGGATAAGGCAGAGCTAACTGAGCTTCACTGATTTGATACTGGGAACCCTATGCCTGGGAACACTGCTATCCCAAAATTGAATGTCACTTAAAGGATTAGGATAAATAGCACCGGTTTCCTAATCCTCTCAGACTCAGGGAATTACTATTTACTGCACAGATCTTACCTCAGGTTAACCAACCTTGTTATAACATTGATTATTAAATAAAGTATTTCTGAGTCCCTATTGATAATTCACTTGCTACTATATTTGATTTCTTTCTAAAGAAAATTAAACCAGGTGTATCTACAGTTTGCAACCAATAGACATTAATTAAAACTTTAAAATTATCAAGAAATCCTACCACCTTTTGAATCTCGAATACTTAGCACCTCATCAATAACTAACCCTAGATCCCATAAATCAGGTTAATGGAGTTTATCCACTCATGATGTAATGAACAAAACACATAATTGAATTCATGATTTGAAAGATAAATAATAAGTAGTGAATCGCAGATTAGATCACAAAGAAAAAATCCCAAAATAATGATAATAATCTCTCAAAAATAGTTTTGTTGTTCAAGTCAAGAAGTAAAGAGAGAAAATATCAAAATATTTTTCCAAAACTCAAGTGCCAACCCCTGTAAAACCCTCAACAATGCTTTTTATAGTTGTAACTTAAAGGAAATTCGAAATTCAAATTTCCAAAATTTGTCCCTTAGATGACTCAAACTCTTAAGGAAAACCTAGACTTGTCCTTAAATACATAGGCTAATTATGGAAATAAAATCACAGGTTACAACTTTTACTTGGAATAGATGATGACATGTGTGATGCCTTATCAGGGTTCTGATGACTTATCAGGAATGTCGTTTGATCCTCTTCAATTTTGATATTCTCTGCTTTAGGATGATGATGAAACCTGATGGCTTATCAAAACTTTGATGACTTATCACCAATGTCGTCATGAATTCCAACTGAAATCCATTCTCTATCTAAGGCTGACGATGCTTTTGATAGCTTAACAAATTTATAATGACATATCAGGGTATGTCATTACATTTCTGCTCCAACTTTATCACACTGCCTCCAGCTGGCGATGGATCTGATAAATTATCACCAAGCTGATGACTTATCACAAAAGTTATCAACTACTCTTTTGTAATTTCTTCGCTATTTGTTCCATATTTACCTCTTTTTCTACTTATTGTCTTAGTTCTCTTGTATCTTGCCTTTCACTGCAATATCAAAGAAATATCATCAAAAAAATGATAGTTACTTATGAACTTACAATTATTCCTAGTTAATAGTCTTAATATGCTAATAAAATGCTAGCACATTAGCCCTTAGAAGACATTTTTATTGATAATCGATCAATCAAGAAGCTAGTATCAGGTTTGCCTCAGGGGCTAGGAGAATCATCCACCAAGCATCACTCATATGTATCCAGATAAGACTATGAAAAATATCGAGGTGAGTAGAATAAGTAGGAATATACAGTTTCTAGGCTTGAGAGGACATATTCAGCACTGGTAGAGTCTCGCAGAGAGCTTTATAACTCCCACGAGAAGATTAAAAAAAGGGAGAAAAAGAGAGACAAGTTCTTCAATAAAATATGGAAAGGGGTCAAGGGCCTGTAGAAGGTCCTAAAACCTTGTGACAAGCTATATTCTCCCAGAGTGGAGTATGATGATGAGGCAACTTCTGAGTGGTCTTTTGCTAATGTTGGTGATGATGTTGATTCTGCATGAGATAGCAGCACATGATGTAGACACAGGGAGCATATGTTTTCCCCCTTCTATTGATTACATAATTATGCAGTGAGGTCACTGCAAGTTATGGGTTAGGGGTTGTTTTCCCTGTGTTTGCATTTTATACTATTATTTTTGAGACATTCTTTGATATTTTATGTTTTTATTTGTGGATGTTTTATGTTGACTTTGACGCTGGATTGGAATTTTTGGGCACTCTGATAGTGCCCATATTTAATGGATTAGTCATTTTGTTTTTGTTTCTAGATTCTCTATTTTACTTTAGTTTATTTTGATTATGGTGATTCTTGAAGATTTTTTCCCTATGATACATTGAGTAATAGAATTATTAAGGGAAAAGCATCTTGATTTGGGTTTTTAAACATAGATACAGGGGAATCTCGAGTACTCAAGGCATTAAAATCACAAATTCAAGGGAAGTCTGAGTACCAGTGGCATTGTGAATTTCGGATTGCAAATATGCTATTAGTGAAGTCTGAGTAGCCATATGGTTGGTGCCAATAGTGAGCCAAAATATGAGACTAAGGCTTTGGTTATTGCCATAAGTTATCAAATTGTGCATGGTTCAAATTCCAAACGAACAACGTCCCTCCGTCCAAAAAATTTTCAAAAAATCAAGGGCAAGGATGTGAGCAACATTGTAACAAAACTTTGTCTCTTTATGTGACACCAAAATTTTTTACTTGTACATATTTATAGATACTCCATTTTGTCTCTAATGTGAGGGGTAATTGAGCCTCCTTGGCGAGTCCATGCTCCATGTGTGTTATTTGTATAAATCTTATGTATACTTCTGTCTACTAGAATTAACATTATTAGTCTCTTAATAATAAATTTTGACTGTAAATTGGTTGGTGAGATGATCTTAGGCAATCTTGTTGAAATTGGAAGCCTACTTTGCCTAAAAAGCCTACCCGAGCATAGATATTATTCCTAGCCACTTATTTTGAGCCTTTGGACCTTTCTTTGGCAAACACATTGCAGGAAGTGAGCCTTTCAAGTAAGGGTGTAGCCATGTTATTCATAAATGATATCCTACCTTAAACCAAACCTATGTTACAAGCTCAAAAATACATTTGAGATCTCCAACCATTTGTTTTCATTATAGTGGCGAATGAAAATTGGGTCAAGTCGATTGTATGACACTTGTTAGAATATCAAATTCTTGTGAGGGGGAGAGTTTTGCATTTAAAATTCCTTGATGCATATTTGGTATCTTGGCGTGTGAAATTTTCTTTCTTATGAGGAGGTATTTGAAGGAATTGAGGTAGACGAGTTTGTCACCTTCTAAGAAAAGAGGCAAGTGGAGTATAGTGTAGTTGAGGTCAAAAAGTGAGTAACTCCTAGAGTATCGATGATTGTTGCATTGTTTCTCTTTAAAGTCTTTTTCATCCTTTCTTATTTTATTTTATGTTGAGGGGTGTCGAAAGAATAGATTCTCCCATAATGGAAGAGCTACTTGAGGTAATAACTAAGTTTAATGTCATTGTGATCATTGGGTCATCTATTTTGGGTATAGATGTCCATTGTCTCATTGTAAAAGATAGTGTTTATTAAGGACAATCAAAGCTTTAAGTTGGAGGTATTGATGAGTGGTGAATTTACCACTTAATCATAATCCACATTCATGCATAATATCCTTTAGGAACTTTAGGAACCCATATTATCCATAAAAAGAGATGTGGGAACCAAGGCAATAATAGACAATTTCAGAGCATAGTTGGCTAATTTACACTATCTTAGACATTAGGGTGATTGTGAAGTTGACCATACTTAGGGCACCATCCTAGAAATAGGGGTGCCTAATTGAGGTATTGGGTGGCTTTCATTGACTCACTCATTAGGTACTCTAAAGGTTCAATGAGTGACACCCTTGAGGATTTGTTGATAAATTAGTCTCAAGGACTTTCAACATAGCCTACCTTATCACTAATATTTAGAATTTACATCAACTCATCATACCCCCACTCATAAGTTGCTCCTAGGAAAGCATAATCACAAGATCCAAATCTAATTGACTATAATTATTTGTAACCCCAAATTAATACTTGTAAACCCCAAAAAGGAATATTATATTGATATTTTCCAACCCCTCCCCCCTCTTATTTTTATTTGTTTGTACTACAAGTTTGAATTTGGCAAGTATTCATTATTTTAAGCTAATTTGATAGCCACTCACATTGTTTCTTATGGAATCAACCCCGACTCAAAATTTAGGTAAATATATTGATAACAACGTGTAATTTGAGAAATATTAAGGATTTGTGGATGAGATGGAGAAACTTTTTAGAGTGATGTATGCTATACATTCTAAAGTTATAGATTTTGCTGCATATCAGCTGAAAGATGTATCTTATTAGTAGTAGGGGGAGTAGGAACAGTTGAGGGATAATGATGTATAGATGACATTATGCGATGAGCTTTTGGGTGCCTTTATTGATCATTTCTTTCCTAATAAGTTAAGGGAAGCTGAGGCTAAGGAGTTTATGAATCTAAAGCAAGGTAAGATAAGTGTGAAAGATTATGCCTTGAAATTTTAGGAACTGTCTCATTATGCTCCAGAGTTGGTGTCTAGCCAAAGATCTAAGTTGAGGAAGTTTTATTATAGGTTATTATATGACTTGGTATTAGAGTGTAAGCCTGCAATGTTGAACAATGATATAGACATCTCCAGACTTGTGGTTTATATGCAGTAGGTAGAGGATGGAAAAAGGAAAAAGATAGATATTGGTGAGATATAGAGTAAGAAGTTTAGGTATTTGGAGTAGGATGGGGGTCAACAGAATAGTGGGAGAAATGGTAGATAATATACCAAGAAGAAGAACTAAGGCAATTCATATTCCTATACCAGTGCTCCATATCTTAAGCCTTTGGGTGAACACCATTCTCAGGATGGAAGTGGTCCTAAAGTGAAGGGCTCCCCATCTCAGACTAGTGGAGCTCAGTCAGCCCCACTTTATCCTATTTGTCATTTTTATAGGCAGCTTTATCATGGTTATTATGATAAGGGAAGGAATTAGTGTTATAATAATGGTCTGCCTGGTCACATGTATCTAGATTGTCCTTCTACCATGGTTACCACTAGGCCTAATAAAGTTTTAATTGCCATAACTATAGCTCCTGCGCCAAAGGGTACTGCTTTAGGTACCGGTACTGGTCGTAATCATCTCTATGTAGTTGCTACTCTCTAGGAATCTAAGGTATCCCCAGATGTTGTTATTAAATATTACAACTCTTTTCTTGTGATGTTTATTAGTTTTCTGATCCGAGTTCTTTCCTATCCTATATGACCCCTTATATGGATGTGCATTTTGGTTTTAGTCTTGAGAGTATTTCTAACCTAATTTCTATGTCTACCCGGTGGGTGATTCTATAGTTTCTAGAAAAATCTATAGGGGTTGTGTAACGTCCATCGTTCATAGGGAGACATTAGTGGATTTGATAGAGTTGGATATGGTGGAATTTGTTGTTATCCACAGGATGGATTGACTTCATTAGTGCTAAGCTTTTCTGGATTGTAGGATTTGAAATGTCAATTTTCACTTTCATAATGAGATGGTATTAGAATGGGAGGGGGGTTCCTTAGTGCCTAAAGGGAGGTTCATTTCTTATCTTAGAGCTCGAAAGTTGATTTTCAAAGGCTGTCTATATCATCTATTTTCGATTAAGTATAATAACTTTGAAAGTTCTTCTTTGCAATTTGTCCATATGGTTAATAAATTTCCCGACGTATGTCCTGATGATCTTTCTGGGTTCCTCCTGACAGGGAAATAGATTTTGGCATTGATTTTCTACTGGATACCCACACAATTTGTATTCCTCCGTATATAATGGATCTGGTTGAACTAAAAGAGGCTAAAAAGCGGTTGAAGAATCATCTTGATAAGGGTTTCATTCATCTTAGTGTTTTTCCATTGGATGTTTCTGTACTTTTTATGAAAAATAAAGATGGGTCTCTTCAAATATGTATAGACTATCGTTAGTTGAATAAAGTTATAATGAAGAATAAGTATCCTCTTCCTAGGATTGATAATAGTTTGGTCAGCTTCAAGGTGCTAGATATTTCTCTGATATTAATCATTCGAGCTAACATTAGTTAAAAATTAGGGAGGTTAATATCCCAAGGCTTTTTCCCCAAATCGATATGGTCACTATGAGTTTCTGGTTATGACATTTAGGTTGACTAATGCTCCAACTGTGGTTATAGATCTTATGAATTTGGAATTTAGGCAGTTTTTTAACTTATTTGTGATAATTTTCTTTGACGATATTTTGGTGTATTCTAAAAGTGAGAAGGATCATGCCTATTACCTCTAAATTATGTTGCAGACTCTTAAGGACAAGAAGTTGTATATAAAATTTTCTAAGTGTGCATTTTGGCTGAAAAACGTGGCTTTTCTTAGTCAGGTGGTGTCTAGTAAGAGGATCAAGGTGGACCCATAGAAATTTAAGGTAATTAAGAGTTTCTTAGGCTTGGATGGGTATTATAGGAGGTTTGTAGAGAGTTTTTCTTCTATTGTTGCTCTGTTGATAAAGTTGACTCAGAATATGGTTAAGTTTTTGTGGTCCAATGCTTGTAAGGGTATTTTTAAGAAGTTAAAAGATAAGTTGACTTCTGTACTAATTCTTACCCTACCCAAGGGTACTGATGGAGTTGTTGTATTTTGTGATACATCCCATGTGGGACTGGGTTTAGTTTTGATGCAGCATGGTAAGGTTGCGGCCTATGCTTCTAGAAAGATTAAGGTTTATGAGAGGAACTATCCAACTCATGAATTGGAGTTTGTGATTATGGTTATTACTTTGAATATTTGGCACCATTATCTGTATGAGGTGCATGTCGATATCTATTTAGATCATAAGAGCTTGCAATATATGTTTACTCAAAAGGACTTGAATCTCAGGAAAATAAGGTAGCTTGAATTGCTCATGGATTATGATATTAGTCTTTACTAACATATAGGTAAAGCTAATATTGTTGTTGATACCCTAGCAGGTTGTCTATAGGAATCTTATCACATGTTGATAAGCAGAAAAGTGGGTTATTGAAGGTTATTCACCGATTGGCTAACTTAGGAGTTCATCTTTTGGATTCTGAAGATAGGGGAGTCATTGTTCAAGAAGTGGTAAAATCATCTCTTGGTGCTGAGGTGAAGAAGGTCTTTATATCCCATTCTTATGCAGATTAAGGATAATGTAGGTCAGCAAGAGGTTATGGCTTTTGAGATTAGGGGTGATGGTATTCTAAGGTATCAAGAAAGATTTTGTGTTTTTGATGTTAATAGTCTATAAGAAAGGATTCTGGCTGAGTCTCATGAGTCCAAGTATATAGTTCATCTAGGATCTACTAATATGTACCATGATTTGAAGGAGATATATATGTGGAACAATATGAAGAGGGATATAGAAAATTTTGTGGCTAATTGTATAGTTTGTCAGCAAGTTAAGGTTGAGCAATTAAGGCCTTGTAGCATGTGTCAAGAGATAGAATTCCCCATATGAAAGAATGAGATGATTAATATGGATTTCATTACAAGTTTTCCACGGTCTCAAAACCAGTATGATTCAATTAAGGTCACTGTGGATAGGATGACTAAGTCTGCTCACTTCTTGCCTATGAGGACTAACTACTCAAGAGAATATTATGCAAAATTGTACATTCAGGAGAGTGTGAAGTTTCATAGTGTGCTAGTGTGTATCATTTCAAACCAAGGTACATAATTTTTTTCTTACTTCAGGCATTCATTTAAAAAAGGTTTGGGAACACAAGTAAACCTTAGAAATAGTTTCACCTTCAAATGGATGGACAAGCAGAGGTACTATTCAGACTTTAGAGGATATGATAAGGGACTATCTAATTGATTATAAGGGAAGTTGGGTTGATCATTTACCTTTTATTGAGTTTCTGTACAACAATAGTTATCGTTAGAGTATTCAGATGGCTTCTTTCAAGGCTCTTTATGGTTTGAGGTGTAGGTCTCCTATTGGATGGTTTGAGGTCATAAAACTATATTATTTGGTCCTAAAATGGTTCACTAAGCCATGAAGAAGGTAAAGGTGATTAGAGAATTACTTAAGACATCTCAAAGTCATCAAAAGTCTAATATGAGGCAAAGGGAGTTGGATTTCAAAGTGAATGATTGGGTATTCTTGAAGGTGTTTCTTATGAATGGAGTCATGAGATTTGGGAAGAAGGGAAAGCTTAGTCCCTTTTATATTGGACCATATCAGATTTTCAAGGGTATTGGGAATTTTTCTTATGATATAGATTTGCCTAAAAGTTTGGCTTCTATTCATCTTGTCTTCTATGTGTCCATACTGAAAAAGTTTGTGGGTGATCCTTCTTTGATAGTGCATGTTGAGGATGTTGGCGTTACGGATTCCTTGTCTTATGAGGAAATCCCAATTGAGATATTGGATAGCCAAGTTCGTAGATTGAGAACCAAGTATATAGCTTCACTGAAGGTCTTTTGGAGAAACCAAAAGGTAGAAAAGGTTACATGGCAAGCTGAGGAAGATATGAAGGTTAAATATTTTATCGTGTTCCCCGAGTTGAATGAAAGTGCTTAAGGTATAAGCTTCATTTTCCTCGTCATTTTCTGAGTTTGTAAATTTATTCTAGTGTATTCTTGCTATTTTCATTCTAAAAGTTTCCTAACTCATCATTTGAGGAAGAATTAACCTATGGAGAGAGTAAGACCCTTAAAATTGTGATCATTTTATTTTTGATATTCCCACGTGTATAGTATCAATTTTTCACTTGACTTGTGTTTAGGGATGTTAATATGGTAATTTGGAAAACTTTTGAAATTTTTGGAAGAGGTTCAGGTCTATTTAGGAACTCTGAGGTAGTTTGCCTCCATGATATCACTGTGTGATGGAGGTTAACCTCCGCATAACCTCTTCGATAAAATTCATCTAGTCTAGTTTTCTTTATTTATGGGTGAGGTGCCTTTGGTCTTTTCACCCTGTTCACGACTTATAAACATAAAAGGGACACTTTTTTCTTCAGTTTTCAATGATCAAACTTTATTTTATTCATCTTTAACACTCCAACCAAGAAAGCTTAAGGTTTTCACTGTGAATTCATCATCCAAGATCCAAACTTCAAATCGATTTCTAATTCATGATGTTTCAGGCATGTTTGTCTTCCCTAACTTTTAATTTTATATTGTGGTGAACTAAATGGTTTTACAAAGATTTAAGTTTTGGGTTTTGAAATTGGGTTGAGGGGTTTTGGTTATTAATAATTGAATTTATTGTACCATATTTTGAATTGATTATTCTTGATTTAAATTGATATTTTTGAGACTAAATAAGTATATTATTTAAATAGTTGGAATGGGGGGACATGGGTTTCCCCAATTTGGATGAATTTTGGTTTAGAATCGCATGAATCTCAACTCACTTTCTAAATTTGATTTTAATAGAAAAATTTCATAGTTTAACTTATTTTTGAACTCAATGCATTGCATTAATAGATAATTGGATATAAAAATAGATTTTGATTGCCTTGATGGCCATGGTTTTGATTTTACTGGAAGTTGGGAGTCTAATTTGGTTATGTGAATTGGTTTGACAGGAATATATGAGCTTGAAAGCATATTGGTATGAAGATACCAAGTGGCTAATGCTAAATGAATAACTCCTAGGTTTAACGTTGGATTTATATGTAATTGATTTTAGTTTGGGCTTAAAGGAGGTTGTGTATCTCACCATGTAGGTGAAAGTCTCACAAGCCAAACACTGGAAACAACATTTGTTGTCGTTAGGGGTCTGTATGACTGTGTGCTTGATACACACTTGATAAGCATATATATCTATATATCTATATATCTATATATCTATATATCTATATATATATATATATATTTGGGATGGCTATTTCCCGTGGTGGCTTTAGGTTTTCTTTGAATTTTCCTCAGTTCATGTAGATAACATGCACTCGGGCCTTTTCAATAGGGAGAGATGAATCCATATAGCCCATGGGTTCCTTTAGGATGGATCAATCTAAATATTCCAAGTTAATGGTTTTAAAAACTCTCATATTTATGTCCCTTACCCTATCCCGACATCTTCTATATGTATATATGAATGTGTATATATGGTTTTGACTAATTTTTTACATGACATTATTTTATCACTTTCCCTGAGTTACGTGCCAGTGATTATCCTACTAACCATCCTAGTACATTATATCATTTCATGATATAGGGTTCGAAGAAACTTCTATTACTCCTGTGCAGTATTTGGTGGATTAGCACATTCATTGAGTTGTTGTGAAGTGGTGAGTCTACATCCTTCCAAAGTCCTTATCATTTCATTATTCTTTTCTTGTTGATTTAGTACTTTTGGATTCATTTTGGTTAAAGTTGGTGGAATGTCCTGACTTAGATTTTATTATGGTTTAGAGACTTTCATGGATAGATGTGGGTTGGTTGGTTATTGTTTTGACTCATAGTTTTATTTGAGTTATCTATCTTCTTTCATTACTATCTTAATTGGGTTTTGAAGTTTTATTATTTTATTCCTATGAGGTTAGGCGATGGGAGTGGCCTCTGGTCTATGGTGAGATTAAGATATCCGTCACGATGAGGTCCTTGTTTGGGTCATGACAAATCTCTTTCAAGATTTCTTGCAATCATTATTGTTCTAGTCATGTCTTCTGAAGTCTTCTCTTTCCTTTCTACTACTCTATTTTGTTGTGGTGTTCAAGGAGCAAAGAAATAATAATCTATTCCATTTGCTAAATAAAGTTCTAAGAATTTTGCATTTTAAAATTTTGTTCCATGGTCAAATCTTACGGAAATAAGAGAGGTGCCTAGTTGTTTTCTATGTTCTTGACAAGATAGAAAATAGATCAACGACATCTTCTTTGGAAGCTAAAAATAATGTCTATGTGAACCTGGAATAATCACTAACAATCACATAAACATACTTCTTGCTCCTCTACTTAATACCCTTGTTGGTACAAAAAGGTCCATATGGACCAGATATAGACACTTACTTTTGCAGATACAGTTTTTTAGCTTAAATAAGGATCTCACTTTTTCCTCTTACGTATGCACTTTAAACTTTTTCATCATTGAACTTAGTTTTTTTTAGATTCCAAAATAACATGATTTTATTTTGATTGATATCATACATTTTTTGGCAATTTCTGAATTAAATAATGATACAAAATTTTAACGGGACCATTAGCAAGTGCTTTGGAATTTTTTAAATATATTTTGATGCATTTTAGAACCCTGAAATAATAAGGGTCTGCGATTAGGGAATGTCCACGATTGCATGGCACACACTGATGCAAAAAACAATGTCCTAGTGGTAAAAAGGTGCGTCACACCGGTTGGTTTTCACATTAAGGGCATACCAAACCATTGGCATGGTGCGATAAGGGCATGCCATCCCTAAGGTTACACTAACGCCAAATTTTAGATTTTCTTTAGTTTTCTAGGGAAATTTGGTCTTCTACCTCCTAATTAATCCTAAAATTGATGTTAAATAAGTTTCCCTATTCCTTAAGTCAAATTACACCATCCTCTTCTCCCAAACTCTCCAAAACACTCAAGAGGGGTTTCTCCTCCAAAAATTCAAGCTTCCAAGGTTTCAATTGAGTTTTCTCTAAGGAATTTACTAAGTTCAGGTATGTGGGGTTTGAACAAGGATTACCTTCCATCTTTGTTCCTGAACAAAAACTCAATTCTACATGAATTTTATGGATTTAAATATTAGGGTTCATACCTACGTTTCATGTTTTGTTAATATGATGTTTCCCTATGAGTTAAAATTTTATTTAGCTTAAGAATTTGTATTTACTCATGTTATTACTCATATGATTGATATTATGAAGTGAAGTTTTAGCATTTTATCATGAATTTCCATGAGTTGATAAATGTACATGATTTTTAACATGTTTCAGTCAGTTTACAAGTGATACAGACTTATTACTTCAGTCCACTGTTTATCTCAGCATGTTAAATATTTTAGTTTTAATCATATGATCCAAGACATGATTTTAAATTCACAAAGTTAGTGAAGAACAAGATTTAGCAATGGAAGCCTGATTGGTTTATAGATTTATAAACCTATATGTTTAATTCAAGGTGAATTTCTTGAAAATAAGAACTAGTATGTTTGGGCACTAGTAATTCGCACCGAGGGGGTATGATTTTATCTCACCCTAGTTCCTAAAAAATATGTGCCACAGTTAGTTAAAGAGGGCCTTGCTAGAGAGTTTCTTTTTTTGCACAAATGGTCTTAGTTTAGCGATCACTCCAGCTAAGGTTCTATACCGATGGCAAGGTATGGAACAGATCTCCTCAACTTTGGTAAGACATTGAATTCTATGCAAGTCCACATGGTTTATGTTAGTTATAAAAGTCTCCAATAAGAAAAGTATTAAATTCTAATCCTAAGTGTAACCGGTCATCGAAGTATTTGATTTTGTACTTATTTCTTATGGTTTATGACATTTTAGTTCTCACTGTTCTTATTGATTATGATGAGTCTACCTGTACTTGGCATACATGTTTATAGCTTATTATTTATATTGGTTTTACTTTTGAATTCACCCCCATATACTCAATGCATTTTAGAAGTACTGACCACATATATGTTGGTGTGACTACATTATTTTGATAATGTAGGTTCTTGTGTTCATCCTTAGAAGTACGATTAGCCACGATAACCATTACCTACATCCTGTGAGGTGGTAAGTCCTCATGCCTCGAGGGTTAAGGCTATAGTTATTTTAGATGTTCAACTAATAAGTATAAGTTCAAATATTGTATTTTCTTTGGGTCAGCTGGGGTCTGTCCAAGTAGCTCTTTATTTCTTTAGAAGCTTGTCAGAACCTGTTAGTCGTCTTCTTTTGGATATTCAAACTTTTGGTTGTTGTATAGTTTACTTTGTTTATTGAGATTGGTTGCCCAAGTGAAATTTAGCTTATAAATTAAAGTTTCTGCTTATGTCTATATGGATTGTTTCTTATTCAGTTTTAAGTGCATACCATGGGTATGATTTGGGGATACTTGTAGTCCTAAGCACCGTGTGATGTCTAAGGCATAGTCTCGAGGCAATAAAAACTTGATATCATATCCAAAGAGTTTAAGAATCCTGGGAAGTCTGACAAGACGTGATACGTAGAGTCTTGGTCGTAGTGTGAAGCGAGCCCTACTTATAAAAGAGAGACTATGGGATCATTAGAAACTATCTTTTCTTTTATGATCTCTATAGTGCTATTAAATTATCTCTATTTTCTCTAACTCATGCTTTCATGTGATAGAGAATGCCTCTTCCTAAAGCTTATGCCTATAGAAATAGGGACCAACCAGCCCCACCACCACATGTGGATCTATTAAATTAAAATGTCTTATATGCTGAGTTCTGATTTACATTTTAGGTGTTAGCTCAAGCTGTAAATGCCCACGGAAGTCAACTAGCAGCATTCTTAATTTAGCAAAAAGGTCACTCAGCTATAGCCAAAAGTTGAGATTTCATGAAAATGAATCCACCCATGTTTTTTGGGTCAAATATGAATGAGGATCTATAATTTTTCATTGATGAGGTGAAGAAAATCACTCAAATTTTGCATGCCATCGAATATGAGAGTGTAGAATTAGCATCTTACCAATTAAAATATGTTGCTTATGACTGGGTCAGTACGTAGAAGATGGCAGCAGTGAGAATGAAACTTCAATGAGAAATATGTCTCAGATAACTTTTTTGGATGGGTTGTTTCCTAATGAGATGAGGGAGGCTAAGGTGCAAGAGTTTATGAATCTTAGATAGGTTTCTAGTTTAGTGAAAGAATATTATCTTATGTTTATTCAGTTTTTTAAGTATGAATCAGAATTGTGCCGGATTCTAGGTATTATATGAGTAAATTTTTCACTGGTGTCTAATTTGGTGGTTAAGAAGTGTAGGAATACCATGTTGATTGGGAATATGGGTATTGATCAATTGGTGATCGATACTTAGCAAATTAAGGCTGATAAATAGAAGAAAAAAGGGAGGGAAAATAAGAAGGTGGGTACCACACAGTTTGATTATAGTTAGCACAGTTTAGGGAGAAATCATTCTTATTTTCAAAGTCATTTGTTAAGTCTTCACCGTCTTCAATAAATGACCCCATGCCCATGACTAAGCAGAAGCAGTGGGGTCAAACATCGGCTACTAGATATCTCATGAGTCTTTTTGATCCATTTTCAATTTTCACTCCCATTAGAGAGTCAGTTGTTGTTATACGAGTACACAAAAAGTGCCTTATTATAGCCACCCATAGGGTTACTTTAGCAGATTTAATAGAGCTAAAGATGGTAGATTTTAATGTTATTCTTTGTATGCATTGGATCCATTAATGATACAGCTTGGTTGATTTTTACACTCAGGTGGTAAAGTTTTAGTTTCCTAATAAGTCACTCCTCAAGTGGGAGGGTAGTTTAGTAACACCTATGGGTTATTTCATGTCCTATCTTAAATCTAGAAGGTTAGTCTATAAGCGATGTATAGACTAGGTTAAGGACTCTAATTCTGAGACCCTAACCCCTTAGTCAGTTCATATAGTCATTTAGTTTCCTGAAGTCTTCTTAGAGGATCTGCCCGGAGTACCTCTTGTTAGCGAAATTGAATTTAGGATTGATCTCCTCCTTGATACCCATCCCATCTCCATACCTCCCTACCTAATGGATCTTGGAGAACTTAAGTAGTTCAAGGAGAAGTTTAAGGACTTCTTAGATAAGGGGTTCATCAAACCCAATGTTTCTTCATGGGGTTCTTAAATCCTATTCGTGCACAAAAAAATGGTACTCTCAGAATGTGTATAGACTACAACTAGTTAAATAAGGTCACTGATAAGAACAAGTACCTTATCCCTAAAATTGATGACCTGTTTGACCAACTTAAATGTGCCTTTTGGTTTTCAATAATTAGCCTAAGGTCGGGATATAATTATTGAAGGTAAGAGAATGTGACATTTTAAAGACTGCTTTTAGAACTCGGTTTGGTCATTTTAGGTTTTTGGTTAAGTCTTTTGGACTAACAAATTCTCCTACAAATTTTATGGACTTGATGAAAAGGGTTTTGATGCAGTATTTGGATATGTTTGTTATTATCTTCATAGAGGACATACTTCTTTATTCTCAAAGTGAAGAGGAGCATGTAGACCATTTGAGAATAGTATTGCAGAACCTTAAAGATCACCGGTTGTTTCCAAAGTTTAGAAAGTGTGAATTTTGGATGTAGTTGGTTACCTTTTTGGGGGAATGTGATTTTGGGTAAAGGTATTTATGTGGACCCTAAGAAAATAGATGCAGTAAAGTGTTGGCCTAGACCCATTACTCTATCCAACATTAGGAGATTTTTAGATTTAGTCGATTATTATAGGAGATTTATGGAGGGTTTTTACTCGATTGGTTAAGCGTTGACCAAGTTAAACAAAATAAGGTAAGGTTCTAATGGATAGACAAATGTGAGAAAAGCTTTCAAGATTTGAAGGATAAATTGACTTTCACACCAGTATTAGCTTTGCTAAATGGGCTAGATAGATTCTTTGTGTACTTTGTTGCCTCCAAAATAGGGTTAGGTTGTGTCTTGATGCAAAATAAAGGGTAATTGCTTGTGCCTCCAGATAGTGTAAAGATCATGAAAAAAGTTATCTGACTCATGATTTGGAACTAATAGTTATTGTGTTTGCCTTGATAATTTGGAGAAATCTTTTGTATGGTGTATTTATGGATATTTTCACTGATTATATGAGTTCAATATGTGTATGTATAAAAGAAGTTAAATCTTCATCTAAGATGGTAGTTGGAGTTGCTAAAGGATTATGACATGAATATGCTCTACCATCCAGTAAGGCAAATGTAGTAGTTAATGCTTTGAGTCGATTTTCTATGGGTAGTGTAACCCATAGGAAAAAAAAAGAGGAGTTGGCCAAAGAGGTTTATAGTTAGCTAAACTAGGTGCTCGTTTGCATGACACATCTGAATGTGGTTTAATTATTCAGAACAGTTCAGAGTCATCCTTAATGGCTAAAGTGAAATAGGGATAGTATAATGATCCTATACTTAGACAGTCAATAAAATTAGTTCATCTACAAAAGGTTGAAGTTTTCACCGAAGGGGAAGATGGAGTCCTTCACCATCAATGTCGTTTATGTATTCCCAATGTTGAGGTGTTAAGAGAAAAGATATTAGAGAAAGCTCATAGTTCCAAGTATTTGATTCACCCTGGTGCTACAAAGATATACCATGGCCTATGGGAAGTTTATTTGTGGAATGGCATAAAGAGGGACATAGTAGAGTTGTGGACAATGGTCCCAAATATCAACAAGTGAAAGTTGAGCATCAAAGACTAGAAGGTATAATTCAGGATATTGTCATCCCTACATGGGAGTGGGAGGTCATTAATATAGATTTTACTATGGGACTTCCTGACACCAGAGGTCAGCATGATTTTATTTGGGTCATCGTGGATCGAATGACCGACTTAGCCCATTTCTTCCTAGTTATGACAAAAGATACCACTAAATATTATGCAAAATTATATGTCTGTGAGTTAGTAAGACTCTGTGGGATTCTGTTATCCGTCATTTCAGATCAAGATACACAGTTTACATCTCATTTTTGGAAGATGTTTCAGAGAGGCCTTGGTACAAAGGTTAAACTTAGTATGGCTAACTAGAGAGAGATGTTCAGGTCGAGTGTAATATTCAAACTCCAGAGGATATGTTGAGATCTTGTGTGATTGTCTTCAAAGGAAATTTGGATGATCATTTACCATTGATTAGATTTGCAAATAATAACAATTACCATGCTAGTATTCATACAGATCCATTTGAGGCCTTATATGGCCATAGATGTAGATCGCTTATAAGGTGGTTTGAAGTTGCTGGGGCTTCTTTACTGGACTGGTTTCTTTTATTGAAACTATATAGAAGGTTTAGTTGATTCATGAGTGATTGAAAACCATTCAAAATCATAAAAAATCTTATGTAGATATATGGAGGAGAGAACTAAAGTTTGTTATGGGTAATTAGGTGTTATTAAAGGTGTGAAGAGAGTGATGAGGTTTTGGAAGAAATTGAAATCTTAGTCCCTAGTAGATTCATCCATATGATATCATAAAATGTGTAGGGGTTGTCGCTTATGAGCTAGATCTCTGATCAGAATTAACCATTTTTCATCTAGTTTTCCATGCGTCTATGTTGAAGAGGTGCATTACAAACCCATAGTTATTAGCACCAATAGAAAATATTGGAGTGAAGGATAGTTTATCCTATGAGGATACACTATTTAAAATTCTTAATCGCCAAGTTTGATGATTAAGGAGTAAAGAAGGAGCTTCAATGAAAGTTCCATAGAGGAATCAGTCAATTTAGAGAACAACATGGAAAGAAAAGGTAGACATAATTATTCCATTTATTTGCTCCTAGCATAAAGTCAAATTGAGGTAGGAAATCCCTTCTAATATATAGGTTATACTAATATGATTAAGTATGTTGGTGAGTACAAAAATTAAGGTAGGAAATCCCTTCTAATTTTTGTACTCACCAACATACTTAATCATATTAGTATAACCTATAAGATTCATGTGTAGTCATTCATTTTAGTTGTATTCTTGTTCTTGAGGTGAGTAGTTTAACTTGAAAATCAAGATAAGTTTTATACCTTAGCCTAACACACCCATTAGATAGATCATTCCCTATCCCCATCATCATTGGAGAACGGATGGTCCTAAGAGAGAGATAATTTTAGACCCTAAAATCTTAATGATCTTAGTTTAATACGTATCATGCATTTTAAGGTATTTTTTTGAGTTGAATAAAGATAATGAATATTAATGGTACAGTTACAAAGTGTTTTAGAACTTTTGGAATCATTTAGACATTTTGAACACCAAAATAATAAAGGTTCATGATTAGGGCATGCAATGGAGGCCTGGCATACCCCAACACAAAAACTAGTGGCCTGGCATGGTAAGGGAATTCCACACCAGTGGTTGCCTCATTAAGGGCGTTCAACGCCCTTGACATTGAACAATAAGGGTGTGACACACCTAAGGTCGTAGTTATGCCAAATTTCAGTTTTTTTAGGATAATTTGGTATTTTACCTCCTAATTAATCCTACAACTGATATAAATGAGTTTCCCTATTCCCCAACTCAAATTACACCATTGCTCTCCTCTGAAATCTTATGAACACGCAAGAAAGGTTTCTCCTCAAAAATTCAAGCTTCATGGTTTTAATTCAAGTTTCCTCTAAGGATTTCATTAGGTTTAGGTATGTGGGGTATTAACTAGGATTACCTTCCATACTTTTGTGCAATTTCTACATGAATTTTTATGGATTTGAATATTAGGGTTCATACCTACCTTTCATGTTTTAAAATTATGATGCTTCCCTATGAGTTAACATTTATTTAGAACAAGAATTTGTATTTACTTATGTTTTTACTAATATGATTGATATTATGAAGTGCATTTTTTGCATTTTGGAATGAAGTTCCATGGGCTGATACATGTACATAAGTTTTAGCATGTTTCAATAAGTTTACAAGTGATAAAGAGTTACTACTTTAGTCCATAGTTTATCTCCGTATGTTAAAGATTTTATCTTAGGATCCCAAACATGAAAAGTAATTCATACTATTTTTTAAGAAAACGATTTAGCAATAGAAGCATGATTGGCTTCAAACTTATAAACCGATATGTTTATTTCAAGGTGAATTTCATAATATGTCAGCATTAGTATATTTTGGGTGTAGTATTTAGCACCAAGGGGGATGTAGTCTTAGTGCATCCTATTTCTATGAACATCATTCCACCATAGGTTAAAGGCGGCCTCACTAGTGCGTTCCTCCTTTGCTTAAATAGGCTCAGTTTAGTGGTCACTTTAGTTATGGTTCTATACCGATGGCAAGGTATGGAACAACTCTCCTCATTGTGGGTAAGTGTTGGACTTCATTCTATCTCACATGGTTTATGTTCGTTATAAGAATCTCCAATAAGGAAAGTATTAAATTCTGAAACTAAGTGTAATGGCTCATTGAAGTAATTGATTATGAACTTATTTCTTATTATTTAGGATGTTTCAGTTCTCACTATTCTTCTTGATTATGATGAGCCTGCTTGTACTTAGCATTCATGTTTTAAGCTTTTGATTTATGTTGATTTTACTTGTGCA
Organism: Capsicum baccatum var. pendulum; assembly: GCA_030864225.1. Classification (NCBI taxonomy): domain Eukaryota; kingdom Viridiplantae; phylum Streptophyta; class Magnoliopsida; order Solanales; family Solanaceae; genus Capsicum; species Capsicum baccatum. The sequence continues at coordinate 145,069,525 of CM061553.1, read as the reverse complement.
TTCACCCAAATATACTTAGTACATTCCAAAAGTACAAACCATAATATATGTTTGTATGGCTTTATTATTATATAATGTAGGTTCTAGTGTTCATCATTAGTAGTATGATTAGCCACGATCATCATCTCCTACATCATGTCAGTTGGTGAAACCTCATGTTCCAAGGGCCATGACTATGGTTATTCTAGATGTTTGGCTAATAAGTATAAGTTTAGACTTTATGTTTTCTTTGGGTCAGTTGGGGTCTGTCCTAGTAGCTCTTTAGTTTCTTTAAACACTTATAAGAAGTTGTTAGTCATCTTCTTTAGACAACAAGACTTGCTATTTAGTTTACATTATTTTATTGAAATTGATTATCCAAGTGAAATTCAACTTATAATTTAAAGTTTTAGCTTATGTCTATATGAATTGTTTCTTATTCAGTGTTAAGTGCATAACATTGGTTATCTTTGGGGATACTTGTAGTCCTAAGCACCGTGTGACATCCAGGGGTAGTCTCAGGGCGTTATAGTTTTAGGCAAGCCAACAACCATGTCTGTTGAATCAAGTTTATTCATTTATTTTAGACTGGCATGTCCAAGTCTTTTGTTCCATGGTAAGGGGTCACAATCAATTGCACTAAGACATGTCAAATATTTACCAGACATCCCTAAAGTATCAGCCTTATACAAATTTCCATGTCTCTTAGCAGTCAAAGTAATCTTCTTTATATCCAGCGTCTTAACCTTACAACCTGTAGATAGATCTAAAGAAAGTTTTACTTTAGTCCATCAACATGATATACTTTTTCCTATGCTCTTGATTTAGATTTACCAATCTTGCCAGCTTCAGTGATAGTATTCTTTTTTCCATCACTAAATGACACTTCCCCCCACCCACTTTGAATGAGGTAACTAAAAGGAACTTTCGTTTATCTCTAGTCATATTCCTTGAGAAAGAATGATCCATAACGTTGCTTTTCTTCTTTATATTTTACTTTTAAAATAGTTAGGAGTTAGTTTTAGGAACACAGACAATCTTAGATCCTTTCTGATGATCAAAAAAGTGAATCATGTTTCTTATAGCCTGTCTAGGCAATAAGTTTGTGGACTGTTTGTTTGATCAAGTTTAAAATTGTTATTTTTATTTTGAGTTGTCTTTAAACCAATTCCATTTTAAAAATTTATGGTTCTTATCTTATAATTAACTTCGATGGACATTCAATAGTGGGATGTCCAAGATTTCCACATATATAGCACAGATCTTTTGTAACACCAATTTCATTATGAAATCTTAGACCATGCTTTTCACTATGAATTCTTTCACTCAATTTGTTCACAATTCTAGAAGAGTTAGTGTATCTATTTACTCTCCTAAGATACCTCTTTAACCTAGAAACTTTTTGAGTTAGGTTCCTCCCTTTTTTTTCATAAAAAAAATATTTTTGCATTGGTTAAGATTTGACTCAACTCTTTTCTGATCTTCACTCATTACATTTTTCCCCTTTTCAGTGATTGATAGTTTCAAAATTTCATAATTAACATTCAGTTTTGATGAATCAAGTTTCTCAACTTGTTTCTTTAGGGTATAATTTTTCTTTTCAGTGGAAATATTGCAAGTTTAAAAGTCAATTTAAGCAAGACTTTAGGATTTTAAGAGCACAGAATAATTCAATCCTATCAAAGGTCAATTCACAAAAGTCAGAATTAATGCACTCATTAATGAAACAAGCATTCTTTTAGAAAAGAGATATAATTTTACTTTTAGCTCAACAATGATTATATCTGAATCTCCAATAGCCATGAAGGCATTTTCATCTACATCTTCATTATTTGATTCTTTTTAGTCTAAGCCCTAGGTAACTACTAGGGCATATCCTTTTTTTTCTTTTTCATCGCCTTCTCCTTCAGTTCCTTTTAAATTTTTTCAGTTTTCCAATCAATCCCCCATAGTGGAAAATCCTAAATCACGTGATTAGTTTGGTCACATTTGTAACATCCAGCCTAAGTTGGTTCATTGACTCTTGGTACCTATTCTTTTCTAGTCAGATCCCTTTCTTTTGAAGCACTTTTTGAAATTATTATCTAGAAAATCTACATGTTCTTTATCAAGATCAAATGCTTCACCATCGGATACCTTTTAATCTAGTGATTTTCTTTAACTACTTTCTTTTTTTTGAGATCTTCCATGTTCATCTCATAGCTCTTCAAATTTCTAACTAACATATCAAGGGTCATTTTATGACAACCTAGGCTCCCCATATGGCTATGACTTTCACATCCCTTGGTAGAAGATATTATTTCATGGAACTGAAATTCATTAGTTTTTAAGTAAGTACGTAGCTCAACAAGAAATTTCCTTAGATACCTGTGATATGATTGGTGAAATAGTATCTTTCCCCAAAAAAGTGTGCTTTTTTTACCGAAGAACAAAGAAATTATTTTGTTGCGAATGAACAAGATATTGAGGCATTGTCCATACGTAAAATCAAAAATATTGATATGGGCATTTTATACAATAAAAAAAGGAATATTGTGTTCCAATAGAAGCAGAAGTGTTGCGGATTATTCAAGAGTTGAAGTTGATTTTCTTATTGGAAGAACCATCAAGACTTTCTCAACTTGTTCCTCAATTGTAAGAATCTTGCTTACAGATGAAAACTCATTGACTAAAGATGTCAATCTAATTATCATTTCTTGTAGTGAATCAATTTCTTTTATTTTGAAGGTTTTATGTTCTGTGAGGAGTAATGCAATCCTAAATTTCCTTACTTGACTTATCCCTTCTTGTGTATTGACTAATGCATTTTAAATTTATTTGGCAGTGTGCAGTTTGACACTCTATTATACTCAGTTGGACTTAGACCACAAACGTGTATATTTTTGGCCCTTTTTATTTTTTCAGAGTGTAACAAGGTCTTTAACAATGAAATTCACTTCACCTTTTTAAAATTATTCTCCAGCCACTATCTTTATGAGAATTATTGTTCCATGTAAGCCCTCCAATTCATTTCATCAAGTTATGTTCTTTTCCAGTATTTTGAGACTTTCCATAATGGCTACAAACCATTTGGCCGTTTGGCTAAGGTTTGCTTTAGCGGTCAAGGTATACTTAAGCAAACATTGCTTTAGCAGCTAGGAGACCACTTTAGTGATGCCTGTATCCTGTGCCCAAATTTTGTAGTGTACCTATATCGCTTAAGCAGTAGCTGCTTAAGCAGACAAATAACCTCTTTTGCGGCACGTGGGATTGTTTTACCCTTTCTTGACCCTATTTTCCCCTTATTTACTCAAATATTTTCCATTATTTTTAGAGATTGAAGAGAAGGAAAGTGTGGGAATCATACATTGAAGCTAAGATAAGTTAGGCTAACACTTCTTGGCTATTTTTCCTTCTTTTTTTCATTAATTTCCTTCCCATTTTATTTTAAACTCATAGAAATTAGGTTATTTAAATTCCTAGACTTCAGGGGATAATTTAGGCCCCGATTTATGCACCGTGTGTGCTCTTATATTCCTTGTCTTTTGATGGACCTCACAACGAATTTAATTTTAGATTCTATTTGCAGGCCCTATGAGCTTGTTCTTGACCCTAATTCTAACCTGACTTTTTATATAAAAATATAGGTCTCATTTTGCTTCTATTAATATGTAAAATATTTTTTTGATAGCATGGTGCTGTTTTGAGATCATTGAGCAAAGACAAGCGATTTATGAATGACTTAAGACTTGCGGTTCAACATCGTGGTAGCTTTTGATCTACTTTTCTTAGTAAGATAGTGTGTAGTAAGATCGCATGCTAGGTGGGTATGATAGGGCATGTTGATAATTAAGATAAGATGACTTAACCTAAATAAAGAGTTTGGGGATAGAGGGGTGAATCAACCCTCAAGATGAAATACTTGTTATAGATACAAAATCTTATCACCCTTGGTTATATCTATGTTAACCATAGTTTGGCAATTAAGGATCCTTGAGTATAAGCATTTCTATTTCACTTGATGGATTGGATCATAATTTCTCAAGATTATAATATTATCTTTATGCTAGTTATATGCTCTTGGATTCAAGGTCGTGGTTACGACACTGGTTGTACTCCAAGTAAGTATTTTACCCTTAGAGAGTGCATGATTCCAGTTATGGATACTTAACCGATTATGGACGAAGTATTTGGATATTTATGATGACATGCATACTTTTATGTGTGTTCATTCTCACTTAGTGGTATGGTTCTAACCAAAATCATGATTCCACTATTGTTTTCTAAAAAGGGATTTATTTCCATTTTTCACTTTTAAAGTAAATTCTTTATAACTAGAATTGTACCACATTATTTAATTTTTATGAGATTTTGGAACTAACAATGATGTTCTGGAAACTAGATCAAGATTGATTTCAGTTCGTGATTTGTTCACTCTTTTACCACTACTATTACTTTGTTCAAGAGTGACATTGACCCTTTCTATTCTATAATGCTAATTTAGTCCCGAAGTTGATCTTTAGAAGTGGATTTACTAACTTACGCTCTTTTGTCCATAGTTTGAGTCTATGCAAATATTATATATCCTATAACTCTCCGATACTGGATCGAGTAGATTGATGATGATGATAGTGATTGGAAATTATGGATCCAGACCAGGTAAGTATATATGGATATTCTTGAATCCCTTAGGGGGGCCTTCATCCATGAGCCATAGTGCTAGAGAAAAGAGGCCATTATAGGTCCTACTTTTGCATGCTATTAAGCTAAATGAGGTGCATACACTTGGTATTTTGTGTCAATTGTATCAGTTATAGGATGATAGATTTACCTTATATCTATTCATTCATATGCATTGCCTATCACCAATATATTTATGGTGCTTATGTCTATCAGCCTTATAGGGGTTGCATAAGTATAGGCTTTGATTATTATTTTTCGAGTGATGATTAAATCTTTTAGGTTTATGGGGACCCAGTTAGGTATTATTTGTTCAGAATATCTAGTTACTTCATTGTTGTTATTATGGTTGAGGTTGGAGGTATGATTCTGATCCCTCTCATTTTTATGTTAAATTACATTATGGATAGTTATCTTACTATTAGACATTATGATCAGGGAACGTAATTATGCCAATACTAGTTTCCTACTTGGTTAGGATGAACTTGATATGCTAGGTTGGTTACCTTAGTCTTTATCTTGAGTAGTCCTACACACACAAAAATTTATAGATATATATTACCATATATCCCTCCCTTCCTTGTCTATTCATGTTGTAAATGTATTCTTGGCCTTGTGTACTATTACATGACCTACCTTCACTCTTCCTTGTATATTGGTTTGTGCTATATGGTATTGAACTTTAGACTCTGACTACTAACTAGACAAGATAGGTTTATCCTTATTATTCCCCTAGCATTATTATGTTTAGTTTCTTGGATGGTTATTTGTAGTTATATTCCTACTTTACATATTATTTATGCTTTTATTATCTTTGCAGCTCAGTCGACCGATGCTTACATAGTAATATGCATTTATTACTCATTCTACACTTCTGCAGCCAGCAGATTATAGTATGAGTTCTCTACGTTGGTGTGTACATCATTCTTAGCATCTATGGATCAGAGATTTAGGGGTTAGCATCTAAGGTCTGACTTTTTAATATGCTCTCTCATAATAGTTAGACAATTTTTTATATAGTATTCCAAGATGGGTTGTACATGTAAATTTATTCAGTATTTTACTTTGTACTTCAATTGAATCAGAAGCTCGTGTACTAACTTCACCAGGTCTTAAGGGTGCTTTATATATTAGCCCCTTTATTACATTTAATCTTTTTTTCCTTTCATTTCTTTGGATAGTCCTTTTTTAGTTGTTCCAGATTATAGGTTAGCTTACCTACTAGTGGATTATGGTAGGTTTCATCATAACCTGAGAAATTGGGTTGTGACAAATTGGTATCAAAGCCTAGGTTTAATAGTGTATTGGTACAAATGCTAAGTGTCTAATAAAGTTCTGTAGATTGGTATGGAGATGCTTGTATCCTATCTTTAGGAGGCTATATGGCATTCTTAAGAAATTCAATTCTTGACCGCTTGTCATGTGTTCATATTTCTCTGGACCTCTAGTATATTTTTTGATACTATTATATTTTAGATGGATGATACAATATTATCAATAGATGCACATAACACTTTTGTAAGTATTTCTAAAGTCTTAGTGCAGCATCAAACTTTGGAGTCAGAGATTAACATCGAAGATCGTCAGCGTTAATTAGAGGCTTCGGGGCCATTCTAGGCTCCAATAGAATCTTTGACTGCTTCAGCTTCTTAAGATTCAATTATGGGTATTTAAAGGTTTTAACGGATACCTCACTGACAGAGATGATATCTAGTACATCGATCAGTCTTTAGACAAGAGTTGGGTTTGTTCATATGCAGTAGGGATCATCATTAGTTTCAGAGTGTGATATTGGGTTTCTTGAGTAGGCCAGACATACTCCCATGCTATATCCTTCAAAGCGAGAGATAGTTCGCCAATTTATTGAAGGATTATCTTTACCACTTTGTTTTGCATTGGAGCATTTGATAGTGACTAAGCCTTTTTTCTTTTAGGCTATTAATCATATGAGGGACATAGAGAGATCATTCATTGGGATATATGAAGGTGGAAGTAAGAAGCCATGTCCTCAGTACAATATTATTAGCATTCTATTCGGGAATGTAGATCTTTCCGATGAGGATCAGCTTCACTTACAGCCTGTCAGTTCTATACAGGTAGCATCTCAAACTATAGATGGCTCTCAAATCATCCGTAGTGGTCATACCAGGAAAAGTTCTCATCAAACAATGTATTTGGCATGGATCTATAAGTTGTAGTAACTATTCTAGTTTAGTGGGTATAGTACCTCAGAGTATTCTAAGAGACTATTTTGATTGTAAAAAGATTGGTCATTGGTCTAAGGAGTGCCCCAGATGTGAGTTTATTTTTTAAACAAAGTCAATATATTGTCAGCCTAGAGCTACTAATATATGTTATGATTGTGGAGAGAATAGTCACTTCAGTTAGAGTGTATACGATGTCAGTTTTTCTTCCAATTATGGGCAACCCGTGTTTCTCGCTAGGTTAGAACTTTAGGGGCTTATTACGATTGTAGAAAGACTGATCCTTGGTCTAGAGAGTGTACCTGGTATGGGATTATTAGTCATTTAGCTCATTCAACTTAGTCTCATATAGATATGGTACCTCTATTAAAGGCAGTGCACTTAGTGCCTCAGTTAGTGATTTAGAGTCTTGGTCAAAGTTTGGACCCGCTCAGATTCATACATCTTCGAGCACATAAGTATTATGACTTTTGATTTCCACCATGATAAGTAAACCCTTTATATCCTATCTTTGCCTTTCTATTGAGTGAATTGGGGTTTCCATACCCATTGATGATTATCGTCCTGCCTTAAATATCATTGGGGCAAACAGGTACCCATAGTCGTAAAGGCTCGAGAGCACCAACCTATGACCTTGTACACCTCATGCATATAAATATGATAACTAAAGATTCTTCCAAATATAGATATAATGAATCGATGAGAATAACAATGTAGGAAACTTCAAAACTATATATACAAGAATTGGATATTGGGGCCACCACATCTAAAAGACAAGACACTACCATGCTTAACTTTACATCGGTCTACAAAGACTCTAAGGATACGTAGACTTATCTAAGGTTAGGATAAACCACCGTTTTACTCTTACCTACTATGAAATACCAAAACATATGTAACAAACTCAGAAAGCCCTGAATCAATATAGAGCTCACCAATACACGTTGGATATCCTATGCTCCTATTGAGAAGGTGTATTAATTGAAGTACATGTGCCTACAGCATAAAATACAGTTTCCCGTGAGGGACTTTCGTGCAAAAATATGTACTGAATATGTAAGGCTGAAATTAATTACACATAAAATAAGAGCTCAATGAAATCATGTACAAGTTTAGAGATAGTGCTAATAGACCACCATATACATATACTTATGGGGTCATGTACATAATTTTATTTTCTTAGTTTTCCTTTCTTAATTTATAATCTTTGTCGTGTGATATAAAATGACTAGCTGGGCAGTGGTAAATATACAAATTAGTATTTGCCCATGCTAGGCTTATGCCCCTAAGCTGTCATCCTTATATAAACATATGAGGATTGACCCATGTTAGGCTTTTGTGCTTAAGATTCCACCTATATATAAAGGTATAGGGCTTGGCCCAGGCTAAGCTTATTCCCCTAAGCTGCCACTCGTACAATTAAGATTTATGTTACTCAGTTTGTTTATCCTTTAAGATTGTTAGTTTGATGGTTATAATTTTATAGTAACTTGGAACAATAACCTACCAGTAGGAGACATGTGAATAAACACTTAATGAAAATACAATAAGGTAGTGATCTATGTGTACACGAATGAAATGTTTAGGAGCTGAAAATAACACATGGGTCTTATTTGACTTAAACACGAACTCTTAAAACTTGCAACTGAAAGTAGACATGTAAACTTGATAATAAGCACGTATTAAGGTGTTTTAATACATTGGAGAGTGGGGACAAGGTCGTTATCTACATGGGATATCATGCACTAACACTATGTATCATTTGATATTGGAGAATTTTAGGAAATTACGTTGTAACACAAGTGTTGGATTTCATGCCAAAGATTATGAAATAGAGTGTGCCTACAACTTTGATATTAACCAAATTGATGTCCTACCTTTTGGATTACTTATATATAATAAAGTACATGGTAAAACTAGTATTAGTAACTAGCCAACACATTTGGGTTACTTAACTTCACCAAATCATTAGTCGGGCAGTAAGCCCATAAATTATAAAACCAGGGGTGTTATTCTAACCCTTTTCTCTCCCAATTACATCCACATATCTTAAGAATTCTTACAAGATCCTCCAATACAACTTTGGCTTCATTATACCCTCAAAACAATATACAAAATTGAATAGACAGGAAACATATACAAAATTAAGTTCAATGGCATACCACTATACCCTTCTTCTATATTTCAACATAACTAGTAACACCTTTCTCCAACACTAACCCTGTAGTCTTCAATAATACACATAAAATAGTCCATAAAATAGTCCTAAATTTCCTTTATCATAGCAACCAAATATTGATCACAACATCTCTTGAGTTCTTAATAATAACATATCCATAATTCTTTACCTAAACTCATACATAAGGATGACAAAAAGGAGTAGTCACCTTACCTCAATTTTCTATAAATTATTTTTTTTAACTTGAACTCTTCAACAACTTGAATTTTTCTTCACACTTTAAACCAAAGAAGAAAAGAGAATTTTCTTAATAACAAAGAAAAGTGGCAATTAGCTTGTTTTATATTCTGCCCTGGACCTATAATTAAGCATGAATAGAATATTTTCTAATCTTTCATGGAATAATTAAGCTAAACCATAAGTTTTTTCACTTGCCTTGTCTTGAAAAGTTAAGGGTTTATTTTAGAACCCCAAAAATAAAACTAGGGTTGTTCTTTGCTGTTCTAAAGAAAAGTAGAGAGAACTTATGAAATACAATATTTTTATGACCTAGAAATGAAGAAAATGACCATCAACTTGCCCATATAAAGGCCTTATTTAGGCTATCTCTTTAGCTACATTTTGGAACTCAAATTCTTAAAGTTGTCCAAGTAGGTGATTCACCTACTTAAGGAGTTTAAGCTTCTCACAGGTTAAAGTAGGTGCTGTAAATATTTATATTATTAGTGTCTAAAATGTGCCTTTAACTCATTGGGACTTAGGGTATATTTTTAGGTGTTCGGCCCTTCCTCTATGTTCCTTTTCTTTTACTTAGTTTGGTCCCTAAATTAGTATATTAATATAGACCCAAGTCTGATCCATAGCCAAGTCCATTAACTTGGTCTATATAGCTTAAGTAGGTGACTCATCTACTAGCTTAATTAAGTTAGAAAGCACCTCAATAGTTTATTCCATTTTCAATTCTTAATCCATTTAAACTAACTTAAAACTTATGTACATTTGGTCACATTAAACAGTAGATTCAAATACCAGCTTACGATTCAAAGTTAAATAGTCGTATCAATGTTAACTTGGTTACTTCATATTTAAACACACGGATAATCCATTACTTGTTCTAAAAGGCTATATCAAGTTCCATATAAGTAGCATAAGCACATGCAAAATATGGGGTATTGCGATTATGTGCCTTGGTAGGTCTAAATTGGTTGTTGTATGCCTTGGTGTAGAGGTCATGATTATGTGACTATCCCCAAGATATTTTCTTTTAGTAATTCAGAGTGGATCAATATTGATATTTCCTTAGGGATGTAGAATTTCGATTCAAGTCCTATTTACCATAGTATATTGGCATTTTTAGGGCCCTAGAGTGGTACTTGCCATTGATTTTTATTTTTCGGTACATCCTACACCTTATACCGATGTCACTATTATTGTTGTTATTATTAACATTGTTTGGATGTTGATTGATTGTTACTTGATCGATGACTAGACTAGCATTATCAAGCTAAAATTTCTTTGTTCACTATTTTTGTTTATTTACCTAAGTAGCTAGATCGATTGGAAGGTTTTCTATTTTTTAGAAAGGTGAGGTTAGTCATTTTACTCTCTTGTTAGTGAAGTTGGATCGGTTATTTAGTGGTTTGTAAGAGTGATGGTAGGTTTGGCCTTCGATGGTTTTGTTATGTTTTAGAGTTGGCAATTTAGGTTTTATTGACTATTTTTGAGTTGAGATTCTAGAACTTGCCTTTTGGTTTGTTGGGATTTCAGCATTGTCTATCCTTCTCCATAGCCCATTTCTGATGTTGACCAGTTTGCTATCCATTCTTACAATTCAACTAGTTCATCACCCGATAATGGTCTTGATGTTGATCTTAAGTGGTCATGGTCTTGCATTTTAGATTTTTGGGGTTTGCCTCTTAGTGATAGTTTTGTTCTTGATATTGATGTGGAGCTGGATACTCAATTCTTACCGTGATATATTTTTTGTTCTAGTGGAGTTAAGGGTAGTAGAGATGGGTTATCTTTTCTTATGACTATATTTTAAAATGGCCAATTAGGAATTTGTTAGCTTGATTTGTCTCGTTTATTTTTTTTAGTGGTATTGACCTTGGAAATAATATGAAAATTTGTACTCTATGCTTTACTCATGTAATTCATAGTTTAATTGAGTAAAAGTGGAATACAATGGGAGAATTTAGGAAATCCTCATTTAGGCATTTGTTTGGCCTAGTAAGACTTTGTGGAGTGCTTTTTCTTGATGATATGTACCAATAGGTATTTGGCACTTCAGATAGAGCCTTTGATTGAGTAATTTTAGGCTAAGTCTGTATTACTCAGAGATGTTTAAGTTTTGGACTACTATTAGTATTATTCGTAGCCTTGGTGAGTTCTTAGCTATGCTTTGATGATTCATTCCCTCCAGCATATATGGAGTTGATTGCTTATACTTTTAACCTGTAGTTTATCCTCTGTTGTTCTTTAGTTATATTTCAATTTTGGCTCTAGTAGGAACCAATAGAAATATTAATGTTTTTTTATAATGAGGGTAAGTTAGGTGTTTGCCCTTACATAGACTTGTTAGCTCAAGTTTGGAATCTTTACTCTTTTGAATGGTGGTTTGAAGATTGTGATAGATTTTAGCATTTGGATTATTATCCATCTACATGATTGTTTGGGATAATTGAGACCAACCAGTTTATCTTTAGTGCTGAGATTTAAGCTGTGAGTTGTAGAGCTTGGTTGTAGCCTCTATTTTCATATTTGTGTCTATTATCCATTCGTTTATAGGCTGACTAAGTGTACTCTTCATCTACCTCTTTGGTATTCTTCAGTTCAGATGGTTTTTTCTTGATAGGTGTTCTGGCGATAGCTCATTGGAAAACGATGTTGGTTTTTTCTTCTCTTGAACTTGATTCTTAGTTTTTATTAGAATTTCAAATATCTACTTAGTAGAAATAGTGTACTCGAGTTGAATTCAGCATGGTTTTTCCTTAGTTGGTGGGATACCCTAGCAAATTAAAGATCATTTAGTTTCAAGTATTCATGTTTTGCACTCCTGACTATTAGTCATCAAGATTGGCTAGTAAATTTGGAATCAATTTTAGACACTAATCATCACCATTTGGGTTTCTAGGTAGCACCTTATGGGCATATCCTTATGTTTGTTGTTATAGATCTTTAATGGATCAACTCCAGCCCTTTTAGAATAGTATGAAGGGATTGAGCGGACTGTAGTTGAATAATAGTTTTGGTGGTTTGGATTATATGATAGGTTTGGAAAGTCTAAAGAAGGTTAATTTAGATATTAGAGTTGGTTGCATGATTCATAACATAGATTGCTTTTAGATTGGTTGAGCTTTTTCTTGGTTATTCTTACATCGATGTTATATAAGTATGTTGGGGTTTGGATTTGCGTGCATCATCCATTCTCAATTAAGTTGGAGGTCGGTTGGTTGTTGAGGTTGAGTTTTGGTTATTTGAAAAGTAAAGGAATGAAGTTGATTGAAAAAGCGATACCGATTGAAAAATTACTTAGAAGTGTTATTTCTTCATGGAGGTTGTATGGGGAGTCTTTCTCAAAGAATATGGCCCAATATCTTATCTTTTAAGTTTTTCTTCTCTTTGTATCCATTGACTTTTGAGAGTAAAGTCTTTTTAGTAGTGGATATTATAATGACCCTCTAGGTATTTCCTTGATTTACTTACTTTTTTTATATTTTAAGCCTTCCACCAATGGCTAAAAGTTATTCATGACTTGTCAGAGATGTCAATTCATTTATCGGATAATTCATTTGGGTTTTAGGCTCATTTCTCTATTTTGGAGCTATCATTGTTAAGGAATTGGTATCGGACCAAAACTACTAGTAAATGACCATGCATGAGAATTTTGACAATGCCAGCGGCTTTAGAACTTTGATTTTAGGTTTGGGGGACCCTTGCTTTAGGTACCGATGTTTTCAAACTCATTTTGGGTATTGGGTGGATTTTATGAAAAATGGAACTATAAGTATGGGCCCCATATCTAGTCAAAAAAATCTTAGATAAAAGTACCGATGGTTCCATTGAGTCTGGAATGTCGAATTTGGTATGGCAGAATAGCTCATTTGCACACACGAGGTTCCATAAAATTCCCAAGAACCCGTTTGTATCTATTTAGACTTAACCAAAAACATGGTGCCTGATATCTGGTTTGACCACTTAAGTTGTCAAAGAGTTACTTAGTGGTAGTCAATTTAGTGACCCTAAGCTGCTTACCAGCCTTGGCAATTTAACTAAGGTTCTCGCTAGTGTCCAAGGTCTGCTTAAGAGGACATCGCTTTAGCAGCCAGGAGACCGCTTTAGCGGTGCCTGCATCCTTGTTCCCAACCATATTAGCGAACTTGTGCGGCTTAAGTGGTAGTTGCTTACCGGAGAAGTGACTACTTTAGAGGCACCTGGTAATTTTTAAATCCCCCTTCATCACCAAATTTTCTCTTTAGTTTCTCAATGGTTTTTCACCATTTTGAGAGCTTGAAGAGAGGGAAAGTGTGGGAATCGAACATTGAAGCTAAGGTAAGTTAGCCTACCACTCTGTGGTCATTTAATATTATTTTTCCATCTATTTTCTTTCTATTTCATTGTAAACTCTTAGAATTAGGACTTTAAATCCATAGACTTTAAGGGATGATTTGGACCCTAATTTATGCACCACTTGTGCTCAGCCTTAGAGCATTTCCTTGTCCTTTGAAGGACCTCCTAACAGATTCAATTTTGGTTTTCGTTTGAGGGACTCGTAGGCCTATTCATGACCCAAATTCTGACCCAACATTTGATATAGAAATATGGATCTCATTTACTCCTATTGATGTGTGAAGTATTATTTTGGTAGCGTGGCAGTATTTCAAGTTCATGGATCAAAGATGAGTAACTTATGATTGACTTAAGACTTGTGGTTAGGGATCAAGGTAGGTTTTGGTCTACTTTTCTATATAAGATAGTGTGTAGTGTAGATTACATGGTAAGTGGTTATGATAGAGCATGTTTATAATTATGATCATGAGCTAGCCTAATTTAAGATTTTAGGAATAGAACGATGAACCGACCCTTAAGATGAAATACTTATTATAGTCATAGAATCTTATCACCCTATGCTATAAAAGTGTTAACCACAGTTCAACATTAAGGATCCTTTAGTATAATATTTTCTATTTGACTTTCTGGATTGGATCTTAATTTTCCAAAATGATTGTATTATCATTATTCTAGTTATATACAGTTGGGCCCGGGGTCATGGTTACAATACCTGTTGGACTCCAGGTGAGTATTCTATACTTAGAAAGGGCATGATTCTAGTTATGGATACTTAGACAATTATGGATGTATTATTTGGATATTTGTGATTGCATGCACACTTTTATGAGCGTTCATGATCACTTAGTGTTACGATTCCAGCCAAAACCATGATTTCACTATTGTTTTCTAAAAAGAAATTTATTCTTACTTTTCACTTTTAAAGAAGATTCTCTTATAACGGGAATCTTACCACCTTAGTTAATGGTTATGAGCTTTTGGAACTAAAGATGATGTTATGAAACTAGATCGAGATTGATTTCAATTCAATATTTATCCACTTTTTTATCACTACAATTTACTTTGTCGAGAAAGATTCCAACCTTTTTTACTCTATGATACTGGGGAGTTGATTTTGGGTAGTGGATTTACAGACTTAAACTTTTTTAGCCACGGTTCAAGTTCGTGCACTTATTATATATAAACATCTCTCAAGTGCTAGATGAAGTAGATTGATCATGGTGATGATTAGAAATCCTATATTAGGACTAGTTAAATATATACGAATATTCCTAAATACCCTAGGGACCTGTTCCTCCGTGTACCACAATATCAGAGAAGAGAGGTCATCGGAGGTCCTTCCTTTTCCAATTGTTGAGTTAGAGGAGGTCTATACACTTGGTATGTTATGAAACTTGGATAAGTTATGGGATAATAGATTTACCTTGAATTTATTCATTAATATGCAGTTCTTATCACCAGTATAATATTGGTTCTTCTGTCAATTATCCTTATGGTCGGTTTTATAGTTATAGGCTATGATTGTTGCTTGACAAGTATTGATTGAACCTTTTAGGTTTATGGGAACTCGATTAGGTATTATTTTTTGGACTATCCAGTTACTTCATTATTTTTATTATGGTTAGTTTGTGGAAGGATTATTATGGATTGATACTGAGGTTGGATGTATGATTCTGATCTCTTTCCTATTTACGGCAAATTACATTATAGATAGGTATCTCATGGTTAGACATTATGATTAGGGATCCTGAGTATGCCAGCACTAGTTTTCTACTTAGTTGGGATGCCTTCAGATGCTAGGTTGGTTACTTTAGTCAGTACCTTGAATAGTCCTCTCTATATAAATCTATATATATATATATATATATATATATGATATTACCGTATATCCCTCCCTTCCTTGTCTATTCATATTGTATACATATTTTTGACCTTGTATACTATTATATGACCTACCTTCACTCTTCCTTGTATATTGGCTAGTGAATACGGTATTGCACTTTATACGCTGATAACTAATGGGAAAGGATAGGGTTATCCATAATGCTTCCTTAGCATTGCCATGCTTCCTCAGTCGGTCGATTCCTACTAAGTACCATGTATTTGGTAGTCATTCTCCACTTTCCCAACATGTAGATCACAGTATGAGTTCTCAATGTTTGTGTGTGCAGCGAATGGAGCAGCTATGGATTGGTGATTTAGGGTGAGCTCCTAATGTTAGAAGTATTACTACTCTCCCTCCTATTGATTAGACTGATCAATATGTTGTATTCAGAGATGGGTTGTACTTGTACATTTATTTGATATTTTACTTTGTACTTTTATGGTATTAAAATCACATGTACTAACTTCACCAAGTCTTGGGTTGCTTTATATATTAAACCCTTTATTTTATTTATGTCACGACCTAAACCTATGTCGGGGCCGCGATGGGCATCACGAATCATGAAAGCCCAAGTGCCCCTTCTAACTGGCAATCATATGCATAATTCATATACTATAAAAGAAAAGATAAAAACATTAAGAAAAATCTAACACCAGTCTACAAAATCTCTAACAATACGAAAACAACATTTGTGCGAGACGGGGACAAGGCCCCTAGTCGGACCAAAAACTAAAAACAAATAAAGATATAGTGTGAACAAAGGCCCTCTGTAAAGAGGGAGGCTTACTAACTTCAAAGTCTGATACACTGATCGACTGCTTAGCGGGACTTGGGACTATACCTCAGATCCTAAAATATAAGGGGTCAATACAAAGGTACTGGTATGTTAAACAACCCAAAATAGCATGTTTTATACAATATAGGTTAGAGCATTTCATAATAACAGTAGACATAACATAAGTAAAAATACATGGGCATATCTATGTGATCTTCAAAACAATACTTGACAACTCTGAATCACTCTTTGTTATTCTTTTAAGCTAGATGGTACACCCTACAATCTGAAATTTCACCGGAAATATTGAATTCTCCCTTGACTCGTGGCCAAGCCCCAAATCCATGTTTTCCACAAAGATTCAAGTATCAGTAGGGGAACTCTAAGACCATAAAGCAGGGTACCAGAATCCCCAATCAAATCTACATGTTAGGGTAGAGCATAAGACCACAAAGAAGGGATCGTAACCATAGTCCACAAATTGGGATTGCATGAATCAAGGTACACAAGACCACAAAGCAGGGTACCAGAGTCCCGTGTCGGCAAATCATGGTTCCCAGTATTGAGTCTTCCAACTTATACTTCCTTCGGGTAACTGATAGGCGAATTTACACGCCTATATCAATATATTTTGCCCATATTTTAGCCTAGTTTTGAGAACAAACTATATATTTCATGCACTTTTAGTCCTTTTTCCTATAAATGAGCTAACGAACATGATTAGTAAAGTTTTAGGTATAAATGATGCATAATTCAGCATTTTATGGCTTACTTGATGCAAAAGAAAGCTCACGAAGGAAGGAAAGGGAGTTTGGACGCCTAAGGACCAAAACTGCTGCATGGAAAATCTATCCCGGGCTAAAACAGCATTTCTGAAGACTTTGGGGACCTGGACCAAAACAGCTGCATGGAAAATCTATCCCGAGCTAAAACAGCATTTCTGAAGACTTTGGGGACTTACAGACACATAGCTGGATTTGGACAATGATACATTAACCTAGTACAATTGGGTTATGAATTTCATTAGTTTATTTGGATTATGATAATGTTACATTAACCTAGTACACTTGGGTTAAGTATTCCATTAGCCTAGTAGGATTTGGTTATTTATTTCATTAGCTTAGTAGGAGTAGGATATGGGCATTATAAATACCCTATCATGCTAGAGATTTTTATTCATCCCTCACCACAATACATTCTTCCATCCCTCTCTTCTTCCACCAGAACAATTCTACAACTCTTCTAATCTTTCCATTAATCTTATTTTCTTCTACTCTTCTATTCTTAATTTCCGCAACAAGAGAAACGTTACTTGCTAAGGAATCACGCCTCATGCCTATCACTTGATCTACACGCCAGTACTCAATATTGTGATATAAAAACAATGTCAATCGTGATCTCCTTCGCATTCATGGGTAACTAAACCTCTCTGTTGGGGTTATGGAAGCCGAATGAGATACTATCTATTGTTGTGAGTTTGTGAGTTCGTGACACGTATATTGCTTATATCATTATTCTCTTGATCTTAATCTATATTCTTTGCGGTTGCAAACGCAAGAATACGCCAGTCTAACATTTAACTTGTTCGAGAGAAAGGTTATTTGTCTGGAAAAGAGATAATGTCAAGGTAGTAAGACACCCTTTCCTATTAAAAAGCTAGTGCCGTAACTAGACTAACTCTTGGAGAATTCGTACCGTTAGACACGCTTTAAGCTCGAGAGAGTTAAAGTGAAATAGTCCTTGTTGAGGTCGAGAGAAGCTTGGATTTACCATAGAATACAATTCTCTATAAGCACATGCATGTCACAATTCTACACACTCATAGCCAATAGAGACGTATACCTCAGAAGGTGGACATAACCCCAACGCTTCAATTCTCATTGTTATCAACCTACGTAACAATCTCTCTCTCCTTACTTTATTATTTTCAGCTTTTGTTTACATTACTTGCACGACAAGCCTCCCCCTTCTTACGAGACTTGCACCAAAAGTTTAGTAATTTTACTTACTTGTTGGCCAAGCTATTCCCTGTGGGATCGACACCCAACCCAGGTTGGGTTCTATATTTTCTAATGACCGCTTTACACTTCTACGAGAGCTGTAGATTAAGCGTTATCAAAAATTGGCGCTGTTGCCGGGGAATACGAGTGTCAATCAAGTTCGTGATAATTACTAGACCCTTTGGTCAAAGATTCTCGTACTTTTACTTTTAGTTTTTGTTTTTGTTTCTTGCAGGTTTTTACTTTAGTGCATGCCCCATACAAGAAGTTCTGGTCAACCGTTATTACCAATCAATCCTGAACCACAACGAATTAGAAGAATGGAAGCACAAGCTGAAATCGACAGGATGGCTGCTCAACACGAGCAAGAAAGATTAGCTGCTCTTGCCGCTGCTCAAGTCCAACAACAAAACATTGATAATCCTGGGCGAGCCACAAATCCTGACGATGAAGATTTAGGTGACGACGAGTTGATAAACCCAAGGCATGTTGCTAAAACTACAACACCTGCCAACAGAAGAGGTCGACAAGCGCGGAATAGGTATGATCGCCAACCCATGCAGCCAGCTTTCGACGATGATGATGATGATCTTGATGGTGCCGGAGCCACTGGAGCAATAATTCCACCACCATTAGCGCCCGGAGCCAAGTTCAACATCACAAGCACTATGATTCAGTTATTGCAACTCAAGGGATTATTTGGTGGACTAGCAGGCGATGATCCAAATATGCATCTCATCAACTTTATTTCTACATGCAAGTCCTTTGAAAATCCTGGTGTTGGTCAAAATACTATTCGATTACGTCTATTTCCATTGTCTTTGTCTGGGGAGGAAACACTATGGTTGAATGGGCTGACTCCTGATTCAATTACAAATTGGAGGCAATTGAGAGACGCTTTCCTAGAAAGATTCTTTCCGCCATCCAAAAGGGCTCAATTGAGAGATGAAATCAGCAACTTTCGTCAGCTTCCCTCTGAAGCTCTTCATGAAACATGGGAGAGGTTCAAGACAAAGCTAGCGAGATGCCCAAACCATCACATGATTAATGTTCACCTCATGGAGATCTTGTATAGAGCCTTGAATTCAATAACTAAACCAGTGGTGGACAACGCAGCTGGAGGTTCTTTCATGGACCTCACCTTTGGTCAAGCAAGCAATATGCTAGATCGTATGACGAAACAAAGTAGAGCTTGGCATACCAGGGATTCTGAGGTAGCAAGCCCTACTTTATCTATTGGCATGACTGCAGACCAACGAAGAAGAGAAGAAGAATGTGATCAAGATATGGCGCACATGAAAACCCAAATAGATCTTCTTACAAAGCATCTATTAGGGAAGACTGAAAAAGTGAAAGCGATTGCGTCAAAAGGAAGAGACGAATCTGAAGAGGAGGCCAACTACTTGAACAATCAGGGGGGTTTCCGAGGGAATACCCAAGGAAACCAAGGTCGGGACTATTATGATAAATCTGGAAAAAAAGACCAAGGTAGTTGGAAGAACAATAATGAAAAGAGTGGTTTGTACGTTCCCCCTGGCAAACGTGATACCACCATATCTAATTCTGGAAGTATGGAAGACATGATGGCTAAATTATTGAAAGGAGTGGAAGCAATGAGCGCGGGAGTTACGGAGGTAATTAATGATTTGTCCTCCATGAAACAATTAGTAGATTCACATTCCACTTCAATTAGACAACTAGAGAAGCAATTCAGTCAACTTTCAGCAGCACTCAACCAAAGAAAGGCCGGCACTTTACCTAGCGATACTATTCAAAACCCAAGGAATGATGGGTCATGCATGGCCATCACTACCAGAAGTGGTAAGGTGCTGGAAACTTCAGCAAAAGGCAAGAAAGTGATTGACGAAGTTGCGAAAATGGATGACAATGCAAAAGGAGAAGATGCCCCAGCCACTACTCCCGATATCAAGGACGCCACATCCAGCATTGTGCAGCCTGAAAAAGTGGAAAAATGGAAGCAAGAGGAGAATAAAACCGTGGAGAGAACACTTCCATACCCACCACCACCTTTTCCCCAAAGATTGAAGAAGGTGGCAGATGACACAAAGT
This sequence comes from Capsicum baccatum var. pendulum, assembly GCA_030864225.1. Taxonomy (NCBI): domain Eukaryota; kingdom Viridiplantae; phylum Streptophyta; class Magnoliopsida; order Solanales; family Solanaceae; genus Capsicum; species Capsicum baccatum. The sequence goes on along the minus strand of CM061553.1, from coordinate 145,049,205 downwards.
TCAGCAAATTCATGACTATGCTCAAGCAGCTGACCATTAATGTTCCATTGGTTGAGGCACATGAACAAATGCCTGGATATGCGAAGTTTATGAAAGACCTATTGACAAAGAAGCGGGCAGCAAGTTATGAGTTAGCGGATAATGTTCATCATTGTAGTGCAATCGCTACAAGGTCGTTAGTTCAAAAGAAGGCAGATCCTTGAGCTTTCACTATTCCTTGCACAATTGGATCGTTGGATTTTGCCAAGGCATTGTGCGATCTAGGTGCTAGCATCAATTTGATGCCACTATCCATCTACAAGAAGTTGGGGCTAGGCGATCCGACACCAACCAATATGAGGCTCGTGATGGCTGATAGGTCGGTAAAATGACCTGTGGGTATCTTGAATGATGTGTTGGTGAAAGTTTCTTCATTGATCTTTCCTGCAGACTTCGTTATTCTGGATTGTAAGGAGGATTCTGAAGTTCCCATAATCTTGGGACATCCTTTCCTTGCAACTGGAAGTGTGCTTATTGACATGAAAGATAATGAGCTTTTGTTTTGAATTAATGACGAAGTGGTACGGTTTGATATATGCAAAGCAATAAAGCAGCCCAGCGATATGAATGAGTTATCTGTAGCTGATGTTCATCATGAGGATATGAAAGCATTATCTATAGAGAAACAGCCTACTGTTGAGCCATTGTCTACTGCGCCACTGAATGTTGAGCATGAGGACAATGAAGAAATTATGGGTGATCTAACAGAAACAGAGTCGTATACTCCTAAGCAACCGGAATGTGATCTCAAGAATCAACCAACAGCGAAGACTCCCATTGACGAGCCACCAATGCTAGAAATGCAAGAGCTCCCCGATTATCTAAGGTATGTGTTCTTGGAAAGTAGAAATATACTTCCGGAGAGAGCAGATGATTTAAGTGAACAGCATGTATAAGCTCTCATCTCTGCTCTGAAGAGATACAAGAGAGCTATGGGTTGGACTATTGATGATATAATTGGTGACTCTCCAGAGAAACGTAGGAGCCATCTCGAAAAAGATCGCATGCCTACAGTAAGCCTCACTGTCGTCTAAATCCTTTCAGAAAACGATCCATCACTTATCTCGCCGAATTCTAAGTACTCGAGATTACTATGTCGAGCCACGACAATAAATAAGGCACTAGATGGGAGGCAACCCATCGTTTTTTCATTTATTGTTTATCGTTTTTCCTTTCATTCTAGTACTTGTTTTGTTTTGCTAAATGAAAAATCCAAAAATAAGAGTCGTGCCACGACCAAAACTAAGGCTCTTGGTGGGAGGCAACCCATCATACTAATCGTTTTCGTTTGGTTTTGAGCAAAAATAGGTGCAAGAAGTATTCAACGAGGAGATTGATTTCAATTGACGATTTGGACGCATTGTATGGTAAAGTTGGTAAGTTAGGAATGGTGATGCATAAGGCTATGGATTGAGCATTTCTCATGCCAAAATAGGCATCGAGAAAGGCTAGGCCTTGGTAAAACTAGGCCACGAATGATGCACAACCTATCCTATAGCCTAAGGTCTCGGAATCTAGTGTGCTATACACTATGCGCCGCCTATTCCTAGGTATGCTTTTGACTATGCGCCGCCTATGCTATGGCATTTGGTCTCAGTATCTCATATGCCATAGACTATACGGCGCATATGTCTACAAATGTCATAGACTATGCGGCGCATATGTCCCATTATGCTATAGACAATGCGCTGCATATGTCATTGATATGCCGAGCATTATGCGCCGCATATGTGGTATTTTTATATCCAAAACTGATTGTAAATGGGTCAAAACCTGACCCATTCTCTTCCTATATAATGGGGACTTAGTTTTACAACACAACCACACTTAGTTTTACTCATATTTCTCGTAAGTACTACGTTGCTATGTCTATTATGAATTGCTAAATCGTATAAGATTGTTGGTGATGTTCATGTGTTTGGATTTTTGATACAAAATCATGTGAGTGAACATGTACGTAGGAAAATCTTGACTTGTTTCTGACTTGAAATTGGTTTTAATAGCATTGTTATGCTATTTGCGGAATTACTATGGCTATTAAAAGTGCTTAAGATTGTTGTTTGGATACTTACATGTTAGACTATCCCAGCCATCGGGATAAGACTTATAGTGCCTACCAACATAAGAGGTTGTGATTGTTGTAAGAATAACTATTCCATGTGGTAACCCCTATGTAGTAGTGTTGCTATATCGACCATGAAAGTAGTCCAATGGCTGCAAGTAAGTGATGCATTGCTGATTTTCTTGTCGGAATACAATCCTAAAACGTATGTCGACGAAATCTGAGTAATCAACCACTTTAACTTCACTGATTTGTGTTAACAAAACTAAGTGTGGGGTGGTACCCCTACTGCTTATGTATAGATTGTATCCATTGAGATTGTGATACCATTAACACTATTTCAAGTCTCAGGTATAATGGCACCCAAAGCAAGACAAGGCAAAGAAAAGGCTACCACTTCCCAAAAGAGCAAGAAAAGAAGCCGCAAGGAGCAAGGAGAACCCTCCTCGCTGCAAACACCTCAACTCACGCTTGGAATTAAGTGAGATACTTATGAGGAACTTCTGAGGATGACGACTCTGATTATGATTCCGATGAAAGGGGTAGGACCCCAGACATATAGGAGGAGTCCGACTGACCAGGTCCCTCGTATTTATTTTCCATTGAGGACAGTGTCCCGACTAAGTGTGGGGTGGTGGTATTGTATGCCATACTTCTCTATTTGCATCTATGTTTGTTTGATTTTGTTTCATTTTTGTTTCGTTTTGTTTTTTTTCTAGCTTCGTATGAAATTATTTTGATAGGCAGCATGAGATTATAACAAGAGTATGTGCTACGATTATGACTATTGAGACGTTTAGACTCTAGTTGTGACTCATTATGTGATAATTGTGTGATTCAATTCCTTCACTTGTTGGGTCGAGAGTCTATATTACTTCCAATCAAGTCAACCATGTGCATTGTGTGTGTGAGATAATAGTATTGGTAGAATAAAAGAAAGAAGAAAGGTTGAAAGAAAAAAGTGTCAATGATACAATGTGATGTATTAAAGCGCTTAGGAGCTTAGTCACTATTCCTGGCCAAAATAGTCCTACCCGTCCCTTAGCCTACATTACAACCATCAAAAGACCTACTTGATCCTAATCTTAACATTCCGACATTTAGTGGAGTACTACACTAAGGGCAAGCCTATGGTCATCAGTTGCTACATATGAATTCTTTGTGAGAGTGATAGCAAGGATAGTTTGATACCCATGTTTGAAAAATATACTATACTTGTGAGTGATTATGGGTACTATATTGTGAGACACACATGGTTAATGAGTTTTGGATAGTGGCATATGATTCTATGCACCTTAACTTTTGCATGCGAGCTGACCACCATCATGAGTCTATGCTAGAGGTTAAACTGTTTCTACTAATGATCGGAAAGCTACTCTTTGTTAAGAATTGTTGTGCTTGTCTTGACGAATGTTTTGTGTTGTTGCTGTAAAAACCCTAAAGTTGATGTGTAGAGGGACATGATATTTTGTTCAAGGACGAACAAAGCTTCAAGTGTGGGGTGTTGATGATAGGCGAATTTACACGCCTATATCAATATATTTTGCCCATATTTTAGCCTAGTTTTGAGAACAAACTATATATTTCATGCACTTTTAGTCCTTTTTTCTATAAATGAGCTAACGAACATGATTAGTAAAGTTTCAGGTATAAATGATGCATAATTCAGCATTTTATGGCTTACTTGACGCAAAAGAAAGCTCACGAAGGAAGGAAAGGGAGTTTGGACGCCTAAGGACCAAAACTGCTGCATGGAAAATCTGTCCCGGGCTAAAACAGCATTTCCGAAGACTTTGGGGACCTGGACCAAAACTGCTGCATGAAAAATTTGTCCTGGGCTAAAACAGCATTTCTGAAGACTTTGGGGACTTACAGACACATAGCTGGATTTGGACAATGATACATTAACCTAGTACAATTGGGTTATGTATTTCATTAGTTTATTTGGATTATGATAATGTTACATTAACCTAGTACACTTGGGTTAAGTATTCCATTAGCCTAGTAGGATTTGGTTATTTATTTGATTAGCTTAGTAGGAGTAGGATATGGGTATTATAAATACCCTATCATGCTAGAGATTTTTATTCATCCCTCACCACAATACATTCTTCCATCCCTCTCTTCTTCCACCAGAACAATTCTACAACTCTTCTAATCTTTCCATTAATCTTATTTTCTTCTACTCTTCTATTCTTAATTTCCGCAACAAGAGAAACGTTACTTGCTAAGGAATCACGCCTCACGCCTATCACTTGATCTACACGCCAGTACTCAATATTGTGATATAAAAACAATGTCAATCGTGATCTCCTTCGCATTCATGGGTAACTAAACCTCTCTGTTGGGGTTATGGAAGCCGAATGAGATACTATCTATTGCTATGAGTTTGTGAGTTCGTGACACGTATATTGCTTATATCATTATTCTCTTCATCTTAATCTACATTCTTTGCGGTTGCAAACGCAAGAATACGCCAGTCTAACATTTAACTTATTCGAGAGAAAGGTTATTTGTCTGGAAAAGAGATAATGTCAAGGTAGTGGGAAACCCTTTCCTATTAAAAAGCTAGTGCCATAACTGGACTAACCTCTTGGAGAATTTGTACCGTTAGACACGCTTTAAGCTCGAGAGAGTTAAAGTGAAATAGTCCTTGTTGAGGTCGAGAGACGCTTGGATTTATAATAGAATACAATTCTCTATAAGCACATGCATGTCACAATTCTACACACTCATAGCCAATAGAGACGTATACCTCAGAAGGTGGACATAACCCCAACGCTTCAATTCTCATTGTTGTCAACCTACGTAACAATCTCTCTCTCCTTACTTTATTATTTTCAGCTTTTGTTTACATTACTTGCACGACAAGACTCCCCCCTTCTTACGAGACTTGCACCAAAAGTTTTGTAATTTTACTTACTTGTTGGCCAAGCTATTCCCTGTGGGATCGACACCCAACCCAGGTTGGGTTCTATATTTGCTAACGACCGCTTTACACTCCTACGAGAGCTGTAGATTGAGCATTATCAGTAACCAATTAGCTCTCTCAAGCCCAATTTTAGTTTTTCAAATCATGTTTCATGCTTTCAAAACATTCAATACTAATTCTACTAAGGGTTTGTCATCACTGGGTATCATCATACCCTGACTTGAAAGACACTCATATCACATCATAACATATCGGCGGCCCTTTTCACTTATCATTTTGTTATTTACCATCCAAGGTTTTTAAACACCTTGTGAGAGAGAGTTATGCTATTGATTTTCAATTGAGTTTACATAAAAACACTCTACTCTCAATATGTCATAAACCATATCATTCTAAGATCATTAGAAAAAGCATTTACCCTTTAGTTTTCCTTTAAGAAAATTCATGCCTTTAAACAACCCGTAACACTAGAAATTAACAATATCAAAATGGGAAAGGGTCTTTTTATAATTCATTCTCTCAATCAAAATTTTCATTAAAAACGAAGACATATATATAGTTATATTTCCATTTCATGAAAATTAGTTCAAGACAAACATATTCTTTCATTAAAACAATACATGTTTTTCGAATTACTATCAAATCCCTTCTTTACAAATATGATTAGGAATCTTTAAAATTGATAAAATAGTAAAACTTATGCCCATGGAGTTTAGAGTAGTCCCACAGACCTTATGCTACTTAATTGGAAGATTGGAACCCTAGTCTTGACTCTCTTCTTGAAAATCTTGAACATAGAGCTTGGATTCTTTATCTTGGAGGGAGAGTTAGGGTTATGTTTTTGAGTAAACCTGAGTAGTTTTGGGAATATAATGCCCTAATGACAATTTAATCTTCTGTTATCATGATTTCAGGTTGGGGGAAAAGTCAAAGCTGCCCTTTGAAATTAAAATTTGCGACCAAAACCTATTTTTAAGGGACATCACATCGTGCCAGGTTTCTTAACGCTATAGACACCGTGACACGGTGCAATCGTGGTGACATACTATTTTTGAAATCCAAACACTTCTCAAACCTCATCCCAAAAATATGAAACTCCCCCGAGACATCCCCTTTCACCCCTGAGCATTAATCAACTCAAAAATCTATGTCTCAGGTTCAGAAAGATCAATTTAAAAATCATTAAAATTAAGGGCTTAAAAATATAACTAAGTTTTTTAACACTTAGAAGAATTTCAGGTTGTAAGTTCTCTATGCATGCAACTAAGGGTGGTATCGAGTCGAGAATACAACAGCGTCATGACCCAAACCAAGGCCCTGGCCGTGACCGGCATCCCAAAACATGAAGGTGGAGAGTCCCTCTAACTGGTGATCATATACACAATCGATATACTAAAAGATGCAGAAAAACTAAATGGAATTATGCTAATCTAATTTCAACAAAACCATACGGTTATAATTTCAACAAAACCCAAATCCATCCTACAGCTGTCTGCGAAAACTCTACTAACTGAAAGAAAACAATATTTTTTTGAAGACTAGGACAAGGCCCCCGGTCAGACCATAAACTAAAAATAATAAAATCATTACATGAGATAAGTCCTTCTGAAATAAGGGTGGCTCACTAACTACAATCGTCTGACAAATCAATCTACAACTTAGCGGGACTCCAGGACTATGTCTAAGATCCTGAAATATAGGGGATCAATACAAATGTACGGGTATGGAGAGCAGTCCAAAATAATGTATTTTTTACATCATAAGTGAGAGCAATTCATAAAAAAGTTTACATATGATATTGGAAAAACACATGGGCATTCTTTGATAAATTTCAAGACATATTCTTGAGATCATGACTCTACTTTTATTTCTTTTCTGATCTAGATAGTACACCCTGAAATCTGTAATTCGACGGTATATATGGAATCCACCCTTGACTCGGCGGCCAACCCCCAATCTACGTTTACTGCAAGGATTGGAGTATGTATAAGGGGGGACACGCAAGATCACACAGTAGGTGACAAAATCCCCCAATCAAATCAACATATCATGGTAGTGCACAAGATCACAAAGCAGGGCTCCTAACAATAGTCCCAATTTGGGATGACATGAATCAAGGTAGACAAGATCACAAAGCAGAGTACTATAATCCCATGTCGAAAAATTACGGTTTCAAGCATAGAGTCTTTCAACTCGTACTTTCTTTGGGTAACTATCCAACTCTCTTTAAGCCCATTTTTAATTCTCTTATAAGAAAACATGCATCATTCTTACACACCACTCTTTTCTTATTATGTTAAGGGCAGTTCACCACAGGGTATCGGCATACCCCGACTTGTAAGTCATTTGTATCATATCATTCTACAACCCTTCTTATTCAAATCATTTATAATATTCTGCTTTAGATTTTTCAATCAACTCAATCATTTGACTCCAAAAAATATTTAAATAATACAAGGGAGTCCTTATTTAAAAATTTGTGAAAACTTACACAAAGATTCTCCCTTTTCAATATTTTCAACACATGATGATAAATTTTCTCAAAATAGTTCATGCAATTCTTTTAATTTTTCAGATTGACATTTATAAACAAGAAAACACCATCTCTTCAATTCATAATCAATATCAAGTTCAAAACAATAGTAAAACACTTATCTCAAACTTCAAAACATGCATATTAACAACCCACAACATGTGAGATCAAGATGTATCATAACAAGGGAGGGATTGTATATGTTTTATGCTCTTAATTCAACATTCAAACTCAAACTCATACATACTTATATACGAATACAAATCAAATTTAGGGGAAGGCCTCAAGACCAAAACATTATATCATTGAAAGAGTTTCTAATGCATGCTTTTTAATGTAATTCAAAACCATTAATCAATACATGATTTATCCATATTCAAAACATTATTAAAAACTATTTCACCATGCCCATGTAGTTTAGGAAAACACTATGTACCTTAGATCACTTAGTTTGAAGGATGGAACCCGAATCTTGATTCATTTCTTGGAAATCTTGAACTTAAAGATTGATTTATTTTATCTTTGAGAGAGGGTTAGGTTTTTGTTTATGGCAAAAACTTATCACTTTTAAGCCTATGATGCCCTATAAATATTTTAATGTTCTGTTTTCACAACTTGGGGTTGTAGGGAAAAAATGAGATTGCCCCTCAATTTTAAAACTTTTAACAGATACCCAATTTGGTGCACTACCGCAACGCGCCAAATGGCTTACTACTATAGGCATCGCGACATGGTGCAATCGCGATGACCTACAGGTTTGGGAATCCATACATGACTCAAACCTCATCCGAAAAATGCAAAACTCCCTCGAGACATTCCCCTTGAACCCCTAAATTTGAATCTACTCCAAAATCTACATCTCGGGGTCAGAAAGATCGATTTAGAAATCATTGAACTTAGGATCTTAAAATATGACTAAGCCCTTTTAACACTGAGAAAAATTCTAGGTTGTTATCTCCTAAAGCATGCTACTAAGTGCGGTACTAAGTTGAGAAGGCTATAGGGTGTTACATTATCTCCCCTTTGGGATCATTCATCTCCGAATGATGGGTAGGAACATTTTGAAGATCTAAAAGTATAGAATAAGAACATAATCTCACATTGAACATTTTTCCTCGACGAAATATGTGAAGGCATCAAATGAGCTTCATGATAACCCTTAGGGAAACGTGTAAAACAAACATGAGATAATCAAACTTGACATTGACATGATCTTGGAATGTCAATGTCTCTCTAAGATTTTTGCCATATATCTCCTTCCTAACTATTTCTCATAATGAAAGTTCATCTCTTTCTTCCACCTTCTCATATAACCTTAGCTTAAGAAATGACATCAAAATTTTCATCTTCAAAAGCATCCACTCCCACACCTAAGACACCACTATGCTTCGACAACCACCATCATACTAACATACTGAGGGTCATTAAAGGACCCAAGCACAAGGATCATGAATGGGAGAAACACTACTCAATCATAACTCATATTCGTTGATTTACTGAAGGTGGAACATGAGTTGAAGATACGATACAATCATGAAGTGTTTCATATATCAAGTTTCTAGATCATAAGTAGAGAGATGCTATTGCATACACACAACATAGCGTGATTCCTCAAGATATACCATAGAGGGAAACATGATTGCTTACATCACAAGTCATATAACATAAGTTTGGAATTCATGAAGAGGACGATTGAGACAGGGACTTTTACTTGAAGTTGTCGCTTCTTATTTTACAGAGCTGAAATAGTCATGAGTAAAACTTTACCATGTTCGCTAATCCTTACCTACAATGAATTAATAACATACGAAAACATAGTTCCTTAGAACCAAGTATAATTTGGGACATATATTTATGGTTCATGAGCAACATAACATATAGCTTTGATACTTGGAATACTGGATCACTGAGGGACATTATTGCTTCTAGTTTGGAGATTGGGGCATAACATGAGTTACAAAGAGAGCTAAAACCTTTGACATAGGTAGGACTTGAATAAACAAGACATTAGTAGATGTCCACTCAAATTGAAGTAGGAGTAGCTTCCTTGAATAGGAATTGATTTATCATGATTTTTACTTGAAACTTTACACCACAAGAAATTTGGGAACTACTTTAATCCCTTATCTCCCCCTTAGATCAAAGTCACACTCCAAAACTTAAGGATATAACCACTCATCAAATCTATACCCACTACTCTTAATTACAAAGGGGTATCACCATACACATAAATACTAGACTCCCCTCAATGATTTTAATGTAAAGACATTAGATTCATTCTAGGACATTCCCTTCAGGGACACTAATAATAACTTTCTCCAACCTCCAAAGTCATTGACTTGTGACTAACATTATCATGGGCATGGGCATCCATGCTTCTAAAAACTTAACACCCCATCTTTAACTCCTTAAAATACTAGCATTACACCTCTAATCACATAACTCACAACTTAACAACATTTGTAAATCTATACCAAAGGTGCATATTGCCTACCTATTTTTTTGTTCTCAATTCAACTCTAAAGAATATCATACAAAAATTCTCTAGACTTCTCCATACTACAAAATTCATGAATTTGAACTAGGTATACATAACACTTATACATATATAAACCTTATCTAACAACATGTTACCTGGGTTTTAACATATTTTTACATACCCATGATCTTATCCACTTAATGATTCAACCATAATTCACTACTTTACTCCTATTCTCATATATACATCATAATTGTCCACTTATTATTCCACAAATTGCCAATCTAGGCTATTGTACTCATCAAATTAAGCCTACTACTTACTCTCACAAAATATAAACCATTAATCTTAAGCTACTATCCTTTTCAGTGCAACCCATATCTAAAGTTCAATCCTATAGTCTACAATCAATCATGTACCACAGATAAAGCATGCCCCATACTATACTAGTCTATCAAGTTGGGGAATTTCACTAAACTACAACCTTAAATCACATCCTCTCCATGACATTACTTCTACGCCACAAAATCTACTACATACCTTCTTACATTAAGTTTATTTACCCATGCATACTTTCTCACTATCATCAAATTCAATAAACACCAATGAGTCTCTACCCATAACATATTAACTAGTCTACCCCTTTCCATTCACATCCTATAAATGATTTTTATAACTACCATAACTATCCACTCTAGGATCCTTTCCTAATTTGAATAAATAATAATCATAACCAACCACTTCCTTCACAGACTACCATACAATCTATAAATCTTGCTATAACATTAGCCAACCACCATAAGAGGAAAAACCACCCTTAATCAAAGGGTTATACAACTAAAATTACTTATTTATGCCAAATTCACTCTCACTCTGACTGCTAACCTTATGACTTTACGTCACCAACTTCTGGACTATCTCACTACTAATAGGTCATGACACTTTATCATATACTACTACTCAGGTGGAAATATAGTTCCAATATTTTGCTACACACCATTACCCTTATGATGATATCTGTAACAAGAATTTTATAAAAGGAGACCGAATACACTCCATACCTCAGGTTCAATTACACAACTGATGTAGACAGGGGTATAAGGTTAAATCATTATATTTTAAAGCACTTATAAGCTCCTCTCAAGTCCTTGTGCAATTTCATAACTATTAGATAACTCAATCAAAAAGAACCACATTGCTAGGGGAGCTAGGCTCTTAGACTTGTATTGCCTCGACAATGAGGCATGGCCCATGAAACTAGAACTAGGAAGGAATTTGGATAACTTTCTTATGGACAATGCTACAGCACGGACTAGAGGATGAAAGAATAAGAAACCACTTTTAAATGCCTGGTAGTCTCCTGATTATAAGTATGGTGCACAACATTCCCATAAGAAAAACTCTACTATACACGACTTCATAGATACCCTGGGACCATGAACCATGCTCTGATACCATATTTGTCATGACCCAAACGGAGATCCGGGCCATGATGGGCATCCCAAACTATTAAGGCTCAAGAGCCCCTCTAAATTGTGATCATATACATAATCCTTTTACTAAAAACATGAAAAAAACAAAATAGAATCATACTTATCTAATTTCAAAAAAAATATATGGTTATAATTTCAACAAGACCCAAATCCATCTTACACCTGTGTGCGAGATCTCTACTAACTGGAAGAAAATAATATTTGTGTAAAGACTGGGATAAGGCCCCTGGTCAGATCATAAACTAAAAATAATGAAATCATCACATAAGATAAGGCCTTCCAAAATAAGAGAGGCTCACCAACTTCAATCATCTAACAAATCAATTTGCGGCATAGCAAGACCCCAAGAATGTGCCTAAGACCCTAAAATATAAGGGTCAATACAAATGTACTGGTATGCAGAGCAATCCAAAATAATGTATTTTATACAACATAAGTAAGAGCAATTCATAAAACAGTTTACATATGATATAGGAAAAATACATAGGAATTCTTTGATAAATTTTAAAACACTTTCTTGAGATCATGACTCTACTTTTTATTTCTCTTCTGAGCTAGATGGTACACCCTAAAATCTGTAATTCCAGAGGCTATATAGAATCCTCCCTTGACTCGGCAGTCAAGCCCCCAATCCAAGTTTGCCACAAGGATTGGCTTATCTATAAGGAGGGACACGCAAGATCACACAGTAGACTAACAAAATCCCTAATCAAATCAGCATGTCATGGTAGTGGAGAAGATCAAAAAGTAAGGCCCTTCACCATAGTTCCAATTATGAATCAAAGTACACAAGATCGTAAAGCAGGGTACCATAATCCTATATCGGTAAATCAGGGTCTCTAGCATCGAGTCATTCAACTTGTACTTACATCGGGTAACCATCTAACTCTCTTTAAGCCCATATTTAATTATCTTATAAAAAAACATGCATCATGCTTAAAACCACTCTTTTCATATTCTGTTAAGGGCAGTTCACAATGGGATATCATCATACCACGACTTATAAGTCATTTGTATTATATCATTCCACAACCCTTCTCATTCAAACTATTTATAATATTCTGCTTTATATTTTTCAATCAACTCAATAATTTGACCCCCCAAAAATATTTAAATAATGCAAGGGAGTCCTATTTCAAAATGTGTGCAAACTATGTAAAGATTCTTCCTTTTCAGTATTTTAACACATAATGGTAAATTTTCTCAAAACAATTCATTCAATTCTTTTAATTTTTCATATTAACATTTATAAATAAGAAAACACCATTTCTTCAATTCATAATCAATATTAAGTTCAAAACAATAGTAAAACACTTATCTCATACTTAAAACTTATAATTTAACAACCCACAACAGGTGAGATCAAGATATATTATAACAAGAAAGGGATTGTATATGTTTTATGCTCTCAATTTAAGAGTCAAACTCAAATGCATAAATACTTATATATGAGTACAAATCAAATTTAGCAGAAGGTCTCAAGACCAAAACATTATATCATTAAAAGAGTTTATAATGCATGTTTATTAATGTAATTCAAAACCCTTCATGAATACTTGATTCCTCAACATTTAAAACATTATTAAAAATGATTTCACCATGCCCATATAGTTTAGAAGAAAACCCACATACCTTAGATCACTTAGTTTAAAGGATGGAACCAAAATCTTAATTCGTTTCTTGGAAATATTAAACTTATATGTTGATTTGTTTATCTTTGGAAAAATGTTAAGGTTGTTTGTATGAGAAAAAACTATCACTTTTGAGCCTATGATGCCCTATAAATGTTTTAATCTTTTATTTTCATGACTTGGGTCTGTAGGGAAAAGATGAGACTGCCCCTCGATTTTAAAACTTCAGAAGAAACCTAATTTGGTGTCCTACCGTGATGCATCAAGTACTTATCGTTGTAGGCACCGTGACATAGTGCAATTGTGGTGACCTACTAATTTGGGAATCTAAACACGTCTCAAACCTCATTCAAAAATCCAAAACTCCCCTGAGACATCACTTTTGTGCCCCTTAATATGAATTAACTTAAAAATCTATGTCTCAGGGTTAGAAAGATCTATTTAGAATCATTGAAGTTTAGGAGCTTAAAATATGACTAAGTCCTTTTAACACTTCAAAACATTCCAGGTTATTAGCTCCTAAAGCATGCTACTAAGTGCGGCACTAAGTCGAGAAGGATACAGGGTATTACATATGGGGTGTTACATTATCCCCCCTTAGGATCATTCATTCCCGTATGATGACTTGGGACACAGACAAGCACGATCTTAAGCACACTAAGGAAAAAGATAGAGAGAGTAGTAAATGATTTATAACTTCAATATCACCTTCCATGGTTTCAAAAAGAGACAGGTAGCTTGCTCGCATGTCATCCTAGCTTTCTCAGCTTTTTGATTTTTCATAATACCTTAACCAAAGCTATCTTCTTACTTCTCAACTTTGAAACTTGGCGATCCAAAATGGCAATGGATTCTTGTTCATATAATAGGGAGTCTTTTACATTGATCTTCTCTACAGGAAACACCATGGAATGATCTCCAATACACTTTTTCAAAATGGATACATGAAATACTAGATGAATAGAAGCCATACTTTTGGGAAAATCTAACTCATAAGCAACCCCTCCGATCCTTCTCACAATTTGGTATGGCCTTATATAAGGAGGACTAAGCTTTCATTTCTTTCCAAATCTCATGACTCCCTTTATAGGGGGACTTTTAGAAATATCCAATCATTAACCTCAAATTACAACTCCCTTCTGCTAATATTAGCGTAGGACTTGTAGCAAGTCTAAGCTATCTTAAGTCGCTCTCTAATGACTTTTACTTTCTTTGTTTACTGATGAATAAGGTCAGGCCCAAACAAATGTGTTTCACCCACTTTATACCACCCAATTAGAGACCTACATATCCTCCCATACAGTGCTTCAATAGATGCCATCTATATACTGGAATGGTAGTTATTATTGTAGGTTAATTCTATCATGTAGGGCCTTAACATATCTTCTAAGTTCTGAATGGTGTGTTTTGTCTGCCCATCTATCTGAGGGTGGAAGGTGGTACTCATATTCACTTAGGTACCTAAACCCCTTGGAAAAGACCACCAAAATTGCAAAGAAAATTGCGTACCTCAATTAGATATAATGGATACAGGAGCACCATTCAAATGGACTATCTCTTGAATGTATAGCTTAGCATAGTCATCCCCAGAATAAGTTTTCCGTACTGGAATAAAATGAGTGGATTTGGCTATTCGGTCTACAATCACTCAAATAGAGTCATATTGGTTTCAGGACTTCGAAAGCCCCATATGAAGTCCATATTAATTATCTCCCACTTCCATATAGGCAATGCTATTTCTTGGGAAGTTCCACATACTCTCAAATATTCTACCTTGACTTGTTGACAATTCAAGCACTTAGAAAAAAATTAGAAACATCTCTTTTCATATTATTCCACCAGTAAATCGTCTTAAGATCATGATACATTTAGTAGAATCGGGGTAAACCACATACCTGGAGGTTTGGCTTCATCAAGAATTCTCTCTCGCAACCCATCCACATTCGACACATATAGCCTACCTTAGTACCTCAAAATCCCATTACCTTTAATTTCAAATGCCATAACCTTTTGTTAGTCAATATCTTTCTTAATCTACATCAAATGGGGTCCTCATCTATTTCTCCTTAAATTCGACATACAGGGAGGATTAGTAACCGCATGAACATCTACTCCCCCATCTTCAAAATCCAAAAGTTGAACTCCCAAATTTATAAGTTGATGAATATCCTTCACCATATTCCTCTTTCCTTTCTCAGCATGAGAAAGACTACCCATTGGCAACCTGCTAAGGGGGTCAACCACCATATTGGCCTTGCCTGGATGATAATGCAGGCTTATATTATAATCCTTTAATAATTACAACCACCACCTCTACCAGAGATTCAGTTATTTCTGTGTGAAAACATACTGCAAATATTTGTGGTCGTAAAAATATCAACATGAACCCCATAAAGATAATGATGCCATATCTTAAGCACGAATACCACTTCTGCTAACTCTAAGTCATGGGTGGGATAATTCTTTTTGTGCACCTTTAATTGTCTAGATGCATAATCCACCACCTTTCCATGTTGCATAAGCATACACCCAAGTCCCACCCGAGATGCACCATAGTACACAACAAATCAATTTGTACCCTCGAGAAAGTTCAAAACTGGTGCAATAGTCAACATATCTTTTAGTTTCTCAAAACTATTCTCACAACAGTCAGACCACAAGAATTTCACCTTTTTCTTAGTCAATTTACTAAGTGGAGCATCTATGGAGGAAAAACTCTCTACAAACCTTTTGTAATACCCTACCAAACCCAAGAAACTCTAGATATTGGTTGGAGTCATGGGTCTGGGCTATTTTTGTACTACCTTAATCTTTTGGGGGTCAACCTTAATTCCCTTACTAGAAATAATATGCCCCAAGAAAGAAATCGCACTAAACCAGAATTCACACTTAGAAAACTTGGCATACAACTCAAGATCTTTGAGGGTCTGATGGACAGTCCGGAGGTGATTGGTATGATCCTCCTCATTCTTAGAATAAACCAAGTGTCATCAATAAAGACTATGATGAACAAATCTAGGAACTGACAAAATACCCTATTTATTAGGTCCATATAAGCTGTGAGGGAATTAGTCAACCCGAAGGACATAGCTAAGAATTCATAGTGACCATATCGGGTTCAAAAGGCTATTTTGGGAATGTCTGCCTCCCTAACCTTCAACTGATGATACCCCCAAACAAGAAGTTGGTCAAAAAGATCATCAATTCTAGAAAGAGGGTATTTGCTTTAACTGTTACCTTATTTAGCTGACGGTAATCTATAACCATATAGAATGAACCATCATTCTTATGCACTAAGAGTACTAGAGCCCCCAAGGGAGAGACACTAGGATGAATAAAGCCTTTGTCAAGAAGGTCTTTTAAAAGTTCTTTCAACTCTTTCAGTTCAACAAGAGCTATTTTGTATGGAGGATTAAAAGTAGAAAATAGACCCTCCTAGCCACAATAGAATTACCAACAGAAGTGGAAATAGAAAAGGTTACTGAAATGTTTTTGGGCTTAAAACCAAAACTAACAGCCACATATGGAGTCACCTAAGACAGGGTAGATCCATGATAAAGTAACATATAAACATAATGGCAGAAAATCTATAACATACCCATAACCACATATGGCGAGGTATCTGTATCCTAGTAGTTATTTAGACCATATAATCGGTTGCCATCATTTCTTATAAAAGAAAAAGTGCCCTTAGGTGGAGGGCCTGTGGATGCATCTTGGGACTTTCCCCTGATATTTCTTCTAGCCAAAGGACAGTCCCTATTAATATGGACCACTTAGCTACAAGAATAGCATATCTAAATCTCAGAATAACACTTCCCTGGATGGTTTCTCCTACAATTGCTATAGTAAAGATGTGACCTAACGGGTTGTGTCACACTCCCTTGGGGCTTACCTTGAGCTATTGGCATATCTCCCGACTGGAACCGCTGCTCACTCATAGGCCTGGGCATAGGTGCACTTGCTAAACATTGAGAATTACTCAAAAAATTCTTCTTAGACCATTTATTGACCCAATTTCTACCCTGATGCTAACTGGCATTCTGATCTTTGGATCTACATTTTTTAGCTTACCTTTTTTTCTCCCTTACCTCAGCCAACCTCTTGTTCTCCTCTTCTACCTACTGCACATGCACTGATAACCTAGAGAAATCCATGTCCTTATTTAGTATTTCTTCTTTGCATTGCAACATCAAGTCATCTGATAGACCAGATACAAACTTCCTTATGTGAGCCCTCATATTGCCAACTAAATCTAGAGCATAACGAGATAGATGAGTGAACTTCAATGCATACTCCTTAACACTTACCTTGCCTAATTTAAGATTCATAAATTCTTTAACCTTTGCCTCTCTCAGTTCCTAGGGAAAGAAACAGTCTAGAAAAGCTTTTACAAACTCACCTCAGATAGTCGATTCAGCATCACCACTCTTTAAATCTTCCCACTCATTACACCACTGGTTAGCTATGTACTTCAACTGATAGGCTATCAACTAAACCCCCTTAACTTTATTATCATGCATAACTCCAAAAATTTCTCTATTTCATCAATGAACACTTGGGAGTCCTCCTCAACCTTTGTTCCAGTAAAAGTGGGTGGGTTTATCCTCATGAATTGGCCAACCCAAGTAAGTTCAGATGAACCAAACAAAGAACCTATATCTTCAAATCAATAGGTCTGAGAGGACACCAGCGGAGAAATCATATGGATGGACTATTGGAGCTCAACATTTGCCACTTTCCTCTAAGGAGGATGGGTATGGTTAACACCGTTCTGTGGATCCTGAGGTGGACTAGTCGGGTGTAATACCCTAAAAAATCCAAACTAATATTAGCACCACGTTTCAAGCTTATGCATAGTACATCATGGTTCTTTTATATTTTTATGAGAAATTTAGATGTATATTAAGTCTTCAAATAACTCCCATCTATCAGACGAATCAAAATATTCCTTACCGATTGAATTCTTGGGAAGGATATTTCTACAGTCACTTTCGAATGAGAATATCTCTCGTTATACTATGAATTTTTAAGGTCATGACCTATAAAAAGATAGATAATTGAATTAGATTTTCAATGATACCAATTTTACCTAAATCCGATATCGGACCAAGGAGTTATACCTATTTTACTCCAGCATGTCAGGTTGGGAAACTGAGTGATGACATTCGTGATAAGTTGTCACAAGCGTGATGACTTATCACCAATGTCATTAGCCCTGGGCATATTTCTAATCCCAGTGACAATATTTTGTGACAATCCATTATTGTCGTGATGACTTATCACCAATGTCATTAACCTTAACCAGAAAATTAAGATTTTACCCTTTTGTGATGACATTTCATGATGACTTATCACCATCTTGACGACTTGTCACGAATGTCGTCAGCTATTTTTTCCAGTAATTGAGGGACATTCTTGTGAGGGTATTTTATTGTTTTCCTTTACTTCCCACAACTTATAACCCTCAAGGAGCGTATTATCTTTCATTCTCTTTAGTTAAATATCTCAAAAGGCTCTCTCATACACTCTCAACCATAAGATTAGGGTTTTCTCTTAAGATCTTATCCTCAAGAAAAAGAACATTCTCTCCCAAAGGAGTTAAACCCTAGTTAAGAAAAATCAAGAAAAAGCCTAAGTATTTCTTCAAGAACCTTCAAGAAACATTAGATCTCTTTCAAGATCAAGCTTTAAGGTATGTGTAGTGTTCATCCATGGGTCCCTTTTCATCCATGGAGCTCCAAAATTATGTTTTAAATTATATAAATTGTGATTTTCTTGTTGTGTTATGACTATATTCATGTTAATGATTGTTGTTTGGATTCAAGGTTGTATCTTGATGTGTTTTTCATGAAGCATATGAGTAGATTAGTTGAAACCCATGAATTTTGGATAGATTAAGATTTTCAAATTGATAAGTACACCTATGCGTAAATTTGTGCATGTAAGGTGTTTTATAAAATGCCAAGAATGATACAATCCATGTTTTTATGACTTAATAGTGCTTAAATGACAAGCCCATGTTCTATTCTTTATGATTCTGCATGAACTCCATGTTATTATTGTGTGTTATTATTGTGATATGGAATGAGCATGATATTGAAGAAACGCGAGTATATACATGTTGTGCACATCCCCTTCCATGTATAAGATATTGAGAACCAAGTGTAGTATGAAATCCCCTACTTACGATATTATGAATTGTGGACTCTATTCTTATGATCAAGTCATTCATGTGTGTCAGTTTCCTTCCATCGAGTCCTGGGGATACTTGTACCCAAAATAATATAGTTGTGTGCCTAGCTCCATGTCATGTTATCATGATACTCTCGGTTAAGTGGTCTATAGAATTCAGTTAGTAATGTGACTTAGGAAAACTCATAAATCTCAGTAGTCTTAGTAGTTCAGTAACCTCAGTACTCAGTAATATTAGTGATCTCAGTAATAGCAGTATCCCTAGTGGTCTCAGTAATTTGAGTACTCTCAGTCAGTCCTTAGAACTCAGTACGTTCCTTCAGTTAAGGGAACTCAGTAATTTTAGTTTAGCTCCGCTAAACAATACCGCTAGTATTAGTTCAGTTAATCAGTATCAGTTCAGCTAATCAGTTTATTTCAGTTATTCAATTTACCTCAGTTATCCAATTCAGTGTCTTTCAGATGGGAGTAGGATTCAGCATCGAGTGATCCTGGGGATAGGGACTCACCCACTAGAAAGGGCAGAGATTCTTAGAAGCAATCCCTAAGTTCTAAAACTATATAGCCAGCATAGGTATGAGATGTCACCTATTAGATAGGACTGACATACTCAGAGGTCACCCATTAGCACGTTTATATGTATAGGACTGATCCCAGAAGTCACCCGCTAGATTAGGAATGACTCAACATTAGTGGTCTTCACTGGTGGCGCAATACTGACACCCTTCCAGTTAGGGTAGAGATTGGATCCCAACCATCTTAGCATGGGACATGTCAGGTAAAAGAATACATCTCACAGTTTCAGTTACAGATTTAGGACTGTCAGATACAGTCAACTCAGTTCAGTAGTACAGATTCAGTACTGTTAAAGACAGTCAATCTTTATCATTATAAATAGACTTTAAGATCACCCATTAGATAGTACTGATCTCAACTATAGTTAATCAGTATTAGAGTCATCACATTTAAAGATCACCCGCTAGATAGGACTGATCTCAAATTTAGTTACTCCATATAGAACAAAACTCAGATAGTTCCATTAGAACTCAGACTGTTAAATATAGTTGCCTAGTATCAGTTACATCGGTCTTGTCGATCATCACAGTTATATCAGTTGTATCAGTTGTCATAGATTATATTATTAGTATTCAGTTTCAGGACTGTTAGACACAGTCAATCAAACCAGTTCTTCAAAATTCAAACTGTCAGAAATAGTTATTCATCTCTTCAGTATCTTTATATCAGTAAAGTTTGTCATCAGTATTCAGACTCAGTAGTCAGTATCACCACGAGTTCAGTTATAGTTGCTTATGCATGTATGTATTCTCATGTTCATATTAGTCAGCATTGTTCATGCATATAACCCTTTGCATTTAGCCTACCTCACTCGTATACTCAGTACATTCAGACGTAATGACGTATTTACGCTATGGTACTTTCTTTTATGTTACACCATAGGTTGAGAGGCACGTGTTCCAGATCAGCAGTAGCATTCCAGCCACAGAGTTACAGTGAGTCCTCATCTATTGAAGAACGATATTATTTTATTTTATTTATTATTTCAGATCAGGTTTGCTAGATGGAGTTAGTTGGAGGCATGTTCCTTCAACTCCTTACTTAGGTAGTATTTAGAGGCTTTTAGATTTAGTTCAGATTTGATTTAGACTCTAGTTGTTTTTGGGTATTTTCCACCCACATGGATATTAAGTTTGTCAGATATTTTATTCAGTTGAACCTTATGGCCTATAGTTTATGTTTTTCTGCATTATTATGTCATATATTGCAATATACAGTTACAGATATCATTCATGGGTTAGCTTGTAGACCTTTGGGGTCATAAGCACCGTGTAGCATTCTGGTTTAAAAAATTATGGTGTTACATCGGTACTGGAGTAACTCCTAGAGTATAAACAAACTCTAGGGTAGGAGCTCTATTACGGGTCCACATCTCATGAGTAGGACGGACATCCTCATCTTGGTTAGTTTACTCATTGGTTGTATAGGGAGGTATGGTCAATTTCTAACATATAGCAAAATCATTGATTAGAGGACGTTCAGACTTTATGGCACAACTAGATCATGAAGAAAAAGAGACATTCATAAATGCCTAGTAGTTTCCTCCTTATAAGTATGGTGCGCTACATACCCATAAATAGAACTCTACCCAATGCGATTTCCCAGACACACTGGGACATGAACCCTCTCTAATACCAAGTTTTTCATGACCCAAACTGAGGCGCTGGTCATGACAGGCGCATCCTGAACCATGAAGGTCTGAATGCCCCTTCTAACTGGCAATCATATGCAGAATTCATATACTGTAAAGTAAAAGTGAAAAACATAACAAAACAGAAACATGGATATTCTCTTCAACTAATTAATACAATCATAATTTTGTAAACATTCAAAAACATTTGACACCAATCTGTGAAATCTCTAACAATATGAAAATAACATCTACCAAGACCTGGACAAGGCCCTCAATCAAACTATAAACTATAAACAAAGGGAGATATAGCGTGAACAAAGGACCTTCGAAATGAGGAAGGCTCACGAACTTCAAAATCTGATACACTGATCTACTACTTAGCAGGACCCCAGCACTGTGCCTTAGATCCTGAAATATAGAGGGTCAAAAAAAATGTACTATATGTGAAACAACCCAAAATAGCATGTTTTTATACAATATAGGAGAGAGCATTTCATAAGAACACTATACATAATATAAGTAAAAATACATGGGCATATCTTAGTGATTTTCAAAACGATGCTTGATAACTTTGACTTGCTCTTTGTTATTCTTTTGAGCTAGATAGTACACCATACAATATGAAATTCCATAAGCAATATGAAATCCTCCCTTGACTCGGCAGCGAAACCCCCAGTCCAATTTTTCAGAAGGATTGGAGTATCAGTAAGGGGGACACGAAAGACCACAAAGCAGGGTACCATAATCTCCAATCAAATCTACATATCAGGGTAGTGCACAAAACTATAAAGAAAGTATCATAACCATAGTCCCAAAATTTGGATAACATGAACTAAGGTATGCAATACCACAAAGCAGGGTACCATAGTCCCATGTTGGCAAATCACAGTTCCCAGCATTGAGTCTTTCAACTTGTGCTTTCTTTGGATAACTAACTAGCTATCTCAAGACAAATTTTAATTTGTCAAATCATGTTTCATGCTTTCAAAACATTCAATACTAATTCTATTAATGGATTGTGATTACTGGGTATCATCATACCCTGACTTGCAAGCCATTCACATGATATCATAACATATCGGCAGCCCTTTTCACTTATCATCATGTTATTAACCATCTAAGGTTTTTAAACACCATGTGACATGGAGTTAAGCTATCTATTTTTAATTGAGTTTACATCAAAAAACTCTATTATCAACATGTTATAAACTGTATTATTCAATGATCATTAGAAAAGCAGTCACCCTCTAGTTTTTCTTTAAGAAAATTCATGCCTTTAAGCAACCCATAACACGCAAATCGATAATATCAAAATAGGAGAGGGAGTTTTTATCATTTATGCTCTCAAGCAAACTTTTCATTACAAACAAAGACATATTTAAAGTTATATTTCCAATTCATGAAAATTAGTTCAAGAAAACATTATGCTTTCATCAAAATGATTTCATGATACATGCTTTTCGAATTAATATCAAAGCCCTTCTTTACAAGCATGATCAGGGATATTTAAAATTGATAAAATAGTAAAACTTATGAACTTAAAGTTTAGAGTAGCCCTACATACCTTATGCTGCATTATTAAAAGATTGGAACCCTAGTTTTGACTCTCTTCTTGAAAATATTAAACTTATACGTTGGATTTTTTTATCTTGGAGGGAGCATTAGGGTTATGTTTTTTAGATAAATGGAGTAGTTTTGGGAATATAATTCCCTAATGAAAATTTAATCTTCTGTTATCATAATTTGGGGTTAGGGGGAAAAGTCAAACTACCCTTCAGAATTATAATTCGCAACCAAAAACCCATATTTAAGGGCCATCGCGTTGCGCCAGGTGTCTCAATGCTATAGGCACAGCGATGAGGCATAATCCCAGTGACCTACTAGTTTTGAAATCCAAACACGTCTCAAACCTTGTCTGAAAAATCTGAAACCCCCCCCCTCCCCGAGACATTCTATTTTCACCCCTGAACATGAATCAATACAAAAATCTACATCTCAGGGTCGAGAAGATCAATTTAAAAAAATATTAAAGTTAAGGGCTTAAAAATATGAGTAAGTCTTTAAACACTTCGAAGAATTTCAGGTTGTAAGTTCTCTATGAATGCAACTAAGAATGGTATCGAGTCAAGTATGCTACGGGGTGTTATAATTTATTTGCTGTTTTTTTATTTCTTTGGATAGTTGGTTACTAGTTGTTCCAGATTATGGATTGGCTTACCTACTGGTGGGTTATGGTAGGTGCCATTATGATCTGAGAAATTGAATCTTGAAAGTCCATCAGTGACTCAATCCTATAGTTCATAATTATCTCCTTGAAGAAACATTTCCATCCTAGGTTTCCACCAAATAAAGTGAGATCCATTGAAGATAGGTGGTCAAGTTGTTGACTGACTTCACTGTGTCTAATAGGTGGTGCAGAGTTCATAATGATCTTATCTTAGGTGTTAAACCTTATAAGATAACCTCGCTCTAATTTCAATTCATAGTTTACATGGCCTAGAAATTTACATATTTTTATTTAAGAGCTTCATATATATGAAATAGTTTGCCTAACGTGTTTCAATAAAGAAGTAAAACTATAAGTAAAGAAGACAGTTATTTTCATGTGAAAACATCCGGCTCAAAAAGATGTAAAAAAACATGACATATACCTCTACATTATTTAACCTTAAATCACTTGAACAACTTGTGCCTCAAAAACAATGAATTACACTATTCTTGTAACTTAAGAGTTATAAACTCTAACTTCTAATTATGCTCAATTCACAAATCTCCCAAAGAGTGTTACCCAAGGTTTTAGAGTTCCCTAAATTGAAGACAATAACTTTAACTTTGTTAATAATTCTCTGAAACAAAGATTAGATCAGTAATACAATAATGTAACCAACTTCTAATACATGAAGACTAAGTCACTTTATCTTACTTATTATTAGAACCAGGTTCAACATAATGTGTTTCTTCGTTATTTGAGTAGCGCACTACCAATTCAATTTTCCAATTACCTTTTGTGCTTTGTAAGTACGTAAGTAACTCTATATGGCATTTAGTCTATTTAAGCACAATGCTCTAAAGATTTCTTCTTCAAATCAAACTCCCTCTTTTATCTGAACTCTTATTTCTTAGAGTTCTAGTTCAAGTAAGACTCCTTCTTCAATTTAAACTCATGTTTCTTCAAGTGTTTTTATGAAACTCCACATCTTTAATGAAGCACATGTTAATTATTTTGAGTATATTAGATGTAACCAATTATCCATTATTTCAATCGAGCAATGTTGTCATCTCTTATCAGTAATCTTTCTATGAACTTGGTTGCTTGCAACTGTGCATCTGCAAACCAGCTTGACCAACTTGTTACATTTATTTTGTCAATTATCAAAACTTTATAGAACCTAACACAAATTAATTTTTTGTATTGATACTCTGCTCAACAGTTATATGAAACTATAATTCTATATTTCCAAGTAGAGCAATGATTTTAGACACACTTAATGATATTTGATAATTAAGTGATAGATCATAAATTCCATATAGGACGTCATAGGATATATGCATAAGATTCAGATGAAATGTGCATCATGCTTATATATAAAGTCAGAATTAGAGTAGATTAGAAAAATGACTTTCAATGTGGTTCTATGCTATAATACTTTAATCTAACTCAGTCGTTCGTTGACTCTACCCCCGTGCTACAGCACTTAATCATATGATCCTCCTATAGTACTTTCTATTTAAAAAAGTAGTCATACATAGACACTAATAGTTAGAGGAAGAGGCAAAGGGGTATGTAAGGGGGTCTAATTGAACTCCCTTTTTGAAATGTTATTCTTTGAAAATAGGATGAAGATAATTTTTCATATATATAAATTGTTGACTCCCTTTAGTATAGAGAATAATGTTAGGATAAAGGTAATTTTTCATATATATAAATTGTTGACTCTCTTTAATATAAATAATAGTATTTCTTTTTGAATTTCAGAATCCACCTTTGCTACGGTACAGAACTTCTCGTGGTGATAAGATGACTAAGCGTATGTGTAGAAGACAAAATGCAACTTTTCATTGATCTAGGATAGGGGTCATGACTCATGGGTAACAGTATCTCAAGGAAAAATAGAATATTCCTGTATGCTACTTGACCGAAATAACCTCTTTCATTTCACTAGCAACCAAGGAAAAAGATATAATGATTAAAGAAAAGAGAACCAAACTATATATAGAAACTAGGTATGCAACTATTGAAGCTAAAAGAAAAAGGTCTAATTTGGTTAGTCTATTCGTATTGTGATCATTGATTGCCACAACTAAAGTTAGATAAATGCTAGAGAAGAACCTGAGGGAGTAAGGGTTGTGATCGTGCAATCCATCTCGTCCAACTACCCAAAGATAAGATCTACATTTCTTAAAGACTACTTCTTCAATTTCAATTTGTATAATCGTTGGTTTTATCAAAGAAATTTATATATAATATAAAGAGATGATTTGCTCCTCTCCATTTCCTTTCAATTGAAACCTTAAGGGTTGCACCACATAGTGAGGGACTAGGCCCCTCAAAATCAGTCATAGGCGATTAAATAGTAGATCAATTAGGAGCACAACATAGTGCAGAAAATATAAATAACACAAGATTTAACATGGAAACCCCGTTTCTCAAGGGACGAAAAACTATGGCTTGCCCTCGCAAGCAACAAAAACTCCACTATAATCAAACTCTTGATTACAGACTCCGTTGAAGCTAACTCTAGGGTTCCTCCTACTAGTAATAACTCTACTACAAGCCCATCTTGACAACTCTACCAAGAACACACCTTGATATTGATTAGCTCTAACCAACATCCACCTTAGGTAGTTATACCTAAGCTCTCTCAAATTAAGAAAAAGCAGAATATTACTCTTATAACATGAGTAATTCAATTACAGTTCAGGACTAAATTCAAGAACATTCACTCTTTTATGCATATGAAATAAGAACATGAGCTATACTTAGCTAGATTAAGTGTTTCTCCCAATTTCTTCAACTCTAAATTTTGCAAAAATTATTTGATAGAAAAGCATCATTTTTATTTTATAGTTGAGTGATGATTAGTATAAAAATGAAATTAGATCAAGTGTCCCAAATAGTATAGTAGCACCTACAAAATTGTTTACATAAGAGGACAAAACTGTTTATATGTAGGCCAGCTATACAGTAGCCTTAAACATCAAGGGACCTGGTCCCTTGTAGTCTGTTGCTCATCACCAATACAAGATACAACAATTTTTCCCCTTTTTAATAATGATAAACCAGCCATAGAGTTTTGAGCATCAATACACATTCATCATATTTAATCAGTGTGATTACCACTACTGAATATGAATGTTCATCCTATCATGCTACATCATGCTTCCATCATCATGCAACTTAGGTACATTGTTCGTTGTTGTCATTTGTATACAAAAACTCAATCATTTACTTTCCCTTGTCATTATGCCTCATCATACTTCCCTTTATCAATGTGCACCATTATTTCTCCCCCTATACATATGCCATACTCATTTGTAAATCAGCATTCATTCACCTAGTACCTTAAAACATTTATTAACCTAGTACCTTAACACACTTGGTCTTCAACATATAAAGTTAATATTCCATATATTGGAATCATTGAAAAGTGTAAATATTAAATCAATAGTAAAATAAGCACATGTTAGTTAACCCATGGCCACTAAGGCAATGCTAACATGAAGAACAGTTTGCAAAATAAAGAGGAAACAAATTAAGCATACAAACAAAAATTCATTCATGATTAAATATGATCAGTACCATTACAATATACCAAAAAATTACAAAACAACTGTCTGCAAAGGCCACAAAAAAAACACAAACTGGAAACTAACACAGAATTGACAGACTAATACAAAAAGGATAGGACTCAGCTAGTGGGGGCTTAGGGGAGAAGGATTTAATTAACATTTCCATTCTTGCATTTACAACATCAAGGGCATCCAATAACTGCTTGGTGATAGTTTTCACTTCAACATTAAGTCCTTGAACTTCACCAGTTAATTTTGCAACCTTGCCCTTGAGCTTTGTATTTTCTACTGCAACTTCCTCAGTGGCACCAGGTCCCGCTAAGGACAACTTCTGCTTCTGTAATTTCAGGTAAACTATTTCAGTGTCCTTTGCAGCTAATTCGATTTGTAAATCCTCTTTTTCTTTGTTTATACTTACTTAAGCAGCCAAACGTTTTGATACTTGGGATACAATTTGCACTTTCCCTTCAATTTACTCATTCTCTACCATGGTTGTCATGTTGAACTTTTGTTTGATTGTTCTAGAGGTTCCCTTTGTCCTAATTACTCCAGCATGCTTAAACACTTTATTTAGGAAGTACCCAAATGGCATCCCATAGTTCCTGTCTTTCTCATAAATCACCTTTGTTATGTGCTCAATCATAGAGTGGGTAAACTTATCAACTCAAACTTACTCAAACATTCTACTAAGAATAAGTCAACACCATACGCAATGGTCCTTTTTTCTGATCTAGGCAAGAAACCTTGTTCACAAATTCAAATACCAATTGGAACTCACATGTGAGAAATTTCTTTTTAACCCCAGCTATTAAAGTCCCACCCACTATTGAGTCTTTCATCATGAACTCATTTATGGGTTGTTGCTTTACAATAGTCCTTACACCCGTAATAAGTACATTCAAAATTCCTTATAGTATTTCTTCATCCAGTCTTATTTCTTTTCCTTGCACCTGTGTTGATAGACTCAATTCATTTTCTAAGAAATCTATTGATTAATAGAATTCTCTAACTTTATTTTCAAAAACCATTGGTTTTTCTTTCTCAAATAGATGTAACCATCCTTGGTGCCGGACATACTCTACCAACTCCACCATTCCAGGCTTCTCATAGATCTTGGGATCAAACACTCTTCCTAACAATATTTTTTGTATTTTCCGGCTTCTAATCCTTTTTTCTCTAGATATGCCTTTATTTTCTTCCTCCTTTTTTATTCTTTTGGTCTCATTACTTGGCTCTTTCTTTTCATCAGTTTTTCTCTTGTTGGGACCAGGTCCCTTAAAGACTTCTTCTTCTTTACAGCTATATGTATCTTCTCCTTTCCTGCATGGCTACAAAACTTTAAGTTAGAGGACTTGGCCCTCTCATCACATGAACTTCCTTTTTTATTTACTCAATTACAGCAGCAACCTCTAAATTGATTTCCTCCTCTCCTTTAAAATCTACAACATCAATATTTTCTTTCTCCTCTACTATAATAGTTTTCTTGAGCCTTCTTATTTTTATGGTTGAAGACTTATTTTCCTTCATAGCATCTACTAGTAGTTTCTTTTTAGACCCCCTAGCAGAATAAGATCTTATAATTTGTACACCAGTGTTAATCATTTTTCCTTTTCCTATACTATCTCTTAGTCTATTCATTTTTCAACTCGAAAGTTGTTCATCCTCATCTTATTTATCTTCCTCATTTGGAGATAATATAAACTCCCCATCATTTGTCAAATCATTTTTTTCTACTCCTACTTGATCCTCTACACATACTGAACTCTCCATGGAATCATTTGTACGTAAGAGTAAATTCTTAGCTACCCAATTTAAGCTGCTAAATGGATCAAAATTCTTTATAAGAATCTCTTCATCAACCAGTTAGGAAAATATGGGGTTTTCTCAGAAGGAGTAGGGGAACTTGGTACATGTAAGTTTTTGTAAACTTCAATACTTTTCAATTCTTCAGAAGAGACATAGATTTGAGAAACATTAGAGGACTTTGTTTTTTCTGAGAAAAGAGGTCCTTTTAATTAAGGAATCTATTGGTCGATTGGAGAACCAAATCCTTTATTTAAGTCAACTTCCAAGACTAACTTATCAGGATTTCTACTAGAGCCTAGAGTTTTGACTGGAACAATTTCATTAGGAGTTTCAGGAATTTCAAGAAAAGGACTAATGGGTAAAGATCTTTGTCACTCTTGAGTATGATCAGAAGATAATTCTTTCATGGGGATTGAAGAAGATGGAGTTTCAGAAATTTTGAAATTTTGAGAAAACAAAAAAAAAACAATTTAGATTAAGGAAGGAAATTTAGAATGATGTTCTGAGTTAATTGAGAGAAGAATGAAATAAAAATATTTGAATTTATAATTAAAAAGTAGATCATGTGAAATTTTCGGGATACCTTCTTTTAATAGACGCATCTAATGACAACGGTGTGACTCTTCACATTTGAATTAAATTGACAGCTTTTGTTCATATAGAAAACATGTATCCTTTTAAATAAGAATTTTATGAATTGTAAGGCATATTATTTTGGTACTAACCTGAGAGATGGGACCAAGTCCCTCACTTTCTTGAGTGAATTCTCAACTTGTGTTTGCTTCAACTATCTTCCTCCAAAGTTGTTCCTATGGGTGTATACCACAATGGTATGATACTGAGTTAGACAAACATGCACCTATTCTACCAAGTATACCTACCTCCTAAACATAGCCAAATTTTGAGGAGAGACATTGATTCACATGTTAGGTCAAGTTAAGTAAATCACTCCCTATTTTTGCCTCTACATGCCCCTTTTCATTTCAAAACTAGTTCTCAAAGCAGGTCTAGGGACCAAGTTATTTGAGATCATGTATTTCAAAATAAGACACTTCAAACTTGAAGTTTCTTGAGATAGAGAGAACATAGTCAGACCTTCATGTATTAGTCTTGAACAGACCCTATTAATAACCCATTCCTGACTTTAATCCCTTTTTTATACCCAGAACCATGATCACTTGTTGGATTTGGGAACCCTCTTAAGCTTGAGTTTCTAGTAGGAGGACAATGGTGTGATCAAATCCTTCTTGGCCTATTTAAGTAGAGAGTTCCTTTTTACGCTTTTCAGAGACTTGAATCCCTTAGGCTGTGTATTTTGCTGCTAAACATATTTGAGACCGTTCATTCTTGCTCTAATCTAACTCTGACAATTTTTATGTATGTGCTCATCTCTCCCATAATGAGTACATAGAGGTTTGTGAACCTTATTTCTAGCATCAGGAGCATCCTTTTCATGAGACCCAAGAGGTTGAGTTTTTCCTTGACAACCAAGACCCTTTTCATTATTAGCACCTTGATTAGTTAAATTAGAAAGGATTTTTAAAAATGTTGTTTATTTAAAAGATTTGTTGATCTCTTATCTAAAAAGGATCAAGTCCTTTTCTAACTCATCATTCTTATGGAGTACAAATATAAGATTCATTTGAGAGTCCTTCAATTTCTCTTCAAGTTTAATCTAAAGCCTTGAAGATTCTTTTTTCCTTTACCATCTAAATCATTTTCCTTCTTCAGTTGATTTATACAACTTATATATTCAGACTTCAATTTAGTGAACATTTCTTCAATTTCAGATATCTGAAGAGTTAAGGTAATCAACTCAGGTTCTTGATTCTCTATTTTCTTCTCTAAGGAATTTATCTCAACAATTAGTTCACATACAGAATTTATCAATACACTTTCAAGCCTTTTTCTCTCTCTGGTGGTGTAGTTATCTAGGTTTCCCTTAATATCAGATAGATTTACCTTTTTTCTTCTTCATCTTCTGTGTTTTCCATGAATGCAAATAAGGAATCATAGATAACTGGACTATCATCCATAGTTAGCATAGAAACATCTCCAAGCTTCTCTTCTTTATCAGATTCACTAGAAAAATCTCCCCACGCTACCATAGCTTGCTTTACTGCATACTCAGTTATTTTCTTTCTTCTTGAATTTTCTGGGACCTGGTCCTTGGTGTTTTCCTTATCTTCTCCAGTCTTGAGATACTCATGATAATCCAATTTGTTTATTAGATTGTCCTTAATGAAATGCTCAAGACTTCCTTATTTGTGACATACTTCAATATTGTTTCCTCCTTTGTTGTTGTTTTCTCTTCTTTGGAACTGACCACTCTTCGTCATGGCTTTGACAATCCTTTTTGCCAAATAGGGAACATAGTGTCATTTTCTGTTGAATCATGTTTAGAAGCCTTCAATGTTAAGGATTTTCCCTTTATACTTCATTCTTCTCTAGCCCTTGTTACTTCTTGAGCTCATGAGTTTTTAGATTTTCAATCAGTCCATCCATCCATAGTGAGCGTCTTCAAGTTTCTTGCTTCAGCTATTAGATTCACTTTGCTTTTCTAGGACATAAGAAGGGTACCAAGAATCTTTCTCACCTTCTTATACAATAGAATCACTTTTCCCTAACAGTAAAGCTCATTTGAGATAGAAGTGAATCTTATATGCATTTCTTAGATTGTCTCTCCTTCTTTCATGGTGAAGGTTTCATACTGAGTAGTCAACATTTCTACTTTTGAATCCTTCACATCAGTGGCACCTTCATGAGCATTCTTCTAGCAATCTCAGATCTCCTTGGCATTTTCACAGGCTGAGATCTTGTTATATTCATCAGGTCTAATACCATACACTAGCAGTTTCTTGCCCTTGTAGTTTTTCATAATTTTCTTTCTATCTTTATCATTGAACTCCCTCCTACTTTTCACAACTATTTATGTAACTTCTACTTCTTTGATTTCTCTAATAGGAACATTAGGATCATTAAGAATTATATCCATCAGCTTACTATCCTTGGCCATAATGAAGTCAAACATCTTGGTTTCCACCACCCATAGTACTACCCATTAAATCTAGGTGATATTGCCCTTCTTCAAGGTTAGGTAAAGTAGTCATGCTAACCAAATCACTCTAGGTGTGAACCTTTTAGAGTGTTTTAACTCTGATATTAATTGTTGAAACCTTGAAGGTTACACCACATAGTGAGGGACCAGGTCTCTTAAACTCAGTCACAAGAAATAACAGACTCCACAGCAACCAAACTGTTTATCTAAACTACGAACTAGTTATGCCAGGTCTCTCAAGGGAGAAAATACCATGGGTTTCCCTTACAACAACCAAACTCTACTATATCAACCTCTTGATTACAGACTCCGTTAAACCTAACTCTAGGGTTCTTCTTCTTTTAATAACTCTACTATAAGCCTACCTTGACAACTCTTCCAAGAACACACCTTGATATTGAATAACTTTAACCAGCATCCACCTTAGGTAACTTTATCTAAGCTCTCTCAAAGAAATAAGAAAATAGCATTACTCTTATAGTATGATCAATTCAATTACAATTCAGGACTCAACTCAAGAACACTCACCCTTTTATGTATACAAAATAAAAAATTGAGTTATACTTAAGAAATGAAGGTAGATTGAGTTTTTGTCTCTCCCAATTTCTTCAATTTTAAATTTTGCCAAAACTATTTGATAGAAAAGAATCCTTTTCCTTTTATAGTTGAGTGATGATTAGCGTTGAAATGCAATTGGTCCAGGTGTCCCAAATAGTACAAAAAGCACCTGCCTAGTTTGTTACATAAGAGGAAAAAACTATGCAGACGCGTGCTAGCTTTCTGTGGCCTTGAACATCCAGAGACTTGGTGACACGACCCAAACTACGGCCTAGCTATGTCGGGTGTCTCAAGTCCAACCAGTATCGGAGACCACCCCAAATACCCATTCAACCACATGTTCAAAATTATAATTAAAACAAGAAAAACCATAATTAAACCATGAGAAATAATATTCATCCGTGAACAACCAAAACCCCACCCTTTATTTCAAAATCATAAATATACATGAAAACCATACATTAAAACATATGCCTTTAGTAAAATAACAATGAGGGAGGCCTAACATGCCTTAGACACCAAGAAACATGGAGAGAAATCGCCCTTAAAAGCCTTAATTGATTAGCTTAATGAAACCCTAGCTTTTTCTTGAACAAAGATTTTGAGAGAGAATTTGAGAGTGTTTTATTGAGAATAATGTATTAATGAAGTCCCCAAGGATTTTTTAAGACGTGGTATCAAAGGTGCTTAAAGTAGAAAATATACAGAATGCCCCCAACTTAAAAAACTGTAAGCAGGCTGCATGTGGTTACGAGTTGACCCCTTGACTCGTGATCACAACATATGATTCTATCCTTCAGTTGTCACCAAGACAGTGAGTTGGACACCCATACATTATCTACCATACGACTCCATGATCCCACAAATGACCGAACTATACGACTCGTATGGTCTAGTCGTATTCAAGATAAAACCCAAGGAATTGGACACTAGACAACATGTGACTCAACTCTACCACGCGTAACCTATCCTCAAGGCTCTTACTGAGCTACTCATACTCAAAGCCAAGAAATCCACTAAGTTACTAATTTGATTAAGGATTCTCCTAATGACTCGTCACCACCCCTAACGACGCATACCACCAAGTTGTTACCAGGATCGAAAACTCAGCCACCACCCACTGGACACCTAACGACTAGGGTTACCTGACCCTTACCCACATTATATGACTCATATGATGAGTCGTTATTAGGACAGTGAGCTCAAAGCTCAAGCATTTTCTAAGGGCCAAAATCTAGGGTGTTTCACTTAGTCCCTTATAGTCTACTGCTCATCATCAAAACAAGATACATCACTTTCTTTTCATTTTTCTGAATTCCTACATTAATTGATGACATTTGGCATAGTTAAATTAATAACTTTAGATTAATTATTTTAAAAATAAATTCCTAACCATGGTTTACATTAAAAAATATATTAAAAATATGGTTCCAAAAGTTATTATAATCCCAAAAAATCTTAACAATATATTATTTTGTTCTTAAATATAGTAAAAAAAAAAATCTTTCGACTTTTTTTCTCTAACCTTATTATATTAAAGCTTATTTTTCTCTTTCCTTGATATTTTATCGTATTTGTTTAAGTCATCTTTTTTGTGATAAATTAAAAAAAAGCAATTCTCATATGCACAGTTTAAATGTTTAGACTCACTTCTACTACGTTGTATTTTGAGTATTGCGCATTCAAGTTTGAGTTCCCATTTGAAGTAAAGTTTAGTATTTTGAGAATTCTGAGTTTGTTTATTAATATAAAATTATGATAGAAATATTGTATAAGGAGAAAAATAGGCTTTAACATAATAATGTTAGAGGGAAAAAGTTGGAAGAGAATTTTCTTTACTATATTTATGGATAAAATATTTGTTACTAATATGATTTTTATATTTATGGATAAAACATACATTACTAATAAGATCGTGAGATTATAATTTTTTGAAATCAAATATATAAGGCATATAATATATTTATTATGTAAACTATGGTTAGAAATTTATTTTGGAATAATTAAATAAGAAAAGACATAAAATCTCTTTTGAGCTTATCCGTTAAATTCACTTTAACTCTTTAACTTTACGGGTAATTATTTACCTTCCCCACCCACCCATCCTCTTAATTTATTTAATGTGAATAAATATCACCTTAAAAATATTATACCACTCTCACAATGGAGAGTTCATTAAAGACTATCATAACATCAGCACAATAATGCTATATCATCACCATGTCAGAGTAACATCAAAAAATTATTTTAAAAATAGTTGATTCCACAAATTTGTATATGAAATCATAAAATAAAAAAAAATAAAAAAATTTCCCCTACCCCATATCCCTTTCTTCTTCAATACCCACCACCCTTTTTCTCTTTCTTCTTCTCCAAATCCTCTAGTTTCTTTCTTCTTGTTCAACCTTGTCCCTTCTGTCACCCCCCATTTCTTTCTCCTTCGACGAAAAACTCTTACTAACAATTCAAGAATTTGAAAAAGCAAACATAATTTAAAATTTAAAATTAAATAAGAAAAAATCAATAGAAAGATTTATAGATTAGATGCAAACCACATACAAAGCAAACAAGAAATGCTGTCATATCTAAAGAAATACAATTACAACAATTTTTTGGGCATTTTAGAGCAAAAAATGGATATTATAATATTAAGCCTTAAAATTATAAAAATTGAAAAAAAGTTATTCTACTTCTATGAAATTGAATTGGCCACGCCATCCATCAAATAATTAGGCGCGGTAACTTTACTAAGAAATAAATTGTTATTGGGTAATAAGTATTTATTTCTATATAATGTATTTTGTGAATATTAGCGATTGAAATATTTTTCATTTTTATCTTCTTGACTTAAGATGTTTTACTAATTCATATTCTAAATTAGAGATTATCGTAATTAAATTATCTAATGTTCTAGGATCCTCGTTAGTACTATGTAATCTTTTATATTCTTGGTATAAACTATATAGTTGGGTTTCGATTTCTTTTAATGATTTAGTCTTTTCGTACGATGTATCCATTAATTTATGTAATTGTTAAATGCTTTGTAGTAATATTTATTAACTGTTTTTCTTCGCTCTTGTATTTTTATTTTCATATATTTTATTAATATATTCAATTTTAGTGATATTCATATTTTGAGGGGTGATTAAATGGTAGTTGATTAAATGCTTTGCTATAATATTCTTTAGCTTTTTCTCTTAGTTTTTGTAATCTTCTATATTATTTTTAAGATATTCTAAATATTCCATATATTTTGTTTTAAAATATTCAATTAAATTCGTTTTATCAGGTTTTCTGTTAATCTTGTTTCTTCCATTTCTTGTTCCCTGTATTTTAGATATTCGTAATTTATCACTCTATTCTTCTAAAGTAAATGTATAATAATCTATTCTACTTGTACTATATTCAATATCTTGTTTGAGATTATTAATACTACTAACTATTTTTTCTTGTTCTCTTCTTTATGAATTTTTTAAACTATTTAAACTTTTATCTTTGCTTTTTTCTAAATTTTTCAAGGTTTCGTCTATCCATTTTAATTTTCCTATTAGATTTTCCATTATTTCTCTAATTTGTATTCTATAATCAATTTCTTTATGTAGGTCTTCTTGGTTTTGTCTAATTTTCTTAATATATTCTGACATTTTTAGTCTGTATAATATCCATCTGAATCTAAATAGTATTGATGTTCATAATATATGTGTAAGTTTTCTATACTGTTTAATAATTCTTCCTCTTCATAATCTTGTAATTTTTTCCATATTATTTTCTTTATGTCTATGATTTCTATATATCTAAGTATATATAAAACAAGTTTTTAATATCATCTGTCATTTAAGCTTGATTATACGTTTTTTCATAATATTTTCCATTTATTTGTTTTAGTCTAAGTAGTTCTTGCATATTTTCATTAGGAAATTCTACATATTTTATATCTTTAGTTTCCATGTATTTGTCTAAATTTACTTTCATCTGTTTTTCTACTAACTGTATGTTTCTCCTATTTTTTAAAATTCTAGATATATGTAATTTATCATGGTAAGAATTTGCAAGAGTAGTTAGGTAGGCATGGTATGTAATTTATTCTAGTCATATAATATTTACCAAATGCTTTTTCTAATATGATTTTCCTTATATCTACTACTTTTATATTCTTAAGTGAATACAAAATAAGTATTTTAAATTTATCTACCATTTCGTCAGATAAATAATTATTCATTTTTCATAAAATTCCTATTTTCAAAATATTCTCTTCAATCATACACATAACAAAATATGATCATATTAGATTACTATATACTAGATCATTCTTAAATAACATGTTCGTCGGTCACTATTAGCATGGTAATCCAGATACTTTTCCCTTAAACAGCGCCTCAACTCTAGCTACTCCCCACCACGGCTTCATGTCTTATTGGTTTCACCTTTAGGATGGCATAATTATTAGGGATTTTTCTCCGTTTCTACTTTGCTAATAAACTTCTTAACATGCTATTCTTCGAATAATTCTACTATAAAGTAACTAACATGAACTTATCTTATTATATCATGATTGTTAAGAATTATGAATTTAGCTATTCATAATACTGAATAAATATACCTGTTCTGGTAAGTTTGATAATCCTAAGTTTTGTTCCTCCATAGATGTTTTCATTGAAATATACCTGTTTTTTATATGAATAAGCAAAATATTTGTTGTGGATAAGAGAGAGAGTTTTGCTTCAACACATGAAGGCTTGCCTTTGCACTGCCTTCGGTTCTTCTATTTATAACTGAAATTTACGTATGATCTTTCCTAAAAAATGACTTGAAAAATCAAACCCTATACTAGTCTAGGCTAGACTAATTAATACTTACAAAAAAGTCTTCATCTTTTTTAAAAGAAGACTTTCACATAAAGCACTAAGTAACAAAAAAAACTTTAAATGCCTAAGACTTTACATTAAAAAATTTTACGTAAAGTAAATTTATTCACATGTCTTTTGTCTTTATCTCTTTTTTCTGTATCTGCTTGGGTTATCTTCTTTATTTTTTGTCAGTGTAGCATCACATCTGAAATAAAGTTGTGCTTGCCACTACATCTGCTGCATATGTGGTCTTTGTATTTTTGGCCAACTTTATTGCAAAATTGATCCATAGCTTCTTCTGAAATAATTTTCTTACTGATAGATCTTGTTAATGGTTGTTCTTCTGGTCTGAAGAGTGTTAATTCCCATTTTCTAAGTTCTTCCATGTCATGGTCTCTAACTTCTTTGCAAGTTGAATAAATCAATGCTTGATTTCTTGAATTATATATCCAAACTGGCTTTTTATTTGAATAATTATTAAGTAACTCTGGTAATATATTGCTTATTTCAATAACTCTTTTGTTGCGGTAAAATATTGGTATCTGAGTTTTAGGTATCTCAGCCTGTTCACATATTTCTTCCGAAATAATATAATCTCTGGTCATACCCATTTTGACCACATTAATAGTCTGTTTAATTTTGTCAAATAATATTTCTTCTGGTGCGGAATAAAATCAAACATAGAATAATTATTCGTTGGTAATTCTCTTGTAAGTGATAAATTCTTTGTGAATTTCTGGGATTCCTTCTAATTCTTCTCCATTGGTTGTGTAAACCGTAGATAATAATTAATAACAGTAATATAATTTAATAAAATTTGGGCTTGTTCCTGGTAAGGCAATAAGTTTATTGTAATTTTGGCATTTTTGGGTAATATATCCTCTTTGCTGTGCAGCTAGCTCTTCACTTTGAATAGGTTTGGTATTTAATAAGGTTTGTAAAGTGTGTATGTTGTCAATGTATTTACGAGAAGAATAATTGTATGTCTGTTTTTCTTGTTAAGTGATTCAGAATAAGTATGTATCTGGGGAGGTGCAAATGCTTCTAAATTTTGTATATTTGGTATAAATGGTTTTGAAAATGTTTGGGTAAGGTTATAATTCTTTTTCTTTGGTATTTCAGGTCTATTTTGAGTGACTATATTTTTCCCTTTAGATGTTCCTGCAGCTGTAATTAAAGTTTCGGCAGTAATTTAAGTTTTAAGGTGTTTCTCATCGTCACCTTCTAGGTCTAGTTTTTTAATGTGCTCAACCTGCACAGTGTCTTATTTTTCATAGTGCTCGACTTGCACTTTTACATTTGTAACTTCAGTAGTTAGTGTAATAACTCGTTCTTGTAATAACTCCATTTGTTTAAACATTTGGAGTAATAAATCAGTTTGGGTATCTTTGGCATTAGTTTGAGTAGCTTTGTCTTGATAAGTAATCTGCAATGATATTTTTGTTAGTATTGATTACTTCAATTGTAAATATAAAATTCAGTATATTTAATACTAGTCTCCGAATTTCCTTTGTTGTAACTGAATTTTGTATTTTTCTTGTTAGCCACCATCGTACCTACGTGTTATCTGTTCTAACAAGAAACTTGTTATACACGATATATGGTTCAAATGCTATTAGACATTTATATAAAGAACATAATTCTTTTCTATTTATTTCCCATTTTATTTTTGTCTTGTTAAACGTTCCTGAATAATATCTACAATGATGTTCTAATTTTTCTTCTTCATACCTATATTTGAGTACTCCCCCATAACTATATTCACTTGCATCAGCTTCTACTATATATGTAAATTTTTTATTTTCATCTGGAAATTGTAATTTTGGTAACTCTTTACAAAGTAATTTTATTTTCTATATCTGTCTTTTGTCTTCTTCATTATATCTATATTCTACATCCTTTTTAAATATTTTTCTGTAAGTTTTAAGTTTTCTGCTAATTTTGAAATATATTCTCTTACTTGGTTTACTAATCCTAGAAATGGTTGTAATTTCTTTTTTGTATCTAATTCTTCTTCTAAATTTATTATTTTTTGGACTATGTGTTGTTGCATTTTGACTCCACTTTTATCTATTTGTATTCCTAAAAATTCTATCTGATTTTTCATAATTTCTGCTTTCTTCTCACTTAAACTTATTCCTGATTTTTCTATTATATCTGTAAATTGTTCTAGTAATTTTAAATGTTCTTCTTTAGTTTTTGTATACAATAGTATATCATCTATGTATACTATATAATTAGGTAATTGTTTAAAATAACTATCTATAAAATGTTGATATTTACCTGGTGCATTTTTATATCCAAATGGTAGTACATTTCAGTCATAAAATCCTTGTGGTACCGTAAATGCGGTTAATTCCTTAGATTCTTCTTCTAACTTTAAATGGTAAAATCCTGATTTATAATCAAATTTACTGAAATAATTATATCCTTGTATTTGTCTTATTTTTAATATTTTGTTTGGTATTGGGTAATTATAAGTCATTATTTGTGCATTTAAATTTCTGTAATCAATAACCATCCTACTTTTTCTCTTTTTTGTTCACTATGTCTATTTACTATAAATGATGGGCTATTATGTTTACTATTACTTTTTTGTATATATTGTTTTTCTAATAATTCTTCTATATGCATTTTAAATTCTTTTAAATCATCAAAATTATATGTTAATGGTTTCTGGGTTATTATGCTATTTTTATCTATTAATTCAATTTTTATAGTGGTTTTATGTTTTTCCCATCCTTTTAATGGATCTTCACTATATAATTGTTCTAATTTTTTCTTAATTATTTATATCTTATTTATTGAAAATATAGATATTTCTTTTTTATTTATTGAAAATACGACCAGTTCTATTGTATCTTCAGTATTTTTTATATTTTTCAATTTTTGTGTAACTTTTCTCTTCCTTTTATCCAATCAGTTTTCTTTCTTATTTTATTAATAACTCTTTTTGCTCTTACTTTCTATTTACATGGTGTTGTAAACCACCAATCTGTTCTAGTTATTATGTGGGTATAATTTGTCTAAAAACGGTATTCCTAAAAGTATATCTTTTGATGTTAGCTCATAATTATAGATTTCTTCTATTGTTAATATTTTATCTCATACTTGTGTTTTTACATTCTTAGCTTTATAAGTAATTAAGCTTCCTTTGTTATTAAATATTTTAAATATTATTGGTGTTTTTAATTTATCCCATTTACTTTCTGGTAAACAATTATATCTACATAAATTAGCTTCTGCTCCTGTATCTATCATAGGTGTATGATATCTACTGTAATATCCTTCTATAACTATCTTCATTAATACATATATTTTCATATCATGTTAAAGCTCTTCTTAGGAATAATCTTTCTCTATTATATGTTATAGATAATTGTGTATGTTCAATATTGTATGGTTTTACTTGTTCAAGCCATTTAATTCCTAATATTATGTCTACCTTTTGCATTTCTTCCTTTATTTTAAATTCCATTTTCATTTTTCTAACTCCTATTATTATTTATTTTTCTTCTATATTTTTAATATTTATTAAACTTTTTGGTAGATCTGGGCATATATCATTATCAGTTTTTATTTCCTCATTTTTTACTAGATATTTTGTTATATAATTTTCTCCTTGTCCTGTATTTAAGAGTATTAAATATTCCTTTTCATTTATTGTTCCTGTTATGTAATATTGATTTAAAAACTTTTGAACTTGTTCCATAACTTGTTCTTTTTGATGACTTGATGATTCTGATTTTTCATAAGCTATTCTTTTTGTTGTACTTATTCTATCATTTATTATTTCTAAATCTTCTTCTATGTCTATTTTTTTTGTAACTATAATCATTATTATCAATTGTTTTTACGAATTGTTCAAAAGGACTTTCTATTTGTATTTTATTAATTTTATTTTTTCCTGTTATTTTGTGTTTTGTAGTTAATACATATAGATTTTTACATCTTGCTGTAAATATTTTACTTCTTGGGGTTAGTTCTATTCCTGATATTTTCCAGTATAATACTAATGATTTATCTATATTTTTATCTGTTATTGCGACTGAATAATTTGCACTTATTATAAATTTAAATTTTTGGTATACTAAATTTTCTTTAATTGCAGTTATTATGCTTTTTTCTATAGGTCTTATAATCCTATCATCTGCTAAATATAATTCTATTGGTGTATCTATTCCTTCTCTAAAATATGATTTTATCAATATCTCTGTACCTCCAAGGTGTACATATTTTATTGGGTCTCCTCTACTTTTTATATCGTTTATTTCTTTATTAATTAACCTTTTTGTTACTAGTGGTATACTAGCTTTACCTTTTGCATATCTGTAGTCTATTACATGTTCTTTTTGGCTTACTACATAATATTCTTCCTTTTTTCTAGTAAA
The DNA here is from genome assembly GCA_030864225.1 of Capsicum baccatum var. pendulum. Taxonomy (NCBI): domain Eukaryota; kingdom Viridiplantae; phylum Streptophyta; class Magnoliopsida; order Solanales; family Solanaceae; genus Capsicum; species Capsicum baccatum. Next base: position 145,007,182 of record CM061553.1, on the reverse strand, counting down.
TATATTTTTTATTATTGGTATTTTAAATATTTTTCTACACTTAAGTCTAACTCTTTTCCTTTTATTTCATCAAATATATTATTATCAAATATTATTTTTTGATCTGTTCCTTCATCATTTAAATATTCTTCTTTTGTTATTATTTTTATATCTTCTTCAGTCATTTGGTTTATTTGTATATCTTCTTCAGTCATTTAATTCGTCTAATTCACTATCTATTTCATTATCTTCTATTTCATTATCTATTTCATTCTCTGAAATTTCATATATACAGTCTTCACTTTCTAATTCGAAATCTATATAATCTATCTGCATATATTCTGTATTTTCTATTTTTATTTCTGATATTTGTTTATTTTTTGGGGTTTTGGGTAATTTACAATCTCTAGCTAGATGTCCTAATTTTCCGCAGTTATAACAAGTACATTCCGTTATAGATTTCTTTTTCCTATATGGTCTTTTATGTTTATAATTTTTTACATAATATCTTTTTGTTGGTTTCTTATGCTTATATTTTTATTTTTTGTATTTCTTATATTTCTTATGTCTTTTTCTTTTCTTATAATATCTTTCTCTGTATCCAAATTGAGGTGCTATTTTATCTTTGCAACATGCTAAATTTCTTATTAATGTTTTTTCCATTTATATTTCTTCTCTATATTTTTCACATAGATTTCTATACCATTATTGTAAGAATTTTATTCTTGCTCCTAGAGTATGTACTATTTTTGCTTCATCCCAACTTTTTATTATTTTTGAACTAAATGGTTCAAGTAATTTACTAAAATGTAATTTTCTTATTTCTTTACTTTCTTCTGTATTATATGCTCCTTAATAATAATATTCTTTAAATGTGCAAGTATATTCATCTATGTAACACATATTACATATTGCTAATTTTAACATTAAATTCCTATTTGTATCTCTCTCTTCATTTTGTTCTTCTTCTGTTGTTGTCATGCTACTAAATTCGTCTTTTATAGCTGTTTTATATTTTTTTTAATAATTCTATAAGTGTTAATGTAGTTGTAGTTGTTGATGATGTTCCTTTTGTGGGTTTATCAGTTCTTAATACTCTTTTACTATTTTCAGTTAGATTTAAAAATCATAATTTCACTGTTCCTATTAGTGTTCTTTCTATATATTCTGGTGCATCTATTACATTTATATTATTATCTGATAATTATTTTGTCATATATCCTATCGATAATTGTATTGTTTTTTTTCTGTATCTATTGCACAATCTAAGTCTAAAAAGTTATAATTTTTATTAACTATTTGTTTTGGTGTCCATTTGCCATATTCATTCTTTAGATTATATCTTTAGACTTATTCTTATGATATGTAGGTTTTCTTATTTCTGATGTTCTAGGTATTATATTTTCATCTTCTTTTATATCAAGAGTGTTTATTTCCGTGTTTATATTTTCTAAATTTTCTTCATTAATTACTTCTTGTTTTCCATTGATTCCTAAATTTTTTGTATTTGTTAAGATTTCTGTATATGTTTCAATATTCAAAATCATAATTATCTATTTCTTCAACATCTATTGTATTAATTTCTAATTCCTTTGTTTCTATTTCTTTATTGTTATTTCTAATTTTTCTTTAAATTGATTTATCTCATTTAATAATTTTTGTTCTTTATCTTTTTCTTCTTTTCCTTTCTGTCTTTTTTCATACAGATCTTTTAGCATTTGTAGTTCCTTTTCTAATTCAGCAATCCTACTATTTTTAGTTTCTTCTATTTTTGGTATTTCTTCTGTAGTTTGTTGTTTTATTTTTTCTATTTCTTTTTTTCTATCTATTTCTTCGTTTTCTTTTTCTATTCTAACCATAGCTGTCAATTTATCTTCTAATTTTAATTCTTCTTTTTCTAACATTAAAAATATAAATGTTCACCTATTTTCTTATACCTTCTACCTAAATTAGAAAATACTATTTTTATTTTTAATCCTTCATGATTTTCACATGTTTTTTCGTCTATTATAAATTCTTTTTTGTTCATTTTTTATTTAATTGTTAGTAGATTATGTTGGTATGTATATTCTAGACTATCTATTGTTGATTCTAAATTTAATATTTCTTCTTTTTGTGCATTTATTGAGTTTTTACTAACTCCGACAATTATGTTATATTATAGTCTTTCTATCCTTATTTTTAATTCTTTACGCTTTTCAGATATTATTTGCTTTAATTCTTTATATTTTTGTACGTTATTCATTTAAATAATATTTTGAGGAATATCTAAATCTAGTTTTATCAAATGAATCATAATTAATAAATTAATCAAGTAAATCCATACTAGTTTTATCAAATGAATCATAATTAATAAATTAATCAAGTAAATTCATATATATACGACTTCCGTATTTTTTAAATAACAGGGATTTGATACCAATTATAGGGGGTGCGGATTAGGCGCGGTAATTACTAAGAAATAAATAGTTATTGGGTAATAAGTTGAAGTGAGAGCTCAAGATTGAAACTATAAGAAATTGATTAAGTTGTAGAGGTGGGAGCTCAATATTGAAACTATATTGTTATTGCAAGTAGATCAAAAATCATGTAAGATGGTGACAATCAACTGAGAGGACGACCACTTCTCTACTTTGTTTCAATAAATTTTCGGGTTTCAAAGTTTTTTGTTGTAATCGAAAGTGAGAAAGTGCATATCCATTAACATTGATGAGGTTGGTTTGTAGGTTAGAAATGCTTGTTGGGAACTTTATTGCCTTGAGCACGACATTCAGGTGTAGTTTTTTTTTTTTTTAAATTAACTTAATCACATTTTCTGTGTTTGTTCTGTGGATGCATTTTTCTAAAAAAATTGTTATATAATATATATGTTAGTGGGATCACTTTGATTTATTTTAAAAGATGAATTTTTTTTTTTTTTTTTTTAAGGTCACATCGGTATTAAGGTTAGAAATTATTCACATCAAATAAGTTAAGGAGGGGTAAGAATTACCCATAAAATTAAAGGGTTAAAGTAAGTTTAGCGGAAACATTGAAGAGAAATTTTATATCTTATCACTAATTAAATCTAAGTCATTAAATTAAACTATGCCAAGTGTTATTCATCAAAGTAGGAACTTGAAAAAAATAGAGAGGGCGAAAAGGAGAGAAAATGGATACACAAAGGAAAGTCATAGATAAGGTGGCTTAAAACTTTTATATGACCTTCATTTATATTTATCTTAGTTCTTTTTTTTGCCTTTTGTTTTCTTATTTAAATCAAATTTATTGTAAAAGTAAGTTGCTTAATTTATTACAAATAAATATTTTATTAATGGATGAACATTTACAACAAGGACTCTTCACATGTCAATTTATAAGAAGTAATTATTCATAACTGACACATCTTTAATGTCTACTTTTAATAAATTTATTGTTCTTTTTTCTTTTTTTTACGGACTTCTTTTTTTATTCATTTCGGATTTTATTTGGCGAGAAAATTATTTTGATCTATTTAAAACTATTTAAAAAATTTGAAAAAAATTTAAAATAATTTTAAGAAGATTACAGAGTCGTCACTTGATTTTTATAGAAAAGATCTAGAAAAAACTTAAAAGAGTTTTAAAGGTTCAAAAACAGAAATAAACCTTTAAGACTAAAGAAACTGGATAAGTATTCAATTAATGCCCTAAGAAGATTTTTAAGGCACTTAGAAGCATTCGTTTAAAAATGGTGTACCGAATATTTTTTGACTAACTTAAAAATGACTAATTTTACAAAAGGTTGATTTTTTAAAATACTAAAATTATTTATTTACATATTTAAAATAACATTTATTCATTTAGACAGGAAGTATTTCACCTAAATTAAATTAAATTATAATTTTTCGGACTTAAGAGGAAAATGAATTTTGCTTCTTGTAAAAAAGAAGAAGAATATGAAATTATTTTCTTATTACTAATTATTATAGAAAGTTGATTATGTTATAGATAATACCTTTGAAAAAACATTAAAAGAGTATTAAATGAAAAATGTTTTGCTAATTTTGAAAATTTGATTTTCAAAACAAATTAGTTTCTTCTGTTTGGAGAAAATCACTTTAATCCAAAATCACTTTAAGATAAAATAAAATGACAACACTTTAGAAAATATGTCTAGGTTGATTGATCAAAATATTAGTTAATACAAATAAACAATACAAACTACAAAAAATAATACAAGAATTGAAATTAGACCCTTAATTTAGCCCATCAATAAAGCTGCCCAGCTTTTGGGCTTTGAATCATGGACTTCAGTCATTTTTATTGCATGTATACCAGCTGTATATCACAGCTTTGTCTTGCTGCGTTTTACTGTATACATGTAGTATATCAGGGTATAAAATCCATATACTTTCTTGCAGTTTTGTTATGCACAACGCATAAGCACATACCAGCCGCTCTTGAGCTGTACGGCCCAAATATATGGCATATATCACTGTATACCAGCAGCTATTTAGTGCATATTAATTCATTTTTTCTTCATGCACTAGTCCATTTTAGACTTTGATTGAGGTTTTTGACTCGAAGATGATGTAGGCCTCTTTGAACCATTCGAAAATGCGGGAAATGGAGTTCAATAGACTCGAATGAATATCACATGGCAAATAAACAAAAATAAAATTACTATTTGGATGAATAACGATCACTTTGATGCGTAGAAATTTAACAGAATGCAAGATTGCCTATGTAAATGATGTCAAACATGATCTCACACATTTAAAACATACTTGTTCTGTAACTATAGAAAGACCTCTAAATTTTTTAAGAGAAAGAAATCTATTCTAACGTGATATAAAGAATGATAAAATTAGTATATGTTATTACACTCGTCGCATACATCAAAATAATAGTATGAGGGAGAGAGGTATACAAATATACAAAATAAATGTAAGCAAGTGAATGTGATTCTCCAATAACAGTTATTACATATATTCAAAAAAAAAAAAAAGCATGAATTCGTGGTTTTTCATATACGCTAAAACTAAATTCTTCTCCTTACTTCTAAGGAGCAATTTATGTTCTTGAATTAACAGATTACAAATATAATAAATACTCTTATCAGGTACACTACTCAAACACGATAAGCAATTACAAGAACATCCAACTCTCACCTTATACTTAACAGAATTCACAAACACAATAAACCATTACAAGAACCTCCAATTTTCACCCTTTAACAAAATTCGCTAAAAAATTTATGCGTACCCTTCGAATTATCAACGCAAATTAAATTAAATCATTCTAATAACAAAACAATAACCTGAACAATTTCCATAGGACTATTTCACTAAATTTCATTATAAAAATTTATAAAGTACTTATCAAATATCAGTTTATACCATTTCGTTATCAAATAAAGTGAAGTTGAACATTGTCAAAACACAAAAACACAGTAAAATCTTAAATTTCTGCAGCAACAGTTCCAACAATTACGATTACGAGAGAAGTCTAAGAAGAAGATGAAGAACAATCCACAAAAACATGGAAGATGTGTTCACCTTTTTTCGGCCTGCAAACGGGGATTCCGAGCTAAAAAGAGATTCCAAATTAACGGACTTCACCAATGCCCAAAACTCAATTCCGATCGATAGAGTTCACTCAAGTTCGACGGAAGTCAATTTTTTCCAAGTTTGGTTCTTCGAGAATTTCGGTTGCGTGAAGTTGGAAGCACGCACCTCCAAAACCCCCAAAAATTTTCCCAAAATTCTCTCTCTCCCCTTCTATCCATTACTATCTATTTATAGGAAAAAATAGAGGGGAATAGAGTGTTTGGATTTGAAATATTGGATTTCAAATCTTAATTTTCTTGTACTCATTGGTTTTATGCCATAATTAGACGGGCAGAGTCTGAAAGAGGGACAAAGTGATGAATTTCTAGCCATTTTTGGCCCTGTAAAGGGGTAAATTAGTAAAAGGGTTGGCTAGGGTTTAGCTGTTGTTGGTTGTCGTTACTGCTGGGTGTATGTATGGTTGATGTTGTTTTTGATCACGTTGTTTTGTTGGGGTTGTCTGTTGTTACGATTGTTGTTATATGTTATTATTGATAGGTTTTTGCTATTGTTGTTCGATGTTGTTTGTTTTTATGTATGTACGGTGGCATTAAGGGAAGGGATTTAAGGGGTTGGGTCGGGTCCTATTGACTAGGCCGGTGGTCTGTTGTTGTTGAAGGGTAAGGGAGTTAGGCTGCTGTATGTTATGGGTTGGTGGGGTTTTAGTGTTGTGTAGATTAGGAATTGGAGATTTAGGGATTTTGGGCATTTGTTAAATAACCAAAAATGAGAATTCAGACAATTATATTTGAACTTTAGCCTAATTAAAATTCAATTGACCAATTGTATTGTCATTATGGTCAATTTGATTTTCAATTATGTTCTAATATAATAAATTGACTAAATTGAAACAATATTTGAAATAAATTAACCACTAATCCAATCCCGAGTTTGTTGATTCAATAAAATCAAACAGATATTTTTTTTCAAATAAATTATTTTTGAGGATAATTTATATTTAAATCAAGATTTTAACCATTTGATTTAATTTTCAAGATAACCCTTGATTAAAATTCAATATTTCATAAAATAATTATTTAAGTAACAAAATTGTATGATTTCATATATGCAAATACGAAAATATATAATCGTTACTTAAAATTACAAAATTACCCCAATAAATACTTTGGAAAGTTTTATTCAGATAAAATAAATATTATAATTTTATTTAAAATCAAAGAAACTCAAAATTAAACTTAATTGGGGAGAAAAAAAATTAAGTGTCAACAACTGCCCCCTCCCTTTGAGTTGGGTGGATGAAAGTAACCCTGGACGAACGGAGTTTGACGTTCCTAATTTTTGTCCGATCATAAATTCATTTATGAAAGAGGTTGTTTTTTGCAGGAGTTTCATAGAGTTATGACGGACCCTGGTATCAGGTTTCCTATATATCATAGGTTACATGAGAACTCAATACACTAGTAGTTCATAATGCTTGATTTTTATCACGGTTCTCAAAGAATTCACAGCCTATGCCGGTTTTTAGAATTTTAATGGACTCAAAAAGCTGAGGAATAAGTGAATTTGGGGGAGGTTGGAATGCAGTTAAGTTTTCAACATTGAGCTCAACCTATATATCTTTAAGACTCGGTAAACCAGGCTGCTTGTAGTTCGACTCGATCAGTGGAAAAGATAGTCTCTTATTTAAGACAATCTTTGGTTCGGAATGAGTGATAAGTTATTTGAGCTTATGGAAAAGAGGTTTGTAGCCTCTTAACCATGAATGTCGGATCCTTCAAATCCATAGGAAATAACTTACCTAAACATAATTTCCAAAACTCTGAGTGCGTTACCACTCAGATTTGAAGGAAAGGGAAGCTTGCTTCCAGTATTTGTTTATAAGTATCCTAATAGTGAAACTGAAACATGTCACAGAATATTCCACATGCCTTCTAATAGGGGTGTTATTTGATAGTGGTGGAAGTCGTCCTTTAGCTCACGTCCAAAGAGTTTGATATTACTCTTCAAACTATTTTTAGTTCGTTGCTAAGAAAAAGTTTCATGCTAATCGAGATAGCAAGATGGATAGCAAACATGACAATGTGAACTATCTTTCATACAGAAACATTTAATCAAACATAAAGAATTTAAAGTATCTTGGAAGATTCGTCAAAAGAGCTTTTAAAGTCCATAACATGCTCAAACGGATCAATAAGAAAAGTTGTGACCACCAAGAAGATAATTAAGGGCTTAAGTGGCTATTATTTTATAATTTGGTCATATTTGTAATTTGATTATTTTTGCAAAACTAGTATAAATAGTCTAAAGTCTTCTATATTAGGGTTAGATAGTTTTTGAATATTGTGTGCCTCCTTTGTGAGCTTAGGGTTGAACCCTCCTATCTCTTCATTGAACCCCTTGATTACTTGAGTAAGTAATCTTTGTATATGTTCAATTTCTCTTCTCCCTTGGATTGAATCTAATGATTAATGTATTTTAGTTATTAGATTTTTCTTCTTTTTTCTAAATCTGTTCCCCCTTTATTTCTTGAAAAAAATATAAGGAAAGGTGTCATTTAAGTCTTGAATAAAAGATTAGTGAAATTGACCAACTTATAGGGTCAAACATAATTAGAAAACTTTATTAAGTTAATTGTGGTCTTCAACAACAACAACGACAAACCCAGTGTATTGATAATAGGCGTATTTACACGCCTATAGTGCTATAATTGACCCATATTTTAGCTAAGTTTTGAAGATAAAATATATAATTCATGCAATTTTAGTCCTTTTTCCTGTAAGTGAGCTAACAAACGTGATTAGCAAGTTTTCAGGTATAAATGATGCAGATTTCAGCATTTTATGGATAACTTGACGCCAAAGGAAGCTTCACGAAAGAAGGGAAGGAGAGCTTGGATGCCTAGGACCAAAAGTGATGCATGGGAAACCTGTCCCGGGCAAAAACAACATTTTCCAAGACTTTGGGGATCAGCAGTAACCTATGAGGATTAGGATAATGATGCATTAATTTATTAGGATTAGGATAAGTACGCAGTAGCCTAGTAGGAATAGGATATGGGTATTATAAATACCCTATTTTGCTGCAGTTTTTAAGAACACACATCATTATTCTCATCATTCACATTCTAATTCATTCATCTACAACTCTAAACAATTTGCTTTCAATTAATTCTTATTACCTTCTCTTCATCTATTCGACTTCTAAATTTTCACAACAAGAGAAACGCTACTTGCACTGAAATCACGCCACAAGCACTACCAAACCATACTACACGTGAGATCTTTATTTTGGTATAATAATAATGTCTATTGTGATTTCCATTGCACTCATGAGTAGCTAAACTTCTCGGTTGGGGTTATGGAAGCCTTTTGAGATACTATCTATTGCTATGACTTTGTGAATTCTTGACAAGTATGCTGCTTATATCATTATTCTCTTCATCTTAATTTAAATTCTTGTGGTTGCAAAACATATAGAATACGCCAGTATAGCATTAACTTGTTCGAAAGAAAATTTATATGTCTGGAAAAGAGATACTAATGTCAAGGTAATAGGGCACCAACCCCTGTTAAAAAGTTAGTGCCGTAACTGGATTAACCTCTTGGAGAATTTATACCATTAGATACGCTATAAGCTCGAAAGAGTTAAAGTGAATAATCCTTGATGGTCGAAAGACACCTGGATTTACCATAGAATACGATTCTCTATAAGCACATGCATGTCTGAATTCCGCATAACTCATAGTCAATAGATACGTACAACTCATAAGGTGGACATAACCCTAACTCTCAATCCTCATTGATTAAAACCTACCAAGCACTCCGTTTTACTCTTCTATTTTCCATTTTTACTCTACTAGTTTGTTTACGTTATTTACACACACAAAATCCCCCCTTTATTCGCAGAACTTTCATCAAAAGTCTAATAATCGTTGCTTACTTAGTGAACAAGTATTCCCTGTGGGATTCGACACCCAATCCAGTTGGGTTCTATATTTGACAATGACCGCTTACACTCTTACGAGAGCTGTAGTTTGAGCGTTATAAAAAATTGGCGCCGTTGCCGGGGAATACGGTTGTCAAGTAAGTTTGTGATAATTACTAGACCCTTTGGTCAAAGATTCTCATACTTTTACTTTTAGTTGTTGGTTTTGTTTTATTCAGGTTTGTTCAGTGCATCAATGGATGCACAACGTGAAATTGAAAGTATGGATGCTCAAGCGCATCAACAGAATATTGATAACCTAGGGCGTGAAACAAATCCAGACGATGAGGATCTGGGCGATGAGGAGTTACTTAACCCATGGCAGGCTGCTGAGGTGGCGGCACCCATGCAGAGGAGAGAACGCCAAGCTAGACTGAGGCCTAATCGCCGAGCTATGCAAATGCCTTTCGATGACGATGATGACGATCTTGATGGAGCTGGTGCCACAGGAGCTATTATTCTTCCACCCTTAGCACCCGGAGCAAAGTTCAATATCACTAGCACTATGATTCAACTATTGCAACTCAAGGGATTATTTAGTGGACTAGCAGGTGATGATCCGAATATGCATCTGATCAACTTTATCTCTACATGCAAGTCATTCGACAATCCAGGCGTTGGACAGAATGCAATTCGGCTGCGCTTATTTCCATTGTCTCTATCTGGGAAAGCAACTCTATGGTTGAATAGGCTGACTCCTAATTCTATTACAAATTGGAGGCAATTGAAAGACGCTTTCCTAGAAAGATTCTTTCCGCCATCCAAGAGAGCACAATTGAGAGATGAAATCATCAACTTTCATCAGCTTCCAACTGAAGCTCTCCACGAAACATGAGAGAGATTCAAGAAGAAGCTTATGCGGTGCCCAAACCATCATATGACCAATGTCCACTTGATGGAGATATTATACAGATCTTTGAATTTGGTGACTAAGCCAGTGGTTGATAATGCAGCAGGTGGGTCATTCATGGACCTCACTTTTATTCAGGCAAGTGATATGTTAGATCGTTTGACAAAGCAGAGCAGATCTTGGTATACCGGGGATTCTGAGGTAGAAAGCTCTAATATATCTATGGGCATGACTGCAGAGCAAAGGCGAAGACAAGAGGAACGTGACCAAGATATGGCTCACATGAAGACGCAGATGGATCTTCTTACCAAGCACTAATTATCAGGGAAGACTGAAAAATTTAAGGCCGTTGTAGTACACGGAAGAGACGAATCCAATTCTGAGGAAAAAGCCAACTACTTGAACAATCAGGGGGGTTTTAGAGGCAATGCCCAAGGAAACCAAGGTCGGAACTATTACGATAAATCTAGAAACAACGACCAAGGTAGTTGGAAGAACAAAACTGACAAAAGTGGGTTATATATTCCTCCTGGAAGTCGGGAAGCCGCAACATCTGGTTCGAGGAAGATGTCAGTGGAAGATATGATGGCTAAGCTGTTGAAAGGAGGGGAGGCAACCAGTACAGGAGTAACTGAGGTAATAAATGATTTGTCCTCAATGAAGTAATTGGTTGACTTACATTCCACTTCAATAAAACAACTAGAGCAGCAATTGAGTCAACTTTCAGTAGCATTTAATAAAAGAAAAGCCGGCACCCTACCTAGCAACACTGTGCAAAATCCAAGGAACGATGGATCATGCATGGCCATTACTACCAGGAGTGGTAAGGTGCTGGAAACTTCATCTAAAGTCAAGAAAGTGACCAATGCAGAACCATAAAGTCATCGATGAAGCTGAGGAAGGAGTTAGTGACGTCACCCCTCAACGTCCACAGCCTGAAAAGATCGCCAACCTAAAACAAGATAAGAAGGAAGTGGTGGAGAAAACTATTCCCCTTCCACCACCACCTTTTCCTCAGAGACTGAAGAAGAAAGCTGAAGATACAAGGTTCAGTAAATTCATGACAATGTTGAAGCAGCTGACCATTAATGTTCCTTTGGTGGAAGCGCTAGAGCAAATGCCCGGATACGCTAAATTCATGAAGGATCTTTTAACAAAGAAGCGGGTAGTAAGCTATGAGCCGGTAGATAATATTTATCATTGCAGTGCCATTGCCACAAGTTCCTTAGTACAGAAGAAGGCAGACCCTGGTGCTTTCACTATTCCTTGCACGGTTGGATCTATGAATTTTGCTAAGGCATTGTGCAATTTGGGAGCTAGCATCAATTTGATGCTACTATCCGTCAACAAAAAGTTGGGGTTGGGCGACCCTACACCAACCAATATGCGGCTCGTGATGGTAGATAGGTCGATAAAATGACCTGTGGGTATCTTGAATAATGCGTTGGTGAAGGTGTCTACCTTTATTTTTCCTGCAGACTTTGTGATTTTTGATTGCGAGGTGGATTCTGAAGTTCCCATAATCTTGGGATGTCCTTTCCTTGCAACAGGAAATGTGCTTATTGACATGAGAGATAATGAGCTGTTATTTTGGTTGAATGACGAAGTGGTCCGCTTTGATATATGCAAAGCAATGAAGCAGCCCAGCGATATGAATGTGTTCTCTGTAGCTGATGTTCATTATGAGGATAAGAAAGCATTATCTGTAGAGAAATAGCTTACTATTGAGCCATCGTCTGCTGCGCTGCTGAATGGTGAGCATCAGGATGATGAAGATTATAAAGAAACTATGTGCGCTCTAACAGAAATAGGGTCCTATTGTCATACTCCTAAACAACCGGACCTTGATCTTAAGAATTAACCGTCACCAACAGCGAAGACTTCCATTGAAGAGCCCCCAGTGCTAGAATCGAAAGAGCTCCACGATTATCTAAAGTATGCATGCTTGGGAAGTAGAAATACACTTCCGGTGAGTGTGGCGGATGATTTAAGTAAACAGCACGTCGAGGCTCTCATCTCTGCTCTGAAGAGGTATAAGAGAGCTATGGGTTGGTCTATTGATGATATAATTGGTATCCCTCTTGGGATATGTACGCACAAGCATCATCTCGAAGAAGATTTCATTCCTATAAGTAACTATCAGCGTCGTCTGAATCCATTCAGAAAATGATGCCCCATCTATCTCGATGAAGTCTAAGTAATCGAGATAGCCATGTCGTGCCGCGATAATAAATCAAGCGCTTGGTGGGAGGCAACCCATCGTTTTTAATTGTTTTTGTTGTTTTTGTTTTCTTAGGATTTTGTCGAGCCACGACCAAAACTAAGGCGCTTGATGGGAGGCAACCCATCGTTCTAATCGTTTTTGAGTAAATGTAGGTGCAAGAGGTGTAAAGGAGGAGATTGGTTTCAAATTTTGATTTGGAAGTATTGCATGTCGAAGGTGGTAAGTTAGGAATGAAGAAGCAAAAGGCTATGGGTTAGGCATTGCCTATGAAAATATAGGCAAAGAACAAGGCAAGGCCTATGTAAATCTAGGCTACGAACAAGGCAAGGCCTATGCTATGGCATAAGCTCTCGGATTCTAGAGTGCCATAGCATAGGCGCCGCCTATGCTCAATAATGTCATAGCATAGGCGCCGCCTATGCAAAAGCCTTCTGCTCAACTAGGCAAAGCATTAGGCATGGCCTATGCTATGGCCTTCTGCTCAACTAGGCAAAGCTAAAGGCACCGCCTATGCCATTGCCTTTGCTCTCTGAATCTACAATGCCATAGCATAGGTGCCGCCTTTGCCTCCAAAAACTCTCAAAACTTTTATTTTTGCTCTTTTAACTTTGCAAGAACATCTTCCAAGGCCATCAACCAAGTAAGTACTTCTTTGCTCTTCTTTTATATTACGTAAGTATTACAATACTACGCCTATAATAAGTTGTTAAATCGTGAAGAAGTGTTGGTGATTTGAATGTGGTTGATACAACTAAGTGAGTGAAAGAATATGTATGGATGCTCTTGACTTGTTTCCAACTTGTATTTGATTTTGATACACTGTCATACTTTTGCGAAATCGACATGGTCAAGATAATTGAATAATCTTGTAACTTGAAAGCTTACATATTGAAATGACTTGTTCATTGAGATGAAAATGATGGGTGACTACAAACATGCGATGTTGTGATTATTTCTATGCCATAAATTGATACGATATCTATGTAGCAATTTTGTTGAGAAGATGCATTAGTCCAAACACTGTCAATATTGCATAGCATTAAGAGGACATGAAAGTATGACTGTGCTGAACATATTGTTGGAACATATCATCTAAATGTATGTCTATGAAGTCTGAGTAATCGACATTATTCACTTAATTAGTTTGTGTCAACAAATTAAGTGTGGGGTGGTGCCACTATTGTCTGTTTGTCGATTGAATCTTCTGAGATGAAGCTAACATGACTTTATTGAGATCTCAGGTAGAATGGCACAAAAAGGATGACAAGGAAAAGAAAAAGCGCCCACCACACAGAAAGGTAAGAAAAAAGGAAGAAAAGAGCAAGCTGAATCCTCCGTGCTGCAAATACCTCGATGCATTCTTGGAATCAAGTGGGGTACTTATGAGGAACTTCTGAGGATGATAACTCTGATGATGATTTCGATGAAGGGGGTATGACCCCAGACATAGAGGAGGAGTCCGACTAACCAGGTTCTTCTTACTTATTTTCCACTGAGGACAGTGTGTCCCGTCTAATGTGGGGTGGTGGTATTTGCATGCTATCCTTCTTTATCTGCATTTGCATTTATTTATGTTTGTTTGTTTTTTTTTAGTAGTTAAATTTTTTTTAGTAGTTAAATTTTTAAAATTTTTTAACCTTGCATGAAATTGTTCTGATAGGCAGCATGGTATTATGACAAGAGTCTGTGATAAAATCATTACTATTGAGACGTTTAGGCTCTAATTGTGACTCACTATATGATAATTGTGTGGTTTAATTCCTTCATACGTTGGGTCAAGAGTCTATACTGCTCCCAATAAAGTCGACCATGTGCCTTGTGTGTGTGAGATGATAGTATATTCTATGTTTATGGCTGATGCTAGAACTTTCCTGGTGTGTGTGTAAAGCGAAATAAAGAGTGCAAGTTTAGGAGATGATTTAGGCATTTCTTTGGCAACCTGTGATTGTTTACCTTCGTTTTACCTACCCGTGGACATTATCCTAGTCAACCCCTTTGAGCTTTTAGCCTATTTTCTTTGACAGCCTCATATGTAAGCCTAATCTATTTTTTCAAGACCATAATTTGATCCAAATTCCTAAGTGCTTTAAATTGAAAAGTCATGTGACAAAATAAGAGGAAATTGGGTGAGAATAGTGCTTTAAAGTGAATTGGTACTTGCATTCGTTATGAAAAAGAATGGTTATCATAAAGGTATGTTATAAAGAAAAGAGAGAAGAAAAGAAAAAGAACTAGAAAAATAAAAAGTTAATTCTGTTCAAATTTGAAAAACAAAAGAGGTGAGAAGGGGTGGTAGATCAAAAGAAAGTAGAAAGGTTGTTTGAAAGAAAAGTGTTAATGGCATAATGTGATGTATTAAAGCACTTAGGGAACTTAGTCACTATTTCTGGCCAAAAGAGTCCTACCCATCCCTTAGCCTACATTACAACCTGTAAAAGACCTATTTGATCCTAATCTTAGTATTCTGATATTTAGTGGAGCATTACACTAAGGGCAAGCCTATGGTCATCAACTGCAACATATGAATTCTTTGCGAGAGTGAGAGCAAGGATAATCTTATACCCATGTTTCGAAAAATAAAATACTTGTGAGTGATTATGGGTGATATATTGTGAGACACACATGGTTGATGAGTTTTGGGTAGTTGTGTATGATTCTCTGTGCCTTAACTTGTGAATACGGATAAACCATCATCACGAGTCTAGATTAAAGGTTGAATTGTCTCTAGTAGGGGTCAGAAAACTACTCTTTGTTGATAATTACTGTGCCTGTCTTGATGAATATTTTGTGTTGTTACTATGAAACCCTAAGTAAATGTTTAGATGGACATAATATTTTGTTCAAGGATGAACAAAGCCTTAAGTGTGGGGTGTTGATAATAGGCGTATTTACACGCCTATAGTGCTATAATTGACCCATATTTTAGCTAAGTTTTGAGGACAAAATATATAATTCATGCACTTTTAGTCCTTTTTCCTGTAAGTGAGCTAACAAACGTGATTAGCAAGTTTTCAGGTATAAATGATGCGATTTCAGCATTTTATGGATAACTTGACGCCAAAGGAAGCTTCACGAAAGAAGGGAAGGAGAGCTTGGACGCCTAGGACCAAAAGTGACGCATGGGAAATCTGTCCCGGGCAAAAACAACATTTTCCAAGACTTTGGGGATCAGCAGTAACCTATGAGGATTAGGATAATGATGCAGTAATTTATTAGGATTAGGATAAGTACGCAGTAGCCTAGTAGGAATAGGATATGGGTATTATAAATACCCTATTTTGCTGTAGTTTTTAAGAACACACATCATTATTCTCCTCATTCACATTCTAATTCATTCATCTACAACTCTAAACAATTTGCTTTCAATTACTTCTTATTACCTTCTCTTCATCTATTCGACTTCTAAATTTTCACAACAAGAGAAACACTACTTGCACTGAAATCACGCCACAAGCACTACCAAACCATACTACACGTGAGATCTTTATTTTGGTATAATAATAATAATGTCTATTGTGATTTCCATTGCACTCATGAGTAGCTAAACTTCTCGGTTGGGGTTATGGAAGCCTTTTGAGATACTATCTATTGCTATGAGTTTGTGAATTCTTGACAAGTATGCTGCTTATATCATTATTCTCTTCATCTTAATTTAAATTCTTGTGGTTGCAAACATATAGAATACGCCAGTATAGCATTAACTTGTTCGAAAGAAAAGTTATATGTCTGGAAAAGTGATAAAGTCAAGGTAATAGGGCACCAACCCCTGTTAAAAAGTTAGTGCCGTAACTGGATTAACCTCTTGGAGAATTTATACCATTAGATACGCTTTAAGCTCGAAAGAGTTAAAGTGAAATAATCCTTGATGGTTGAAAGACGCCTGGATTTACCATAGAATACGATTCTCTATAAGCATATACATGTCTGAATTCCGCATAACTCATAGTCAATAGATACGTACAACTCATAAGGTGGACATAACCTTAACTCTCAATCCTCATTGATTAAAACCTACCAAGCACTCCGTTTTACTCTTCTATTTTCCGTTTTTACTCTACTATTTTGTTTACGTTATTTACACACACAAAATCCCCCCTTTTTTCGCAGAACTTTCATCAAAAGTCTAATAATTGTTGCTTACTTAGTGACCAAGTATTCCCTGTGGGATTCGACACCCAACCCAGTTGGGTTCTATATTTGACAACAACCACTTACACTCTTACGAGAGCTGTAGTTTGAGCGTTATCATGTATTCCCATATAGTGAGGTCTGGGTAGGGTAAGATGTACGTAATCTATACCTCTACTTCTAAAGAAGTACAAAGGCTGTTTTCGATAGACCCCCGACAATTGTGGACTTGATTAATATTTTTAAAACTTTTTAATTTTTTTTAAAAATGTAAATCAATCCACACCTCTCTCTTTTCAAAATAAACCATCTTTCTTCTCTCTCTCGATAGTTTCTCTCAACTTTTTCTCAACCAACAGTTCTATGAAATTTCTCCCTTTAATCTCTGGCGACTTCAACCTCCAACAACAAGTAGCTGGGAAAGATCCTTTTTAAATTTCAATCATCAATAGACGTGACAGTAGTGTTCTCCAGGAACAACAACTTTGAGCTCTTCGTCGTCCCATTTCTTCTTCCACAGGTAAAAAATTAGGTCATTTTAGTTATGAAGAAAAAGTGGGAGCCAACTTTTCTTCTAGTATTGGTTAACAATCTCAATATTTCTTTCTTAAATTTTAACTTCAACCTCCGACGATAAATAGTTGAGCAAGTTCCTTTTCGACATTCAATCGTCAATAGACGTGACAGAAGTGTTCTCTGGGGATAATAACTTCAAGCTCTTCGTTGTCCCATTTCTTCTTTTACAAGTAAAAAAATTAGGTCATTTTAGTTATGAAGAAAAAATGGGAGTCAACTTCTCTTCTAGTATTTGTTAACAATCTCAATATTTCTTACTTAAATTTGAAATATGGACTGAAGAAAATCCTAATTTTTGGCATTTTTCTCTACTCTTTCCGGTGTGAAATATAATTTATTATAGTTCTTGTTATTGAACTGTTGATTCAACTTGTTGGTGTTTGTTGAGTTTTTAAAGTTTAATTTTTGTTATTGTGTTTGTACAAATGCAAAACAACAATGTTGGTAATTTTTTATCACCATTGATGTTCTTAGTGTGTGTGTTGTATTGGTGTTGCTGGGTTGATTTATTATTTTTCTTGGTAAAAATGGTGTATTTGATATTAAGCGATAATAGTGCTATTGTTCTATCAAACAAAATCTTGGTACTATTTGTTTCCATAATAAATAACTATCTAATGCAATAGATGAATCATCTGATGGAATAGATGAAAATATGATGTAACAAATGAAAATCTGATGCAACAGATGCAAATCTGATGCAACAGATAAAAATCTGATGCAACCGAAGAAAATTTAAGGCAATAATGAAAATTTGATGCGACAAATGAACAATTTAACAAATCATTCATCTGTTACAACAGATGACTTTTCTATTTGAAAGAAATCTAAACAATATTAACAGTTGATAATAGTTACAACTGATAACTCATTTGGAAATATATGAGTGATCTATTTCTATTGTTTCCAATGAATTTCTCATCCATTGCAACAGATTAGTTATATACTGTAACAAATAACCTACCTGGTGCAATAGATGAGTGATCTATTTTTATTATTTCAAATGGATTACTCATCCGTTGAAATAGGTTGGTTATATGTTAAAATAGATAACCTATTTGGTGCAATAGATGAGTGATCCATTTCAACAGATGAGTGATCTTTTTTATTATTTTCAATGGATTATTCATCAGTTGCAACAGGTTGGTTATATGTTGCAACAGACACATACTTGGTGCAATAGTTGATTGATCTTTTTCTACAGATGAATGATCTATTTTTATTATTTTTAATAGATTACTCATCTATCACAACAGGTTGGTTATATGTTGCAACAATTTGATTATATATTGTAACAGATAACCTACCAGGTGCAATGGATGTATGATTGGTTGGGACTGTTATTTTACTTTTGTGTATGTTAGATTTATTGTTATCCCTTTTTAACGATGCATTAATCAATTATAATCTATTTTATGTTCCTATTAATTTTAGAGAATATGGCTCCCAAAAGAAAAGAAATCGAATCCAAGTAAAAAAATAAGTGAAATAGCTAGGCTACATCCACCGCTCTATGAGCTTGATTTACAAGAGTTATCTTAATAAGGAGCAGAAGATAATAAACATGGGGAGGAGGAATGTTTTAAAAAGGATAATCCAAATGCTAATATCCCTTCTACCAAAGAGTTGGTCAAAACCTTCAGCATTGATAGTTATTCTTTGAAAATCCAGTACGGTGGTGCCACAGATTTAACTGTTGATTTTGTGGTTAAATGAACCATAGGAAAATTGTAACGCCCCAAGTCTATACCCCGGACGCTACATGGTGCTAGAAAACCCGAAGGACCGCCAGCTAACCCATGACTGGTACCTATTGTGAGCAATGTATAATAATAATACTGTAATAACCACCTATCTAAAATAAATACGAAAGTGAGGCAGTAAATGCCATAAGTTTCATAACTAAAAAACAACACTAAATACTAATAACTGAATACTGAAACACATGTCTGAAATACTCTAGTTTGAAAGCCTCTAATTGTCTAAATTATAGAGTTGATGGGACAAGCCCCCAACTAACTTCGACTATTGAAAACTGTACTGAAATACTAAAATAATACTCTGTCCTCAAAATATGAGGACTCACCACTGAGTCTGCTACTGATAGGCTAGGCTGCTACAGTCAGGAGCCTGTGCGTCTGAACCTATGATATAACATATCATAGCACAATAGAAAGATATACTTCAGTACTTTGAATGTACTGGTATAATAAGTCAGGTAGGTTGATATGCATGGATTCATGTGCATGAACAATAACTGTCTGAGTAACATACATATAACTGAATGAGAAAACATACATGAATACATAAACTGTAACTGAGATAATGTTAACACTGGTTACTGAGTTATGAATATTGATTAATTGATACCCGAGTTACTAAAATTGTAATACTAATACTGAGTGACTTTTTATGACAGTCCTGATTGATAACTGGGTAACTGTTTCTGACAGTCCTGATTCTGCAAAACTGAATTGAGTTCTATACTGAGACTCAAACAAAAATTGAAACTATGGGAGGTAATCATCTAACCAATATGCCCCTCTCTGAATGGATTAGGGTCTAACATGTAACCCTAATTAGAAGGGTGTCAGTTCGTGCTACGAGTAAAGATAAGCTATGAGTTAACCTTCTCTGACAGAAGTCTCTTTTGTCAACCCACTGGCAAGAAAACTCGTATAAGATGTATCAACCCTAGTCTAACAGGAAGATATCTCAACCTACACTGGCTACGTAGTTCTGTAACACATGGATTGTTACAAAGGATCAAACCCTATGCTGGCATGAATGCCTCCATCCCTGGGTTCGCTCGGTTCTAAATCCTTCTCCCAACTGAATAGACAATAAACTTATTTCTAGTCTATACTAGGCTTGACTAAACTATTACTGATCATACTATCTAACTGAACTGAACTGAGTTCACTGGGTTCTGCTAACTGATGAAGTACTACTAAATCTGGTTAACTAACTGGGTTCACTGAGTTCTAAACTGAATATTAAACTGAGATTCTGATTGATTACTGAGTACTACTGTTCGTAACACTACTGGGACTATTCTGTAATTACTGTAGCTCTAGGTAAATAGCTAAATTTTTAGGTGTTGAATATCCCCAGGACTCGATAGCATTAAAAGTAAAGCATAGAGTAAACTTGAAAAGCATAACACTATGCACTCGTTCATAACTCATCCATAGATACATTTTATCAAACACTTGTAAGGCATAAGTTTAAACATATACTAGTATGTCATGATTTTCCCCATTTAGTTCACAAGAGCACTTTAACAAACACTTGGGAGCGTCAACATTCGCATGATACTAAACAACATATAGGAATCATAACATCAATTCCCAAATTCATAAATTCAATGGCTTCAACATAAATATAATCAATTACACATGAAGCTTGTAATAAACGATGGACTAGAAACCCAATTAACATTATAATCATGAATACACTTAAATCCAATTATGAAATAAATCTACTTGAAGTTTAAAAAGAGTTTCTTGGAATCCAAGGGTGAAAGGAACCCTAGGATGAACACTTCACGTACCTGAGTACTTGAATTAATGAAGGTTGATGGTAAGTTCTTGAATCTTGATCCTTGAATTAAAAGCCCTAGGGTTTTGTTCTTGAGTAATTTTGAGAATAGTGAAAGGATTTTTCCTCTAAAGTGGCTAAATCTCGTGTTTTGAGGGATGATAGATGTGGGAAAATAACCCAAATACCCCTGAGGACATTACTTTTTAATGACTGAAAACTAGACTAGTGACGTGCAGAGTGACGCGCTGTATCAATGGGATCGACGTAATGGATGACACACCGCATTACGTTCATGTCGGTTCACTGGAAATTGCACTGGGAGCTGGGGGAAAATATTCATCAATGCAATAAGTGATGCGGCACATTGATATCACGTAGATACACTAGTTTTTACTCCCAAACGTGCTTCAAACAAGGTTCAAAAAATTTAAAACTTGTCCGAGAACACCTACTGATATTCCTAATCATGATACAACTTAAAAATCGATATTTAATGGTCATAAGGGCCGCGAAATAAGATCGCCAACTGTGAATGCTAAAGTAACTCCAAGTATGAATACTTTGCTAAAATTTTCTAAGTCTGAGACCCCTTAACAAGCTTTAAAGGATTGAATTAAGCTTAGGATTTTGTAGGGTCTTTTAATATCTCTCCCTTGGGAACATTCTTTCTCGAATAAGACTTACTAAGGTGGGAGAACTGATAGACTAAAAGTACATACTAGACATGCACAACTGAAGCATGATTTCATAGCTGAGACTACTGATATACTGAATTATCATGCATAATCGATACATGATTTCGTAACTGATATTACTGATAAGCTGAGTTTGTATACTGAACATGCATATCTGATGTATGAGTACATGACTAAACTTATTCATGAATGGATGACTGAGTATGCAATGTTACTTGATACCAAGTTGGTAATGACATCTAAACATGAAATTGAGTATATTTAACGAAAACTGTTACCTTGAGCTGAGTCTGATTTTATGGAGAAGAGGTGACGATACTTGGTCTATATATTTGTTTTTGCTTTCCAATTAGCTCCCTAACCGACTAATTTCGCCAAAGAAATTTGACTAGAAGGACTTCTTTGTTCCTCAGTCTGTGAATCTGATAATCAAGGATTTTGACTGGAATTTCCTTATAAGAGAGGCTGTTATGAACATCTATACCCTCTACATGAACTACAACTGTTGGATCACCTATGCATTTCTTTAGAAAGGAGACATGAAACACTGGGTGCACAGAACCTAAGCCTGATGGCAACTCAAGCTTGTAAGCTACTTTTTCAAAATGGTTGAGAATTTGGTAAAGACCGATATATCGGGGATTGAGCTTCCCCTTCTTACCAAAACTCTTCACTCCTTTCATAGGAGAGATTTTCAAATACACAGTCACCAATCTCAAACTTGAGATTCTTTCTACACATGTCAACATATGATTTCTGTCGGCTCTAAGCTATCTTGAGCCTTTTCTTGATCAACTAAACTTTTTCTAAGGTATCAAATACCAAGTCAGGCCCTACTACTGCATCCTCATCCATTTCAAACCAACCAATGGGAGATCTATATTTCCTCCCATTGAGCACCTCAAATTAAGCCATCTGAATGTTGGAATGATAGTTGTTATTAGACGCTAACTCAATCAATGACAAATGGTCATCCCAACTAACCTTAAAGTCAATAGAATAAACCCTTAGCATATCTTCCAAAGTGTGAATAGTCCTTTCTGCTGGATAATCTATTTGAGGGTGAAAGGTTGTACTAAGGTAAATTTGGGTACCAAGACCCTTTTGGAAGGCTTTCCAAAAATAAGGGGTCAACTATGTACCTCTATCTGAGATGATGCATAACGAAACTCCATGTGATCTGACCAATTTTCTGGAATAGAGCTTGGCATAATCCTTGGTTGAATAAGAGGTATGGACTGGTAAGAGATAAGCTGATTTGGTCATCCTGTCTATGATAACCCAAACTAAATCATGCCGATGATGAGTATGGGGAAAACTCATCACAAAGTCCCTGTTCACTTCTTCCCATTTCCACATGGGAATACTGAACTCCTACATGGAGCTACTAGGATTCTGATGTTCAATATTAACCTGCTGACATGTTGAGCATTTAGCTACAAACCCTGCAAAATATCTCTTTGCCCCACTCCATCAATAGACTTCCCGCAAGTTGTGGTACATCTTAGTGGCCCCTAGAAGAATAGATTAGCATACACCATTCACTTCTACAAGAATCTGCTGCCTCAAGTCATCTACACCTAGAACACATAGCCAACTCTGGAAATATAATACACCATCTCCCCCTTGAGAGAAAACCTCTATTTTCTGATCTCTAACTGACTCTTTCAACTTAACTAGATTGGGATCTCTGTCCTGGTTTTCCTTTACCTCGAAAACTAGGTATAATTCTAAACTACTCTACACCCATACACTACCTTCTTCTAAATCGGTTAAGCGGAGGCCTAGTTGGGCAAGTAAATGAACTTCATGAACTAAATTTTCTTATCATCTTCTAAATGAGCAACACTACCCATATACATCCTACTAAGAGCATCATCCACTACATTGGTCTTGCTCGGATGATACAGAATACTCATGTCATAAACCACCTTCTATGATAGAGGTGTAGGTCTTTCTGAGAGAACACATACTAGAGGCTCTTATGGTCTATGAACACATCAACATATACCCCATACAAATAGTGCCTCTAAATCTTTTAAATAAAATACTACAGCTTCTAACTCAAGATTATGAGTAGGATAGTTTTTTTCATGAAGCTTAAGCTATCTAGAGGTATAGGCTACGACCTTACCTCTCTTTGTCAAAACACACACCAAACCAACTTTAGAGGTTTCACAATATACCACAAAACCATTTGAACCATCTGGTAGAGTCAAAACTTGAGCTGTAGTGAATCGAGTCTTTAACTCCTAAAAACTCTTCTCATAAGAATCTGACCACTGGAATTTGACTTTCTTCCGAGTTAATCTAGACATAGGTGATGAAATATACAAAAATCCCTTGACAAACCATCGGTAATAGTTGGACAAGACCAAGAAATTCCTGATATCTGATGGAAAGATAGGTCAGGGCCAGTTTCTTACTGCTTTGGTCTTTTGGGGATCAACTCTAATTCCATCACCAGAAATGATATGGCCAAGGAAAACTACTAACCTTATCCAAAATTCACACTTACTGAATTTGGCCAAAAATTGATGGTTTTTGAGAGTCGTAATACTATTCTATGATCTTTTGCATGATCATGTTCACTATGGGAGTAGACAAGAATGTCATCAATGAAGACTATGACAAAAATGTCCAAGTACTACTTGAACACGCCGTTTATCAAGTCCATGAAAGTTGTTGGGGCATTGGTGAGAACAAATGACATGACTAGGAATTCAAAGTAACCATAACAAGTTCTAAAAGTTGTTTTTGAAATGTCACATTCTCTCACTCTTAGCTGATGATAGCCTGATCTGAGGTTTATCATAGAAAAGTAAATGGCACCCTAAAGTTGGTCAAATAAGTCATTGATTCTAGAAAGTGGATACTTGTTCTTGACCATGACTTTATTCAACTGATGGTAGTCTATACACATTCTAAGAGAACCATCCTTCTTACGCACGAATAGAATTGGTGCACCCCAAAGGGATAATCTGGGTCTGATGAATCCCTTATTTAGGAAATCCTTCAATTGTTCTGTTAATTCTTTGAGTTTTGCTGGAGCCATTCTGTATGGCAGGATAGAGATGGGATGAGTATATGGAAGAACGTCTATTCCAAAGTCAATTTCCTTCTCGGGAGAAACTCTGAGAAGATCTTTGGGAAATATATTTGGGAATTTACATGCTACTGAAATGACTCAAGACTGGGAGTATCGTAACTAGAATCCTTAACTCAAATAAAATGATAGACACCCCCCCCAAAATATCATTTTTCTCGCCCTTAGGTATGAAACAAGTTGACCCCTAAGTGCTAAGGTACTACGCCTCCATTCTAGGAAAGGTTCATTTGGAAACTAAATTTGGAAAATTCTGTTTCCGCAGTCAACTAAGGCATAGCATGAATGAAGCCAATCTATGCTGACAATGACATCAAAATTTGTCATCTCTAATCTACTAAGTCTATTGAAGTAACTTTCTAAGATACCATGATCAGAAAGTTCTTGTATACCCATCGGGCTATGCTAGATTTACCCATTAGGGTAGAGACTGAGAAAGGCTCTTCTAGGATTTTAGGACTGATTCTGAAGTCAACAACTATATGAAGAGTTACAAAGGATAAAGAAGCTCCTCAATCTAGCAATGTATGAACATGCAAATGATAAACTTATAACGTGCCAGTGACCATATCAGGATAATTTTCCTGATCCTATTGGGACTGAAGTGCATAGAGTCTATTTGGGAGTTGTCCACTGGTGCACTAGTAGTGGCACCCTACTGGTTTAGGCAATCGGACTGAGCTAGGGGACAATTATGTTAACTCTGTGACCCCACCTGAGGCCACTATCTGACCCTGTGACCTGGCTTTCCATATTTGAAACATACATCACTGCCAGCTCTACAAACACTCTGATGGTTTCTGCCATATTTCTAGTAGAGAGGATTTGTTTAAGCACTATTAACACTACCCTGGGGTTTAAGTCCTATTGCGTTATCTCTATTGACATCACTAAATTTTGGAATTGGAGTACTGGATGAGGACAGAGCTAGAACTGAAGATTTGGTGTGGAACTAAGAACGATTCCCACCCTCTGACTTAGGCTGAGTGAAGTTGAAGCTACCTATTCTAGCTCTCTTGTTCTCCCTCTCCTTTTCTTTATTCTTATTCTCCTCTATCTGTTGAGAATGTACCATGAACCTAGATATGTCCATCTCCCTAATCAATATTGCGGTCCTATATTTCTTAACTATACTGTTAGACACACCCAAAACAAACTTACTCATCTTAGATCTACTATTTGCTACCACATGAGGGGCATATCTGGCTAACTAAGTAAACTTGAGAGAATACTCTTGTACTAATATGTTTCCCTGCTTTATATTAACAAACTCTAAAACCTTTAATTCTCTCAACTCTAGTGAGAAGAACCTATCCAGAAAAACAATATCAAACTCCTCCCATTCTATGTGCCTTGCATCTGCGACCCTCTCTACTTTTCACTATGTGAACCACGAATGAGCCATATCCTATAACTGATATATAACTAACTTAGCACTCATACTAGTAGTTATCCCTATAATATTTTTAACCTTTTACACCTGATCAAGAAATTCCTGTGGGTCCTTATCTAACTTCGACCTGGTAAAAGAGGGAGGGTTCAATCGGGTGAAGTCCCAAATTTTGGCTGCAGCAGTATAGGCTATTGTATTGGATAGAATAGTAGTTGGGTGTTAATTCTGAGCTGCCATTAAATTGGCTAGAGTGGTAAATGCAGCCGTAAATTCCACATGGGAGAAATGCTCATCTAGAGGATCTGCCTGGGCGGGCTGATTTCCTATTTTTCTTTCATTCTTCTTGGGAGGCATGTATAAGGAAGAAAAGGATTAGACTGAGAGTTCATTGTTATTTTATGCTCACTCGCACGACATGAATACTGAAAGAAGGGAAACTTTTCCTAAAATATCTCGTACCCTACTGTCCATAAGTGTGACATGCTATACACCCATGCATAAGACTTTACTAGATGAGACTTTCAGGCTTCCTAGGACTCTATTAAACCTTAGGATTTAATACCAAGTTTGTAACGCCCCGAATTCATACCCCAAACTCTACACGGTGCTAGCGACCCTGAAAGACCACCAGCTAACCCATGACTAGTACCTGCTCTAAGCACTGTATAATAATAATAATAGTGTAATAGAAAACTATCTAAAATAAATGCTAAAATAAGACTTTAAATTCCATAAGGTTCATTACTAAAAACCAATATTGAATACTAAATACTGAAAACTGAATATAGAAACACATGTCTTAAATACTCTAATCTGAAAGCCTCTAACTGTCTGAATTATAGAGTTGATGGGACAAGCCCCTAACTAACTCTGACTACTAAAAACTATGCTAAAATACTAAAATAATACTCTATCCTCAAACTATTAAGACTCACCACTAAGTTTGTTGCTGATAGGTTGGGCTGCTAAGTACGGTCATGAGCCCGTGCATCTGAACCTATAATATAAGACATCATAGCATAAAACAAAGGTATGCGCGAGTACTTTAAATGTAGTAGTATGCTATGTGAGGTAGGCTGATATGCATGGGTTCATGTGCATGAACAATAACTGAATGAGTAACATAAATATAACTAAATAAGAGAATATGCATGAATACATAAACTGTAACTGAGATCATGTTAACATTGGTTACTGAGTTATGCATATTGATTAACTAATATTTGAGTTTACTGATACTATAATACTGATAACTGAGTGACTATTTCTGATAGTCCGAATTGATAACTAGGTGATTTTTTCTGACAGTCCTAATTCTGTAAACTAAATTTAGTTCTACACTGAGACTAAAACTAAAACTAAAATTGTCGGAGGTAATCATTAAATTGATATGCCCCTCTCTGAATGGATTGGGGTCCAACTTGTAACCCCGATTGGAAGGATGTCAGTACTGTACCATGGGTAAAGATAAGATGTGAGTTAACCCTCTCTAACAGAAAGCTTTTTCATCAATCCTCGCTGGCAAAAAAATTTATATGAGATGTATAAAACCTAGTTTGGTAGGAAGATATCTCAACCTACACTGGCTACGTAGTTCTATAAAGCAGGGATTGATACTAAGGTTCAAACCCTATACTGGTAGGAATGCCCCCATCCCTAGGTTCGCTCGGTGCTGAATCCTACTCCCAACTGAATAGACACTAAACTGATTTCTAGTTTATACTAGGCTTGACTGAACTATTACTGATCGTACTGTCTAACTAAACTGGACTGAATTCACTGGGTTCCATTAACTGACGGAGTACTACTGAATCTGGTTAACTAACTGGGTTCACTGAGTTCTGAGCTAAATACTGAACTGACACTATGACTGATTACTGAGTACTACTGTTTGTAACACTACTGAGACTATTTTATAACTACTATAGCTCTAGGTAAACAACTAAATTTTTTGGTATTGAATACCACCAAGACTCGATAGCATGAAAAGTAAATCATAGAGTAAACTTGAAAAGCATAACACTATGCACTTGTTCATAAATCATCCATAGAGATATTTTATCAAACGCTTGTAAGGCATAAGTTTACACATATACTAGCATGTCATGATTTTTCCCCATTTAGTTCACTTGAGCACTTTAACAAACACTTGGGGATTGCCAATATGCACATGATACTAAACAACATGTAGGCATCATAACATCGATTCTCAAATTCACAAATTCAATTGTTTCAACATACATTCATATGATACTATACACATGATGATCAATTCCACATGAAACTTGTAATAAACCATGGATTAGAAACCCAATTAACATTATAATCACGAATACACTTAAATCCAATCATGGAAATCATGAAATCAATGTACTTTAACTTTAAAAAGAGTTTCTTGGACTCCAAGGGTGAAATGACCCCTTGGGTGAACACTTCACATACCTGAGTACTTGAATTAATGAAGGTTTATGGTGAGTTCTTGAATCTTGAACATTGAATTGGAAGTCCTAGGGTTTTGTTCTTGAGTATTTTTGAGAATGATGAGTGGATTTTTCCTCTAAAGTTGATAAATATTTTATTTTGGGGGCTAATAGATGTGGAAAAATGACCCAAATACCCCTGAGGGTACAAATTTTTAATGACTGCAAAGTGAACTAGCAACGTGCAGAGTAACGCTCTGCATTGATGGGATTGACGCACCGCATTGAGTTTGTATTGGTTCACTGGAAATTGCACTGGAGCTGGGGGAAATATTCATCGATTCAATAAACAATGCAGCGCGTCATATCGCGTCGATACACTGGTATGGACTCCCAAACATGCTTCAAATGAGGTCCAAAAAATTTAAAAATTGTCCGAGAAAACCTACTGACATTCTTAATCATGAATCAACTTAAAGATCGTTATTTAATAGTCGTAAGAGTCGCAAAATAAGATCGCCAACTATAAAGGATGAAGTAACTCTAAGTATGAATACTTATCTAAAATATTCTTAGTCTGGGACCCCTTAACAAGCTTTAAAGGGCTGAATTAAGCTTAGGATTTTGTTGGGTCTTACAAAAATCTTTCGACGCCTTCAGAAAAATACTTTGAGAATAAAATTGGATGCTTATTTCATGGACAACTACTTTGGGCAATATCTTGATTTATCGGAGGACAACAATGCTTGTTTCCAAATAAAAATAGTATATGATCTTCTCAAGCATAGTTTTATATATGGAAAAAAAGATAAGATGGATGAGGTGTAGATAAATTATTGTGGGATGCCTTTTTGTTTTGGTTGGAGGGAGTTTTCCACAGTTATTGGATAAAAATGTTATACTCCTTTTTAAGTTATACCTATTCTTACCCAAAAAAACACCCTGCACACCCAAAAAAAGCAAAGGCAAGTTGAGTGATCATGATGACCCAATGTCTCTTGTTGGTCCAAGCTTCAAAAATATCAATTTGATAGAAGCATTGAAAGTTAATAGACTTTCAAAGACCCATAAGCAATCATTGTTCTTGGTTTGGTTTGTACATAATATTCTTTGGGCGAGAGATGTTAACAACAACATACCACTTGGTTTAATAAAGCTCTCCAAGGATCTTGAGGCATTTAACAACTATCCTTGGGGTTATGAAAGCTTCAAAATGACTATGATATATTTGTTGACTTTGTTAATACCAAAGACAGTCGACTTATATGGCTTTCCATAGGCTTTCATGGTAAATATTTCTTTTATTATGATATGATTCATTTTTTATTCAACAATGCTTTTGATTTATTGGTGTTATTTTATAGGCTTAGGCGCTTGAAGCCATTCCTTATTTGAGACGACAAGTGATCTACCAAGAAGAAGCTTTCTGTCATGAATCCTGAGATGGTTGTTGTCCATAACTGATATAAATTTAAAATTTCTTGATATCTTCAACCCTCCAAAGGAAGCAATATGTCTAATTATAATTAAGTTTTTGTTTTAATTAATGATTTTTTAAATAATTTCATCATCATTTTAATATATGTACTGATTATTTTAGACTATCCATCTGTGGCTTATTCCGATCAATCAATAGTTGAAGATGTCATTTTTTTCTTACTTTACGATTAGTTCGAACTTTATCAGACACTAAGGTCATTGATAGAATAAAAGAGGAATTATTTGAATCAACAACCATCACGAGAAAAAAAACTCTAAAGGGCGGGATTATTGTTATTGATGATGGTAGTGGTAGTGGTGCTGCTGTTGGGGCTAATGATGCTCCTCTTACAGTTTTTGAAACCTCAAACCATTATGATTATGATTATACTGGTTATATAGATTGTCACTTCTAGCAAATGCTTTGCATGTAAATATCAAGATTGTAAGGTGAAACATGATGTAGTGATTAATGCTATTAACGCATTAGCTGCCTCTATAAAGAAAATGACATTTAATAGAAGTGTCATTCTATCAAAAAGGATTTCATATCCATACACTCCACTAGAGATCAAGGTGGCCAAGAGGAGAAGGAAAAAAATTTCCAAGGCATCATCAAGCATCGAAAAAAGTAAAATTACAACTCCTCTGTCTTTGTCTTGAACCTTTTATCAAAGTACAAGGGCCACGGAAGAGCATCATGACCTGAAGAAGGTGAATGTATATCATCTGTTCCAACAAATAAATAAACACATATCTATTACAACAGAAGGTACATTTATTGAAAATTATCAAACATATATATATATATATATATTTGTTGCAACTGTTGTCTAACCTATTCCATCAGATGAGTTATCTATTGCAACAATTGTTTTATCTATTTTATTAGATATATTATCTATTGCAACATATGTATGTCTATTTCAGTAAATCAAATAGGTCTTTGTACTATTTTAATTTGTACCAATAGATGAGTCATATGTTGCAACAGATGGGTCTTATGTTCAAATTTATCATACAACTTTATTTTATCTATTCAAATTCATCCCAATAGATGATCCATCTAATGTAACAGATAGATAATCTATGATTAGCATTGACAATTCTGGCTTTCCAGGTGAATGTCACAGTAGAAGCTACTACTAAATAGCATAATATCATAGTTGATAATCCATCAACTGCTTCCAAGGAAGAAGAAAAAGTAGAACCTGTCAGTTTGGGAGAATGGAAGAACTACCCATTTAAAGGGTTCAACATCCCAGATGAGGCTCTAAGAAAACTAACAAAGTTGATCAATGACTATTCAAAATAGATTGCCTATGGGCTGTTAAGCATCATGCCGGCAAGTACATAAATCATTTTTAAAGATATTGATTTATAAAATCCCTGTTGTAAAAAGATTACATTAACACATATAAATCATATAGAAAACAAAATGACGAACACTACAAAGTGAACGAATCGAGTTTTGGTTTTGATATGTTTGACTTTGTTGATGCACCTATCGGAATGAAGGATTGGTTCTATTTGATGTCACAGCCCCAAACTTGATGGAATGATGAGGATTAAATGCTATACATATTACTATTAATTAATATTTTATTTAATTTCATATGTGTATTAATTTTATTATCACATAATCTAAAATATTTAATAATATGTGCAACACATCGATGTCATTTTTTACTACCTTCGAAAGAAGGCACAGTTCCAAACATAAGAACAATACAGATACACGACAAACAATTATTTGTACAAAGTTTACATAAATAGTTTCTACGATAGGTATTGTCAACAACAACTAGAAGTTTCTCAAAATGAGTAATGCTTAACCAACATCATCAAAGGTTTTAGCTTTCCAGCTGGCTTACCTTGGCATTTCATCGTTGAAGTGTACATCCCAATCATTTATGACGATGAATTCCTTTGGGTGTTGACTGTTTTCATTCTAAAAGAGAGGCGTATCCGTGTTTATGACTGAATGTCACAAAGAATATATTTTGGACCGTCGTCTGAGTTACAAAAGCTGGCCAAAATATTGCCTACTTACCTTGATATGAGTGGCTTTTTAGATCAAAAAATTTATACTGATTGATCAACGATTAAAGCATATCGGGATAAAATGGGTAACCAATTTGATGTAGAATATGTTGAAGGAATTGCTCAACAACCCATTGGTAGCCTATAAGTATTATGATTTATTTTTATTTCATAAATTTCACAACCTTACATGAATTGCAAGATATGAAATATCTTTTTTTTAAACATGCAGGGATTGTGGTCTTTTTGTTGTCGCGTACGCGGAGTATTTGAACGATGGATTACAATTACCGAATAATGGAATTGATGCTAGATTACTCTGCAAAATATATGCTTCTCTTTTGCAGAAATACAGAGAAGCAAAAGCGCAAAAACCGTATCCAAGCAATATTAAAGATCCATGATGACCAAAGCCGAATTCTATAGAATCGGATGAAGAAAAACTTGTCCATATTGAGTACATCTTTATAGATTAAGTTTGTCAAAGTAATAACCTCTCTTTAGGAATTTTTTGCACCAAAGGTTAAATTGTTGATTTATTTGTATAGTAGATCATTTGTATGAATAATAATTTTTTTACATTTCATTTATTTATTGAGTTATTTCTTGTAATTTCTAAAGGCTTTGATTTATTTTATGTTGTATATGAAATTTATTTAATCCTTAGTTTTGAAATTATGAATTGAAATGGAATACTAGATTTAAATATCATAACATATAATACATCTATTGCAACATACGACATATATGTTGGAAATTATCAAATAAATTTAGACATATGTTGTAACATATAGGTTATCTATTGAAAATTATCAAATAGGTCTTCTTGCTATTTTGATTTGTTCCAATAGATTACCTATCAGTTGCAACAGATAGACTATAGGTTATAATTAATTGTATATCTGTTGAGACAGATAGACAAAAACATCTACATAATGCAACAGATGACCAACCTATTGCAATAAATAATCAATCTATCACACCAGATAGACTATATATTACAACAGATAGACAATCTGTTGCATTAGAAAAAATTCAACTCTTGTCAAACATAAAAAATTGTCACTACATGTAAAGTGAAATGGCTTGAAATAAAAAATTGTTATGGCATTTGTCTTTGTACATCTTCTTCTTTATACACAGGCTCCAAGCATCTAGTTAGTACCCCATAATCCCATACCTCTTACATTTTTTACACAACGCTGTCACACAAAGCAATAATTTTTATGTCGGTAAGTAAATATTTGATTATGCAAGTGCGTACGACCCGCATGCGGCATCAATTTTTTTTTTTTAAGGTCCATGTCCTTATTTTGACCTTCAAAATCCCATTCTTTGTTCATCAACACTTTCACTAGAAAATGATCTATTAGTTTACTCTACCTTAATAAGCTGGGAAACAACTCCAATAGTAGCTGTATGTAGGTAAAAAATTGCAGTCGTCGAAGACAAGTAAGTTGTAGTCATAAACCTTAATCTTTCCCTCCTCAAGTAGTATCTCAATAGTGAGAAAATGTCTAACTTCCACATTCATGACTGCAAGAATTCTCTTTGCCTTGTTCCAGCTCGTGTCGTGTGGAAATGGTCTCTTTTCTCTAACATAGTTAATCATATCTTCATCTTATTCGAACATAGAAAATAACCAATCAAATCTTGGGAAACCAAGAGTGTCAGCTAGCCTACTAAGCTCATTGTACCTATTCTTGAAATTGTTGTAGAAGTTGAGGTCCATTATTTTATCGGCAGCATCATAAGCATCCGAGTACGCTAATTGCCTGCCCTTCATGAGGCAGAGAATTTCATCAACAAACTGTGATATAATAAGACAATTTTTAAATAGGTTAGTAATTGTAAAGAAGTAAAAGATAGTGGAAAGATGCAATGAACGGTCCATCTATTGTAAAAGATTCTCTGAATCTATTCACAGATTACCCAGCTAACGCAACTTATGCAACAGATGGGTAATCTATTATAACAGAACCACCACCAGTTGCACCAGAATACCCAGATGTTGTAATATATAACATATATTTTGTATAGCTTTTTCTTCATGGAGTAGATTAGAAGGATTGGTTAGGAAAAGTAAACTCACCTAATCCACATACCACTTATGCATACTTGTTATATTCTTAAAGTCTTGGGCGTTAAAGATATGTATGGTTTATTCTTGTACAGGTTTCTTGGAATTCATGGTCCTTCACAGTTCCTTCTTCTCTTCGTCACTAAGTGTCACGTATATGTCCACATTCTTAAATGGCCCTTGAACTTCAATAACTTTTGAAGAGGGAGGATTTGTAATTTTTTTTTGTTTTCAGATTGGAGAGTATTTGGATAATTTTTCCTTTCTCCCCCCTAACCGTTACTGTAGGAGTGTATGGCTTCCTCACTTTTTTAGTTGGTATGATACCCCTCTTGGATTTCAATTCTTAGTAGCTTCAGCGATAGCCTCTAATTTTTCAAGGAGTTTATTCTGTCCATCCTTGTATACTTTGCATTTGCAATGAGAACATCAGGTTAAAGAGAGGAGAGAGGGACCACTATAAGGGTGGGAGGCACCACTGTATGGGTGAGAGGGACTGGTGTAAGGGGTGATTTCAGACATATTTTTTATTTTTTCTTGAGCATCAACATGCTCATCATCACGACTAACAACAGGATCAGCATCAGTATGCCTACCACCAACATCAATAACTCCACTAGCAACACCCCAGAAGAAGCACCTGGATCTGTTGCAGTAGTTTGTTCATGAGGAGCCTCACCATTAAGTTGACCTTTCCTAACGGCCCTTCTTATGGTTGTTGCTCCAGCTAATTCCTTCTTTATTAACTCTACCATTGGATCTGCTATTATATCAACAAGACCTAGAGTAATAAAATATGTTATCCCCAACTTATGCTCAGTAGGAACAATCCATGAATGCATAACCTATAAAAAAGATAGATACATTTAAATTATATAATAATGATTTGAAGTCAGTTGGGTTACATGTTAACACAGATAACTTATGCAATAGATGATATATCTGTCATAATAGATTAACAATATATTGTATCAAATTACCCATATGTTGTAGAATTTGTAGTAGATAGGCAAATAGTTGAGTCGGGTTCAGAGAACTAGAGCAGTATATAGGTAATCTATTGCGAAATATGAATCGCCTATCGCAATAGATTACCCATCTATTGCACCAGTTACAGTAGATAGGTAATCTGTTGTAATAGATGTCCCATCTTTCATAACAAATAGCATATTTGATTTAATATCTTTCTTTGAGTCAAATTATTTTACTTTAAATAAGACGTATGCAGCATCCGGAGGGTTAAAGAGATCAGCCTTCTTAATTCTTGTGCTGCTTTTTGCAGCCAACCACCTAAGGATCCTTGGATGAGAAACCTCATCTGGATAATCCTTGACCTACTTTCAGAGGGAAGGAATGGCTTTAAATGCCCAAACCTAAAATATGTAAATAGAAAGCAAGCAAAAAAAGTCATAATAATTATTCAATATATTAATGGATGAGTAAATAAATAGTGATTAATTATACCATGAAATCCCAAGGAAAGTTGTATAACATAATCGTCTTTTAGGATGGCTTTGTTAGTAAATATTTGACAATCAAGTTGTAGCTGTCATATCCTCTATGATAATTGATGAATTTCTCAAACTCCTCAGCAAGCTCCAAAAATCATCTTCTATGACTTTGTTGATATCTATTGCCACTATAACAGAAGAAACTAAGTACAATTGCTCCTTGTACTACTTTGGTATGGTTTTATCCTTGAGATCTTCTATCAAATTCACTTCTTTGTAGCTACGTCCAGTAATGTCCAATAACCTATCTATTTTTTCCTTGCATTGTTAGTTTTGGTGGGTGATTGCTTGGTCAATGCCTTCCCTCTATTTGACGGTGGTGCTTTGGCTATCATGCTTGCCTTGGACCTTTTATGGGGTGTTTTCTTGATAAGAGGTTCTGTTGGGCGATAGCATCTTAAGCTTGTCACTATGGCAAACTCCTTCATGCCAAAAAAATCGGTAAGCCATAGTAGTTGATCCAGATTTCATCCATCTATTTTACCCCCTCCATCGAATCTTTATCATCCCTCACATACTTGATCCTGCACTTGAGAAAGTCATATATCATGCTCATTTGGAAATGGGCAGTGTGCTCCATAAGAAGGTCAAGAAATTATCCAAAGTAGCTCTTCTTAAAATGTCCATCTATATTTTAATTCTTTATAACATTCCAGATTAATCAAAAGGCTTCCCTAACAGACATTTAAGTATAAGATCACCAGTAAGTTTTGTAGGGTCATCTATCGGCATCGTAACTTGAAACCTGTCTATACTAATAGTTTTAAAAGGATCATTCTTTTATTTTGATCTTAATCCCCACCTTATTGGTGATGCATTATCATCATCTTGATCATCATCCTCTTTCTCACTTTCTACTTTCGCCTCTTCTTGTTTATCATCATGTTGATTATCATCCTCTTTCTCACTTTTTACTTCTTTCTATTCTTGTTTATCTTCTTCTTTCTCCTCACTTTTATTTTCCTTACCAACCTCTATATATCTTTCTCCACCTCTTTTTTCATAAATTTGCTCAGCTTTATTTTTCCCTGACTAAGATTGTTCAGGAAGTTTCTCCGAATCCATCTGTACTCTAGCCGTTTTTGTTGGGTGGTCAGAAGTTGATGCACTTTTAGTTTATTTTCTTTTAGGAGGCATCTTTTAACTACAAACAATAGAAAAAAATACATTATATTTGATGTCTGCATAATTTATAAAAAAACGTAAGACAAATTTCAATAATTTATTATACGCCACATTACAAAAATACGTTTCAAGGGATAACCCATCAGTTGGAATAGATGAGGATCTATTTTAAGACCTATTTAATTTCTCCTAATAGATGTTTCACCTGTTGCAACTGATGGACCACCACCACCACCACCACCACCACCAATACCACCAAGACTACTACCAATGCCACCAAAACCACTACTAAGACCACCAACACCAACAATGCTACCAATACTAGCACCAACAACAAGAACACAAATAGCACCTCACACTTTCCTGGGACTTGGATCCTGGTTCCCTATCCTGACTGTCACCTTAAATTTTGGCATTGGCGCACTAGCTGAAGATAGAGCTGGGGATGAGACTTTTTGATAGAACTAAGAATGGTTACCCCCTTATGACCTCGACTGAGAAATGTTGAAGCTACCTATTCTTGAAGCTACCTGTTTTGTCCCTCTTATCTCTCTTTCTTTCTTTCTCTTTAAGCTTCTATTTCTCAATCTATTAAGAAGGAAACATAAGCCTAGATAGTTCCATATCCTTTATCAACATAGTAGTCCCATAATCCTTGACCATGCTAACAACTACACCAAAAACAAACCTATTATCAGCCACCATCAAAGGAGCATACCTCGCTAATTAAGTGAACTTAACCAAGTATTCCTTCATACTCATATTACGTTGATTCAAATTAGTGAACTCCTATACCTTATCTTCCCTCAACTCTAATGAAAAGAACCTGTCTAATAAGGCTTTGGCAAACTCTTCCCACTTAACAGGCCCTATCTCAATACCCTATCACCCTTTCACTACTTATACTAGGTGTGAGCTACGTCCTGAAACTGATATACAACCAACTCTGCACTCTAACTTGAAGTGACACACATGATATCTGTCACTTTCTAAACCATATCAAGAAACTCCTATAGATAAACCTCAAACTTTGATATCGAAAATAAAGGGGATTCATTTGGGTAAAATCCTGAATCTTAGTTGCAATTGTATTTGCCATGGTATTGGCTAGGAAAACACCTGATGATTATTCTAAGCAACTACTGAATGAGCTAAGATAGTAAAAGTAGCTCTAAATTTATCGTAAAGGACAAGATCATCCAGGGATTTTCCTGAACAGGCGAAGGTGCGGGCTGATTTCTGTTCCTTCTTCTATTGTTCTTTTAGGGAGGCATTGTCTGTAGACAAAATGAAGGTTGAGTCAGAAAGAGGGTTTAAATAGGGATCATGCTTATTCGTACGACATGAATACTGGAAAAAGGGTAACTTTTCCTAAAATATCTTGTAGCCTTTTGTCCATAAATTTGGAGCGCTTTACACCCATGCACAAGGCTCTACTCAATGCAGCTTTCAGACTCCTTAGCATACTATAAAACCTTAGGCTCTGATACCAATTTTTGTCAAGACCTGAGGTTACCCCTAGTCGCTATAACAATGCTTACGATCATAAGTAAACACAAGTGAAATTTTAAGGCTTTAGTGAAATTTTAAGGCTTTAATCCCCTTATGCATGCAACTAGAAGCTGAATTAAGCTAAGAATGATACAAGGTATTAGATGGAAATTTTGAGGGTTCCACTGACTTGGGAATGTGTAACGACCCAATTTTTCTGGAACCAAAATGTCACATGGTGCTCATGATCCCAAGCACCACAAGCTAACTCTCTACTGATATCCATACCTAGAAACTACATAATATAGATAATAAGTGTGAAAACTGGCCATAAGGTTCAAAACATCTAAAAATACTCAAAATTTAAAACTGAATACTGATACATCTGTCCGAGAAGCCTCTACACTGTCTGAGCTGTAGAGTTGATGGGACATGTCCCCAACTAACTCCGTCTACTAAAAATAAAAAAAATCTAATACAATAATGATAAAAGGATTATCCTCAAATGAAGAGGACTCACTATTATGTCTACTGCTACTAACTGTGACTGAGATGCTAAGGGTACTCTGGATCTCGTGCCTCTGAACCTCTGATGTCAAATAAAACACTATAGCACAAATATATTAGTACGGGAATGTACTGAGTATACAGATGAGGTAAGGCTAAATGCAAGGGCTCATGCATAAACAATTACTTAACTGAATAATCATGAGAGTACTGAATGAGAAAACATGCATAAATGCATAAACCATAATTGAAATCATTGTGACTCAAAATACTGAAACTTTAATACTGCCTTACCGTCATCTGACTCACTACTAATACTAAGATACTAAACAACTAAATTATCTGCTATTGATAACTGAGTACTGGAGTTGAGATCAGTCTTATCTAGCAAGTGATCTAAAAAACTGATGATACATAAACTTATTAACTAAATCTACTCATATTAATTATTAAATGTTGAGCTTTCTACTCTCGATTGACTGTATCGGAGATCAAACCTCTCTAACGGATGATTCCAAAATTTACTATCAATAATGAGTAGTCATTATGTCCGAATCTGACAACAAGAATACTCAACTAAATTTGAGACTGAGATCAAGCCTATCTGAGGGGTGATCCCTAGATCTGATAACAAGAACACTCAATTGAATCTGAGATTGAGATCAAGCCTATCTGATGAGTGATCTCAGGATCTAATAATGAGATTACTCAACTGAATGTAAAACTGAGATCAAGCCTATCTAATGGGTGATCTCTAGATCTAATAAAAAGAACACTCACTTGAATTTGAGACTGAGATCAAGCCTATCTAATGGGTGATCTCTAGATATGATAAGGAGATTACTCAACTGAATATGAGGCTGAGATCAAGACTATCTGATGGATGATATCGGGATCTAATAACAAGAATACTCAATTGAATTTAAGACTAAGATCAAGCCTATCTGATGGGTGATCTCTAGATTTGATAACAAGAATACTCAACTGAATCTGAGACTGAGATTTTGCCTATCTGATGGGTGATCTCCAAAGCTAATATTGAATAACTTTATATGAGACCAAGCCTATCTGACGGGTGGTACATGAATTAATGGAACTATTTAAGTTCCTCACTGAGATAGATGATTGTATCTGACAGTCATAGTTTCTAAAGATTGATACTAAAATTGTAACTGTAGGAAGTAGTCACTTAACCGACATGCCCTGAATCTCAACTGGTGGGGTCCAACCTGTAACCCAGTTGGAAGGATGTCAATACTATGCCATCGTTAAAGACCTCTCTGGCCAAGCCTATCTGATGGGTGACCCTTACAGGAAGTCAAGCCTAAGGCATATAATAGTCAAGTCTATTTGACGGGTAACCGGCCTTTCCTGATGGGTGACTCCTATATTTTGCACTGGCTACACAGTTCTGGAGTTCAGGGATTGCTCCTAACGACTATGCCTCTCTTACAGGGATCTGCCATCCCTGCCCTTACTTGGTGCTATCTCCTACTCCCAATTGAAAGCCTCTGAACTGATTCTTAACTAAACATAAACTAAGCTAAATTTGATACTGATCATATTTCTCGAATGATCTGACTGAGTTAAGCTGAATTCATTTGGTTCCATATCTGATGAAATACTACTAAATCTTGTTATCTAACTAAGCAACACTGAGCTTTGAATAGAGTACTCGATTACCATAGAGGTCAGAACTGAACACTTGAATACTACTAGATCTGAGCTGTGCACAGAACTATGGCTAGATTATTAGCGATACTAAGACTATGGAGATTATTGAGATTACTGCGATTTCTTAAGTTCTGTATCTGTCTGAGAATATAGAGTTCTATAACTCGCTAAGTTATGAGAATCACGGATCGACTGGAATTATTGTGAAAAATGACATGGGCTCTAGAAAATAGCTAAATTATTGGGTATAGTAACCCCCAGGACTCAATAACATAAAGTAAAACATAACCATTCTTGAATAATCAAGATCATAGACAATAATTCACCATCATAATCACTAAGGCATCACTTCAAGCATTTAGGAATCCTAAACATGTAATAGTATAGGGGACATGATATTGGATCATACTCCATTCAACAAGGTCTTGCATCAAACACTTGACATATACTAAAGTCTTAGCATGTATCAAAGAGCACATAATAGGGGAATTTCATGCTATCCTTTCACAATTAATTCACTAAGGCTTTTCAACAAACACTTGACATGCATGGGCTTGCACACAATTGGGGATTTCTAGTCAACATGCTA
Source organism: Capsicum baccatum var. pendulum (assembly GCA_030864225.1). Classification (NCBI taxonomy): domain Eukaryota; kingdom Viridiplantae; phylum Streptophyta; class Magnoliopsida; order Solanales; family Solanaceae; genus Capsicum; species Capsicum baccatum. The sequence continues at coordinate 144,966,255 of CM061553.1, read as the reverse complement.
TAATGGCTCTACTTCCTTCACATAGGCATTTTATCAAACATATGGGGAGCATGCTTTGCTTATTCAATAGTTTTCTTCACTTAATTGAAATGAAAACATCACTTAACAAGCAACTTGAAGAGGATTTATCTTGAACATCACATGAATATCACATATTAGGGTCAAATCTTGAAAACCTTACAAATAAACATGAATCAAAACTTAATAATATCATGAACATCTATTTCAACTCACATAAATCATGAAAACCCAGAAACATAAGAGCTTTGAAATTTAGAAAAGGGTTCTTGAGCTTCTTGGATGAAAGAGAACCAAGAATCAACATCTACAAACCTTAGAGAAACTCTTTCTTGAAAGCACTTGGAGAGATTCTTGATTTCTTGATTTCTCTTGATTTTTTTTTGAAGAAGAAAGGGTTTTAATTTTGTAGAAATTCTAGTTTTTGATGTTGAAGAGGAGAAATAAGGTTATGAGCCTTGATCGGATATAAATAGGGTCTGAAAAGAGTGGGAAAAAGGCCAAAAATCCATTTTAAAATTGAGTTAAAAAGGCTGAACGGCGGCTGTGATGGTCGAAGTAACAATCTGTCGCTCAATCTGACGATCCGTTGGATAGTCTTTTGCATAGCTGTCAGAAAAAGAACACACTACCTCGATGCAATGGTCTTAGCGAAGGTCCATCACAAACTCGATGGTATGTTGGATTTTCCATCGCATGTTGGCCAAGATGAGGCTTCTTTGCCTCAACGCGACGATCCCAGCGACAGTCATTCACAGCCTCGATGGTCCGTCATCCTGTCCATCACACTTAGGCATCACTGCCTTGGTTAAGATGGGCTGGGTGACGGTCCGTCACAAGCTCGATGGTCCATTAACCCGGTCATCGCACCTGGGTGGTTTTGACTGTTTTTAGTATAACAACTATAACTTCCTCGTCTGATGTCAAATTTTGATGAAGTTGGTATCGATGGAAAGATTATTCAATGCTCTACATGAAAAAAAGTTGATATTCGGGAAATTATACATGGTTCAAAATATTTCTCACTTAGTAAGATACTTCTTAACCTTTTTAGATCGGATTTATGCCTTACTTGATACACTCTAAGGCTCAGACTAAAAGAAAAGTTTGTGGGGTCTTACAGAATATCAAATATGGTAAATTAGAATAGATTGTTTACATTTACAAGAGTTTGAATGAATCTTGAGAATGTAAATGAGATATTTGCAACTTGCTAAAGTTGTTAGTGCATCATCGCCAGGTGTCGGCCAAAATGATCTTTTCATTCATAAGAGCTAAGATATCAGACCTCAACATTCATGATCCAACTTTTGCATTCATAAAGAGGAGACTGGAAAATACTATCCAACCTCTTTCTTCACAATCATAGTGGATCATTTCCATTCCTAAAGGTATATTTGGGCCTGGACCCACATTCGCAATGGGGATTCCGCATTTACAAAGAGTGGATTCCTTGTAGTATACTTTCTTCTTTATTTTTCTCTCATTATTTCTAAGTGTAATCACCACTAAAGTCACATTAAGCTCTAAATCAAAGGAGATTCATACTGTTAAGCTAGGATTAGCTTGCGATCATGTTTGTGGGCCTATACCTTCAAATTTTAAAAGGTTTTACTCAATTTCTTCATTAATTCTCAGTCTTGTTTAGTGGGAATTTTTGTTGGGGATGGTTTGGGGTAGTTTTAAGCTAAGATTTATTTAAAATGCTTGTGGTTAATAGTTTTTGATCTGTATGGGATGGTATGATAGTTTTAATATTGTAATTCCGCAAGTGAGCCTCGCATGAGAATTTTAGTCCAATTTCTGACCTAGAGAGTTTATAAATAATATGGGTATTATTTTTCTCTTCTTGATGCATGGATAAATATTTTGATAGCATGGAACCTCTTGAAGGCCTATCGAAAGGGGAAAGCTTCAATTTAGAGAATTTAACGAGCGTTCTAAGGCGTCTCGGTAGTCTAGGCTTACCATACTTTTAGACTGAGCTTAATTATGATATTAGTATACTATTGTGCTAGATAATAGGTAGGAAGTTTTATCCTAATTATCATTTTAGTAATTTACGCCTTATTTAGCTAGTTAGGGCCACCTTTTGGTAGATTTTGGGCCTCTTCTCCTTAGTATAGTATAGTATCATTTTATAAGGATAGAATTATTGCTATTAGTACCTTGTTATGTGAATGGAAAGACTTAGACTAGAGTCAAATAGGTTCCATCATATGTATGGTTATCAAGACCCCCTTAGTAGGCCTTATAGTATACTTGGAGTTAGGCTTAGTTAAACTCTTTACTATCACTTTAGGTTGTTACCTTGGTTAAAGTTGACTTAGATTTGATTTCTAGCATATGTAACTTTTTTTTCCTAGTGTCTAACCCTATACCACACCTCTTGACCTAGTATTTAGGATCCATTTTCCTTATTACACATATCTACCTCAAAATCATATTTTTGAATTTATGAGTTGGAGATAGGCTTAGAACCCTCGAGTTTCTTCTTATTAGCTAGTTATGCTTATTTTTATTACTAGTTCAGGCACAATACTGGCATCAGTTGTAGCTATTGTTTGGTTACTATTTTTAAGAGCTTTGGTATGAATTTGGTGTTGGTTACAGTTAAGGTTTTCTACCTATGGGATCTCTTATTTTTGGACACGGTGTGGGTATAATCAGTTTCAGTTTAAGTTCGACATCTTTTTTTGATTATGATTGGCATGTTTGGGTATGATCATAGCTGATTGGAGGAAAATTATGAGAAACAGAATTTAACTATGAAAATAAAGGAATAATTAAGTAAGAGATAAAATATAGTTAGATTGACAATAGAAGATTGTAAGAAATATAAACTACTGAATATATTAAATTCAAAACCCCTAAATCCTCTATCAATAAGCACCTAATCTCTAAGTGAACCAAGAAGTAGTTGAACACTCTTAAAACCCTTATTTCTAAACAAGAATTCAACAAAAGATCTCCAATCACAATCTCAAGTGTTTGGTTTATTTAATATGCAAGAAAAATCTAAGGAAATAAAACCTAGGATTTACTATTTATAGTTTATTACAAAGTCCCAAAAGTGACCTATAAGTAAATGATAAAAATAACACCAAGTTGAAGACATGTTGCTCTTGACAACTCTCTTAACTATCTGTTGATGGAGTGATTGTTTGCCACTCTATCTATTACCCTTAGACAGTGAAGGGTCTTCTTGACCCTCACTTTATGGCTCATAGGACGGTTGGTCAAGCACTTCAATGACCATCAAGTGGGTTGTCACCTTGAGGCAGTAAGTGCTCTCTCTTATCTTATGTTTTTGATCTAATCTTCAATATATGGTCTCCTATAGATGGCATCTAAAAAAGGTCCAACACCTGTCTCTTCATGAATACAACTTATAACCCTTATAGTTACCTAGATTGTCTTCTAATAAAGGGTCTTGAGTAAATTAAGGATGTATCATCCTATCCATCTTGAAAAGAAATTGACCTCAAATTCATAAGATCATCATCCTCATGTATGTTAGAAGTGAAAGATCGTATAGATTGAATATGTTGTGCACTTAATATTCTGTTGGGAGCTCAATCTTTTATGAATTATTATTTACCCTCTCAAGCACTTATAAAGGTCCATCACTATGAGACATAAACTTAGATTTTTGGGGTTGAGAACCAGTCCTTTCAAAGATGTACCCACACGTAATCACTTGGATTAAGTACGTCGTATTCACCTTTTGTTCAATTTATTTTCTACTTTTCAATTTTTCTTCTCAAGGCGGAGTCTTACGTTCTCAGGCATCATTTTTATTTATGCTGCCCTTTTTTTTCCACTAAGCTTATCATAACATTACTAGTCAACTGGGTGAGATCTAAAAGGGTTAGGGGGTTTAACCATAAACACATTCAAAAGGAGCCATACCAATAGTCTTGTTAATGACTCGATTGTAAGCAAATTTGACAAAAGGTGGGTGATTCTCCAAATTATCCATTTTCTCCTTAACGAAGGTGTGTAGCATAGAACCTCAGGTCCTATTCATGACTTTAGTTTGGTTATCGGTCTATGGATGGTAAGATATTGAGAAAATCACTTTGGTGCCAAGCCTACCACACAATGACTTCAAAAACGGAATAAGAAACATAGAGTACCTATGACTAACAATGGTTTGGGTGATTCCATGGATTTTGACTAAATTCTCCTAAACAAAGATGCCACATTAGAAGCATCATCACACTTGTTGCATGGAATAAGTGAGCCATTTTTAAAAATTAATCAATTGGCATAAAGATACTATCTATTCCCATCCTTATACTAGGCAAACCCAAAAGAAAATCCAAAGGGCATAGAAGAATGGGAAGTTGGGTATACAATCCTTGAGGGAGAAATCTCAATTTATCACTTCTACAATCTACACATTAATCATATACTTAAGAAATATCATAACACATTTTTGGATGATAAAATTATTCCTCTAGGATCCAAATGGTTTGTTAATTCCAAAGTAACACATTAAACCCCTACCGTGTACCTCTCTAACAAATAATTCCATCCAAGAGCTTAAGATCACACACAACCTTTTCCTGTTAAATAAAAACCAATCAAACTTGTAATAGGTTATTAAAGACCTACCTCCAATTCATTGTTCCTTATCCCATTCCTCATAATCTATATATATTGAAGAAGATTTAGGGTCCTCGAGGTGCATGGGTTTCAAGAATTCAAAGCCCATCAATTTAGAAAACAATGTATTACTTAAAACACTTTTTCTAAAAAGTACATTGGCTACCATTATCTTTTTCCTTTTTGATTACATAAGGGAAAGTTTCTAGGAATTCATTTTATTTTGTATGTCTCTTGTTTAACTTATCTTGGGCTTGGAGGTATTATAATGATTTGTGGTCAGTTTGAATTAGGAGTTCCCTATGCCACAAATAGTGTTGCCAATTACCCAAAGCTCTAACTAAGGCATACAACTCAAAATCATACACAGAGTAGTTCAATGTTGCTCCTTTGTGCTTCTCAATAAAGTAAACAATAGGCTTATGGTCTTACATTAATATGGCTTCAATGGCTACCTTGATAGCATCATATTCAATTTCAAACATCTTATAAAAGTTAGGTAATTGCAATAATATAGTGGAGCTAAGCATTGCTTTAAAATTTTCAAATATCTCTACTTGAAAATTACCCCAATCAAGAGAGAGGTGATGGTGCTAAACCCTTTGACAAGCAACCTATAATAATAGAAAAACATGGAAGCTTCTTACTTCACCTATGAATTTCAGAGTTAGCCAATTCTTGATAGAATTTATCTTGGTATTCATACATCTTAATTCCTTTTGAGATTATAAGAAATTACAAGATTACTTTATTTACACCAAAAGACCATCTCTCAAGATTAGCAAATAACTTTTGTTCTCTAAGTACTTCAAAAACACTTTGCAAATGTAAAACATGCTCTTCGAGTTATTTACTATAAACTAGGACATCATTAAAGTATAGCACAATAAATTTCATAGTGAAGGATTTCATCATATTTTTCATTAATCACATAAATGTACTAGGAGTGTTGTTGAGGCCAGAAGGCTAACCATCAATTCATATAGACAAAACTTAATCTTAAAGGTGATTTTCCATTCATCACCTGGTTGCATCTGGATTTAGTGGTACCCACTCCTAAGGTATTCCTTAGATAACACATAAGAACTATTTAACTCATCTAGCATATCATCCAAATGGGGAATATAGTGGTGATACTTTACAGTTATCTTATTGATTTCCATCAATACACGTGTTCCAAGTCCCAACTTTCTTTGGAACTAATAACGCCAGGACTATACATGAACTCATGATTTCCTTGATGTATCCTTTGTTGAGGAGTTCCTCAACTTGTCTTTGAAGTTCCTTAGTGTCTTTTGGGTTACTTTAGTAAGCCAATTTGTTTGGAAAGGGAGATTCTGACATAAATTCTATTTGATGCTCAATTCCCTAAATTAGGGGTAACCCTTTTGGAAATTCCTTTAAGAACCAATCTTATATTTCTTAAAAGAAAGAGAAGTAAAATGGGAAATAGGATAAGTAGTGGTTAGTATGAAAATCATGGTCTAGTAAAAGCATAGGTGTTTCTTTATCATGTATTTTGAAGAGATCTTTGTTCCTAGCTAACATCACCCTTGGACTCTTCCCTTTCAACCTTCTTCTTTCCTCTCCTTCTTTATGTGATACAGGAATCAATCATACTTTCACTTCTCCTGCTCAGTGACTAGGTGATTCGAGGAAAACCATTGAGTAAGAATAAAATGGTGAGCTTCCATACTTTGGAGAACTCCATTTCATGCTATGGATTTCTTTATGACTTTACTATTCCTTTGGTCTTAGTTTTGGCTATGGTCGGGGGCATGTACGTACTAGATATTCTTTGGTTTGATTAGAGGCTTTATCGAATTATTATTGGCATGGGTGATGTCAGTATTAATATTGGTATTAATATTAGTATTAGCATTGATAATGTATAAGTTGGTTTTGGTTGTAGACTTAATTTAATGTCTTTAAATTAATATTATCTTATCTTATTATACGTTCAAAATTCATCTTACTTTGGGGTATGGTGTTTTTGGTTTGGTTAGCTATAGGGGGTGATCTCCCATCCATATAGAGCTTGAGATTACTATCACGGCCAGGCCCTAGTTTTGGTTGTGACAAAAATGGTATCAGAGCCTAGGTTTGGTGTCATTGGATATCCAACTAAAGCCATGTTGAGTAGAGTCTCTTTTATGGGTGTGTAGCATGCCACACTTGTAAAGGAGAGGCTATGAGATATTTAGGAATATTTCCCTTTCTTGTTGTTCTTTTTTATACCATAGAGTCTAAGGTCTTAAGTCTCTCTAATTCCTATTGTTTGAATTTTAGATCATGCCTCATAGATGATCTGAAACTAATGGAAACTCCTCTATCTAACTTGAGGATAATGCTGATGAGATATGTCCTGCTTATGGGGTACAGACCTAATCTAGGGGTATAGTTCATGATTGCCCTCCTGGAGTTCTACTGATCCCCTCTAGTCCTCCTTTAGCTCCTCAAGCTAATGTATTGAATACAAAATTTGTTAGTCCATTCACATGTTGACTCAGTTAGTAACTTCTCAGTCTAAGCGTATAGCTTTTGTAACTCCATCTTTTGAGGCCATAAGGGTTAGCCAATTTATGAGGTTGAGTCCTCCTGTGTTCACTAGTGTTATGGTTGATGAGGATCCTCAAGATTTCATTAATGTGATGAAAAAGATCATCCACTTATGTATTACAGTGATGTGGAGGGTATAGAATTCATTGTATCAATTGAAGGATGTATAATACTAATGGTATGTGGAATGGGAACAGTCAAGGGGAGATGATGTAAAATTCGCATATGGGATGGTATCTCTAGTGGTTTTCTAGAATTTTTCATTCCTCAAGAGTTGAGGGAGGCAAAAGTGGAAGAGTTTGCTAATCTAAAGTAAGGCAGGATGACGGTCAAGGAATATGCCTTAAAATTCCATCAGTTACCCTATTATGTTCCATTGTTACTATCTATCATAAGGGTTAGAATGAGGAAATTTGTCTCTGGATTAACCCATGATTTGATTCTAGAGAGTAAGAATGCCTTATTGAATTAGGATGTATACATCTCTAGATTGGTTATGTATATGCCGCAGGTCGAGGAAGAGAAGAAGAAGCAGGCAGAGATAGGGGAAAAATAGAATAAGAAGTTTAGATTTTTTGATCAGGGTAGAAGATAGAAGAAATGTGGCAGAGATGGTGGAAAATGGAAATTTTAGGTTTATACCTATAGATAGTGCTCCTTATCTAAAGTCGTAGGGTAATTGTTGTTCCCAGCATGATAGTGGGTTTAGGGTACAGGGTGCCCAATCTCAGGATGGTGGTGTGATAAGTCATCAATTTGACAAATTGCAAATATTTTTTAAGAATAAATTATCATGCTTTTTCATTAATTTGTTGTTACTTTCTTACTTAATGCTCATTTATGTTGGAAAGAGTGAAATAAGAAGAGGATCATGGAAACTAGATAAAAATGAGCTAAGGAGAAAGTAAAAGAGAAAAAATGTGAGCCAAAAGAACAAAAGCTGAAATTGCAGGCCAAGGAGTCGACCCTCAGTTACTGATATTGCGGCCTGAGGGTCGCGATCATGATTAGTCAATAAGTCAATAAGATTACAATTGTGATGTGACACCACGATCACGATCCATAGATGGTGATCGCGGTAGAATGGAAAAGTTTTAAGGGCATTTTTGTAATATTTTACAAATGTGGAATCGGGGCTTAAATTGGGTTTTTAATTTATTTTCCACATCATCTTTTATCATACATATTATCCTATCCTTAGTTTAGGGTTTATCACTTGGATCTTGGAGCTTAAATTTACACTAATTTGAGACAAGATTAAATTAGAGGAGCTTTAAAGTGTAGATTTGGCTTTTTCTATTGAAGATTTATTTTAGTCTAAAGTATGAATTTTTCTCTCTTTATTTTCTTATGTAAAACTTTGATTGAAATTTTGGTATATTTGTTTTCATTATCCTTATGATGTGCTAGATCTACCTCTTGGGATTATGCCAGATTAGGGTGTAAATATGTGTAGGATTGATTTGTTTATGCATTTACTAATTTGTGATGTAGGTTCTACTATTACTTGAGTAAATTGATTGTGATTTGTTGGTGAAAACCCCAAGTACCCAAATGGGTTTGATTAATGAAAATCCTAATCTCTTGAAAGCTCAAAGCATCCTTAAAAAGAGGGATGTGGCAACCAAAGCAATAGTAAACACTTTATGGGTATGTCTTTCCAATTTTTCACTATCTTAGACATATAGGTGATTATGAGGTTGATTATACCTTGGGTATCATCCTATAAATAGGGATACCCAATTTAGGTATTGGGTGGATTTAATTGACACACTCGTTATGCACTCGAAAGGGTCAATGAGTGACATCTTTGAGGTTTTATTGAAAAACTAGCCTCAAAGACACTAAACCTAGCCTAGCACATCATCAATAATTAGAATTTGCACCGAATTATCATGTTGTCGTGCATAACTTGCCCCTAGGAAAACATAGTCTTAAGATCCTTTTTAATTGATTATACTCTAATTATTCTTGTCTTGAATTAATCGTTTAGAAGCCTAAAATTAATCATATCTTTGAAAACATTTAAAACCCCCCAATTTTTACATCTTTGTATCTTATGTTTGAATTTAGTAGGTACTTTCATTTCAAACTTACCCATTCACCACTCACATTGTTCCTCATGGATTCAACACCAACTTTTGTTGGGTTATTATATTAACAATAATTGCCTTGCACTGAAATTGACATGTAAGTTGAGAGTTATAAAAAATGGCGCCGTTATCGGGGAACAATTTAGTGTATTGAGTTAGTTTTAAATTCTATCTTACTTTCTTGAATTCAAACTTGTAAATATTTGATTGTGATTTTCTTTTGTTTATTATGTTAGATAGATTTTTATATTTGATTAATTATTACTATGGCATCTTCAAACGAATATGAGTTTGGTGGTTGTAGATCTTCTCTTGATGATCCATGACTATATTATGGTGGACCTTAGTTTTGGCGAAATTGTAGATATGCTCCTTGGAGAGAGATATGTGCACCATCTTGATCTTATAGGGAGTATGGTTGTTCTCTATGAAGTGGTTGAGATGGATATTGGATTAATTGTCCAAATGCCCCTACCCCATTATGCTAACCTAATTGCTAGTTCTTCTTATGACTTTTATAGGTCTTATGATGAGAAAAAGGGATCAAAATATGCCGAAGACAATGGGATTGAAACAATGCTTCAACTTATCTTGGATAAAGTGGACACAACGAGGGATAACATACATCTTATGCATCAATCAGTAGGGCATGTAATAAGGAAATCAAAAGGCTGGAAGAGATAGGTAATAAAGCCAATCTTTCTAATACCATGATTATACCCGCTCTACTAAATGAGCTTGATATGAAACAATCCTTGATGATTTCCTAACCAACCGAACCTAATATAGTTGAAGATGCCGCAATTTAAGAAATAAAACTAGAGTAGAAAAAAGAAGCCAAGAAAACCTCTTATTAAGACTCTAGTCCATTTTGGATTGAGAATGTCGAGAAGGATGAGACCTCAAAATTAGGAAGAAAACCGCACTCAGACCACTTTTCAACATTATGCTTGGTGGATGTGATGTAAATCGAACCACCCAAGCAAATGATGAATTTTGGAGATAAGGAGGAAAATCCCTACATTTTGGAGTTTGTCATTCCAAAAGGACAAAATTAATCCCCTCACTTGAAGGCTAATAAATGCAAAATTCATTGTGTAACAAGTGAATTTCTTATGCTCTCACCAATACCCAATGAGCCTATTAGAAAGTTTGATATGAAGTTGTGTAAAAATTTTAAATCTTCAAAGTGGTGGGATAAAAAATATTTCATTGTGTCCCCACATTTACCCAAAGTACCTTGAAGATGTATTGAGATAAAGTTGGGCTGCCGATTTAAGTTTTCTAAATGGAGAGATAAATGATAGGTAAAAGATGTCGTGCCGTGACTTTAACTAAGGCGCTTCTTGGGAGGCAACGCAAGAAATTTTTCTTGATATTTTGTAATGCTTTTGGTTCAATTTTGAGCTTGTTTTTTGGTGTTTGTATGTGATAGCACAAGTTGGAATGAGTACTTTAGAAATGAAACTCTGGATATCTATATTGGACTTTCACTTTATCACTCTCCTCTCTTAAGTAAACTTACAATGTATGATCTCTAAATTATAAATGATGATCACATCTCATGATTTTTTTTGGTTTGAATTTAGTTCATTTGATCTTAATTTGGTAGAATATGGTTGTTGGGCTGAAGATTTTTGAATGTGTACCTTGTCTCAAATTCTAAATTGCAAAATTCTTGTTTCTATACACTAGGGCACACCATTTGTTTGATGAAACACCCACTTGAGATTTGTTTGATTAATTAAGTGGTGGGTGATTTAATTAGGTTAGTATGATTAAAAGTGGCGTAGTTGGTGATGAAATGGTGCATTGGGCTTGTTCACATGTGTTAATATTTTAGCTATTCAAGCTCTTACTTTTCATGCACACCAATTGTTCGTTAAAATATTAATAAGAGAGAAATGCCTTATATGCTTGTAAAGGTTAATGTGAACTTTCTCGGGGCATTGTGTGATTAGTTTTGGAGTATAGCTTTTAGTCCAATCGGTCTTAAAAATGAGATAATTGGTGGTTTTTGGTTGAATTTGTTAATAAATGTAGAGTTCATGGTGTGATCGATTATTGTACAGGTTAAGTCTAAGTAACTCCAGAGACATGAATGCTTCCCTTGCTCTATGATAGATTGGGGACACCATTCTTAAAGTTATAGGGTCATTTGTGTTCCTATTGGTGCCATGAGTGTTTTATGAGCTAAATAGATGCCATGTAAAGTTGTGAGAAAAGAATCCTATGAAGTGTACTGATAATGTTTCCTTGCATTCACCTATGTTTTTCTTTAATTGTTTAGGAAGAAAAATTCAAAAAAGTTTTCCGAATGTCATTGGCAAGAAATAAAATGATTTTGACATTTTTCAAAAAATATAGTTTTATTGGTGAAAAAGATCATGGATGTTTTTGAGATTTCTTTTGAGTGAGACCATTAAATTGCATTTTGGGCTCTCTCTTTAGAAGAATGAGTCCTTCTCTCGGAGTTACTTATTAAGCTCAAATTGGTTGGGAGATTAACTTTTTTGTCTTTGAGTATGATGCTATGTATGGTGAGATTTTTGAATAATTCTTATACATATGTGTAGTCTAGAAGTTTCCCTGAGTGTGTTCAATTCAAAATCCTAGACAAGCATGGTTTGAAGAATGACCAAGGCCATTTTTGACCCTTCACATAGCCAAAATTTCACCTCAACTTTATTCCCAAGTTAACCCTTTTGAGCCTTTTTGTCCATTTTTCTTCCTTTCTAAAATAATAACCTTGCTAAAACACCGAAGCCCTTTTTAAAATTTTCCTTTTTGCACTTAAAATCCTTTAATGCATTGAATAATTCAAAGTAATGGAATGAAGACGAAGCCTAAGTTTGGGGGGGGGGGTTGATGTGATGTGCTAAGATGAGCCAAGAGAGGTGTATGTAAGAAATCATATTCTTAAGGGACAAGGGTAATACTTCATGGTAAAGTTATTAATCCTAGATTATTAAATATGATGAGAAATGAGGCAAATAAGGTGGCTAAGTAGCGCTTAAAGTTAGAAAGTCTTTTGAAAAAGCCAAAGAAATGAAGAAACAACATAGTGACTTTGAATTGTTTTGTAAATGCTTAAAAAATAGGGAAATATGGGAAATAATTTGAAGGAAGATAAGGTGGATAGTTTGAAAATCTTGGGGTATAAAGAGTTGAGAAATTACATTGAAGAAGATATTTTAGTCATTTGATCCATAGATATTCCTTCCCGCATTTAAACCTTCATCTTGTCCAGCAAGACCTTGTTGATTCCAAACTTGGAAAGTATATATTAGTGGCAAAAAACAAATAGGAAAAGCCTATGTTTCTACTCATTGTCCTTGAATTTCTTTGAGAGAGTGAGTGTGGATTCTTTCATTATTTGAGCTCCTTTAGAGATTTCAATGTCAATTATGTGTGTGGAGCTAACTCTTGCTTATGAGCGGCATAGATACTTTGGAGTAGAGGGTGAAATCTTACTCTCAATTTGGGTAAATGGGTGAAGTAATTTGTATTGTAAAGATTTAGAAATTTTTTGAAGATTTTGTGTTTCCTCTTAAGATTCTTTGTTGATTTGTAAGATTCATTTGTTACAAACTTACATTCTTGCTTCAAAATATTTGCTTATTGAAAAATTTTGGTTCACTTATTGCCATGACATGCTTGGAAAGTCTTTGTAGAGTTTTGTTAGCTTAGTCCTTTAATATAGTTTTCTTTTGGGTGGAGTTGAGTTAAATTCCCTATCTTGTTGAATTGTTCTTGGTTGCTTGAGGACAAGCAATAGTTTAAGTTTGGAGGTGTTGATAAGTCATCAATTTGACAACTTACTAACATTTTTAAACCTAAATTATCATGCTTTTTTATTGATTTGTTGTTACTTTCTTACTTAATGCTAATTTGTGTAGGTAAAAGTGAAACGAGAATACAAGTAGGGAAACTTGATAAATATGAGCTAAGGAGAAGGTGAAAGAGAAGAAATGTGATAAAATAGAACAAAATCTAAAATTGTAGGCCCAGGAGTCGACCCTTAGCTACCGCGATCGCGGCCTGAGGGTCTCGATCGTGATCGATGAACAAATCAAGTAGAGTGCGATCATAATATGACAACCGTAATTGTAGTGTCGCAATTGCGGTTCAAAGATGGAGATCGTCGTAGAGCAAAAAAACTTCAATGGTTTTTTTGTAATATTAGGCAAATATGGAATTGGAGCTTAAATTGGGTTTTTAGTTTAGGGTTTATCACTTGGAACAAGGAGCTTAAATTTACACTAATTTGAGACAAGATTAAATTAGAGGAGCTTTAAAATGTAGTTTGGATTTTTCAATTGAAGATTCATTTGACTCTAAAGTGTGAATTTTCCTCTCTTTATTTTCTTATGAATAACTTTGATGGACATTTTGGTACATTTTTTTTCATTATCCTTATGATGTGCTAGATCTACCTCTTGGGATTATGCTAGATTAGGGTGTAAATATGTGTGGGATTGATTTGTTTGTGTATTTACTAATTTGTGATGTAGGTTCTACTATTACTTAAGTAAATTGGTTGTGATTTGTTGGTGAAAATCCCAAATACCCAAATGGGTTTGATTAATGAAAATCCTAATCTCTTGAAAGCTCAAAGCATCCTTAAAAGGGGGGTTTGGGTGAACTTTAGGAACTCACCTCATCATTAAAAGAGGGATGTGGCAACTAAAGCAATAGTAAACACTTTATGGGTATGTCTTTCTAATTTTTCACTATCGTATACATAAGAGTGATTAGGAGGTTGACTATACCATGGGTATCATCCTAGAAATAAGGATACCCAATTAAGGTATTGGGTAGATTTAATTGACACACTCGTTAGGTACTCGAAAGGGTCAATGAAGGACATCTTAGAGGTTTCATTGAAAAACTAGCCTCAAAGACCCTAAACCTAGTCTACTTTATTATCAACTATTCGAATTTGCACCGAATTATCATGTTCCCATGTATAACTTGCCTCTAGGAAAGCATAGTTCCAAGATCCATTTTAATTGATTATACTCTAATTATTCTTAGTCTTGAATTAGTCGTTTAGAAGCCCAAATTAATCATATCTTAGAAATTTTTTAAACCCCCCTAATTTTTACATCTTTGTATCTTAAGTTTGAATTTAGTAAGTAATTTTATTTTGAACTTACCCATTCACCACTCACATTACTCCTCGTGGATTTGACCCTGACTCTTGTTAGGTTATTATATTGACAACGACTACCTTGCATTTAAATTTTCATATAAGTTGACATTATAAAAGATAATTTTGAGTCCGTTCCATCATATCCTCCTTATAGATTCTGCGGGCAGGTAGACTGTGGGTTTTGTGAAAAAGGAGGAACAATTATTTTAAATATGGTTAGGTTGGTCACTGTAGAGGGATTTTCTTTCTAAGGTTGCTTTGGTGTCAAACATGATTATTGTTTCCACTTTATCATCAGCTCTTACACCAAAAGGTCCTATTTATGCTTTTAGTATCAATACAGGCCAAAATTGCTCATATGATCTTACTACTCTCTAGGACTCTGAGGTATCTCTCGATGTCATTACTGGTATATTACTTATATTTTCTCGTGATGTGTATTTCTTGATTTATTTAGGGTCTACTCTTTTTTATGTGACCTTATTTATTGCTGTGCATTTTGGTTTTGGTCTTGATTTCATCCTCGATCCTTTTTCTATTTTTACCCGAGTGGGTGACTCGATGGTTGCTAAAAGTGTCTATAGGGGTTATGTGGCATTTGTTGGTGGTAGAGAAACTCTGGTAGATCTGATAGAGTTAGGCATGATTGATTTTGATTTCATATTAGGAGGGATTGGTTAAATTCATACTATGCCATTCTTGCTATGCCTCCATAGATAGTTGAAACCATAAGGTCATATTTAAATTCCCTAATAAGCTATTCATTGAGTGGGAAGGGGGTTATCTAGTGCCCAAGGGAAGATTTATATCATATCTTAAAGTCGGGAAGTTGATTTACAAGGGATGTTTTTATCATTTGGTCCGAGATATAGATTCGAACGCAGAGGGTCCTTCATTGATATCCATTTCAATGTTTAATAAATTTCTTGAGGTATTTTTTAATGATCTTCCTAGTGTTACTCCTGATAGGGAGATTGTTTTTGGGATTGACCTTATTTTGGACACCGTCCTATCTCTATCCCTTCATATAGAATGGCTCTAAATAAGTTGAAGGAGCTTAAAAGGCAGCTAAAAAACCTCCTTAACAAGGGTTTTATCCATTCTAGTGTGTCTTGGTGGGGTGCTACTATTTTGTTCGTGCATAAAAAGGACGGTTCCTTTTGAATGTGAATTGATTACCGTCAGTTAAATAAGGTTACAGTGAATAATAAGTATTTTTTTCCTCGAATTGATGATTTGTTTGAACGGCTTAAGGGTGCTAGGTGTTTCTCTAAGATTGATCTCAAATCGGGTTATCATCAACTAAAGATTGGGGAATTGAATATCCCTAAGACTACCTTCCAAATGTGGTATGGTCTTGATGAATTATTAGTCATGTCTTTTGGTTTAACTAATGCCCCAGTGATATTCATGGACTTGATGAATAAGGTCTTCCGTTAGTTTTTAGATTTATTCATTATTATGTTTATAGATGATATTTTGGTGTATTCCAAGAGTGAAGCAGATCATGCTAGTCACCTCCATACGGTATTGTAAACCTTGAAATATCAGTATTTGTAGGCTAAGTTTTTGAAGTACGAATTCTGGTTGAAGGTTTTACTTTTTTGGGTCATGTCTTTTCTAGCAAAGGGATCATGGTGGATCTACAAAAAGTTAAAATGGTTAAGAAGGTGAAATTTTTGTGGTCTGATGCTTGTGAGGGCAGTTTTGGGAAGCTGAAAGATAAGTTGAATTCAACTCTAGTTTTAACTCTGCCTAAAGGCTCTGATGGTTTTGTTGTCTATTTTGATGCGTCTCATGTGGTACTTGGTTGTGTGTTGATACAGCATGGTAGGGTGGTGGCCTATATTTTTAGGCTGTTGAGAGTTCATGAGAAAAACTATCCAACACATTACTTGGAATTGTTGGCTGTGGTGTGTGCATTGAAGATTTGGCATCATTATTTGTACAGAGTCCATATAGATATTTTTTTTGATCATTAGAGTCTGCAATATGTATTCACTTAGAAGGAGTTGAATCTTAGGAAAATGAGGTGGCTTGAGTTACTGAAAGACTATGACATGAGTCTCCACTATCACCCAGGTAAAGCTGATGTTGTTGCTGATGCCCTTAGCAGGTTATCTATGAGAAGTCTAGCTTATATGAATGAGGAGAAGAGGGAGTTGGGGAAAGATATTCACCATTTGGATAACCTTGGAGTTCGTCTCCTAGACTCTGAGGATCGTGGTGTATTTATGCAACAGGTGGAGAAGTCATCCATTATTGCTGAAATAAAGTATAAGCAGGTACTAGATCCTGTCTTACTGAAGATTAAGTGAGATGTGGGTCAAAAAAAGGTTTAAACTTTTGAGATTGGTGGTGATGGTATCTTGAGGAACCAAGGTAGATTATGTGTTCTCGATGTAGATAGGTTGAGAGAGAGGAACTTGGTTAAGGTTCATGAGTGGAGTTATGTCATTCATCCTGGTTCAATAAAGATATATCATGGTCTTAAAGAGATTTATTGGTGGAACAATATTAAGTGAGATATGGTCGGTTTTGTGGCCAAATGCATGGTGTGTTAACAAGTGAACTCGAGCACTTAAGGACTGGTAGGTTGACTCAAAAGACTGAGTTGCCTATGTGGAAGTGGGAAGAGATTAATATGGATTTTGTTATGGGTCTTCCTCGATCTCAGAATCAGTTTGACTTGTTTTGGGTCATTGTTGATAGGATGACTAAGTCTGCTCACTTCTTGCCAGTGAGGACTAATTATTCGGCAGAAAATTATGCGAAGTTGCTCCATTAAGATATTCTGAAATTTCACGGAGTGCCTATTTCTATCATATCAGATCGTGGTACTATGTTCTCACCACATTTTGGCATTCGTTTGTTAGAGGTTTGAGAGCTAAGGTGAGCCTTAGTACTGCATTTCACCCGTAGACAAATGGGCAAGTAGAAAGGATGGTATAGGTCTTGGAAGATATGCTTTGAGCTTGCGTGATTGAATAGTGGTAATTGGATTGATCATTTACTTCTCATAAAGTTTACATATAATAATATTTATCACTCTAGAATTATGTTGGAACCCTTATTGGTTATACCACACAGTGATGGACCAGGTCCCTTAAAGTCAATCATAGGCAGACAAATGCTAATCGTATAGGATAACAAAAGACATATCAGGAAGTATAAAAACATAGATTTTGTGCAGAAACCCAAGAAGTAAAAAACCATAACTTGCCCTCACAAGCACCAAGGAAACCACTATAATCAATCTCCTGATTATAGTCTAGATTTTAGCGTACCTCGAGGCTCCTTTTGGTTATAGGAACTCTATGAATTTTCATAACTCTACCAAGGACCCTCTAAGCTGATTAACTCTAATCAACCTCACGTAGGCAAATCTAACTAAGCATATCTTTCAAAAGAAAAGCACTAATCTTACAACATGAGTAGTTTAGTTACAAATTATTACTAACTCAAGAACACTTACTTACCCACTCTTTAAGCATATTAAAAAGATAAGAACATTGGAATACTTGTTCAACCTTGAAATGAAGTTTTCGCTGACTTACTTCGCTCTTTAGATTTGTGGAAAAAAAATCATTTATTGAAGAAACATCTCTTTCATTTATAGCTAAGTGATAAATGGGGATGAAAGATCATTGGAAAAACTGTCCTAATCAGTACAAAATAGCACCTGCAAGTTTGTTACACTAAAGGACAAAACTATGGAGACAATGCATGCCAGCTATACTGTATCTTACACATCCAAGGACCTGGTCCCTTGTAGTTTAGCTGCTCATCGTCAAAACTACATATAGAAATTTTTACCCTTTTTGATGGTGACAAACTTAACCATAAAATTTTATCATTAGTGCTTATTCATCATATTTAATTAGAGTGATTCCCACCTGAAGATGAATGTTCCCCTTATCGTCATGCTTTGTCCATCATCCAATACAGGGACCTGGTCCCTTTTTTTTATTTGTAGAAAAAACCTCTGATATCTTCCCTCTATCAACATGACTCCCTTTATTCATCTACTCAACACATCATATACTTCCCCCTATCAGCTTTCCATTCAAATCAGCAACTCAAATTACCTATTACCTGGTCCCTACTACATGAACTCAGTAGTAGTATTCCCTCTTTTGGTGTCATTGAAAATTAAGATAGTAAACCAAGAGTAAATTAAGCATGAATTAGTTAGCTAATGGCCACTGAGAAAGAACTAACATAAATAATAACTTTGCAATTAATAGAGAACAAATGTTACATATAAAGTAAAGATTCATTCATAAGTAGTATAAGTATCATTGCAGTGCATAAATTAAATATTCATAGGGAAAAATCCACAGGAATCAAGAGGGATTAATAGGTACAGGACTGGGAAAAAGATTTTGTAGGAGTAGGGTCAGGTTGTTATTGAGATGCCTAACCTCTCCAATCAGGTTAAGGACCTCATCAGTTAAGATTAACACCCTCTTCTTCAGTTCAAAATTTTTAGTTCTGAGTATTTTAGTGTAACATGGGCTTCTTTTTGAGAATTGTTGAATTGTAACATGGAGCTTTCTGATTTCTTCATCCTTGGAAGCTAGGTTGAACTTCAGTTCCTCTATTACCTTATTGAGGCCCCTTTGATAAATGCTACATGGTTTGACATATTCAGTCTTGACCAGTGTTTTATTGTCACGCATTTGAACTACAAAAACTTGGGTACAGATTCACATACAATGCCACAATGATTATGTACTTTGTTTAGCCAAAATACATAGGGCATGCCATTTTTTCCATCTTTCTAAGAATGACTTTGTGAATGTGTTATATCATCAATACAGGCAGATAAATAAATTCAAAGCTACTCAGGAATTCCATCATATACAAATCAATGGATGAGGTAATGTTTTTATTTTGTGACCTATGTAGAATTACCTTGTTCACAAAGTCAAAGACTAATTGAAAATCATTCTTAAGTGATTTCCTATTCACTATAGCCATAAAATTTCCATTGATTTTAATTGAATTGGCTAAGAATTCTATTGAAGAAAGCTGCTTGGAGACATTTCTCACGCCATATATAGGAACTTCAAAAATCATTCCCATTGTTTCCTCATTCAACTTTATTTCCTTTTCTTGGACCTATGCTGTTAGACTCATGCCATCTTTTGAAAATTCCAAAGTGAAATTGAATTCCCTGACTATCTCAACTAAAATAGTACGAATAGGTCCTTCCATGAGATGTATCCAACCTTGATGTTTTACCAGCTCAATAAGTTCAACCATACTAGGTTTTGCTAGCATATTTGAATTAAAAATCCTTCTAGTTAACACCTTTTGATTCTTCAAGAATATGTTTCTTTCTTCCTTGAATACAACCTCATTTTTTCCCCCATTCTTTCTTCTAGTACTAGTGATCACAAATTATCTTTCAGCTACTTTTCTCTTCTTGGTACCAAGTTCCTCAAGATTCAGCTACTTTTTAGTAAAACTTCTAGACTATTTTCAAAGATCCTTGGTATTTTCTGACATCAATTTTCTTATGATCAACTATGCTTTTCCTGGGATTTTTGATAATAAGATGAGATTTTTAGAAACCGAGGTTTCATCCACTACACACTATCATAACAGTTTTAAGATTCAGGAAAGATTCTTCATTAACAAGTTGAGTGATGAAAGAGTTAAGCTTTGGAAAAATAGGAGAAAAAGGCTATTTTTCAAGATGGTTTACGAAGGAATTTTTATTAATTCTCAGCTCAGAATCCTTAGAAGGAAAGGAAACTGGTAGAGATACAACTATTAAGAAGGTTTTTTTCTTAGAAGCAGTATTTGGAATTTAGATTTTCCTTTTTTGATAAGATAAGGAGTGGGTGCATCAAAATTTAAGAAATAATGAGCAAAAGAAAGGGTATTATGTGGGAATAAGATATAGACATTATAAGATCTTAGGTGGATCACGTTCTCTTTTAGAATAAGATAACTTTTTTCTAACACAAGGACAAGAAGGATGGGACGTTTTCTTGGCAGAGCAAAAATAATTTGCACATACAAGATACTAACCTGAGAGATAGGACCAGGTACCTCTCTAGTTTGTGTGAATCTTCAACTTTGTGCTTGTCAATTTGTCCACCTCTAAAGTTTTTCCCATGGATGTATACCTATAAGGGTATGGTACTGAGTTTGACCGACAAGTACTAATTTACCAAGGATACCTGCCTCCTGAACATTGCCAAATTTTGTGAGAAGACACTGATTCACTAATAGTAGGTCAGATTAGTCTGATCAATCCAAACATTAGCTTGATAGATTCATTACACCACATGATACCAGGACATGTTTTGGAAATAGGTCTAAGGACCAGGTCCTCGACTTGGCATTCTTCAAATGTCAAGAGTTCCTTCTGCATTACTTTGATCTTGCTAGCTTTTTTCACATCTTCGAGATTATTCCTAGGATGGGAATGATAATAATATAAGACACCTTCACCTTGAAGTGTCTTAGGAACGAGACTACAACTAGACCTTTCATTTCTAGCCTTGAGCAGTTATATAACAATTTATTTTTATGCTTGCAAACCCTTTCTCCCTCTTATATTCATAATCATTGGTTAGATCTAGGAACCCATATGAGTTTGAGTTCCCAGTAGAAGGATAGAGGTATAATTAAATTCTTCTTAGCCCATATGAGCAGTGATAGGTTCCTCTTTACCCTTTTTAGTGTCTCGAAGCCCTTAGGATGTGCAATCTCCTACTGAATGTATTCATTATTCTTCAATTTAACCTTAAGCCAGGACTAACATTTTTCTTTCAAATGTCCATATCTTCCATAGTGAGTAGACAAGAGTTCATGCCCTTTGGTTCTAACATAATGAGCATTCTTTCCTTTAGACTCAGCAGGTTGGGATTTTCCTTAACAACCAGATCTCTACATTCATTAACACCTCAACTAGTCACTTTAAAAAGGATAAGTGAGGAAGTAATCCATTTAATAGACTTGTTCAACTCATCTTTCAAGCAGACCAGGTCCCTCTCTAATTCATCATCCTTGTGAAGTGCTGACATAAGGTGTATTTATAAAGCTTTGAATTTCTACTCAGGATAAATTTAAAGCCTTGAGGCTTCCTTCTTCCCTTCACCATCTACAAAATTTACTTTTTTCCAGATTACTCATTAGACTTAGATTTTTAGATTTCATCTTTTTGAACAACTCTTTAGTTTCAGAAATTTTGAGAGTTAAAGAAATTAATCTATGCTCTTGATTTAATAATTTTTCTTCTAAGTCATTCTTCTCAGCAATTAGTTCACATACAGAGTCTATCAATACACTTGAAAGCCTTTTTATTTTCCTAGCAATGTAATTAGCTAGATTCTTCTTAATATCGGATAAAGTTAGCTCTTTACCTTTTCATTTTGTGTGTCTACCCTAAGTGGAAATAAGGAATCATAGATAATTGTACCTTCTTCTACTTCTATCATAAAAACATTTCCAATTTTCTCATCTTTATCTAATTCACTAGAGAAATCTCCCCATGCTATCAAAGCTTACTTTACTGCAAAATCAGCTGTGACCTTCCTTCTTGAATTTTTAGGGACCCGATCCTTGTTCTTTTCTTTATCACCTACAGTCTTGAGGTACCCTTGGTAATTTATCCTTTTTAATGGACAATCCTTAATGAAATCCTCTGGACTTCCACATTTGTGACATACCTCAACATTGTTTTAATTTTTGCTGCTACTTATTTTTCCTTGGAACTGACAACTCATCTTCAAGGCTCTAACAATCCTAATTGCCAGATAGGAAACATTAGTGTCTTCTTCAACAGAATCAAATTTGGAAGCTTTTAAAGCAAGGATTTTCACTTTTTTGCATCATTCTTCTCCATCCCTTGCTACTTCTTGAGCTCAAGTGTCTTTAGATTTCCAATTAGTTCATTCATAGAGAGAGTCCTCATGTTCCTTACCTCAGTATTAGCATATACTTTGGTTTACCATGATTTTTGTAGAACCCTAAGAATCTTTCTCACTTTCTTGTACAATAGAATCACTTCCCCTAAGTAGTGAAGCTTATTTATGATGGATGCGAATCTTGTGTGCATTTCTTATATTGTCTCTCCTTCTCTCATGGTGAAGAATTCATATTAGGTAGTCATCATGTCAATTTTGGAATCCTTCACATCAATAGTACCTTTATGAGCTATCTTCAAGCAGTCCCAAATTTCCTTGGTTGTTTCACAAGCTAAAATCCCATTGTATTCATCTGGTCCTATGTAGAAATTAGTTTCTTTGCTTTGTAGTTTGTCTTAATTTTTTTTGTCTTCATTATTAAACTCTCTCCTACTTTTGATGACTATTTTTGTAACATCTCTTCTTAGACTTCTTTAAAAGAAACATGACTTCCATCAAGGGTTATGTCCATCAGTTCAGTATTTTTAGCCATGATGAAGTCAAACATCTTTATTTTCAATGACCTATAGTACTATCCATTCAATTTGGGTGGTCTAGTGGTTGATTACCTATTTCCTAGGTTAGGTGGAGAAGTTATGCTAACTAAGACACTCTAGGTGTGAACCTTGTAAAGTGACCTCTTTGATACCAATTATTAGAACCCTTTGGGGTTGTACAACATAATGAAGGTCTAGTTGCCGCAAAATTAATCATAAGCAGACAAACAATAATCACACAGGAAAACAAAAGACAATACAGGAAGATTAAGAACCCAAAGATTCTTATGTGGAAACCCATGAAGGTAAAAACCATGGCTTGCCCTCATAAGCTCCAAATAAACCCACTATAATCAACCTCTTAGTTATAGTCTAGATTTCAACCTACGTCTAGGCTCCTTTTAATAGTAGCCACTCTACTACAAGCTCATCTTTGTAACTCTACCAAGGACCCTTTATCCTAAATTAACTCTAATCATCCTCTCACTTAGGCAACTCTTTCTAAGCACCTCTCTCAAAAGAAAAATACTACTCTTACAACATGAGTAGTTCAGGTACAAATTAGTACTAACTCAAGAATACTCACTCAATCATAATTTATGCATATTACAAAGATAAGATCATGAGCAATGCTTGATCAATCTTGAAATAGAGTTTTTGGTGCCTTACTTCACTCTTTAGATTTGTGTAAAAAACTTATTTGATGAACAAATGTCTGTTTCCTTTTATAGCTGAGTGATGATTAGGGAAATATTATTGGACCAACTATCCTAATTAGTATAAAATAACACCTGCAATTTTGTTACCCAAGAGGATAAAACTATGGAAATAATGCATGCTAGTTGTATTGTATATTGCACATCTAGGGACATGGTCCCTTACAGTTTAGCTGATCATTATCAAAAATACATATAATACATTGGTATAGCTCTTTTTAAGGTGTTGTATGGTAGGAGGTGTCATTATCCTATTGGGTGGTTTGGGGTTTGTGAGGTAGATATGTTTGGCATAGATTTTGTTCACCAAGCGATGGAAAAGGTGAAGGTTATTTGAGATAGATTAAAGTTTTCCAAAGTTTCTAAAATTCCTATTCAAATGTGTCGTGTAGGGAGTAAGAGTTTGTGGTTGGTGACTGGGTATTCTTGAAGGTATCTCACATAAAGGGAGTAATGCAATTTGTAAAAAAGGGAAAACTCAGTCCCCGATATGTTGGCTCATACTTGGTCTTGGAGAGGATTGATAATGTTATGTATGAATTAGAGTTGCCTCCTAGTTTGATCTCCATTCATCTTGTGTTCCATATGTCAATGTTGAGAAAGTGTGTGGGTGATCCATCAATAATTATGCCTATCAAGGATATTGGTGTTTTGAATTCTTGTCTTATAAGGAAGTCCAGTTTATATATTGGATCAAAAAGTTCATCGGTTGTAAAAGAAGTTTGTGGATTTGGTAAAGGTTCTTTGGAGGAACCATAAGGTTGAAGAGGCCACTTGGGAAGTGAAAGAGGACATGAATTCCAAGTATCTATTCTTGTTTTCCACTCTTGAAAATTATGTGTAAGGTATGTGTTATTCTTCACATTTTTATTTTTTGACTTTGTTAAAGAAAAGAGTGATTTCCTTGGCATCTTTATTTTCAGAGTTTTTAAAGGTAATATTAGGGGAGTACAGAGTTAAATTGTGTTAGAAATTTCCTTATCCCATCATTCACGATGAATGATCCAAGTGGAGGAGAATGTAATGCCCTGGTTTTTTGGCCATTAAAATCTAAAGCTTTGGGCTTACTACCTTGGTCACAAGTCGTGGTGATGATTTGTGAGATATGGTCATGGGTCATAGGACCCAGGTCATAACCAAATCAATAACTTTATGGCAAAGGTCTACTCTGAGTATGAGTGGCTCACTATAAGCCATGAGGATTTCTAATAAGTCATAGGTTCAAATCGTAGGATGTCCAGTGTTCAATTTATTTGGGTTTTGTGTTACTCATGACTAGACCTTATGAGTCATAAGATCTCTATATGAGTGGGTTAGTAAAGTCGTAAGGTGGGCAGTGTTTAGAGGTCCTAGTCACTATCTTAGTTATGACTCGTGGTCATGAGTCGTAATATGTGGGTACGAGTAAAGGGGTTGACTTCTAACCAAAGGCAAATTTTTCCCATATTTTAAGTTGAGGGTATTCTGAATATTTCCCCACTTACCCAACTTAAAAACCACATCTTATAACTTCCTTAGGGTGTAATTATCTATCATAAACATATCAAATAACCTCTTAGAACACTCTCAAATCCTCAAGGTCAATAACACTTAGGGTTGTAACCAAACAAATTAATTAGGGCTTTCAAGAGTGATTAATCTCATACTTCTTGGTAATTAAGGCGTGTTACTCTTCCCTCATTGTTAATTTTACAAAAGCATGTGATTTAATGTATTGTTCCTAAGACTATTATTTTGGTTTTGTAAACAATGGTTGGGGTTTTTGAATGTTATGAATTGAACAATGTTTTTCATAGTTTATACATAAAATTTTCACAATTTTAATATAGTTTTTAACTTGTGGGTGCATGGGTATGGTGAGTGAATTAGGAAATTGTGATTTTCCCAAACTTGTGCCTTTGATGAGGTTATAAGCCCAACCCTATAATGTGAAATTGGTTTTAGTAATGAGAACTATAGGAATTTGTAACAAAATTGAACTAGTCTTGAACTATTGCATGATATAAAGAAGTATTTGAAATACAATTGTATGATTTAATGAACAAATGGAGTCAGTTTTCCCAAATGTGTATTAGTGAACAAAGGGCGTTTTTCTCCCCAAGTTAATGAAAATTTTTTTGGCATGATGTGTTACCTTGCAAGTTTAGTTGGTATGATAGTACCAACAATGTATGCCTAAAATTGTAATGTGGTTCATTAAATGGGAATGTGTGACAATTGTTTTAATTAGGATTTAATAAGGGTTGTGTATCTTAGTCGTAAAAGTGGAGGTTTGAGTGATTAATTCTAGAAATCACGTTGGCCGATGCAGGGGTTAAAGTGATCAAGGAGGTTCAAGTCCCTCTTATTATTATTTCATGATTTGGGAGGTTTGAGTCTCCTAGAAATTATTATATGATCAGGTTCTTAAGTCACTTTGGTATATTTTGGAAGGTTTGAGTGCATATATATGAGATAATTCTCTGGTTTGTGCGGCTACATGCTCTGGGGAACAAACAAGGGGTGAGAGTTAGGGACTATATAGCCCGCGGGTACTATTATATATAGGTTGACCTACACAATCTAAGCTAAAGTTTTGAAACTTATGTTAAGCCTTATTGCCTATCCCAGCATATGATATATATATGTATGTATATGTATATGTTTATGCATTTGATTATGTGCACTGGCTTTAAGTGATTTTAAACTTTTGATCATATCATTATGTTATCCTTATTCTTGAGTTACATGCTAGCGTTCACCATACTAACCATCATTGAATGTTGTATCCCCATGCAATGAAGGAATTGGTGATACTTCCAATCCTCCTACTCAGTGACTAGGTTATTCAGGGACAACCATTGAGTCAAACAAAAGTGGTGAGCTTTCATACTTTGGCGGACTCTATTTAATGTTATGGATTTCTTTATAAATTAACTATTCCTTTGGTTTTGGTTTTGGCTTTTGTTAGGGGCATGTCCCAACTGGATATTCTTTGGTTTTGATTACAGGCTTTGTCAGATTACTGTTGTCATGGGCAGTGTCAGTATTGGATTGGTATTGATACTAATATCAGTTGGGTTTGGTTCTAGACTTACTTTAATGTCTTTAAATTAATATTCTCTTATCTTGTTAGATGTTTGAAATTTGACCTACTTTGGGGTGTGGTGTGTTTGGTTTGGTATAGGGGGTGATCTTCAATTGACATAGGACTGGAGATACCCTTATGGCCAAGCCCTAGTTTGGGTCGTGACATCCCCACCATGTAATAGCAAACCCTTCAAATTATGATATGGGATAACTACTCCCCGGTCACCATGTCCTCTTTGAATCCTTGGTCAATTCCTTATGTACTCGTCAAACATATCTACTTTATCATCTTTCTCAAACTTATCTTATGGATCTTCTACAATTTGGTTAGGTTGATTTAGGTTAAGTGGTGCTTGAGGTGGTGGATTTTTGTTTGGTGGTTATTGAGGTACTTGTTCATGGGGTATTTGGTGATTTGGATCTTGGTTTCATAGAATTTCTCAGATTAATTAGTTGAATTAAGGTTGGCGTTTTTGAATGGGATTTCAGTTTTATGAATAGGTAGTTGCTTGGGTGATGGGATCTTTTGTTTGTCTTGGTGGATTGTACATTTGGTGAAGTATTTTCTGGGAGATGGTAGCAGAAGTGTTTTCAAATTTCCCACTAGAGGAGGCATGGTAGTTTTTAGGAGTGTATTGGATGGAGTTTAGACGACCTTCATGTTAATCAACTCCATCCCAATACTTAGCCTCGAATCTTATATATATCTTGTTTCATACTCAAGATGACCATCATTTAGGCTTCCGTGTTTATCTCTCATAAAAAACTTTGAGTGTCATCTCCCAGAGCCATAGTACCTATTAAGATAACACTAAAGAAAAACAACAAACAAATATGTTAAGAAAACAACCTCACATCTCTACATACCTTTATATGCCTCACACTTGGATCTGCAAATATTGAATGATTGTTTATACTTTGGTGATAGTTGAGGTATCGATTGCTACTCTTGTAGGTAGTAGATTCTTGTTTGAAAGACTAAAAATAATTACTTACGAACTTGAGCCAAGAAATTATGATGAAGCAAAAACTATAAAAGCACAAAAGAAATGGGATGAAAAAAGAAAATAAACTCAAAAACTAATTGACAACTAAGTAGGTTGATTAGTTGTTAATTAGTGTTAGAATCAAGTTAAAATAATTAGGAATCAATGAAATGAAACTAGGAATCTAAAATACGCTTATGGAAACCTTTTCAATATGATTGACCATCACTGATGTAACTATCTATCACAAGAATTGTCACTCCTTATCCAAAATATGGCATCAACTTTGTTTCGACAAGTGATCAGTTGACTAATCATCACTAGCTCGACTAATTGTCATGAAGCAGTTGGGTTGATTTAGAATGCGTCTTAAGCACTTCCAAGTGACTGATGGGGTGACTGATCGTCACCCTTAAGACTAATCATCACAGGAACTGACAATCTCTTCAGATAGGGATTCTTGTGTGTCCTTGTACTATCTTAGGAATATTCTTTAGCATAAATAATTATAACTTTTTTTTCTTTCCTCTTTTTAGATCAAGCCTTATCTTTTGAGTGTTGTTATTCAACAAGAATTGAACATTATGAAGAGCATATAAATATCTAAAGTTTGATCCTTAAGCAAATAAACTTAAAATTTCATAAAGTTGAAACCCAAGATCTTTTCAAGATCTCGAACACAACTCAAGCAAATTTAAGCCTTGATTTTCTACTACAAATTTCTTATTTGAGAATCCAATTCAATGTTTCTTCGATCCCAAGCTTCAATAATAATGGATCACTCAAATCTTGTTGGATTAATCTCAAACTTTAGATTTTGACACAAATAGTAGTAGGAAATACTAATGTAGCACTCAAAACCCAAAAAAACTCAAAACTCAAAACTCAAAATTTCAAAAACCCTTAAAAACACTTTTGGACTCTTTATTTGTGTTTTGATTAGATAATAAACCCAAGACTGAATTCATGGGAACAAACTCAAGATCAACTTTGATACCAAATTATGAGAGGAATATCTTGAGAAAGACAATTTAACTAAGAAAACAAATGCACAATCAAACAAGAGATAAAAATTAGTTAGATTGACACAAGAATATAGAAGGAAATAGGGACTATTGAATATATTAAATTCAAAGCTCCTAAATCCTTTATCAATAAGTACCTAATCTCTATGTAGACAAGAGAGAGTTGAACACCCTTAAAAACCTTATTTCTAAACAAGAATCAACAAAATCTCTCCAATCACACTCTCAAGTGTTTGGTTTATTTAATATGAAAGAAAAATTTCGGAAAGTAAAACCTAGGAGTTAAGTTTATTATAAATAACATCAAATCTTGATTTTAAAATGGATTTTGAAAGTTTTACCTCATAAAGTTTTAAAATGTTTTTTTCTTTGATTCAGACCTTATTTTTTACTCGATTTGACTCAGGTTCTCAAATGTAGATTCCTAAAAACATGTGAAATTTGTTTTTGAAGTAAATTTAAAATTTTTCCCTTTATTTTTAAAAAGCTTATTTTGGGGGTCCATTCTGATCCCGAATTTAAAATAGGCAGTGTGGTATCCTTTTCTTTGTTTTGACACACAGATTCAAGATATCTTGGTTTTAGTTTATTATGGGATCATTTGGGAAAATTAAGATCATGGGTTGAAGTGTTGCAGACTGATTTTTGACCTTGAGGTAGGTTGTGGCTTAACTCTTTCGGATTATTGGGTAGTGAATTTGCATATAAAATACATGTTAACGAGATGGAAACTAATTATGAAATTGGATATCTTTATGTGATGTGCCTGTTTGAGGGCCTACATATGATTTAATTTTTGGTTTTAAGATATTATGTGATTTATGTGACCATGTAGGGTCCTATGTGATGTGGATATACTGAAATACATGTGAATAATTGAATTATATTTCAAAAATTCCTAATGTGGTACTATTGGTATATTTTAATGTATTTATAGTTTATTGGTAGATGAATCATGTGGAATTTCATGAATGTTGAAAATAATGAGTGGATATTGGCTCACACAGTTGTGGAGATATATCATTGTGGAATATTATGGAAATATATCATTGTGATTGGTTGAGGAAATACATCATGTAGTTGGTTTTATAAGTAATCATTCTGATTGGTTATAAGCATTACGTTGTTATATGATACTCATTCATCAAACATTGGTACCATGGTGACAATATTTGAGAAACACTGGCAATATCTTTTTAAGAACCCTTCTCAAGGAATGTGCTGGTAAGGAGATATTGTGACATCTTACAAAACCCTCCCTCAAGGATGTGTCATGTAGGAGATATGGTCATATGGATTGTATACGGGTTGAAAAACTCCTTATAGTTCCTACGTCAGAAGACTTAACTCCATAGGTGTATGTAAAGGTTGTGCGACAATCTCATGCATCATAATCATCATTACTCTTATTAGGTTTACTTCATTGTGCTTGTGTTATGGCTGTACTTCTATTTTGACTTGTTATTTATCTAAGTGTTCTATCTTCTTTTAATTGTATTTGATGATCTTATATGCATATTGTCTATCTTTTTCCAACTTGTATATGGTAGATTGTATACTTATGGTCTGTTTAGTGGTTTTTGTAATATATATGATATATTAGAACTATTAGGGCAAGAGGCATGGGCTACCATCGTGGGATATTTTTTTATTACAGGTGACGTGCTCTTAGTGTGTATTTTGTATGCATTATTTTCTACTTTTCTTGGTCGGCCTATGATAACTATTGAGTACAAGTGGATTATACTCACTCCTACTATACACTTCTGGTGCAAATTTAGGTTCGGGTGTGCCCCACGTTGCTTGACTAGAGCTATTGTTGGAGCTGTCAAGGTAGTGGATGATTTTTAGGCATTCAGATATCTTCTGCTATCTTTCACTATCATTAGACTAGTCTTTACTAGTTTTCAAAGATAGAGTTGTATATATTAGATTTCTTATATATTTTATTTGGATTTGAGTTATACTAGATACGTTCTTATACTATTGACATTAGGCTTTGGGAGTTATAGCTACACTGTTGTATATGATTCATTCCCTATTTGTCTTACTTATATGGTTTGACTTCATTGTAGAAGCCTTACCTGGGGTTTATTTTTTTCTTTTTACGCTTTGTGTATCAGTTTGGGTGATATGTTTTCTCGTCTAGGATGGCCTTGATGATTGCCATCATGACCCTTGATTTTTGATCGTGAAAAATTAGTATCAAAGATTCTAGGTTCATTAGTTTCAACAGTGTAAGAATGGGATGTCTAATAGAGTCTCATGAATTGGAATATAGTTAACTTTATTTATCATTGCGAGGCTATACGACGTCTTTAGGAAAACTTCTCTCATTTTACCCTTATCATCCAAAATTTATTTATTTCTTATGTTTTGAGTTGTGTGTCACTCTTTTGGTGCAGATGGTGTTCAATAGTTTCTATGAGAGTAGATATACAGAGCCATCTCCCAGAGGGATAGCCTCGAGTCAAAGACAAACTCGAGAAAGTGGATGGGACTGTGGATCAGCCCTGTGTAGGAGGAGTTCTAGAGGACTCTCTCCTAAGCCTTATGTTGAGCAGGTTGGAGGTGTGAGTTCTACT
Source organism: Capsicum baccatum var. pendulum (assembly GCA_030864225.1). Taxonomy (NCBI): domain Eukaryota; kingdom Viridiplantae; phylum Streptophyta; class Magnoliopsida; order Solanales; family Solanaceae; genus Capsicum; species Capsicum baccatum. Next base: position 144,935,016 of record CM061553.1, on the reverse strand, counting down.
TCTGTTCCTCAGAGTTTGTCTGCCCTAGTTTTGGAAGGGTTGTTAGTGTAGTTGTTGACCTATTTAGAGGGTTCTCTTTTGGTCATGCTTGGTGTTTCTCCAGCTCCTAGTGTAGATCCTCATGCGGCACCTACTTAGTCTTAGGTACTTCTTTGACCACAAGTTTTATTCTTATTTCAGTGCTGATATCTGAGTATGGTGTTCCAAGATCAAAAGTTCAGCCGTTATCTATGTTACTTCCTCAAATAGGATCTCAGCATACTAGATTCACTATGTATCTTCTTGTTGCTAGTATAGTAATGTCTTTTGAGGATCAGAAGAGTTTTGACATATTTATTCTTTTGGGTCCTTCTAGATTTAATGGTGATGTAGGCGAGGATGCCTTTGATTTCTTGATTGATTGTCCCAAATAGTTGCATAACTTAGGTTCTCTTGAGTCGTATTGAGTGGCATATACTACCTTTTTGTTGAGAGATAGTATAAGAGATTGGTAGTGATTGTTTGCTAATTGTAGGCCTTTTGATACCCCTGAGGTGATGTTGGATTAGTTTACTAATGTATTTTTGGAGAGATTTCTGCCTTATAGCTTGATAGATCAAATGCGTGATGATTTTGATCGCCTGGAGTAAGGCTCTATGAAAATTATAGAGTATGAGGCACTCTTCCATGCCTTGTCCAAATATTCTTATACTAGTATTTACACCGAGTCTAAGAAGATTCAGAAGTTTGAGAAGGGTTTAGATATTTCCCTTTAGTTGGCTATATCTCAGATGGATGTATTTGTAGCGTTCTTTTAAGGTATTGTGGATCATGCAAAGATGATGGGGGGTATTCTTAGAGTATCTTAGGGAGGCACCAAGAAGGTGCACCATTTTGATAAGTTCATAGGTCAGGCTCTTCATGGTAGAGATTTTAGGGTTTCTCGTGGATGTCAGGGTAGTCCAATATAGGTAGCTTACCAAGTTCAGGTGGTGGCTTTTCTAATTCAGTAGTTCAGGGTGGTCATCTAGGCCCAGTAGTATCTTCTCCTATTGAGGTAAACCATAGAGCTTGTTAGGTGTGTCCTGATGTTTGGCCAATGACTGTCCCCATCATGTGATTATAGCTACCCCTATTTTGACTATGAGAAGTAGGGGTACTACCAGAGGTGAAATATATAAAAGTGATGGATCCTGCATACTGGTCATAGGGCTACTCATCCAGTTAGTGGTCGTTGTTAGTTCAATGCTATACCAGCTAGGACTAAGGTAAAAGCTTCAGATGTTGTGATCACAAGTATCATCCCCGTTTGTTTCAGATATGTATCTATGTTATTTGATCCTGAGTAAATTTTCTCCTATGTGTCTGCATATTTTTCTTTAGTTTTTGATTTTGTTATAATCCTCTTATCATGCCTATTTATATATCTTTCTCTATAGGAGATTCTTTAGTAGTGGATTGAGTGTATCGATCTTATGTTATACCTTTTGCTGGGTGTGAGACTTGAGTAGATTTGCTTGTGTTAGATATGGTGAATTTCAATGTTATTTTGGGTATGGATTGGTTGGATCCTTATAATGGTATTCTAGATAGTTATGCTAAGATCATGACTTTAGCTTTACCGGGTGTGCCAAAGATAGCTTGGAAGGGTGTGCTTCATTCATTTTTGAAGAGGGTTATATCTGATGTTTAGGATTGTCGATTAGTTGAACAGGGATATTTATCTTATTTGATTCATATTTGTGATACTAGTGTTGTTTTACCTCCTTTCTCAGAGTTATTCGTGTTTTTCATGTCCTTATAGATGTGTTCCCTATGAATTTGCCAGGTATGCCTCCAGATTATGATATTGATTTTGTTACTGATGTTGAGCCGAGCACCAACCCTATTTCTATTCCTCTTTGTAGGATGGACTCAACTGAGCTGAAGGAATTAAAGAATCAATTATAGGAGTTATTGGATAAGGGATTTATCTAACCTAGTGTATCAACCTTTGGCTATACCTATCTCATTTGTAAAAAAGAAAGATCGATATATGTGTATTGATCATCGGTAATTGAACAAGGTGGAGGTTAAGAATAAGTATCCTCTTCCTCATAGTGATGATTTATTTGATCAACCTTAGGGTGCTATGTTGTTTTCAAAGATTGATTTGAGCTTCAATTATTGCCATTTGAGGATTAGATCTTTGGATATTCCAAAGATAGATTTTCAAACTTGATATAATCATTAGGATTTCTTAGTCATAGCCTTTGGATTTACCAATGCCCCCGCTGCGTTTATAGAGTTGAAGAACTAGGTTTTTGACCATATCTCGACTCCTTTGTCATTATATTTATAGATGATATCTTTGTTTATTCCAATAGTGGGGCTGACCATGAGGAGCATTTATAGTATATACTTTAGAGTTTGAGGGATGAGAAGTTGTATGCCAAATTCTCCAAGTGTGAGTTTTGGTTGGAGTCTGTTTCTTTCCTGGGTCACATGGTGATTAAGGATGGTATTATGTCTAATTCGGCCAAGATTATAGTGATTTGTGGTTGGGATAGACCTATATCTCCCACAGAGATTCAGAATTTTGTCATCTTAGTAAGTTATTATCGGTATTTCATTGAGGGTTTCTCATCTGTTGCAGCTTTATTGACCAAGTTGACTTAGCAAAAAATATTTGTTCAATGGTTCGATGCTTGTGAGGCTAGCTTCTAAAAGCTTAAGGATTTGTTGACTTCAGCTTTTATTTTGACTTTTTCCAAGGAGGGCGTGGGTTTTACCATTATTTGTGATACTTCAGGTGATAGATTAGGTATTGTGTTGATGCAGAGGATAAGGTGATTGCCAATGCTCCTCATTAGTTGAAGCTCCATGAGAGGAATTACCTTACCTATGATTTAGAGTTTTGCGCGGTTGTTTATTTTTTGAAGTTATAGAATCACTACATATTTGGAGTTTGTTGTGAGATTTTCTTGAATTATCATAGCCTTTGAAACTTCTTAACCCAGTGAGATCGTAATATGAGGCAGTATGGTCAGCTTGAGTTTCTTAAGGATTGTGACTTAACTATTCTTTATCATCCGGGCAAGGCTAATATCATTACAGACGCCTTAATCTAGAAGTCAACTAGCATGGGTATCTTGGTGCATCTTTTGACCTAGGAGAGGCCTTTGTCCTTAAAGTTTAGTCTTTTGCTAATTAGATAATTAGGCTTGACATTTTAACACATGGGTATGTTTTGGCATTTGTAGAGGGTAGGTCTTCTTTCATGGAGTAGATTTGAGCTCATTAGTTTAATGATGTTGGATTGAGATGAATTTGATATAAGATTTTAAGCAATTAGGCAAAGAAAGCCTCATTGATTCTAATAAAGTTTTGAGGATTGGAGGATGAGTTTGTGTGCCAGAAGTGGGTGACTGGATTAGATTAATTATAGAAGAGGCCCATTGTTCTAGGTATTCCATCTATTTAGGAGTGACAAAGATGTATCATGATTTGTGTAGCATTACTTATGGGTGGTATGGGGAAGGATGTAATGTATTTTGTATCTCGTTGCCTTTGTTGCTAGTAGGTAAAGTTCGAGAATTTAAGGGCTGGTAGATTTCTTCAACAGTTAACTATTCCCGAGTGAAAGTGGGAATGGATCACTATAGATTTTATGAATAGGTTGCCTCGTACTTCCACAAATTTGATAGTGTCTGGGTCATCATAGATTAACTGACCAAGTTGGTGAATTTCTTTCAGTGCTTGTCTCCTTCGTGCTGAGAGGTTGTCCTGTATCTATATTTATGAGATTGTATGACTTCATGGTATGTCGGTGTCTATCATTTCAGATCAAGGTTTTATGTTCACTTTGGAGCATCGAATTTTGTGTGGTTACATAGGTCATTTGTGTATATCGGAATTCGAATAAATCCTGAGGCCTTGGAGGAGACTTGGAATTTTTCCAAGTCTTCAGTTGTCAACTGGTGTAGCCGTGATCGTCGTCCTAGGGTTGTGATCAAGGTGGTGCAATCACGCATAGGGAGTTGTGATTGTGATTTCTTGTACAGTCACCAAAAATGGTGTGATCGCATATTGTGGGTCTGCGATAGCAGGACCCGAGCTCCTGGACATGGTATTTGAGGACCCTTTATTATGATTTTTATCTTATTCACCATCTTACCTCTCGAGAGTTAAACCCTAAAACAGTGTGAAGTCTTAAAAGTGAATCTTATGGGTGCTTTGGAATCTAGATTAGCATCCATTTCTTGATTTTCTTACAGGATTTAAGGTAAGAATTCACCCTTTTCTTGGTTAAGTTTCTTGGTTAATTGCTCAAAACCCTAAAAATCATAGGGCTTAATTTAAACTCTAATTTCATTCCTTTTCACTTGAATAATGTTCCTAATTCTATAATTACTAATTTTTTCTCAATTTCATCTTCAAAAAAAACTTCAAATCTTTATTTAAATATGGATTTCGAAGGTTTTACCCAATAAAGTTTTAAAATGGGTTTTTCATGGATTTGGACCCGTTTTTAACTCGATTTGACTTGGGCTTTCAACAATAGATTTCTCAAAACATGGGTAACATGTTTTTAAAATAAAGTTATGATTTTACCATTCTCTTTTGAAAAATCTATTTTTGGCGATTTGTTTTGACCCAAACTTTAAATAGGCAATGTGGGTATCATTGGCTTATTTTGATGCGTAGATTCTATATTTCTTTGATTTAGTTGATTCCAGGATCATTTGTGAGAAGTAACATCATGTGTTGAAGTGTTATAGATCGGGTTTCGACCTCGAGGTAGGCCATGGCTTAACTCTTACACATTGGGTTGGATAGTTAATTTATTTAGAAAATGCAAGTTAAGTGGATGAGAACTAATCATGAAATTGTCCATCTTAATGTGTTGTGCCCATGTAGGGTCCTATAACTGATTTAATTGTTGTTTTTAAGATATTATGTGATATTTGTGACCGTGTGGGGTCCTATGTGTTGTGGATAGCCTGAAATACATGTGAATAATTATATTATGTGTTGAAATTCCTAATGTGGTACCATTGTTGTATTATGCTATGTTCATTCTTTATTGGCATATAAATCATGTTGAATTTCATGGATGGTGGAAATAATGAGTGGATATTGACTCACTTGATTGTTGAAATATATCATTGGGACCCAAATGAAGCATACCCTTCTAAGATATCCTTAGCACACCTCATGAAGCAAAAGTTCATGGTCTTAGAATAACAGTTTAGGATAGCATGATAAGGAACTAACCAAGTCATACCCAAAATGACATAAAAATCTACCATATCTGGGACAATCAGATTAACCTAAGTCCCACATCCAGCAAAGGTCACAACATAAGATCACTGTACTCAATCCACCATTAAAGAGTCTCCTATAGGGGTTGATAGACAGACAGACATGTCAAGTGGCTCACTAGCAAAATCAAAACCGAAAGAAAAATATATATACACATATAAAAAAGTTAATCTCAAATCAAATCACATGGATGCAAATCTAAAACAAAAAAAGACGACAACTATAATAACAATATTGAAAGACTCTACCTCTATTCTGGTGGGTATAGTATAGCACTATCCACGACTAGCACCTGAATGAGTAGCCCCGCGACCACTACCACAAACACCACTACCTCTGCCTTATGCACCTTTAGTAAAAAATCTACCTCTCACTGCTAATATAGGTATAGCTATGGAAATACAATGGGATAGTCCTTGTTTAAATGGCTAACCTCATAACACATATAGTAAACTCTGAGGCTCGATTCAATAAAAATAGGTACCACTGAGCAAGAATGACCACTAAAAGTTTATAGAATAGAAGACCCACTACCTGAACCCTACAAAGCTGCCTGTATGGTCTACCATAATACCCATGGAAGCCTCTAAAATCTCTACCTCAAGAAGTGTGACCTCTAAGCCCGAACGATGTACCCTTTTGGCGCCTTCCTATAATGATCAAAGAATAGACTAAGTAATTTTAGCATGATCCACTATACTCTAAAATAATGCCTGTAACACTTATATCTAGGCAGTAGCAAGTAAAAGGGAAACATCCAACCCCTTCACAAACTTTTTAATCTTTTCAAACTCAATGGCAATACTAGCATAAGAATATCTTAAAAAGGTAAGAGAATATGCCTCGTATTTTCAATAGTCATAAAGAGCTACTCCAAGTGATTAAACTTATCTCTCATCTGACCCCTCAAACTATAAGGTATAAAACTATCTAAAAAGGCATTAGTAAAATCCCTTGTCATCTCTGAAGAACCAAGAGGTCTAAAACTGACAAGTGATATCCATTAATCCCTAGTTGTAACTCTCAACTGCTAAGTAGTATAAGAAACCTCATGCAACTCAAGAAATCCAAGGTTATGAAACATTACATGACAATCATTCAAGTACTCATAGGATCTTCGGCTACAACACCATTGAACCTAAGAGGACCTAAATGAGTGAATCTCTTAAACTTCTACTGATCCTTAGGAATCATAACTATAGTCATAATAGTAGAAGGATCTAGATGGATGAGATCCTACTCGGGGAGGTAATATAGTGAAGGATTAACTCCTAACCTCGAAATACCTTACTCAGATATTAGCACACAAGGAGGAACAACACTCGGGGTCTGTGGAGTACTGTAAGGATATATTGGTTCCACTAGAGAATCCACAATCAAAATTTGAGAAACACTATAGGAAGACTCTAGAATATATGAAGGTATAATACTTGGAGTTGGAGAAACACCAAGTGCACTTAAAGGAACACCCTTTAAATAAGTCACCAAGACAATTAGTAACCCCTCCAAGACTAGGGTAAAAGAACTATGTGGGATTAGATTAGTCCTCATGTCCCTAATATGCTCAGTCTGAGGCTAAGAAGAGCCCTCTAGTACTACCTCTAGATAGGGAATATCCTCATTTCTATCCACTACTTTGAGCCTATCCAGGGGTCGCAAGTCACCCTCTACACTAAGCTCTCTCTTCGAATGACATCTCTATATCTCTAACCTCATAGGAACTAGTCCTCACCATCTGTGAAGAAAATAGTGAAATATGATTTAGAACACAAGGTATGGAAAGATCCACACAATATTGAATGAAGTAAAGAAAGTTTCCTAAAGATATCTTATATCCTCTTAAAGATAGATACATACATCTACATACCAGTTCATGGGACTCTAATAGGCACCATGTTCCTACACTAATGTAACACCCTGTATTTTCCTAGCATAATCTAAGTCCCAGTGAATGAGTATTTGTAAATAAAAATTTTAAAACACTCATCACTTTTTAGTTTAGAGCCAGTGATTACGTAGGAAATTTAATTAGCTTTCCAATAATATAAAATTTGCGAAAATTTGAAAACATAGTAAGAAGTTAGGGTAATTTTAAGTTTCAATCGTTAAACATTGTCATTTTAAAACTTAGCACACCGCAAAGATAGTCCAAATGACAATTTTCAATTTAAATTATGACTTCGCGATGTTGGTGCATTGTGGAGTAGAATAATTTCTAGTTTAGACATTTCCAGTGGGCCTCCACGATGGTGGCGCGTCGCAGAGGTGGTCAAATTAATATTCCAAAGGCTTACCGCGATAGATCTGCATCACTATATTTGTATAGGTCCTAATTGTCCATTTCCAGTGGCTTGGAGTGATAGTGGCACATCGCGCCAAGACCAGAATTAGGGTGATTAATTTCTAACTTGCGTTTATAAATTTGTTCAGGGGTATTTGGGTCCTTTTCCACGACCCTAATTAACCTAAAACATGAAATTTAACCCCTAAACATCCTAAGTAGTCATCATTATTCAATTCCTCTCACAATCAAAAATCCCTTTTTCAAGAACAAGAAACCCTAGCTCTCAAATTCAAGACCAATCCTCAAGAACTCACCAAGAACTTCAGGAAATTCATTATCCAAAGTATGTTAGATGTTCATCCATGAATTCCTTTCATCCATGGGGTCCAAATATCCTATTTTAGTTACCAAGTTAAAATCTTTTCAAGCTAGTTGATTTTAAATTATGATTTCATCCATGAACCTCCATGTACTATTGATTTTATACCATGTTACCATAAAGTTTTTGATATCATGGAATCCTCTATGTTTTTAAATTATTATTTATTGAATTAAACAATGATTTAGATCTATTATGTTGAGTTCATTCTATTCCATAAGTTCCATGACATTTCTAAGATTGTTTCTAACCATGAACTACCAATGTTTGATAAAATGCCTACAAGAACGATTGATTTAATAAAGGCCTTCATGCTTTATCCCCCAAGCATTAGTATCATTTTTCCATTGTTGTTTTTGAGTCTTGGGGGTATTGTACACTCAAAAACCATAGTTGTTTATGTAGTCTAGTTTCAGTACATTACAGAATAAATTCAAAATATACTATAAGCATTATAAGAATAGTAAGATATAAATAAGTTAAACTCAAAATAGTCTAGTATTTCAGTGTCTTCCAGTTAGGAGTTAGATTTAGCACTGAGCTAGTGTAGGGACGGTAGCTTCCCCGTCAGAGAGGCAAAGTCATTATTAGCAGTCCCTATACTCTAGAACTACGTAGCCAGTGTAGGATATGAGAAGTCACCCATCAGATTAGGCTTGACTATCTTACAGGGGTCACCAGTCAGTTCAGGCTTGACACCTTGAGTCTTTTGGACATTATATTAGTTTAGTGGATCCACACAACCAGCGTTAGTACCCTTGTCATGGTATTAAAACCCTTCTAACTAGGGTTACAAGTTGGGCACCGATTGGCTCTAATTGGTGAATGTCAGTTACATGATACCTCCCTCAGTCTCAGATGCAGTCTTAGTTACAGTCCCAGTTCAGTTATGCAGTCTTAGACTTCTTTGACCAAACCATATAGATATTAATATTTTTTAGTATTTTAGTTTTTAGATTTTACTCAGTCTATGTTATAATCTTGGTAATGCATCCCCAGTGTCTATAGATTTTCATGTATCTTTAGTATTTATAGACTTTCATGCATACTCGATATTTATAGATTCTCCATATTTTTAATATCTACAGATTCCATGTTCTCTACTCAGTACTCCATGTTTTACATACATATTTAGATAATTATTAGTTTTGTTCATGAAACCATGCATATCCACGTACCTCATTTAGCATACTAGTACATTCAAAGTACTGATGTATACCTTTATTTTGTACTATGATGTATTATCTCATAGGTTCTGACGCTCAGTTCCTGGATCGTACTTACACTTTACTTCTTAGGCTATCAGCAATATAGAAGAAGTGGCGAGTCCTTATCATTTGAGAACAAATTATTTTACATCAAATCTCAATTTTAGTAGTTATCAGAGTTAGTTGGGGGGCTTATCCCATCAAATCATATTCCGCCAGTCAGTTTTAGAATTTTTTTTCAGACATTAGAGTCAGTTATTCAGTATTTTAGATTTTTAGTTGACATGTTAATTTCTCAGTATTTAATTAGATTCAGTTAGTTTATCTATAATTTTAGTATTGATTCAGTGATAAATCCTTATGGCAATATCAGATGTTTTCTGTAATTATGATATTGTTATTCAGTGCTCACAATAGGTACCAGCTCATGGGTTAGCTTGTGGTCCCTCAGGATTGTAAGCACCATGTGATGCCCAGGGTGTACTCTCGAGGAGTTACAAACTTGGTATCAGAGCCTAAGGTCTTAAAGTGTCCTAGGATGTTTGAAAGCCACATCATGTAGAGTCTTGTGCATGGGAGTGTAGTATGCCACACTTATGGATTAGAGGCAACAAGGTGTTTAGGAAAAGTTTTCCTTCTTTCAATATTCATGTTATGCGAGTGAGCATGAGCTATAGTTAGAATCCCTGTCCAATCCATTTCTTCCTTTTATTTACAAAACATGCCTCCCAAGAAGAACAAAAGAAGAATAGGAAAACCATCCAGCCCTTCCAGGCAGATCCACTGGATGAGCATGTCTCTCACGTAGAATTCAATGCTGTGTTCACTGCTCTAGTAAACTTTGTAGCAGCATAGTAGAAAATAAATTCTTAGATGTACTTCCTGAAGATCTCTCCGGAGTTCCTCCCAAAAGGGAAATTGACTTCAGAATAGAGCTTCTCCCAAATACTCCACCTATATCTATTCCACTATATAGAATAGCTCCAACTGAACTCAAAAAATTGAAAGAACTATTGAAAGATCTCTTAGATAAAGAATTCATCAGACCCAGCATCTCCCTGTGGGGAGCACTTATTCTATTTGTGCATAAGAAAGATGGTTCTCTCAGAATGTGTATTAACTATCATTAGTTGAACAAGGTCATAATAAAAGATAAATACCCACTTTTTAGAATCGATGGATTGTTTGACCAACTTGAGCGTGCTAGCTACTTTTCAAAGATAGACCTTTGATCAGGCTATTATCAGCTGAGGGTCAGAGAATGTGACATTTCGAAAAAAGATTTCTGAACCTGGTAGGGTCACTTTGAATTTCTAGTCATGTCCTTCGGTCTTACAAATGCCCCAGCAACCTTCATGGACTTGATGAACCGAGTGTTCAATTAGTACTTGGAAATATTTGTCATACTCTTCATTGATGACATTTTTGTTTACTCTCATAGCAAAAACGATCATGCAGACCACCTCAAAATAGTACTTCAGACTCTTAGAGCTTACCAGTTGTTCGCTAAATTTAGTAAGTGTAAATTCTGGCTAAGATCGGTAGCTTTACTTAGCCATATTATTTCTGGTGATGGAATTAGAATTGATCCTCAAAAGATTGAGGCAGTGAAAAACTAACCTAGACCCATCTCTCTATCAGATATCAGGAGTTTCTTAGGTTTAGTGGGCTATTACCATTAATTTGTTGAAGTGTTTTGCTCTATTGCATCCCCCATGTCTATATTTACTCAAAAAAAAGTTAATTTTTAGTGGTCAAATTCATGGGAGAATTTTTTTTAGGAGTTGAAGACTCGATTCACCTCAGCCTAAGTCTTGACTTTAATAGATGGTTTTGTTTTGTACTGTGATGCATCCAGAGTAGGTTTGGGTTGTGTTCTCATGCATAGAGGCAAGTTCATAGCCTATGCCTCCAGATATCTTAAACCCCATGAGAAGAATTATCCTACTCATGATCTTGAGATAGCAGCTGTAATATTTGCGTTGAAGATTTAGAGGCATTACTTGTATGGGATGCATGTAGATGTGTTAACAGATCACAAAAGCCTTCAGTATGTGTTCTCTCAGAAAAATTTGAATCTGTATCAGAGAAGGTGGTTAGAATTATTAAAGGATTATGACATGAGTATTCTATATCATCTGGGCAAGGTCAATATAGTGGCTGATGCTCTTAGTAGATTATTCATGGGTAGTGTAGCTCATATTGAGGATAGTAAGAAGCTCAGAATTAACTCTAGTTTTTAAGGTAAAGGAAAAGTAGGCTAGAAATCCCAGTCTAGTTAAGTTAAAAGAATCAGTTAGAGATCAGAAAGTAGAGGTTTTATTCCAAGGAGATGATGGGGTATTGCATTGTCAAGGTAGATTGTGTATGCCTAGTGTAGATGACTTAAGACAACACATTCTTGTGAAAGCACATGGTGCGCGTTACTCTATTCATACAGGGGCCACTAAGATGTATTGTGATTTGCGGGAGATCTATTGGTGGACAAGGATAAAAAGAGATATTGCAGAGTTCGTTGATAAGTAGGCTAAATTCTCTACCCATTAGCAAGTTAATATTGAGGACTAGAAACCTAGTGGGTCCATACAGAAGTTCAGTATTCCCATTTGGAAGTGGGAGGAAGTGAACATAGATTTTATGACAGGTTTGCCTCGTAACCATCATTAGCATAATTCTATTTGGGTTATCATAGACAGGATGACCAAATTAGATCATTTCTTTCCAGTCCATACCTCTTAGTCATATAGGACTATGCGAAAATTTATCTTAGAGAGTTAGTTAGGTTGCACGGTTTTCCTTTATCTATCATCTCAGATAGAGGTACTCAATTTACCTCTCTTTTCTAGAAAGCATTCCAAAAGGGTCTTGGTACCCAAGTTCATCTCAGTATAGCCTTCCACCCTCAGATAGACAGTTAAGCAGAAAGGACCATTCAGACTCTTGAGGATATGCTAAGAGCATGCGTAGTTGATTTTAAAGGTAGTTGGGATGACCACTTGCCTTTGATTGAGTTCACATAAATTAAACGTTATCATTATAGTATCTGTATGGATCCATTTGAGGCTCTCTATGGTAGGAGATATAGATCTCCAACTGGTTGGTTTGAAGTAGGTGAGGCTGTAGTAATAGGGCCTGACTTGCTATTTGATGCCTTAAAGAAGGTTCAGTTGATCAGAGAGAGGCTTAGAATAGCCCCGAGCCAACAAAAGTCATATGCAGATGTAAGGAGAAAAGAACTCAAGTTTAAGGGTGGTGATTTCATGTATTTGAAAATCTCACCCATGAAGGGAGTGAAGAGATTCGGCAAGAAAGGGTAACTCAGTCCCCGATATGTCGGTACTTTATGAATTCTCAGTCCTTTTGTAAAGGTAGCTTATGAGCTTAAGTTACCTTCAGATCTAGCCTCAGTACACCCAGTGTTCCATGTCTCATTGTATAAGAAGTGTATTGGTGATCCAGCTGTAGTTGTCCTCTAAGAGAGTGTAGATATTCAGAACAGTCTTTCCTTCGAGGAAGTTCCAGTCAAAATTCTTGATCATCAAGTTTGTAGACTAAGGAACAAAGAAGTTTCATCGGTCAAAGTTCTTTGGTGGAATCAGTTTGTTGAGGAAGCCACTTGGGAAACAGAAGCAGATATGCAAGCAAAGTACCCTCATCTTTTCTCCGCAAATTCAGATTCAGTATAAGGTACCAATATTCTTAAGATTTCTCTATATCTTACTCAGTTTTTGTTGCACATCATGTTCATGTCAATCGTGCATTTACAAATAAGTTCATTCATGCATTCCAAGCATCAGATATGCATGTTCAGTGTGTAAGCTCAGCCCAATAGCTTAACCTTACCTTAACCAGTTTCATTCAAGGTCGAATGATCCCAAGGGGGAGGTATTGTAACACACCTATGTCCCTAGCATAATCAAGTCCCAGTGCATGAGTATTCATAAATAAAAAAATTTTAAACACTCATCATTGTTTAGTTTAGAGCTTTCCATTGCACAGGAAATTCAATTAGCTTGCGAACAATAAACAATTTACTAAAATCCGATAAATGGGTAAGAAGTTATGGAAATTTAACATTTAGTCGTTAAACATCATAATTATAACCCTTAGCGCATCGTGGAGATAGTCCAAATGACAATTGTCAATTTTTAGTATGACTCTGTAATGTTGGCGTGTCGCGGATCTGGTCAATTTTGAGTTTGGCAATTTCTAGTGGGCCTCTGTGATGGTGGGGCATCGCGGAGGCGGAGAAATTGGCATTCCAAAGGCTTTCCGCATTGTGATGTTTGTCTAGGTCCCAATTGTCCATTTCCAGTGGCTTGTAACAATAGAAGCGCGTTATGCCAAGGCCAAAAATTAGGATGATTAGTTACTAGCTTGCATATATAAATTTGTTCAGGGGTATTTGGGTCCTTTTCCACGACCCTAATTGACCTAAAACACAAAATTTAACCCGTAAACACCCCAAGTAGTAATCATTGTTTCAATTACTCTCACATGAAAAAAATCCCCTTTTCAAGAGCAAGAAACCCTAGCTCTCAAATTCAAGACCAATCCTCAAGAACTCACCAAGAACTTCAGAAAATTCATTATCCCAAGTATGATAGATGTTCATCTATGGATTCCTTTTATCCACGGAGTCCAAATATCCTATTTTAATTACCAAGTTATAATATTTTGGAGCTATTTGATTTTAAATTATGATTTCATCCATGAACCTCTTTTTATCTATTTCATGTCTTGTTGGGTAGTCAAAGACAAATTATGATTCTTTTTTCTTATCATTGTATATTTGGACATTCGAGGTGTATCTAGTATTTCTTATACTGTGACACCAGGTTTTTTAATATTGTATGGTATTTTTGGTTATATATTTCCTGCTATTATATATATGTGTTGCGCCCTTTTTGATGTAGATCCAGTTATCGTGCAGCACACTCGTACCTAGATCTACATCAAAAAGGGCGCAACAGGGGAAAGTACGGTCAACTTGTATTTAATGAACGCATAGGCCGACTGTGAAAGTAGAAAATAAAATATATAAAATACATACTATAGGCATATCACCTACTATTAGAAAATTTCCCAAATAGTATGCTACACCATCTCCACTAACAATTTACAATATACACATATACCATACATAAATACTAGAAAGAAGCATATATATGCACGTATATCAAATAGAAGTATAACATATAAGTAAAAATAGATGAATATCATACCAAGGACGATAATGTAACACAGAATAAGCACAATATATGATATAAAATAAAGATGATGATGATGTGATGCGATACATGAGGTCTACACACAACATTCGTATACACCTACCGAGTTGTGCTATTGAGGTAGCTCCCATAGAGGGTTCATCAACCCATATATAATCCAATATCCAATACCAATATCTATAACTCCTTTCTAACACATATATCGGCAAATGGTTTTCAAAGATAACACATTTCTATAAAAAAAGCCAGTGTTTTCAGTATTTCCACCGTGGTTACCAATGTTTTATGAATGTTTATGATATGAGGATGTAATTCGCACAACTAACCAGAATAAGAGTTTCAAAATTCAACAAATATACCAACCATGTAAGCCAAAATCCATTCAATATGCCAACCATCCATGAATCCAACGTAATCCATATTCCAATAGAGTAAAATACACAAAAATATGCCATTGATACTACATAAATTTCAATTTAGGCTTTCCCCCTAAAAACATACATTCAAATATACATAATCAAGTCCAACAACATTATATAAAACCCCATAGGGTTACACATAGTAATAATGTCTCAAAAATGCTTAATAGCAACAACATGGACCCCATGCAGGCACGACACAATAGTAAAGCCATTTTCAGGATTGGTTCCCACACCCATCATATGATTTTACTCCAATATTAACTATCTAGCCCAGTCAAAAGAATGTTAAGACATAACATACATAAAATGCCAAATATTGGTCAAACAATTCTTTATCGTAGAGATTTCTCCTAATGAATAAATTCAAAATCAACTATCACATGCTAATATAGAATTTGTACATCAAAAAAAAGCCAACGACACCTAGATTGCCTATTTCCAGGTTGGGGTCAAAATGAACCCCTGAAATGAGATTTTGGAAAAGAAGGGCAGGATTAAAATTTTAGCCCAAAAATATATTAATCATGATTAAAGGAACTCATAGAAGAAAACGCAAGTGAAAACGAGTTGAAATCGAGGTTTAAATCAAAGAATTACTACTTTAGGCCTTTCGGGAAAAATTTCCAAAATTCCTCTTTTTAATTCAAATTTTAGCAAGGTTTAAATGATACTAATTGATGAAAAATAATTGAAGTAGGGAATTGGAGCTTAACAGAGATTTAAAATGGAAGAAACCGGCCAAAACTCAAAATCCCCACCTCTAAGTCTCAAAAAGTGGTGAAACACTGGGTCGCTTAAGTCGCCATCTCTTACGCTTCCAGGTGTTTATTAAGTGGTGGTCACATACGCGATGCCCGCCTATCATGCGAGTGTCGCACAAGAAACTAAGCTATCACTTAAGCGAGCCTGTGGTTGCTTAGATGATACTTTGGTTTTTAATCCAAGTTGCTTAAGCAACCAAAGTGTCGCTTAAGCGATGCACCAACTAGAGACTTGGAGAATTTCAAGTCTCCACGGACCCCTTAGGATTCATCCAAAAACCTAAAAATGCAAACGAACTATGACACTAGACTAAATTCTATGCTTTAGACTCAACTTCGATAATAGATTTTTGAAAAATATCATTTTCACAAAGTTGACCCTCGAAACCCAATTTTACAACTTTCTGAACCCAGGGTCAAAGTGAGATGTAAATGTCATAAAATCACTCTAATGTTGTTACCAACCTAAAATTGATGTTCTGGATCTACTGGCATAGTTATTTTTGCTATCCGATGTACATATCAAAACATGTTGACCAAAGTCTACTATGAATTCTTTTTTACCACCAAAGACCACAAACTTGCACAAACCACACTGAAATGCATGGGGAACCATGTCAATCATTCCTACACCCCAAAAATGCCACAAAGCAACCACGAGGATGGATAAAATGGTTAAATCACACAGAAATAAATATTTTACAAAAATCACAAAAATTAAGTCATTAAAAAAAGATTAGAATCTCTCTCGACTGAGGTAAATAGTAGTAGCAAAACCATGTATCAAAATTTATCTTGGTCAAATCTCTAAAACATAATGTTAATCTCAAAGGCTCATAAGTTATTCATTAACATGGTATAATTCCCGTTATTGAGAAATCTATTTTAAAAGTGAAAAGTGGGAGTAAATCCCTTTTTTAGGAAAAAAAGTAGTAAAACCATATTTTTAGTTGGAATCATATCATTTACGAGTTTAGTGAGCATGAATGTGTCGAATCAATGCATGACATCACCATTATCCAAAAAATATGATCACAAGCACTTAAATGACAATAAACTATGGCCACGTCCTTTACAAGGATAAAACACTTCTTGGGATCCAACTAATATCATAATCACGACCCGAGGCCCAATCATACATATCAGGCATAACCATATCATAATTTGGGAAACCATAATAAGACAACGAGTAGCGTATTAACTATTGTATTCAAGGTTCATTAGTCTCAACTAGGGTAATAGCATTTTAAAAGAATAATAACTATTTCATCTTAAGGGTCAATCACTCTTCTAACCCCCAAACCCATAAATTAGGCTATGTTATGGTGTTCTACCTAAAATCACATCCTAGTATCCTGTCTAACATATAACATATATAATACACCATCTGATGAAAAAGAATAGACAGAAGCAAACCTCGATGTTGAACTGTAATCCTTGAATTATCCATAAATCATTTGTCTTTGCTCCGGATCCCAAAATATCATCACTCTATCAAAATTGTAATCTACATATCGTTAGGTGTAAAACAAGACCCATATTGCTATATTAAGGGTCAGGTCAAAATTCGGGTCAAGAAAGGGCCTGCGAGGCCTACAAATGAAATCCTAAATTTAATCCATCATGAGGTCCCTCGAAAGACAAAGATGTGTGCTCAAAAGTTGATCACAAATAAAGCACAAATCTGTCTCAAATTAACACATAAAAATTAGGAATTTAAGACCTAATTTTAGAGAATTTTACCATGATTTATGATGGAAATTGAAAGAAAAATTAATGGGAAATGATCAGGAGAGGTACGCTAGCTTACCTTATTTCTATGGATGATTTCCCATTTCTCCTCTCTTTGAGCTCTCAATTTGGTGTTATAATAGTGGAGAATCGGTTGGGGAAAAGTGGATTTAAAGGCTACATGTGCCGTTAAAGCGGACACCTAGGAGCTAAAGCTCCTACCACTAAAGCGGCAACATGACCGCTAAAGCGGTTTGACAACACCAACGGGTGCCACGAAAGTGAGCACCGCTTAAGCAGGAACCGCTTTAACAACCATTAAGTGCTTTAGCAGACCCTAATCATTGGGAAAAGGACACTAGAGAGACCCATGGGCACAGAAGCATTTAGCGCTAAAGAGACCCAATAGGCTCTTAAGTGAACCAACCAAGTTTTAATGCACCAAATTTTTGCCAAGTTCAAAACGGACTTCAATCGGCTGCTTGGAATTCATTCGAAACCCCATGTGTATGAACGAATTATGCTACTATACCATATTCGACGTTCCAAACTCAAAGTAACCATCAAAACTTGAATCCTAGATTATTTTGACTAAGTGTGGCGCCCACACCTATAGTTCTATTTTTAACAAAATCTGCCCAATAACCCAAAACAAGTTCAAAAGCATTGGGACCTGAACCAAGGGTCCCCCAGCCTAAAATCAATGTTCTCGAGCTAATAGCTATTGGAATTCTCATCTGAGGTCATCTACTAGGAGTGTTCGTCTGAGACCAAATCCTAAAGAGCAAAAGCTCAAAAATAAGTAAAGAAGCCTAAAATCCAAATAAACTATCAAATATCCAAACCAACAATTCTAGAAAGTCATTAGTGACTTGTAACCACTGTCGGAAAGCTCAAAATATTGAAAATACATACAAATCAAGAAATTGACCTGGATAGTCATACAATATCCACTACAAAAAGGACTTTCATCCACATAAGTAAAATGGATAAAAACCACAAAAATAGAAGTGATGAGGTATTGGGCCCGCATACTCTAAGAACGACACGCAAGATAACCTCTAAAAAAAAGTGACACCTCCAAGGGATTTTGCCCTAGGTATCCCTTTTCTAACCAACTTCCGTACTTCACTCCCAAACAACTAAAATTAAACCTCAACCTCTAATTGGCCCCTTACTAAATCGAGGAAGGTTGATGCATGCAAATACAAACTATGACACACTGATACAGCACTGATACCAGCATAATCAAATAAAAACTCATCCAAGCCAAAGGTACACCAAGGCGGGAGTCATCCAACCAACTCTAATACCCAAATATACCCTTCTTTCTCCCTTCAAAACCCTTCTATCTACTCCAAACAAAGAAGAAGATCATCTGAGTCCTATCTGTGCGATCCCATCATAATAATCCCAAAGAATGGATGGTTATCCGCTTAAAATCCATAATGCAAAGCATGGGAATAAGCCCCTAAGTTGCTACCTGGACACAAAAATGAAGATAGCCAAGGTTTACAATCTATGGCGATCCTATAATTTGTTGATGACCATTGAAACTGGAATCCAACAGTCCGAAACACAATTACTCACCACTGGATGATCTTCTCCAAGATACCCATCGACCAAGGATAAAGCCATGTTGAATCCAACTCATGTACACTACTCCCACTGAGTAAATCATCCAAAATCTTAGTAAAATCAGAAATCAAGGTCAAGACTAAAGGAACCAACACCATGTTCACAAATTATTATTTGACCACCTATTAACCACAATCCATCTGAACTGAAGAAGACCAAATAGATACATATGAAGTAGGCCTAGCTATCCTATAGATGAAACCCCAATTGAAACAAATCTAATAATTAAGGTTTCACCCAAGCTCTATAACTCCAAGCAGAAATATTCATACCAACGCTAAACTTCTCGATCTCAACTACCTAAACCAAAACATTAAGATAGGTAAGAATCTAAACTCCAAACCTATCAATACCTCCAAAGCATCATTCCAAGTCGTCAAGTCCAAAACTTAGTTGGTGAGTCAGATCTAAGGTTGAATACCCAATCGACCTTAGTATCCAAATCAAATATATCCTTACTAAATCATGTTAGATCCAAAACTTAATTATAGCAGAAGAATAGAATCACAACAGAGGACAATTCATCAACTGAAAATAGAAGAAACCAACTCCATATTTGCTAGAGAGAACAAACCACCAAAGCATAGTCAAGAACTCACCAAGGCTGCAAATTGCACTAGTCATAGAAAACTCAAAGAAATGCAACCTTAGCTAAAAATTGGTCAATCCAATGCTCTATCTCAGCAACAAATACACCACTACCATCTTGAGAAGTGGTCAAAAAAATATCAACTATCTCCAACTCTTTTGACTTTACTAAGACAAGAACCACATCATAGTAAGAATAGAGTATCCAATTCTGAACCAATTCCAGGAGTATACCATCACCAGAAGACGAACCTAACAAACCTGAAAGATTTATCCAAGACTGCTCAACATTAATGTCAAAACTAATACTAGGCGATGAAATAGTCAAATAAAAAAAATGAACCCTAAACTGGTCAACCTCAAAAAATAAATTACATAGAGAAGGATAGCCAATGCTACAACTTCCGCAACCCAAGAAGCAATTCCAAGAACCTCAAACCCAAAAATGGATAATATAACCATTTACCATCTCTAGAATAATAGCAGAACCATAAAAGGCAAACTTACCTTGACTTTCATAACCCACTCAACAAGCCTCAATAATAGAAGAAATAAAAAACCTTATCTCGCTACAAGAGTGAAATCATCCTAGTAGGCTAGCTACGCAAGCCAAAAAACAAAAACCGTAAGAAAAGTTATTTTAACTAGATAACGCTGGCCTAGCCATCTACCAAGCGAGGATCAATCAACATCAAACAATGATAATTATAGCAACAATGATACAAACATCAATATAAAGAATAGTTGCTACCTAAAATATCAATCAACAACAAGCCCCACTCTAGGTCATGAGGAGGCTAATATGCTAAGGTAAATAGGACTGAAACCCAAATGCTACACCCATAAGGAAGAATGTCATCACTATTTCACTCTATCCACTACTAAAAAAACTAATCTAAAGAAGTGTCATATAATCATGAAATCTATATTAAGGAACACAATAATTAATACAAACCTACCAACACATACAATTATCGAAGGGTAACGAACCAAAATCATCTCCCGGGATGTCACACGCTGCCTAAGGCTATGAGTAGCCTCAAGCTAACCCTTAGAGCCAGTTTCTACCAATGACACTCAATTCACGATAAAAATGGACTCAACACTAGCATGGTCATATCACATGAAAGGAGATATTAAAAAGATACTCGGTCCATAAGACCACATTATAGAGAAATCTCAATAATGCCACAATATCAAACCCTCAAGACATCATAAGTCTGACACTACTCTGACAAGCCTTTACAAATAAAAATCAAGAGAGCAGTTTGGACAGGTCCCCAACTGACTCAAAATGAACTGAAGATAAACATAGTCTCTCAAGTATGGTAAATATCTGAAGATCGGTCCTCGAACCATGAGAACTCACCACTATAGAAAACGTAGGCAAGGTACTGGAAGAATCATGGGCGAGGTTAGGACTGAGCACCTGAACCTACATTATGAAATAATGTAGCACATAGACATATATGTGGATCAGTACTTGGAAGTACTGAGTATGCGTGGGTGAATGCATATGAATAAAAGAATAACAATCTTCTTTAATCAAATCATGTATGCATTATGAGATGACTCACATGGCTTAAATAAGTATAAAATATATAGCTTATAAGTCATGTAGAATGGAGCATGTAACACAAATATCGTGAGTCACCATTATTTAATCTCAAAATTAGAAATCTTCTCTTATTCTCAATACCCAAAGGCTAAGGGACTTCAAACAATACTTTTAACTCATGCATAAGTCTCATGGAGAGTAAAACTTCTTCAATGCTCAACATTTCATAAGTATTTAGAACTCATATACTTTGAATTCGGAATCATATAACTTGAAAACATACTGGAAGGCATTTCATGCACTTTAGGAAAATATCTCATCTCAAGCTTTAGGGAATTCACTCCATCTCAAATGGAAAGGCATTCTAGTTTATGGAAACAACTTACCTCAAGGATTTATAAAACTACTATAACAAGGAAAGATGCTTTCATTTAGGAAATAACTCACATCAAAAAAATACTTTAGTTGAGGAAACATCTTTACAATTCAACCATTTAGGAAAATGCTTATACGAAAGAAAAAGTAGGTATTTGATCTCAAAGTCTAAATGTCAAGGGAGATTCTCATAAACGGCATAAACCATGTGAGCTACATGGAGTCCAATGTTTTATCCTCCTAAGAAAGAGACCCCAAATTGGGGAGGAGCGTCATACTCTTGCCAGGGAGTATAACCTAGGTCTAGTGATTACTAAATAAAACTCGGCCTCAGGCCCATTCATAATCATCATAAACTCAACCTTAGGCCCAACCTATGGTGGCACGTAGTTTTGGAGTAAGAAAATGTAGTAACTTACCCACGCGGTGCTAAATATTACTCCCTTTAGATTATCTGCGCTCATCTCATAAAAAGAATCCACTTTTAGAATAATGACATGGTTCACCACGAACCCAATAATCAAATTGATAATCTCATATAGTGAAGTGGATTTCAAAGCTCAAGGACCATTAGGTCAATTCATTTGTCAATCATCTCAAATTACTCAAAACACGGGTGCTCATAGCACAAGAGTTAATAATGTCACAAGTCTCAAATAGAGCTTACTAACCCATAATTAAATCTCAACTTAAATCTTATTAGAAGCATAATATATAGCATATAGATTCATAAATCATGTGGAAATCAGGGGATTTCAGCAAATTACCTTAAAATCTCAATATAGCCATATTCTTCCATATCTCAACAATGCAAATATTAGCTTATCAAGGGGTAAAATCATGGGGTTTATACCCAGCTGTAAATACTCAAGAAAACATGTAGAAATCATGCCATTTGACTTTTAATTCATGGGAAATATCAATATAATGCATTTAATAATAATGGGTGAAAAAACCAATTTACATTCATGTGAAAATCTCATATATTTCAAGACTTTCATGATGTAAATAGCCTTTTGGGCTCAAGGATGAAAGGGTTATCCTTATTCAAAAACCCCACATACCTTGAATTAGAAGCTTTTGATGAACTCTCACTTTTGGAACTCTATTCGTTCTCTAGAATGAGGGTTCTTGAGGTCCTTGAGAACCTTGAATCTTGACTCAATTTAGGAAATCCATGGTGGATTCTTGAGGTTCTTGGAAGAGGCTTTGGATACTTAGGGTTTATGTTGAGAGAAAACTTGAGGAAAACCTTATAAGATGCATGTAAATGGCTTTGATTTAGTGTTTCCATGATTTTATAGTCTAGGAAAAGGTTCAAAGTGCCCTTTTAAACATCTGTGTGAAACTGGAGAAATTGAACTGGAACCCAATTTCTTTGGCCTCTGCGACGCGCCACTTATCGCTGTGGCTCAATGGAATTTGACAATTGGGAAATTGACAGTCTCCGCGACATGGAGCCATCATATTTTCCCACTGGTTGGGACCTGGGACTCCTCCGCAATATGCCACTGTCATGGGGTTCCGCTGGAAATTGACAATTTCTAAATCAACCCTCTCCGCGATGCGCCAAGTAGTTAAATGATGCAGTTTTATGACTAAGGCTTGAATTAGCCATAACTTCTTTCCCAAGTGTCAGATTTTGGCAATCTTATATCTATGGAAAGCTTATCAGATTTCCCACATGATAAAAAGTACAAATTAGGGAAATTATTAACGATTAACATGTTACTCACTTAGGAAGGAACTTCTCAATCTTTTAGGGACTGAATCATGCCTTACTCAACATGCCCTATGACTCAAACTACGAGGAAACTTTGCGGGGCCTTACAATATCTCCCCCTTGGGAACATTCGTTCTCGAATGTTGCTAGTTAGGATTGTAATATAGGAAAAACTGAGTACACACAGATGAAACAATTACTAAACGGTTCAGGATCTTCCTAAACACATGACCACTCCGAATATCGCTAGAACTCATACAAAGATAGATGCAAAGCTGAAATTTAGATTAGAAAAGCTGAATCAAGGAAGAATGGTTCCTTCGGATTGATCTGAACTTACGGAAAAGAGGTGCAGGTATTTGGCTCGCATGTGTACTTCTACCTCCCAAGTACCACCCTCAACAGATTGGTTCCGCCACAAAACTTTGACCAAGGGAACCTCTTTGTTCCTTAGTCTACGGATCTGAAAATCTAGGATCTCCACGGGAATCTCATCGAAGGAAGGCTTTCCTGAATATCAACACTCTCTGAAGGATCAACCACAATAGAATCACCAATATGCTTCTTAAGCATGGAGACATGAAAGATAGGATGAACGGCGGACAACTCCGAGGGCAACTCAACCTCATAAACCACTTTACCAACACGGCTCAAGACTCTATACGGGCCAACATAATGGGGACTAAGCTTTTCCTTCCTACCAAACCTTTTCACCCCTTGTATGGGTAAAATCTTTAAGTACACCAAATTACCCACCTTAAACTCAAGATCTCTCCTCCTCACATCTTTGTAAGACTTTTGATAAATCTTAAAAGTCTTTAACCTTTCTCTAATCAACTTAACTTTCTCTATAGATTCGAACATTGAGTCAAGCCCACATACGGTAGCTTCGCCCACTTCAAACCAACCTATGGGTGATCTACACGTTCTACCATACAAAGCCTCAAATGGTGCCATCTCAATGCTAGCATGGAAACTATTGTTATAGGTGAACTCTATCAATGGAAAATGCTCATCCCAACTTTCTTTGAAATCAAGAGCGCACACCCTTAACATATCCTCTAGAGTCTGAATGTTCTTCTCAGCCTGACCATCTATCTACGGGTGAAAAGATGAACTCAAAAGAACTTAGGTGACAAGACCCTGCTAAAACGCCCTCCAAAACTGAGAAGTAAATTGAGTATCCCTATCCAAAATGATAGACAAAGGAACTCCATGTAGTCAAACCAACTCCCAAAAATAGAATCTAGCATAATCCTCAGCCGTATAAGATGTATGCATGGGTAAGAAATATGCAGACTTAGTCAACCTATCCAGAAAACACAAATAGAATCATGATGTCGACGCGAAAGAGGAAACCCGGTCACACAGTCCATATTCACCATCTCCCACTTCCAAGTGGGTATTCTAAACTCTTGCATCACACCACCTAGTTTTTGGTGCTCCACCTTAACCTATTAACATATCGCACACTTTACTACAAACTCGGTGATGTCCTTCTTCATGCCATTCCACCAATAGATTTCTCGCAAGTCGTGATACATCTTAGTAGTACTGAGATGAATAGAATAATGCGCGCCATGTACTTCATCTATAATCCTCTACCTTAAATCATCAACACACAGAATACACAACCTACCATGCACCCTCAACGTACCATTTCCCCTTTGGGAGAAAACCTTGACCTTTTGGTCCTTAACTGACTCCTTCTATTTGACCAAACTAGGATCCCTATCCTGCTTCTCCTTTTCTTTCTAAACTAAAGAGAATTCAAAACTACTCTACACCAACGTACTCCCCTCCACTGAATCAAGTAATCTAACACCCAACCTAGCCAGATAATGAACATCACAAGCTAACTCTCTTTTACCTTCCTCAATATGTGTAACACTACCCATGGACAATCTGCTAAGGGCATCTGCCACCATATTGGCCTAGCTTGGGTGATAAAACACACTTATATCATAATCTTTTAACAACTCTAACCACCTCCTCCGCCTAGGATTCAACTCCTTCTAGATAAACAAGTACTGTAGGCTTTTATGATTAGTAAATACATCAACATGGACACTATAAAGATAGTGTGTCCAAATTTTCAAAGAAAAAAACACACCAGCTAACTCAAGATCATGGGTCTGGTAGTTCTATTCATGCGGCTTCAACTGTCTAGAGACATAGGCTATAACCTTACCCCTTTCCATCAACACATAACCCAAACCAACTCTAGAGGCATCATAATAAACCACAAAACCATCAATACTATTAGGCAAAGTCAACACAGGGGCTGAAGTGAGTTGAGTCTTCAACTCCTAAAAACTTTTCTCATAGGAATCAGACCACTGGAATTTACCTTTTTTTGGGTTAACCGGGTCATAGAAAATGAAATGGAATAGAAAACCTCAACAAAACAATGGTAATACACTGGTAGACCCAAGAAACTCCCAATGTCAGATAGAGAGATGGGTCAAGGCCAGTTTCTCACAGCTTCTATCTTTTGGGGATCAACTCTAATACCCTCGGCTGAAATAACTTGACCCCAAAAAGCTACAGACCTTAGCCAAAATTCACACTTACTATATTTGGTAAACAACAGGTGATCTCTAAGAGCTTGCAAGACAATTCTAAGATTAGATGAATGGTCATTCTGATCACGAGAGTACAAAGGATGTTATTTATGAAGACAATGATGAACGTATCAAGGTATTGCTTGAACACTTGATTCATGACGTCCATGAAAGCTGTTGGGGCATTGGTTAGCCCAAAATACATGACTAGAAACTCAAAGTAACCATAATAGGTTTGAAAGGCTGTGTTTAGAATATCACATTTCCTCACTTTATGTTGATGATAACTGGATCTAAGGTTTATCTTGGAAAAATAATTTGCACCTTGCAGCTGATCAAACAGGTCATCAATTCTCGAAAGAGGATACTTAATTTTTACTATGACCTTGTTCAGTTGACAATAGTCAATGCACATATGCAAAGATCCATCTTTCTTCTGCACAAACAAATTAGGTGCGCCCCAAGAAGAAATACTGGGTCTAATGAAACCTTTGTCTAAGAGATCTTTGAGTTGCTCCATCAACTCCATAAGCTCGATAGGTGCCATACGATATGGCAGAATGGAAATAGGTTGAGTTTCAGGAAGAAGGTTAATCTTGAAATCTATCTCTCTATCGGGAGGTACCCATGAGAGATCTTTTGGAAAGACATCAGGAAACTCATTAACAACATCAACCGATTGGATGGTTAGAGTCTCAGACTAAGTGTCCTTGACCCTAACTAGGTGGTAGATGCAACCTTTAGATATAAGCTTTTTGGATTTGATATAAGAGATAAAATTACTATTAGGAGATAATGAACTCCTGGACCACTCAAACACTGGTTCACCAAGAAACTGAAACTTGACCACACGGGTGTGAGAATCTATAGATGTATAACAAGAATGAAGTCAATCTATACCTAGAATAAGGTCAAAATCTATCATGTCTAACTCAATCAAATCTGCAAGTATGACTCTATGAAGCACAGTAACAGGGCAATTTCTATCACTTGTTTCACAATAACTAACTCTCCAACTAGTGTAGAAACTAGGAAAGGCTCAGCAATCTTTTCAACATTTATTTCAAAATTCACCACCACAAGTGGGGTTATATAAGAGAGATTTGACCCGGGGTCCAACAACACGTAAACATCAAGAAAAAATACATGGTGCATACCAGTAATAACATCAGGAGAGTCCTTCTGCTCCCGATGGGGTCGCAAAGTATAGAACCTATTCTGGCACAAAATGCCAGTGATGCTAGAAGAAGTGCTCTGAGCAGGGGTGGAATGGAGTACCGAAGCTAGTGCACTAGCAGTCTGTGCCTATGGTCGAGCATCTCTATTCCCCTATCTAGCATGGGGATAATCTCTAAGTCTTTGACCCTACTTGTTATAACCAAAACAACCCCTCACATCTCCAAAACACTTCGCAAGGTAATTCCTACCATATTTAGCATAAGACGAATAATGGGGCCTGTTACTAACACTGTTCTGTGGTATAGACATGAAAGACCTGCTCCCTTGCTCTGGCCTACCTCTAGGCGCGGGAGCACTAGCTGAAGAAGGAACTGGAATAGATGGAAATCTCTAAAAATGGGGGTGGTTCCCTCCATGGAACCTAGGCCGGCTAAACTCATGCTGATCAAATTTTGCCCTCTTGCTACCCCTCATTCTATCTTTTTCTCTAAGCTTATCTTCCTCTATATATTGGGCATGCATCATTAACCTAACTAGATCCATATCCTTATGCAATATTACGGCCCTGCACTCCTTCTGTACCATCCCAGAAATACCAGTCACAAACTTACTCATACTAGCCCAAGTGTTAGAAATCAAATCAAGAGCGTACTTGGCAAACTGATTGAAGTTCAAACAGTACTCCTTAATAGTGTCACGGAGCCCTATCTCAAGTTCATGAACTCCTCAATCTTTTTCTCTCTCATCTTAAATGGAACGAACTGATCCAAGAAGGCATCTTTGAAAATATGCCAGGTCATAGGAGCGGTATTCTCACCTCTACCCTTCCTCCACGACATAACCCAATCATAAGTAATATCCTTCAGTCTATAGGATGCCAACTCAACACTTTCTTCTTCTAAAACATACGTCACGTCTATGATCTTCCTCACCTCCTCTAAGTAAAAATGTGGGTCCTTATCTATCATTGACCCATAGAACTCAGGCAAAGTCATAAATCCTAGTCGTGGCTACATCACTACCCTGCTGGTTAGAAACTGGGGCCTGGTTATTAGCCTAAACATTTACAGTGACTGCTTGGGCTAACGCCTGAAAGGCCGCCCTAAACTCAGCATTGGACACTGTCTAATTCAAAGGATCAACAGGTAGGGGTTACTCATCATTATTTCCATGGACATTTATTCTTCGAGGAGGTATTTTTCGAAAATAAAAGAGCACGGATCATTACATAAGAGGGACAACTGTAGGCATGATAAAAACTAAAAAAAGAAATAACTTTTTCCTAAAATGTCTCATAGCCTCTTGCTCATAGGTGTGGCATGCTATACACCGATGATCAAGATTCTACTCAATACGGCTTGTCAGACTCCTTAGGACTCCTTAGAAACCTTAGGCTCTGATACCAAGTTTGTAATAACCAAAAATCATCTCACAGGATGACACACGGTGCCTAAGGCTACAAGTAGCCCCAAGTTAACCCTTAGGGCCGGTTCTTACCAATGACACTCAATTCAAGATAAGAATGGAATAGTTATATCACATGAAAGGAAATATGGAAAAGATACTCGTTCCATAAAACCACAATATATGAAAATATAGTGACCAGATTCTTGTTGAAGGAAAAGGAAAACAATATCAAACCCTCGGCATATCACAAGTCTGACAAGCCTCTACAAATCAAAATCTAGAGAGTCGTTGGGATAGGTCCCCAACTGACTCGAAATGAACTAAAGATAAATCATAGTCTCTCAAGTACGACAAATATATAAAGATCGGTACTCGAACCATGAGGAATTACCACTGTAGAAAACATAGGCAAGGTACCCAAAGAATCATGGGTGAGGCTAGGACTGAGCACCTGAACCTACATTATGACACAATGTAGCACATAGACATATATGTGGATCAACACTTGGAATGTACTGAATATGCGGGGGTATGCATATGTATAAAAGAGTAACAATATTCTTTAATCAAATTATGTATGCATTATGAGATGACTCACATGGCTTGAACAAGTATAAAATATAAAGCTCATTATTCATGTAGAATGGAGCATGTAACACAAATCTCGTGAGTCATCATTGTTTAATCTCAAAATTTCAAATCTTATTTTATTCTCAATACCCAAAGGCTAAGGGACTTTAAACAATACTTTTAACTGATGCATACGTCTCATGGAGAGTAAAACTTCTTCAATGCTCAATATTTCATAACTATTTAGAACTCATATTCTTGAAATTTGGAATCATATAACTTGAAAACATACTTGAAGGCATTTCATTTACTTTAGGAAAATATCTCATTTCAAGCTTTAGGGAATTCACTCCATCTCAAATGGAAAGGCATTCTAATTTATGGAAACAACTTATCTCAAGGCTTTATAAAAGGACTATAACAAGTGAAGAAGCTTTCATTTAGTAAATAACTCACATCAAGAAAATACTTTAGTTGGTGAAACATCTTTGCAATTAAACCATTTAGGAAAATAGCTTATAGGGAAGGAAAAATAGGTATTTGATCTCAAAGTCTAAATGTCAAGGAAGGTTCTTGTAACCGACATAAACCATGAAAGCTACATGTAGTCCAACACTTTGTCCTCCTAAGAAAGAGACCCCAAGTTCGGGAGGAGTGTCATACTCTTGAAAGGGAGTATAACCTAGGTCTAGTGATCACTAAATGAAACTCGGTCTCAGGCCAAGTTATAATCATCATAAACTCGGCCTCAGGCCCCAACCTACGATGGCATGTAGTTTTGGGGTAAGAAATCATAGTAACTTACCCACTCGGTGCTAAATACTACTCTATTTAGATTGTTTGTGCTTATCTCATAAAACGAAACCACTTTTAGAATAATCACATGGTTCGCCATGAACCCAATAATCAAATCGATAATCTCATATAGTGAAGTGGATTTCAAAGATCAATGACCATTAGGTCAATTCATTTCTCAATCATCTCAAAATACTCAAAACATGGGTGCTCATAGCACAAGAGTTCATAATTTCATAAGTCTCAAATAGGGATTACTAATCCATAATTAAATCTCAACTTAAATCTTATCAGAAGCATAATATATAGCATATAGATTCATAAATCATATGGAAATCTGGGAATTTCAACAAATTACCTTAAAATCTCAATATAACCATATGCTTCAATATCTCAACAATGCAAATGTTAGCTTATCAAGGAGTAAAATCATGGTATTTATACCCAGCTGTAAATACTTAAGAAAACGTAGAAATCATGCCATTTGACTCTTCATTCATGGGAAATTTGAATATAATGCATTCAATAATATTGGGTGAAAAAACCAATTCAAATTCATATAAAAAAATCATATATTTCAAGAATTTCATGATGTAAATATCCTTTTAGGCACAAGGGTGAAAGGATTAACCTTGTTCAAAACCCCCACATACCTTGAATTAGAAGCTTTTGATGAACTCTAACTTTTGGAACTCTATTCGTGCTCTAGAATGAGGGTTCTTCAGGTCCTTTACTTAGGAACCTTGAATCTTGACTCAATTTAGGAAATCCATGGTGGATTCTTGAGGTTCTTGGAAGAGGCTTTGGATACTTAGGGTTTATGTTGAGAGAAAACTTGAGGAAAACCTTATAAGATGCATGTAAATGGCTTTGATTTAGTGTTTCCATGATTTTATAGTCTAGGAAAAGGTTCAAAGTGCCCTTTTAAACATCTGTGTGAAACTGGAGAAATTGAACTGGAACCCGATTTCTTTGGCCTCTGCGATGCGCCACTTATCGCGGTGGCTCAATGGAATTTGACAATTGGGAAATTGACAGTCTCCGCGACATGGAGCCATCATATTTTCCCACTGGTTCGGACTTGAGACTCCTCTGCGATGCGCCACTATTGTGGGGTTCCACTGGAAATTTACAATTACCAAATCAACCCTCTCCGCAACGCGCTAGGCAGGTAAATGATGCAGTTTTATGACTAAGGCTTGAATTAGCCATAACTTCTTTCCCAAGTGTCAGATTTTGGCAATCTTATATCTATGGAAAGCTTATCAGATTTCCCACATGATAAAAAGTACAAATTAGGGAAATTATTAACGATTAACACGTTACTCACTTAGGAAGAAACTTCTCAATCTTTTAGGGCCTAAATCATGCCTTACTCGACATGCCCTAAGGCTCAAACTACGAGGGAATTTTGTGGGTCCTTACACGAGGGGTATGAGAAACCTAATAAACATAATGGAAAGGTAAAGGCAAGTAACAAAAATAAGCCTATCATGGTGAAATCTAAAGTCACATGTCTAACGGGTTTGAGGGAGAACAAATTTGAATGGTTCCAAACTCAGACTAATTGACTGAATCACCAACTATTGTACTAAGCACACTACCTCGGACCGAAGGTTCCATAACACTATGAGACTGATCTTAATGAGATAAATGACTTATAATCTTATACTGGGGACACTTTCTAAACCATTTAATAATCTGTCTGCAATTATAGCTATCCTCTGAATCCTTAACTTTGTGAGAAACATGAGTTGACTCAAACTAGCTAGACAACTAATGCCAAAGCCACTCTCTATTAAAATATCCATACTCCCTGCAATCATAACATAACTCAAGAACTCTAGGCTAGCAAGAAATATATGCTAACTCTGTCTGAAAAACAAACTAAATCTAGGGCACAATGATAACGCCCAAATTAGAACTCTCGTAAGAAAGTGTAAGCGGTCGCTGTCAAATATAGAACCTAATTGGGTTGGGTGTCGAATCCCACAGGGAATACTTGGTCACTAAGTGATGCAATTATTAGTAGTCTGTTGGTCGAAAATTCCACAAAAAAGAGGGGTATGGTTTAGGCATGAAATAATGTTAACAAAATAATAAATGAAACGATGTATATGGTAAGATTTAATCACAGAGAATAATAAGTTAGGGTTATGTCCACCTTGTAACTTCTACTTATCTATTAACTATGAGTAATGAGGAATTTAGACATGCATGCACTTATAGAGATTCGTATTCTAATTGTAAATCCAAGTGTTTTCCAACCAAAAAGGATTTATTTCACTTTAGCTCTCTCGAACCTAAAGTGTGTAACGAATGGTAAAAATTCTCCAAGAAAGTTAATCTGGTTTAGGCATTAACGTGTAAACAGGGGTTGGAAACCCTATTTTCTTGTCACACTCTCTTTTCCAAACATGCAACTTTTCTCTCGAATAAGTTAATGCTATACTGGCATATTCCCTATGTTTGCAACCATGAGAATTCAATTAAAACGAAGAGAGTAATGATATAAGTAGCATACACATCAAGAATTCACAAACTCATAGTAATAGATAGTATCTTACAAGGTTTTCATAACCCTAACAGAGAAGTTTAGCTACTCATGAGTATAACGAAAATCAAAGTAGACATCATCATCATACCAAAACTAGAACGACCTCACGGTGGAGATGGTTTAACGTCACTAGGAGGAGAACGTTGTTTCCTCTCTCCGTTGGTGTAGCCTTAGCATTTTCTCTGTTCTAAAACTTACAGAATCTGTAAACTGAATAATGACTAATGATTATCAATCAATCAATCATGCTGAAAAATTCAGCAATAGGGTTTTAATACTATCCTTGTCTAATAAGTTGCTACTGCATCCTTAAGTCTCTAAAAATACAGGGTTTGCTCGGGAAAAAGTTCCTATGCATCACTTTCAGTCCAAAAGTTGCCTTCCCTCGAATGGGAAGTTTTCCTTTGCTGCCCACAAGTCCACAAAGTGCTGAAATCTTCATCATTAGTACCTGAAAAACATGCTAATCACATAGGTTAGCTCACTTAAAGGAAAATGGACTAAAAGTGCAGGAGTGATATATTTTATCCTCCAAACATAGCTAAAATATGGGTAAATTATGGTTCTTAGGCGAGTAAATACGCCCAACATCACCACCCCACACTTAAAGCTTTGTGCGTCCTCGAAAAAAATATAGCATCCATGCAAACACCTAACTAGAATTTCACAACAGCAACACCTAAGTAGAATTTCACAATAGCAACACAAAATTTATCCTCAAGACATGCACGACAATTATTAACAAAGAGTAGGTTTCTTGATCACTATTAGAAACAACTCAACCTCCAACAAAGACTCATTAGGATGGTTAATTCGTATCCATAAGTTAAGCCACAAAGAATCATATAACACTACCCAAAAATCATCAACCATGTGTGTCTCACACAAGATATCACCCATAATCACTCATCGTTTTGCATTTTTCGAAACATGGGTATAAGACTCTCCTTGCTCTCACTCTCACAAAGAATTCTTATATTGCAACTGATGACCATAGGCTTGCCCTTAGTGTAATGCTCCACTAATATCAGAATGCTAAGCTTAGGATCAAATAGGTCTTTACAGGTTGTAATGTAGGCTAAGGGACAGGTAGGACTATTTTGGCCAGAAATAGTGACTATGTTCCCTAAGCGCTTTAATACACTACGTTATGCCATTCACACTAACTCTTAACAACCACTCTACCTTCCTTTTATCTACCAACCCCTTTTCACCCAATTTGTTATTCAATCATAAACACAACTATTTATTATATATTTATTTATTTATTTATTTTATTTATTTTTATCATTTGTTAATAATACTTTTTATTACCAAAAAGTATTATTTCTTTCCTTCTTTTTTTTATTATTAGGCATCCCTATGATAGCCACTCTTTTTCACCACATTTTCAAGCACCAATACACACTAAGAGATTATTGTCACCAATTTCCTCTTATTTTGCCACATGATTCTACAATTTAAAGCTCTTAGGAATTTGGATCAAAATATGATCTTTCAAAAAAAATGGATTAGGCTACATATGAGGCTGCCAAAGAAAATAGCTAAAGGCTCAAAGGGGGTTCACTAGGACAATGTACAAAGGTAGGTAAAAAAAAAGGTAAACAAATTCAGGGCTTCCAAAGAAATGCCTAAATCATCTCCTAAACTCACACTCTTTATTTCGCTTTACACATACACCAGGCAAGTTATAGCATCAGTCACAACACATAATATACTATAACCTCACACACACAAGGCACATGGTCAACTTAATTGGGAGCATTATAGACTCTTGACCCAACAGATGAATGAATTAAACCACACAATTATCATACAGTGAGTCACACTTAGAGCCTAAATGTCTCAATAGTAATGATTTAGCACAAACTCTTGTTATACTAGCATGCCGTCTATCAGAACAATTTCATGCAAACTCTAAAAAAAATTTAACTAAATAATTACGACTAATTAACTACAACTAATTCAAACAAACAAGAATAAATGTAGGCAAAGAAGTACAGCATACAAATAGCAACACCCCACACTTAGACGGGACACACTACCTTCAGTGGAAATAATAAGGAAAACCTAATTAGTCGAACTCCTCTTCTATGTCTGGGGTCATACCCCCTGCGTCAGAATCATCATCAGAGTCGTCATCATCAGAGGTTCCTCAAAATGTACCCCACCTGATCCCAAAAGTGTGTCGAGGCACTTGCAGAGAGGAGGACTCAGCTTGCTCTTTTCTTGACCTTTTCTGACCTTTCTGTGAGGTGGACTCTTTTTCTTTTCCTTGTCGTCCTTTTGTGGCCATTCTACCTGAGATCAGAATAGAGTCATGTTAGTTTCATCTTAGTTGATTCATTATAATCTAACAACAAATAGTAATGGCCCCACTCCTCACTTAATTTGTTGGAACAGAATAATTAAGTGAGTGATGCTTATTACTCAGACTTCATCAACATACATTTAGGTGATATGTTCCAACAACATGTTTAGCACGGTCATACTTTCATGTAATCTTGACTATCTTTTCCAAATCTTTTTCATGTAATTTTGACTATACTTTCATATTTGGATTAATGCACTTTTTGAACACGACCACCACATAGAGATCGTATCATGTTATTGTATAGAAATAATCACACCATTTTATGCTTGTGGTCAATCATGATCGGTATCTCGATGAACGAGTCATTCAAACACTCAAGCTTTCAACTTTTAAGATTATGTGTTAACTTTACAATTTTGACTTCATGAAAATATGACAGTGTATAACAATCTAATACAAGTCGGAATAAAGTCAAGAACACCCACACGAAGCATTTCACTCAACTAGATGCATCATAACAAACCAATCATATTCTTATCACCAAAAACCACTTCAAAATCTAAAATACCATTATAATCGTAGGATTGAAACAAGTACGGAATAGGAAAGAGTACTGACGTGGTGATGGACCCGTAAGATGACCTTGCAAGATTAGATGAGCAAAAAGAAATTTTTTTAGAGAATTGGGGAGCTTGGGCGGCGCCTATCTTGAGCCAACAATGAGATTGTGTTTTAAGGTTGAGGTTCTATTTATAGAATAAGGCATGGGTCGGGTTTGGTCCATGTATAATTGGGTTAGGAGACAAAAAGGCATAAGTAGGCAGCGGCTAATGCTTTGCCTATGCTTAGCATAAGCAGCGCCTTTGTTAAAGCCTTGTTAGGCATAGGCGGCGCCTTTGTCAATGCCTAGTTGGGCATAGGTGGTGCCTATGCTATTGCATATGTGAGGCAGTGAGCATAGGTAATGACATAGGCCTTGCCTTGTCCATTGCCTAGATTAGCATAGGCCTCGCCTTGTCTATTGCCTAGATTAGCATAGGCCTTGCCTTGTCCATTGCCTATGTGAGGCAGTGAACATAGGCAATGACCTAGGCCTTGCCTTGTCCATTGCCTAGATTAGCATAGGCATTGCCTTTTCCGTTGCCTAGATTAGCATAGGCAATGCCTAGCCTATAGCCTTTGCTCCATCATTCATAACTTACCACCTTTAACATGGCTCACTTTCAAATCAAAATTTTTTAACTAATCCCCCCCTTTGTACATCTTGCACCTATACTTAATCAAAAACAATAAAAACGATTAGAAGGATGGGTTGCCTCCCACCAAGCGCCTTAGTTTTGGTCGTGGCTTGACTCTTCTTTTTGGATTTTTGTTTAACAAAAACAAACTCCTAGTAAAATAAAATGATTAAAAATGATGGGTTTCCTCCTATGTAGCGCTTGATTTATTGTCGCGGCACGACATAGTTATCTGGATTACTTAGACTTCATCGAGATAGATGGTCCATCATTTTCTGAATGGATTCAGACGACGCTGATGCTTAATTATGGCTACATAATCTTTCTTTAGCTGAATCTTGTGCATACATATGCTAGGAGAGATAGCAATTATATCATCAATAATCCAACCAATAGCTCTCTTGTACCTCTTTAGAAAAGAGATGAGAGCCTCTACTTGTTGTTCACCTAAATCAACCGCAATAATCACCGGAAGTGTATTTCCATTTACCAAGAATGCATACTTTAGATGACTGGGGAGCTCTTTTGATTCTAGCACTGGGGCATCTTCAATGGATGGTTTTGCTGGTGGTGAAAGTCGATTCTTAAGGTCAAGGTCCAGCTTCTTAGTGCCATGAGAATAAGACCCCATTCCTGTTAGATCACATATAGTTTCTTCATACTCTTCAACATCCGCCATTCGCTCAACAGTAAGTTGCTTCTCTAACGATAGTTCCTTCTCATCCTCATGATAAACATCAGCTATTGAAAACGCATTCATATCCTTAGGCTGCTTCATTGATTTGGATACATCAAAATGGACCACTTCGTCATTCAGCCGAAATAAAAGCTCATTAGCTCTTAAATCAATAAGCACACTTCCAGTTGCGAGGAAAGGGCATCCCAAAATTATGGGAACTTCAGACTCCACCTCGCAATCCAAAATAACAAAGTCTGCAGGAAAAATAAAGGTAGAAACCTTCACCAATACATCGTATAAGATACCAGCAGGTCGTTTTACCGACCTATCTGCCATCACGAGCCGTATATTGGTTGGTGTAGGATCGCCTAACCCCAACTTTCTGTAAATGGATAGGGGCATCAAATTGATGCTAGCTCCCAAATCGCACAATGCCTTAGCAAAATCCAAAGATCCAACAGTGCAAGGAATAGTGAAAGCATCAGGATCTGTCTTCTTCTGAACTAACGATCTTGTAGCGATTGAACTGCAATGATAAACATTATCTGCCAGCTCATAGCTTGCT
Source organism: Capsicum baccatum var. pendulum (assembly GCA_030864225.1). Lineage (NCBI taxonomy): Eukaryota > Viridiplantae > Streptophyta > Magnoliopsida > Solanales > Solanaceae > Capsicum > Capsicum baccatum. Next base: position 144,897,967 of record CM061553.1, on the reverse strand, counting down.
GCCCGCTTATTTGTTAAAAGGTCCTTCATGAATTTAGCGTACCCAGGTATCTGTTCCAGTGCCTCCACCAAAGGAACATTAATAGTCAGCTGCTTCAACATGGTCATGAATTTACTGAACCTGGTGTCATCAACTTTCTTCTTCAGTCTCTAAGGAAAAGGTGGTGGTGGAAGAGGAAGAGTTTTCTCCACCACTTCCTTTTTATCTTGCTTTCGATTATCAATCTTTTTCGGCTTGTAACGTCTAGGTGTAGTGTAATAAACGTCCTCATTCTGATTTTTAGCTTCTACAGGATCATCACAATCTGCTTCAAGAACATTCTCTTCTATATTATCAACTACCTGCTTGCCTTTGGATGGATTTTCCAACACTTTACCACTCCGGGTAGTAATAGCCATACATGATCCATCATTCCTTGGATTTTGCACAGTGTCACTAGGTACAGGTCTAGCCTTTCTTTGATTGAATGCCGCTGAAAGTTGACTCAATTGTTGTTCTAGCTATTTTATTGCAGTGGAATACGAGTCAACCAATTGATTTATTGAGGACAAATCATTCTTTACCTCAGTTACTCCCGTGTTGATTGCCTCTACTCTTTTCAACAGCTTAGCCATCATATCTTCCATGGACATCTTCCCAGAGCCAGACGCCACAGCCTTACGATTTCCAGGAGGAACATACAAACCACTCCTGTCAGTCTTATTCTTCCAGCTACCTTGATCACGGTCCTTGTATCCTGATTTATCATAATAGTTCCGACCTTGGTTTCCTTGGGCATTGCCTCGGAAACCCCCCTGATTATTCAAGTAGTTAGCTTCTTCCTCAGAATCGGATTCATCTCTTCCCTGTGATACAACGGCCTTAACCTTTTCTGTCTTCCCTGATAATAAATGCTTGGTAAGAAGATCCATCTATGTTTTCATGTGATCCATATCTTGGTCACGTTTCTCTTGTCTTCATCTCTGTTCTACTGTCATGCCAATAGATACAGTAGAACTTGCTACCTCAGAATCCCTGGTATTCCAAGCTCTACTCTACTTTATCATACGATCCACCATATCAGTTACCTTAATAAAAGTAAGGCCATGAATGACCCACCTACAGCATTATCAACCACTGGATTTGTGACCGAGTTCAAATCCCTATATAATATCTCCATCAAGTGGACATTGGTCATATGATGATTTGGGCACCGCATAAGCTTCTTCTTGAACCTCTTCAATGTCTCGTGGAGAGCTTCAATTGGAAGTTTTTGAAAATTTCTTATCATATCTCTTAATTGTGCCCTCTTGGATGGCGGAAAGAATCTTTCTAGGAAAGCGTCTTTCAGTTTCCTTCAATTGGTAATAGAGTCAGGAGTTAGCCCGTTCAACCATAGAGTTTCCTCTCCAGATAGAGACAATGGGAATAAGCACAGCCGAATTGTATTCTATTCAACTCCTGGATTGTCAAACGACTTGCATGTTGAGATAAAGTTAATCAGATGCATATTCGGAACATCGTCTGCAAGTCCACCAAATAACCCTTTGAGTTGCAATAGATGAATCATGGTGCTAGTGATATTGAACTTGACTCTGGGTGCCAAGGGCGGAGGAATAATAGCTCCTGTGGCACCAGCCCTATCCAGATAGTCATCATTATCATTAAAAGTGACCTGGACAGCTCAGCGTTCAGGTCTTATTCTAGCTTGACGATCTCTCCTATTCACAGGCGCTGCCAACTCATCTGCACGCCTTGGATTTAGTAACTCATCTTCACCCATGTCCTCATCATTCAGATTTGTTGCCCGACCTGGGTTGTCAATATTCTATTGATGCACTTGAGCGGCTGCCAATGCAGCTAATCTAGCCTGCTCCTATTGAGCAACCCTTCTTTCAATGTCTCGTTGTGCATCCATTCTGCCAATAAGTTGCGGTTCAGGATTTATGGATAATAATGGCTGACCAGATCTTCGTGTATTTAGCATGCACTCAACAGAACCTAAATAAAACAAAAACAACAAACAAAAAGTAAAAGTATAGAATCTTTGATGAAAGGGTCTATTAACTATCACAAACTTAGTAGACAACCGTATTCCCCGGCAACGGCGCCAAAATTTGATAACACCCAAATTATAACTCTCGTAAGAAAGTGTAAGCGGTCGCTGTCAAATATAGAACCCAACTGGGTTGGGTGTCGAATCTCATAGGGAATACTTGGTCACTAAGTGTTGAATTATTAGTAGACTGTTGGTCGAAAATTCCACGGAAAAGGGGGGTATGGTTTAGGCGTGAAATAATGTTAACAAAATAACGAATGAAATGATGTATATAGTAAGATTTAATCACAGAGAATAATAAGTTAGGGTTTTGTCCACCTTGTAACTTCTACTTATCTATTAACTATGAGTAATGAGGAATTTAGACATGCATGCACTTATAGAGATTCGTATCTTAATTGTAAATCCAAGTGTTTTCCAACCATCAAGGATTTATTTCACTTTAGCTCTCTTGAACCTAAAGTGTGTAACGAATGGTACAAATTCTCCAAGAAAGTTAATCCGGTTAAGGCATTAACGAGTAAATAGGGGTTGGAAACCCTATTTTCTTGTCACAGTCTCTTTTTCAAGCATGCAAATTTTCTCTCGAACAAGTTAATGCTATACTGGCATATTCCCTATGTTTGCAACCATGAGAATTCAATTAAAACGAAGAGAGTAATGATATAAGTAGCATACACATGAAGAATTCACAAACTCATAGTAATAGATAGTATCTTACAAGGTTTTCATAACCCTAACAGAGAAGTTTAGCTAGTCATGAGTACAACGGAAATCAAAGTAGAGATCATCATCATACCAAAACTAGAACAACCTCACGGTGGAGATGGTTTAGCGTCACTAGGAGGAGAACGTTGTTCCATCTCTCCGTTGGTGTAGCCTTAGCGTTTTCTCTGTTCAAAACTTACAGAATCTGTAAACTGAATAATGACTAATGATAATCAATCAATCAATCATGCTGAAAAATTCAGCACTAGGGGTTTTATACTATCCTTGTCTAATAAGTTGCTACTGCATCCTTAAGTCTTTAAAAATACAGGGTTTTCCCGGGAAAAAGTTCTCATGCATCACTTTCAGTCCAAAAGTTTTCTTCCCTCTAATTTGAAGTTTTCATTTGCTGCCCACAAGTCCACAAAGTGCTGAAATCTTCATCATTAGTACCTGAAAAACATGCTAATCACATAGGTTAGCTCACTTAAAGGAAAATGGACTAAAAGTGCAAGAATTATATATTTTATCCTCCACACTTAGCTAAAATATGGGTAAATTATGGTTCTTAGGCATGTAAATGCGTCCAACATCACACTCTCTAGAGCAATGACCAATCTCACCATAACCAAAACAAGTTCTTGCGATACTTCGAGGTGCTACCCCTTCTGATCTAGAATGGAAACCATGGCCTGAAGACCCATTCCAAATACTCTACAAGTTTTGATGAGAACTCTACTAGCTATGATCACCACGACTAATCTAAGATCCACCCATAGTTTGAGATGCTATTTATGTAGAACTATAGGTTACAAGCAAGTTGACCTCCACTGAGAGTATCCTAACTCCTGGGTAGAATATCAATAGCACTATACTAATAACATGGCCTCTTACTAACAACTCTATAAGTCTCAATACATGCTCATTTTATGTCCCTTATATAAATAACAACCTGAGAGGAAAAAGACTCAGCTGCTATCAAATGCCCTAATGCTAAATAGATTAGCAGTGCTAATCTTCTAATAAATCTACACGCCATGTATTTCTCTAAAGGATATAGCATATGAATATGCTAGGACTATGAATGAAACCAATATCTTACTCTACAACAAATAAAAAACCTTGTTTTACACCAATAAATCCAACTCTTGACTGGGAACTGATTGATAAACAAGATGTCATCTCTAGTTGTGAGGTATCCATAAAAAGACTTGGGATCCCTAATGCTGAATCTCAAAAGGCTGAAGCAGTATTGAGCCCCATCGGAGCCTGATTTAGCCCCAAATTATCTGACTGATGTTGAAGATCTTTAATATCCATTCTTAACTCCTTGGTCCGACACTGCATTAAATCTTTAGAAATATGTGCCAAAGTCTTGTAAGCATCCATCAACAACCTCGCATCGTCCATGTGGGACAAAATAGAGTCAAGGAACATACTTGAGTCCCATTTAAATATGGGCACACAATAAGCAGTCAAGAACCAATTTTTTTAAGAATGCCCTGTAACCTCCCAAAGATAGGTTATGGTCATCTTTGCACTAATCCATAGAACTTTACTATACACTTAGCTCTTGTACCAACATATAGGTAAACCTAGGCTCTGATACTATTTTGTCATAACTTAGTTTTTCAGGTCATGATGGCACCTTAGGTAAGCCAACCTATACCCCTGAATTATTAGTAATAGACTACTAAGAAAAATAGAGAAAGAATGTGGAATAAATATAATAAAAAGGATATAATATACAATATAGTCTGAAAACGTGGTTGAATTAGTGGAAGATACTATAATGTAATAAAATTACAAAGGAGATACTAAATGTATATACTTATACAACCCATCTATGAATATGACTTAAAGACTAGCCTAGTACATAAAAAGGAGAATAGCAATACTTTGAACCCTAGGAGCTCACCCTGTGTCTGTAAACCATAGTTGCTCCTCATGACACACACAACAATAGCGAGAACCTGTACTATGATCTATAAACTACATAAGTGTAGTATAAGTATCAAACATGTGGTATTAAGTAGGTAAATACTAACTGAGCTCCAAAGATAATGGATATATACATAACATGCAAGAAAAATGTAAACTATACTCAAATATCTATGGAACAAACATAGTAAAGAAAAGGAAACAATAATGATAAACTATCCTATTCTAGCCATACTCAAGAACTTGAGAATTATACTATATATCATTGGCCCATATACAAATAAGTAGTACATAAAAGATATATATATTAGTATAAAATGCCAAGGAATGAATATACATTATGAACACATGAAGGAAGGGAAAGAAATACAGTAATGCCATAACTACATATATAAATGTATGTACGCAAAAAAGGATAACCCAAAGGTACAACCTAAATTAGTTATACTAGCATCTCAAAGACTTTTAATTATAGTAGGAACTAGTGCTAACATAACTAGGGTCTAAAACTAAAATGCCTAACCAAGGGATAATCATGTGTAATAAAATTTCCATAAGATAAAGGAATCAAAATCACACCTTCTCAATACCATTAGAATAGTAAACCTATAATGAACTAACCTTAATAATAATATCAAAATAGAGAAATTGGCTAGTCCAAACAAACAATACTTCAATAGGCCCTATAAATCTAAAGTTACAATCATCACACAACACGCTGCAAGAAATACACATCACCAATACTTATGAAACCCCGCATAAGGCTGATAGATAAAAACGGATACTGGTGATAAGCAATGCACATACAAAGATGAATGTAAGGTGAATCTATAATACTATAACCAATCCAAGTACCATAAAGTAACCTTGTGTATACACCTACTCCATATTTATGGCTCGCAAAGGTAGGACCTACAACTACCTCTATTCTCTGGCAAGATTGATCACAGGTGAAGGCGACACTAGAGGATTTGAGAATACCCTTATGCACTGACCTGGTCTCAATCTAGGATTTTCAATAATCATTATCATCAATCCACCCCACATAGTAATATATATATATATATATATATGCATAGGATATAACCATGACTAAAAGAGTGTAGGTCCGTAAATCCATTTCTTGGGGAAAACTATGTGACTATATCATCATTAAAGTGTAGAAAATATCAAAATTTATGTGGATCGAGGTAAATTTCTATGTCCTATTACACACACAAGTATACGTGGTAACCCAAGTAGTAAAGTGGCCTTTAAAATCCATGTATGGATCCCACAGTGAGTTGTGATTAGCAACAATCTAATTCTTGTATTATTACGAAGATTAAACAATTGTAAGAGTAACCAATAATGTTTGAGATTTGAAAACTTAAATTATCCATAAATAATGTGATAATATAAAGTGCTAGGGATAATAATGGGGATGAATATAGGATTAAGGCACTACGAACAATCCTGCTTAGACATACAATCTCATTGGTTTAGTTAATTATCTTTGTTGTTGATTTATAGGGTTGATAACATAATTAGGGAATGTTCATTTTCTACTCGTCTATCTAACTTAGGCCCATAACAATATCATTAAATGGGATGTGAGAACCAAGTTAAATGCATTTATATTTTGTATTGTATATGATCTAAATAGGCATAGTTAGGTATATTCCTATCCTAAATTCAAATCTTAACTTTAGTACCTCTCCATATAATATCCCACTCTATACATCCCATGTTCTAATTTGTTCTTCCTCCTTCTAGACTCACAATAGAAATCTTGATTTATCCTAAGGGTTGCAAATTCATAGAATAGTAATCATAAGGATATATGAACAACTCAACAATGATAACAAACATAAAACAACTCAAATATAAGTTTAAGCATTCATGTTCATGACCTCAACACTAGATAAGGGTGTTAATCCACTCGTGGGTTTACAACGAATTGTTATTAAGGAATTTATGCATAAAACCAAAAGTAAACTAAAAGAAAGATGAAGAACCCTACAATAAGACTCCTAAAGTGTATCTCCAACCTCAAAAGTTGTCCAATGTGCTTACAATAAGTCCCAAGTGTCCTATTTATAGATGGAAGCCCATAGCTCATTTTGAACTCTTGAGCGTGTCATACTCTTGCAATGGAGCGACATGGGAGTGGCACACCCTTATTATGGAGGCTTAATATTTTATGAATTTTTTTTAGCACAAGGAAGTGTTATGCCAGTATCTCAGAGGATAGAGGGCATGGCACACCCTTATGCTTAGAATTTCTAAATTTTGTCCATGTTTACTCCTTTCATTTAGCTTAAGTTCCTTACTTTGTGGTTTATTTTCCATCACCATTAGACCTTGTTTTGATCTAGAACATCACTATCAATATCACACATGTCTTAAATTAACATAACATACCATGAATTAGTGCATGACATAGAATTCATTGAGATGTACTAGAATAACACAGCTCAAACTGGTAATGCTAGTTTTCTCGTCTAATCTCTAAGTGAAACATATGATTTCAAACTTGTTTTAAACACACCTTAAGCATTATGGATAATTAATTTAACACATAGATGCTTAATTATATAAATATCAACACATTACACACATAAAAGGTCCTCAAAACTAGGCTAAACAAGCGTAGATAATGACATTTAGGTACATAAATACACCTAAGATCATAACCACACACTTAAAGCCCTATTAGTTCTCGAATAAATCTACCCACAAAGAACCATCTAAGGAAAAATCCATCATTACTATTAAAATCAAGACACTCAGGATATCATTATAATAACTACACAAATAGCAAGTTCTATATTCAGCATGTCATATACATTTGAAAACTTGTGAAAACTACTTCAAAATACTCTAGCCTTATGAATTGACTCAACCAACTTGGAAAACTCATGTATATTACTCCATTCATAGATCATATAAGACACCTAAATATCATCAAACATACACCCTCACCATAAAAGAGTTACCCATATTCCCTTCTAGAGATGTAATTCATCATAAGAATGGGTATACAAATAAAGTTTTACTCACTCTAACAAAGAGTTCTCATGTCACATAGATGAACCATAGGCTTTCCATAGTGTAGTACTCCACTAATATCAAAATATAAAGGATCTAGATCATCTATGAATTTAAGGGTTGTAATGCAGGCTAAGGGACGGGTAAGAACTATTCTATCCATTAATATAGACAAACTTCCCTAAGTTGTTTAATACATCACATTGTACACTAGAATCTTCTCAAAACAACCAAAGTTTCACCACTTCTAACTTTCCGTACACTTTTGTTTTTCCCCATCTATTTAAGCTATTTCACACATATTTAGGAGGGAGTATTTTCTATCAACATATTATTTTATTTTGTATAATTTTTTTATATTCATTACATCACTCCTAACCACAACACATAAATTTTATCAAATCTAATATCTACTCCTTTTGGGCTTCACTTTCACCTCTTTCCTTCTTAAATTTAACACATCTTAACCATTTAATTTTTTTTAACTAAAGTGCTTAGAAGCTTTTGATCAAATTAAGATCAACCAAAAAGGGGTAATGGCTACACATGAGGCTAAAAAAGAATAGTCTAAAGTCTCAACGAGGCTTACTAAGATCATGTATAAGAGTAGATAAAAGGGGTATGAACATGTTCATCAAGGAAATACCTATATCATCTCCTAAACCCAACAATTTTTATTTCACTTTGAACACATACTATACAAGTTATAGACATCAACATGTAACAAATAACACAATAAAAGACCTTACATCACACATACCACATGCTTAAATAAAGTAGGATCATTATAGACTCTAAATTGAGCAATAACATGAATTCGGAATTAAGCCAACATTGTGCAAGAATCATATCTACAAGCCTAGGTGTCTAAAAAATAGTTAGTAAATGCAATCAACATGTTTTTTCAATCAAAATCACTTGCATCATGTAATGATACATAGCAACTAGCAAGAACAACTCACTTATTCCTAACACAAAAATTTTAAATTTACTCCTAAAAATGAAAAAGGGATATTGGGTCCAAAAGACGCCCCTTAAAAAATAATCAAAAAGAAAAATAAAGGGATGGGTGAAGTGTGCCCCTACAAGACAGACACCAACAACAAAACAAATAACTAAAAAGAAAATCCTTTTGAATTTTTCCAAATCTAGCTATAAACTAGAAAAATAAATAAAACCAAAATCCTATAGAAGCACTTCACCCTAAATCATACGAAGATTGCCCACTGCACAATAAAATTTATATTTTTTCTCGAAAGTATAATTCAAATGCAAAGATAGAAATAATCCTTGAGACCTCTAAACATAGCTAATAGAATCTTAAATGATCAATGAGGTCTGGTGGAACCCACACCCAGTCTTTGACATTCTTCTTAGCTTAGGTTCTTGATACTCGGACTTTCTGTCAACCTATGAATTAAAACAAAGACCAATAAAGTGATATAAAAAAATAAAAATAAGAAAATAAAATACCTAACTTAAGTTGGGTTTTTTTTCAAGAAGTGCCTAGTTTAATGTTACGGCACCATCCACATCCCTACTCTTCATCCATATTTATTTATCCTCTTTCTCCTACTCAAAGTCCATTATTTTCATTTATGACCTCTTAAGTTCTTACTCTCAAGGTCTATATCTATTTCTATAATAACCTTGTTAGGATCTTGTTTCATCTTTACCCTTTTGGCCAAAATTAGTGGCTTGGGCAATTCTATGAGATAGTCTAAAAAAGTCATTAGTGGTTGCACTCTACCACCCTACACTCATCTACTTCCATGGACATGATCATGAATAAATCCTTAGAGTGGTAAGGTGGGTTGAGTGATTTATATAGTTTAAAGATTGCTTCTTTATCATCCAGTCTTATTTTTAGAGTTTCTTCTCGAACATTAATTAGTGTTTCTCTCATCACCAAGAATGGCCAGTCCATTATGATTGGTACCCAATCATTTACATCATAGTCAAAAATAATAAAGTCGGTAGGAATAATGAAATTACCAACCTTAATGAGCTTACCAACCTTAATGAGAATTTCTTATGTGATTCCTTCAAGATGCACTCTGGTTCTATCCATTATTTGGAGTACAATAGAACATGGCCTTACCTTCCCCAATCTAAGAGTATTAAAAATAGATAAAGGCATTAAATTTTTCTCTCCCATAAATCACTTAAAGTATGGACCACATCACTATCACTAATTTGTATGGGAGGTTGAATCCCTTAGGATCCTTCAACTTTGTCGGCACCTTTTATATTACAACTGAACTGCACTCCTCAGTAAGTGCCACAATCTCAATATTGTTCAGTTTCATCGTAAGGCCACCACTTTCTTCAGGTACTTAGAATACTTAGGCATATCCGGTAAAACATATAACAATGTAAGGTTAATATAAAGTTCTCTAAATGTGACAAAAAACTTCTTAGAACATGCATATTTTTTAGCCTTTTTGAAATTTTGCGGGAGTGATGGTGGTGGTCTTTCTTATGTATGCTTAGCTGTATTTGCTTTTGATTACTAAGAATTCCCCAAACTTTTAGAATATTTAGCCACAACTTGCTTCTCCTCTACTTATTGTAGGACTAACTCTGCCTGCACCTCTAAATTTTTCTTGGAAGATCTATTAATTAGCTCTTACCACTCCCCAGGATTATTCCATTATTTACTTTAGATTATCTATGTCACTAGGCAAAATTCTTTGAGGTATGGCATTTTGAGCATGAACTAGCTGCCCTAAATACGTCTCAAAATTTTTCTGGCAAGTAGAATATATTTTATTTCTGTAGCCATTTGAATCTGATTGGACAGGATCTTTTTTAATGTTTCTTCAATATTACTATCTTGCATGTTTGGATATTAATGAAACTAATAAGGATAAACATAATTACTACCCCATGAATAGTTGGGATGACTCTTCCACTTATGGTTGTAAGCATTACCATAGTTTAGATTTCCATTCTATGTATTGCCCACAAAATTTACCAACTCAGGATTTGTTGTCCAAGAGTCTGTAGAGTGGCCGTTCATATAACAAATCTCGCACTAAGAGGGGTATTTTGGATTATATTTATTTATTCTTGAGGTTTATTCACACTCAACTTGCTGAACTGTGTCATCATTTGGTTTTGCAAGGCTGATAGTTGAGCGTCCAATCAGCCCAATAGGTTTATTCACTGTATGTATAGACATTTCTCCCTGACATTTAGGATTATATTTTGCAATGTAGTTCAACAAAGTATATAACTAATCATAAGTTTTCTTCAAAGACTGACCACCTGTAGTTTTATCTAACAAAATATTTATTACATAGTCAAGTGTTTCAATGAAAGTGTGGGGTAGTACCTTATTAGCTTGTTGATGGTGTGGAAAGTCCCTAAGAATATTTTTTAACCTCTCACATGCATAATATAATTTTTTATATGGCTTCTTCTTATAACTTTGAATCTCATTATGAATCTTTGCAGTCTTGTTGGATGGAGAGAATTGGATGAGAAACTTCTTTGACAAATCATCCCATATAGTGATGAACTTTGAAATTTCTATCTTCAACTATTTCTTTACTTCCCCAAATGTAAGAAATGGAAGAGAGTGAGCCTCATGTTGCCAGTAAAGACTCCAGCAGGGATAAAGGTGTCACTGATCTCCAAAATATTTAGCAAATAGACCTGTGGATCCTCATGTGACAAGCCTGTGAATTACCCACTGTTGTGCACTAACTGAACTATATTTTGTTTGAGCTTGAATATACCTTCAATTTCTGGTCTAAAATAGTGGAGTTAACATTGGTTGTGGATTACCACTTTGTGTATTGTCCCGCGTGCTGGTAGATCTCAACCACTGGTTCTAGAATAACTTCTTCCTAATGAATTTGAGGTATCCAATAGAGAAGTACTATTTGTCTCTTCAACTGATGTAAGCATCACTCATGTTCAGGAGATGGGTCAATGAAATACCTTTCCCTTTCCAACTTACTTAAGTTTCAGATCTATACCTACAAATTCAAAATCTAATATCAAGTTTCTAGCACTTACAAAAAAATAGCGAAACTAAAACTAATACAATTGTTAATTTTCAAGTCCCCAGCAATGGCGCTAAAAACTTATCGCATCCTACCATACACGCAAGTGTACGTGGTGACCCAAGTAGTAAAGTGTCTTTGAAAGCAAAGTATCAGTCCCAAAGGGAATTGTGCTGAGCAACAATTTAGTGTTAGTATTACTACAAAGATTAAACAAGTACAAGAGTAACCAATAATATTTGAGATTTGAAAACTTAAGTTAACCGTAAACAATGCAATAATATAAAGTGTTAAGAGTCAATAATCGGGAGAAATCCAGGTTTTAGGCACTATTAACAGTCCTTGTTATCCATACAATCTCTTTTATTTAGTTAATTAATTGGTTTTTGATTCACGCAGTTGAAAACATAATTAGAGAATGGTCATCCTCAACTTAGGCCCACAACTACATCATTGAGCGAGAATGTGAGAACTAAGTTAAACACATTTATATTTCATCCCATATATGAAAAATAGGTCAATTTAGGTATATTCCTATCCTAAATGCAAATCTTAACTTCAATCACTCTCCGTTAAGATCCTACTTCATACATCCTATGTTCTAGTCTATTGGTCCTCCTTTTGGGTTCACAATAGATATATAGATTTATCCTAATGGTTGTGAATCTGTATAATAGTAAGAATAAGTATATATGAACAACCAAACAATGATAATAAACATAAACCAACTCAAATATAAGCTTGAATATTCATGTTCTTGGCCTCAACCCTAGATAAGGGTGTTTAGCCACTCATGGATTTACAATGAATTTCTATTGAGGAATTAATGCATAAAATCAAAAATTAAACTAAAATAAATAGTAAGAACCCTAAAAGAAGACTCCTTAATATCTCCATCCCTAAAAGTCGTCCAAGGTGTTTAAAATAAGTTCGTGTCTGAATTATAGATTAAAGCCCATAGGCCATTTTGAACTCTTTGGCATGTCACTCTCTTGCATTGGAACAATAATGGTGTGGAAAGAAGATGACGCTCAATCTATACCCATGAAATATAAACAATTGTCACCAATATAGTAACCCAACCAAGGTTGGGGTCGAATCCACAAGGAGTGAAGACAAGGATTTTTAATACTCGGGAGTATTAGAAGTCAACTAGGAGTTTACACATAATGTGTGGTAGACAAGCATGAAAATTAAGAATGGGGGGTTTGTTTGAATGGTTTCAAATTTGACAATTTTGTTATTTTAAGACTACCATTTTGAAGCAAAAAATAATTAAAGATAATCAAGTATTGATGGGACTTGGGTTATGCCTTCCAAGGTATGGGTTCATGCATGGGTATTTGAATATTTGTCCAAATTTAGCTAGAAATCATAGGTAGGATAGATCTATAGGTATTAGTGTCAATTTTTTAATAGAACACCAAATATCTCGAATGGATTCTTTCGAACACTTGATAAGTTCAATAATTTTATCAATATATGGCCTTAATTAACATCCTTATACATTAGAGATTCTATTAAATGAACTAATTCAAGTTATTGTTTATACCCATTCATCATCTATATCCCTTTTGTCAAGGATGATATGGATTCTAAGGTAACTGGGGTTTGCAACTCTCAATTCTTACTTAAAACTTGGAATGAATGCAAAACCCACATCAAATAGATAATTAGGAGGACAAATAAACAAAATTCCTGCCCTAATCATAACATATTAAATCATAAACCTAAGAAGAAGAATTAGTTGTTCATAGAGAGGGAAAGTAGAGATATACAAAAACTTCCATTAAAGAGAATGCAAAATCAAAGCTTTAGTTTCTAAAAATCTACAATGAAAATCTTAACGCTTCACTTGAGAGTTAGTCTAATGTGTTCTTATCTCAAGAGTAGTACACTAATGTTAAATAATGTGGAAATAAGTTGAAACCCCCCAAATTTTGTTCATAATTCATGTTTGTCAAATATTCCAAAAATGCCACCGTAGTCTTGATCTGCTTGAGCAGATAGAGAGAAGGTAGGCTACACCTTGGGTGTAGATTGGGCACACCATGGGTGCAGATGACATTATATTGGTCATTTTGGCTACCTGCTTGCACGGATGGTCTCACAATATGTCTATGTGAACTTTAGGGCTCTTTTTCTTTTATATTTGACCTCCCATTGACTTGAATGGCTTGATCATCTTCACTTTCATCCTTTACCGGCACAAATGATTATTATACATGATATTAACACCAAATCAATGGAAAATCATGGTAATTTAAGCTTAAAAGGTCTTAGAAAGTCGTCAAATTGATAACTTATCAAACCCCCCCTCCAAACCTAAACTATTTCTTGTAATCAAGCAACTAAGAATAATCCAATGAGATAGGGTGTTTATGATTCAAAACCACTTATAATAAAGCTATATCAAATATCTAGTCTAACAAAGCTCTACAAGGACTTCTCAGACATATCATGGCAACAAGCAAACCAGAATTTTTTCAAGAAGCACATATATTTGAAGCAAGGATGGATGTTTGTATCAAATAAATCTTTAAATCATCAAAGCATCTCCTAAGGTGACACAAAAATTTTAAAATATCGTCTCAATATTTACAATGCAACTTACCTCACCTATTTGCCCAAATCAAGAGTAAGACATCACCCTCTACCTTAAAGTATTGATGCCTATCACATGCAAGATTTAGCTCCACACATAAAGGAGGTTTCAATTCTTAAAGGACCTGAAATAATAAAATAATTCACACTCACTTATATAAAGAAGTTAAAGCACAATGACTAGAACCACAGGCTTTCCCTTTGCATTTTCACCACTAATGTAGACTTACCAAGCTTGGAATAACCTAGGTCTTGCGGTTCTAGATAAAGGTTTAGGGTAAGGAAAGGATATATGGATCAAGTGACTAAAGGACCTTCTTCAATGAAATCTCTCATCCCTTCTACCCTAATTTTTCAAGTTATCAACCTTTTTCACCTTCAATCAATTCCTTTGCTTCCCTTAACCTTTATCCTAGCATTTACCAAGAAAACCTAACCCACCATTTTCTTTCTTGACTTTTTTATTTTTAAGAGATTTTCTAACTTTAATCCTTTCTTTGACCTTGATTTGTCTAATTTTTCTTCAAGTTCTATGGGCTAGGCTATTCAACTTTATCATCAAGCATATCTCTTATCTCTTAACCACAAGATTTGACAACCTTACATACACTTTTCTTGGCTCATCCTAGCATATCATATTTTTCTTCAAAACTTGGAGTTTGGACCACCCTTACATTATTATCCTAAATACACAACCCCCTAAACATAGATTTTCACCTATATTTCATTATTTAGAATTATGCAATGCATTAAAGGAGGTTAAGTTTTGAAAGGGGGATTTTCAAAAGGGTTTAAGTTTTTTAGCATGGTTGTCTTTACAAGAAAAAATAAGAATAAGAAAGAAGATCAAAGGGATTAATTAAGGAAAAATGTTAAGGTGGGAATTTATCTATGTGGCAGGTTGACAATGGCCTCTACTCATCCTCCAAATCAAGGTTGCCTAGGATTTTTCTTTGAATATACTCTGGAAAAGTTCTAGTGTACAAGAATTATTCAAAAAACTTGCTACATAAGACATCATACTCATAGAGTAAAAGGATACTCTCCCAACCAATTTGAATATTTTGAACTTATTAAATTACTCCGTGTCAAAGAGTCACACTTGTAAAGAGAGAGACAAATATTGAATTTAGTTGTTTCACTCCCGAGAAAGCTTATAAACATCCTTTCCGTTTTTCATAAAAAACTATGTTTTTCAATGTCATTTCATTCTTTTCTAATGATATCTTGAAACACATTTCAAACTTTTACCTAATACGAATCAACTCAAAAGACTAGATACTTCATCTAAGGATGTCGCAGTATCTTCCACCATTGTTGAACTGTCACTCGATTCAAGAAAAAAGCTAAGAAAAATTGAGTTTCAAATTAAATCCTTGGAATTTATTGGACTCGTATCTACAAAAGGCGAAAAGAGCAATGCACACAAATTGATTATTGCATAAATACTAAGCACAATACACAAGCCCAAAAAGGGCACCATTTGATATTATCATCAATATACCCAATAAGGTCCAATCCAAATCCATGTTGATAATAAGAAACAAGCACCGTGAGGGATAAAGTAAACAAGCATCAAAGTTTAAGCAGGGCTAAAGTAAATAAACTACATAAATGTAAAATGTAAAAATAGAGTATGAGTATGTCTATACACTCAATCAAACTAATTCCATCAAATTAAACAATAGGTACAATCCATTAAATAAATAATAAGAATGCCCCACCCCCACGAAGAATTATAGAATTGCCCCCAATGCAAAAATAAATAGAGAGTAGAGAAAGGTAAAAACTCTCTATGGTGCACTAGGTGCTCGATAGTGTAACACCCTAAATCTAGTACCCGAAACGTTACACGGTGCTCATGACCCCAAAGGACCACAAGATAACCCATGACTAATATTTGTAACTGAGCATTAAATAATATACTATAAATATGTAGAATATAAGCTGTAAGGCCATAAGGTTCATAACTAAACTAATAATGAATATAAAATAATATCTATAATGGGGTATAACAATACCCAAAACTAAAATAAACTATTTAAAACATGTTGTAGTCTGAAAGCCTCTAAACTATCTAAAATCTGTGGAGTTGATGGGACATGTCCCCAGCTAACTCTGAACTACTAAAATAATAAAGTAATTATAATAATCATTCTATCATCGAATGATGAAGACTCACTCCTAGTCTGGCTACTGAATTTTTGATCTACTAGGGATGCTCAGGAGGTCGTGCTTCTAAACTTATGGTTTAAAACACCATAGTGCAAATACGTCAGTATGATTAAATGTACTGGTATGCAAGTAAGGTAGGTTGAATACAAGGGTTCATATGCACGAACAATAATAACTGACTGATGATATGAACATGAACACGTGAGAAATACATGAATGATACATAAACTGGGACTGGGGTCATGACAATACTGAATACTGATGTACTGGCATCTGAGTTTACTAATACTGGGATACTGAATAACTGAGTCTATTAATTATATGAATTATGAAGCTTACAGGTAACTAATATATGAGATTACTGGTACCATATTATTGATAACTTATAACTGAGTATACTGATACTGAAAAACTATCTGTGTTCTTTACTGGACTTGGTGACTGTATCTGATAGTCCTGAATCTAAAGAACTATCTGAGTTCTAGACAGAGCTGGATGACTATATCTGACAGTCCTAATTCTGATAGAACTAGATGAGTTTCATACTGAACTGAGCGACTGTATCTAACAATCCTGATATCTATAGAACTGAACTGAGTTCTATTACTGAGACTGAATTTGAAAATGAGACTGTGGGAGGTAATTATCTAATTGACATGCCCTAAATCTGAACTGGTGGGGTCCAACCTACAACCCCAGACGGAAGGGCGTCAGTACCATGCCACGGGTAAATATGATATGTGAGTAAAGCCTCTCTGATAGGGAGCACTTCCGTCAACCCCTCCTATAAGGAAAAACTCAAAGGTTATGTATATTACCTTGAATATGTGGCTTACAGATGAGATCGGAGTTTGAGGGTCAACTCATGAGTTCCCCTTACCCCAAATTTGATTTGTCACAAAAAAAGATAGCAGCACATTTATGTCATGAAGGTTCAGGGAATTATAGTGTATCTCTCCCTTAGGGTACTATGTCCCTTGAAAAATACTGGGCTGACTTGGTTGAGCTATGAGGAAAACTGTGGCGACGTACGAGGAACCTTCTATCTAAATATCTGTGATCTAAAACTAATACATGATACATAAACTGGGATGAACACTAACTACCTAGTTAGTCTATCTTAGAATGATCACATTCATGAGACTCTGGATAGTGCGACTAGATGGAAAGATGGAAATCACGCTATCTGAAATTGTCTGCCTGGCTACTAAACTGAATTATTGCTGCTTAACTAACTCATACGGGAAACTTCTACTCGACTGGAGCATTCCTATAACACCTTTTTTGTAGAGTTCTAGTGACTAAAGGGAGAAAACAAATCTTGTCCAGATCTGAGCAGGACATCAGAATAGAAGATTGCTACATGGCTGGGATTTTTGTATTAGGAGACAAGGAATATGAAACATCATCTAAGATTAAGTGACTAAGCCTTATTCACTGCCACTGAGACTTCTAAAAATATTCATATGGCTGCTGAGCACGGATGCATAAATATACTATCTTAGCTGATTAATTGAATGACAGATAGCTGATTACTGGGTCTGTAAGGCTGAACTGTACTTATCCTGAAAGGCTGGACTTAGACTATAGAGGATTATACATAAAAAGTAATGACTAACTGAGCATGAATGACTGAAAAACTGTATTACCTTAAGAAAGCAAGACCAAGAGCCCAACATGATTCAGAAAAATTCTATAAACTAACATACTGAAATACTAATGACTAAATAATTGATGTCCATAAGCTATGGATGGGTAATCCTAAAAATGAACTGATTTTATGATCTAACTAGACTAGGACTGATATTGTAGCTATGATGGAAATTAAGATTGTAACCATAACTAAGCCTATAAATAAGACTGAATGCTGGTTTTCTATATCTGAGGTTTAAACTAGTATGGGAGTACCGAATCCTGATGGCTAAGTAACTGATAAATGAAAACCATCGTTCTGTGGGACTATCTGAGTCCTTTATTGAATATTGATTACTAAACTGACACTATAACTGAGGCCTACAACATGGAATATTAACACTATAGATTCACCAAGGTATCTAAACTGAGGGTATACATGGCATAATCTATGTTTGACTGAATACTATGAGTGAAGTTAGGAATCGTGTGGGCTAAGCGTATTATAAATCATGACATGAGTGCATGAGTCATGAGCTGCATGATCTAAGTATGGAATTTTTGTATTCATGGGATATGATTCGTAACATTGGATGAACTTGGAATTCTCATACGAAGAACTCAAAATGCACACTATTCTATGAAAAGCACATGGATATAAGCTATATTCGTGGGACTGAAACAGAAAGCATGCCTAAGTATCGAGAGGGTTAAAGTACAAAACTTTGCACTGAGGTAGGAATGGGTTGGGAATCATCTTACCTTATTAATCTTCTACAGATACTGGCATTACTACTAGAATCTGAAGGCCTAACTTTCTAAGATGTCATAATTGAATAGTTTCTAACTACCTATCGGGCTGTGTTAGACTGTCTCACTGGGGTAGAGACTGGAAAAAGTCCAGTTAATATTTGGCCTGACCTTAAAGTTGACTTCTATAAAAGGATTTACTAAAGAAAAAAAAGCTCCTAAATCTGAAGAAACATGAACATGTAAATAAGGGATTTGCAACATACCAGTACCTGCACCAGGAGGACTTTCCTGATCTTGTTCGGACTGAAGTTCATAGAGTCTATTTGGGCGTTGCCCATTGATAGTGCTGGAACTAGCACCCTGCTAATTCGGGCGATCAGACTGAGTTGAAGGATGACCATGCTTGTTTTTAGGGGTAGGCCTAGGACAATCTCAGACCTTGTGACCCAACTCACCATATCTGAATCATACATCACTGTCAGCTCTACATATACCCTTATGATTCTTACCACACTCTTCTCAAAGCAGATGAGTGCGAATAATGCTTTTACTATTCTGAGATTTGGAGCTTGGCGCCCTATCTTTTCTACTATTTTTTAACTTAGAAACTAAAGCACTGGCTGAGGAAGGAGCTGAAATTGAAAAATTCTAGCTATGCTGAGAACGGTTACCACTTTATAACCCTGGCTGAGAAAAACTATAACTACTAGTTCTGGCTCTCTTATTTTTCCTCTCCTTCTTCTTAAGTTTCTACTCCTCAATCTATTGAGCATAGACCATAAGCCTAGATATGTCCATCTCCTTAATCAACATCACAGTCATGTACTACTCCTTAACCACTCCACCTGATATCCCAGACACAAACTTACTTATTCTAGATCTATTATCTGTTACTATATAAGAAGCGTACCTGGCTAACTAGGTGAACTTTAGGGAGTATTCTTTAATGCTCATGCTACCTTATCTGAGATTGATGAACTCTAACACTTTGGCTTCTTTATGCTCTAGGGGAAAGAATCTATCTAAGAAAGCCGTAGAAAACTCTTCCCATTCTATGGGCTGTGCATCTTTACCCCTGTCTACCTTCTACTATTTAAAGCACGTATGGGCTACATCTTGTAGATGATAAGTGGCTAACTCTGCACTCTCACTGGAAGTCACTCCCATAATGTCTGTAACTTTTTTAACCTGGTTGAGGAATTCCTGTGGATCCTCTTCAGACTTAGAACTTGAGAATAAGAGAGGATTTATTCGGGTGAAGTCTTGAATCCTAGTTGCAACTGAATTGGCCACTGGGTTGGCTAGAACAGCAACTAGCCATTCATTCTGAGTTGTGACTAAATTATCTAGCGTAGTAAATGAAGTCTTGAATTCTGCATGAGAAACATGTTCGTCCAGGGGATCTTCCTGAATGGGATGAGGTGCTGACTGATTACCAATTCTCCTTTCGCTAATCCCTTTGGAATTCATATTCTTTAAGCGAGAGGAAAAAGCAAATTAGATTGAGAAACTAATTGGAAATTAAGTTCACTGGCATGACACGAATACTGAAAGAAGGGAAACTATTCCTAAAATATCTCATAGCCTCCTGCACATAAGTGTGGTGCACAACATACCCTGTGTAAGACTTACTAGATGAGTTTTTCAGACTTCCTAGGAAATTATTGAGCCTTAGGCTCTGATACCTCTGATACCAAGTTTGGAATTCCCCAAATCCGGTACCTAAACATTAAACGGTGCTCATGATCTCAAATCACCACAAGCTAATCCATAACTAAGATCTGTAACTAAGGATTAAATAATATACTATAAATATGCGGAATATAAGTTGTAAGGACATAAGGTTCAAAACTAAACTAATACTAAATATTAAACAATGTCTGAAATAGGTATAACAATACCCAAAACTAAAATAAACTATCTGAAACATATTGTATTATGAAAGCCTCTAAACTATCTAAAATCTGTGGAGTTGATAGGACATGTCCCCAACAAAATCCAAACTACTAAAATAATAAAGTAATTAAAATAATCATACTATCCTAGAATGATGAGGACTCACTGCTAGTCTGGCTACTGAACGTCTGATCTAATAAGGATACTCGGGAGCTTATGCTTTTAAATCTATGATTTAAAATACCATAGTGCAAATGTGTTAGTACAATTGAATGTACTGGTATGCAAGTAAGGTAAGCTGAATACAAGTGTTCATATGCATGAACAATAATAAATGATTGATAATATGAACATGAATGCATGATAAATACATTCATGAATACATAAACTGGGACTCGAG
This sequence comes from Capsicum baccatum var. pendulum, assembly GCA_030864225.1. Taxonomy (NCBI): domain Eukaryota; kingdom Viridiplantae; phylum Streptophyta; class Magnoliopsida; order Solanales; family Solanaceae; genus Capsicum; species Capsicum baccatum. Next base: position 144,876,777 of record CM061553.1, on the reverse strand, counting down.
TCATGATAATACTGAATACTGATGTACTGACATCAGAGTTTACTAATACTGAGATACTGAATAACTGAGTCTATTGATAACATAAATTATGGATTTTACACGTAACCGATATTTGAGGTCATTGGTACTATATTACTGATAACTAATAACTAAGTATACTAATACTAAAAAACTATCTGAGTTCTTACTGGACTGGGTGACTGCATCTAACAATCCTGAATATGAAGAACTATCTGAGTTATAGACTGAGCTGGATGACTGATCTGACAGTCCTGATTCTGATGGAATTAGCTGAGTTCTATACAGATCTGAGTGAATGTATCCGATATTCCTGATATTTGTAGAACTAAATTGAGTTCTATTACAGGCACTGAATCTGAAACTAAGACTGTGGGAGGTAATCATCTAACTGGTATGCCCTAAATCTTAACTGGTAGAGTCCAACCTGTAAAACCAGTTGGAAGGGTATCAGTACCATGCCACGGGTAAAGACAAGCTATGTGTAAACCTTCTCTGATAGGGAGCACTTCCATTCCTATAAGAAAAGACTCAAAAGAGATGTATAGTCCCTAAACTCGTAGATGTATATCTCGACCTACGCTGGGTACATAGTTCTGGAATGCAAGGATTTCTTCTAAGGATCACACCCTCTACTGACTGAAAGGTGAGCCCTCATCCTTGGGTTCACTCATTGTTGAATCCTACTCCCAACTGAAAAGACACTGAACTGTTACTGATCATATTATATAACTTATTTGAATTGGGTTGACTAAATTCCATTAACTGATGAAATACGACTGAGATCTGATAACTGACTGGGATTGCTAAGATTATAAATATTAAAAAGATTACTGATATTACTGAGATCACTGAGGTTACTGAGACTACTGCAGTTACTAAGTAGGACTAGATTAAACTGAATTCACTAAATTTTCTGAGTCATGAGACTAACTAAATTCTAATGATCATGGCTTGACTGAGAGTATCATGAAAACTGACACTGGCTCTAGGCACACAGCTAAATTGTTGGGTACAAGTACCCCTAGGACTCAATACAATGAAACTGATAGGACTTGACATTTCTTGAACACATGACTAATATCAATAATTCATCATATAATAAGTTGGGGATTTCATGAAGCACATGGTTATTATAATGTTGTACGTGGATAGGAATTCATATAATCTTGTCATAATTTCATACTCTAACATCATGAGCATTCCAACAAACATCTACAATGCACCTCAATAGCATGGGATTCATTTGAACATAAAGGTAAAACATATATTTATCGTTTGGGTCACAAATAAGCAATAATACATAATTTCTATTCTCCTAGGCATTTTATCAAACACCTTACATGCACCACTTAGGTAATAGGCATAATCATCAAATTAACACACCATAACCAACTAAGTTCATAGTTTTCAACTTGCATGATAATATAGTTTCATAATACAAATAAAGATTCCAACTTGGGAATCATACAATGAAAACCACATGAACCTCATCAATCCATAACATGAATATCAGAATTCATAGTTTAAAATTTGATTCTTGGGCTTCATGGTTGAAATGAATCCATGAATGAACACTATAAATACCTTAGTTCTTGATTATACAAAGATTGACGGAGAGATTCTTGAATTTGATTATCGAATTTGAATTCTTAATTGTAAACCCAAACTAGTTCTGGAGAGAAACTTGAGAGAGACACTATTTTTGTTGAATTGGGGCTAAATCCCATGTTTTATTATTATATATGGGTGGGAAATTGAGACTTTTGAACTTAAAAAAATGTAGACATTTAATGACTAAAACTAGACATCGATGTTCTTATCGATGCGGCACATCGTTGGCATCGATACGATAGTCAACGTGTCACGCCATCATCGTGTCGAGTCTCAGTACTTTGACCCTAGAAACCTGCAACAATATCAACCAACGTGATTGGCAATGTGGCACGCCAAGATCTCATTGGTGTTCAAAGTTTTGGGCTTTTCAACGTGGTCTAAATGAGTTTTAAAAAATTCAAAACTTGTCTAGAAACAGCTATTGACCTTTCTGGTCTTGAATTAGTAAGAATACGGACCATTAAAGGACAATAAAGTCACAAAATAAGATTGCAAACTTTGGAAGACTAAAATAAACTAAGTCAGGAAACTTAGCTTGAACCTTCTAAGTATAGGACCCCCATTAACAAGCATAAATGGACTGAATTAAGCTTAGGATTTTATGGGGTCTTAAAAATAGTAGTGTTCGTACTGTCATAGTAGGAGCCTTATTAGACTAAGATCCTCTAAGTGGGTTCTCTGCAAAAGGAAACTAATCATCGTTTGCATATTCAAACCTTATTGGATTACTATAGAGGTTGGTTCTTTTGGTTTTTTGGTTGTAGCTTGTGCTTTGTCTTTATTTAGAGAGGTACCCTTCTTAGCATCCCATGGCAAATTTGTCCTTGGAGACATACATATGAAAAAGAAAATACCAAAACTAATGCACAAGAAAAAGGACAAAACATGTTTTTGTGATTTTCATATATTAAGAAAAAAAATAAATCTAAACAAAAATGAAGGTGGATGCAAGGTAACTTTCTCATTACAACTCATGGGATTTCTTTATCACAACGCTCAACATTTGGATTCTACATTGTCACACATTCTTCATATATCACGATTCTATATCATAGCACATACGTATCCCCTAATGGAAACAAGAATAATCCAATAGCCTTAAAAATGGTATCACCTTATCTATTATAGGGAAAGGCAAGAATTCATGTCTCTCAGGTTACCAACGAAACCATGGAAGCATCATTTATCAACAAGTTCACCAAAAAACAACTAGTTTTCTACCATTTAGGAGCAATTGGACATATATTTATGTAATAATAATGAATACATTATCCAGTATCATTCAAGCATACCTCTTGCATGGAATAATAGACTATAATCATATGTGAGCAAGCTTAATTCACTAATTCATAACCAAAACTCAATTGGTACTCATATATTTGATCACCCACTGCTCAATTTAGCAATTAAATTTCAAGTGGGTATTTCATCAATCACACGATGCACTAGTTTAAGAAGTAAGAATTTAACAATATAGCATGTAAAAAAAGGTACACATTTAGAAATATTGACTCCAACAATCACAATTTTCCAAAATAAGCTCAACAACATCAAATTCAAAGAAAAAGTACCATGAGATATAAAGCACTATTATAAATCTAGAATAATTCAATGAGAATATTATGAAAGAACATATCTTGTAAGCTTACTTAAGAGAGGAAAAAGATGAACTAAATGACCAATGAAATTATTCGGTGTTGCATTCTTGAGATAAAAAAGTGAGAGATTTTAAATAAGGTTGAAATATGATGGACCTACGCCTAGACTACTCAAACATGTCTATTGTAGGTCAAAGTATATTTTCTTACCATTTGTTTGCTCTCCTACATTCAGGTTTCACTTGTCCTATGCCTTGACTACTCAAGCATGTCCATCGCAGGTCAAGGTAGTGTTTCTGCTGAAATCCGCATGCTATATTTGCCTGGCCTGTGCTTGGACTACTCTATCATTCCAACACATGCCTAGGCATTGAAAGATGCTACCAACTATATTCAAGCTATTCCAAACTTTCTCCTGGACTGTTCAAGCACGTCCACCACTGGTACAGGCTGGAACAACCAGATTTGGAGAAAATTTTCAAATCAATATTGGCTCGGGGCATAGTTTTGAGCCCCCAAGCCTTTCTTCACCCATTCTGACTTTTATTATCACCTGGAAATACCAAAAACAAATTAAAATTAAATCCAAAATACTATGAAACAAGAAGAATAAACTTTGGGGTTGCTCCCGATAAATGCCTTAGTTATTGTCATGGCACGACATCAATTAATTATCAATTTGGATCCTTGAATTGAAATGACTTAACCATAATCGCTTCGAGTCTACCTATGTGGTAATGCCTCAATCCTTCTCCATTTACCACGAACTTATATTTCTCATGTCCTTCTAATTTAGTTTTTCCATTTGAATACATATTTGAAACCATAATGGCCCGTCCATTTAGTTTTAAGCTTTCCTACATAATGTTTCCACCCATAGTTGAAGAGGACAACATTATCACCACTAAAAACTTTTTGGTTCAGTGTCTTAACATTATGCCGCTTATTTTTTTTTTTACTTTATTTGAATGACATCTAAGAATAATGCCTTTTATGTCCACTATGGGGCACCCAATAGTACGATTGAGCTTTTTCTCCATAGACTTTGAGGTTTCTATGTGTCGAGGCGATAAATAATCCACAACAATAGTTGGTAAAGTATTGTTCTCATGAGGGTTTCTTTTATAACAGGCAATAGAATCAACCACCCATCCTTCTCTTTAATCAGCTTACTAACCAAGTTTTTTAATATACCCACCAAGGGGTTATCCACAAGACTTACCTTTCTGGTGTTATTGACCTCATTATCAACCATATCAATCGCTAAAAAAACTTGTAAATTCTGAGGTTGTTTCATAGACTTACACACATTGAATGAGACCTCTTCATTATTCACTCAAAACTTTATTTCACTATATTCAACATCCACTAAGGCTCATTCGGTAGCCAAGAATGTCCTACCCAAAATAATGGGGACCTCGTGATCCATTTCACAATCAAGAATAACAAAGTCTATCAGAAAGATAAATCAGTTCGCTTTTACATCATACAACAATTAGCAGTCATGATTCAATTCCAATTTAATTATTTAAGGGTTTAGTCCTTGGGTTTCATGAATCTATACTGATAGAAATCAACCCATATGGAATTTAACACTCATTCATAGAATACAATTAAATTACTCATTATCAACATGAACAAAAGCAGCCCAATCATTAAATTTATAGGAAAATCCATAAGTTGAATTTAGAAAAGGGATTCTTGGACTTTATGGACAAAAAGAGTCCATGAATAACACTGTTCATACCTTAGTTCGTGGATGTGATGATTGATGGTGAAACCTTCTTGAATTTGAATCCCCAATAAAAACCCTAGCTTGTTATTGAAGGAACTTGAGAGAAAATAGCATATTTTGTATGAAGAATAGCTAAATCACGTGTTATTGGGTTTAAATAGGGGTAGGAAATTGACCCTTTTAATCCTGGACGTGTCATTTAATTTTAGTAAAATTTTCCCGAACTGGGTCCCTGGCGTGACGTGGGACATTTGGTGCGAGTGGGGGAAATTGTGCTGAGACACTAAAAAAAGGACATTTCTAAATTTGAGTGCTAGCGTAGTGCGCCATAATCGCGAACACCTACGGGAAATTGCCAAATGCCATTTCCTCTTGTGGCGCGGTGCGCCACTGACTAATATGTCATTGTTTTATGATGGGAACTTGAAATAGTCATAACTTCTTACCCGATTATCGGATTTTAGCGAATCATATATCGATAGAAATTTTATTGAATTTTCCATTGGAAAAAAGGTAAGAAAATCCTGAAAATTTCTCATGGAATAATTATCATTCACTTTAGAAGCTAATACTAGGCATTCTTGGGATGAAATTTGCTAGAAATCTTTGGGGTATTACAGTATCTCCCCCTTGAGAACATTCTCCTTGAATGAGACTAACTGAGAGGGGAAACAATAAGCTGAACATGAATAACTAGAACATGATCTCATGAATGACAAGCTGAACATAACATACTGAACATGCATATCTGATGCATGTGTAACTGATTCATGAATGCATGACTGAATGTTTAGAGGAACTAAGTTCTCACAATGAGAATGCACTTCTGATGCATAATTATATAACTGAGATGATACATGAATGCATGACTGAATATGCAATGGTACTTGATACCAAGTTTATACTAGGAACATGAACATGATACTGAATACCAAGTTCATAATGAATACTAATCATGAAATTGAGTAAGATCAAGGAGAACTGTTACCTTGAGCTTGATCTGAGTTGGCAAAAAGAGGTGAGAATACTTGGTAGGCTTGTCTGCTTCTACTTCCCAAGTATCTCCCTTTACAAACTAATTTTGCCAAAGAACTTTAACTAGATGGACTTCTTTATTCCTCAATCTAAGATTCTGATAGTCTAAGATTTCAACTGGAATATCTTCATAAGAGAGACTGTTCTAAACATCAATGATCTGAATAGGGAATACAACTGGTGGGTCACCTATACACTTCTTGAGCAAAGTGACATAGAAGATTGGATGAACTGAGGCTAGATCTGAAGGAAATTCGAGCTCATAAGATACCTTGCCAAAACAACTGAAATTTTGAGAGGACCAATATATCAGGGAATGATCCTTCCCTTCTTATCGAATTTCTTCACTCCCTTTATGGGAGAAATCTTTAGATAGACATGATCACCAACCTTAAACTCAAGATCTTTTCTACAAACATCTTCATAAAAATTTTGTCGGCTCTGAGTAGCTTGGAGTCTTTCTCTGATTAACTGAACTTTTTCTAAGGCATCGAATACTAAGTCAAGACCTATGACTGAGGCCTCACTAACTTTGAACCAACCAATTGGCGATCTACATCTCCTACCATAGAGAGCTTTGAATAGAGCCATATGAATACTGGAATGATAGTTGTTGTTGTATGAAAACTCAATCAATGGCAAGTGGTCATCCCAACTACCCTTGAAACCAATTACACGCGCCCTTAGTATATCTTTTAGAGTATGAATAGTCGTTCCTGCATGACCATCTGTCTAAGGATGGAAGTATGTAATAAGATGAAATTAGGTACCAAGACCCTTTTGGAATGCTTTTCAATAATAAGAGGTGAATTAGGTACCTCTTTCTATGATAATAGATAGTGGAACACCGTTCAATCTGACCAACTCCCTGATGTAGAGTTTGGTGTAATCCTTAACTAAATAAGAGGTATGGACTGGAAGAAAATGGGCTGATTTGGTCATTCTGTCTATAATGACCCAGATAGAATCATGTTAATGACGAGTTCAAGGAAAACCCATTCACGAAGTCCATGTTCACTTTTTCCCACTTCTAAGTAGGAATAATGAACTCCTGCATAGGACCACTAGGCTTCTGATGCACTATCTTAATCTGCTGACATATAGAGCACTTAGCTACAAACTCTGTAATATCTTTCTTTATCTCACTCTACCAATAGAATTTCCACAAGTCATGGTACATATTTGTGGCCCCTGGATGAATAGAGTAGCGCACACCATGCACTTCTACAAGCATTCACTGACTTAGGTCATCTACACCTGGAACACAAAGATAAACTTGACAATGCAAAACACCATCTCCCTCTTGGGAGAAAACCTCTACTTTATAATCCTAAACTGACTCTCTGAACTTGACAAGGCTGGGATCTTTATCTTGCTTTTCTTTTACCTGAGAAACTAGAGATGATTCTAAACTACTCTGAACCCACATATCACCCTTATCTGTATTGACTAAACAAATGCCTAGTCTGGCAAGTTGATGTACTTCCTGAGCTAAATTTTTCTTACTATCATTGATATGAGCAACACTATCCATAGACAGTCTACTAAGAGTATCAACCACTACATTGGCCTTTCTTGGATGATAGAGAATAGTCATATCATAATTTTTCAAGAGCTTTAACCACCTTCTCTAACAAAGATTCAGATTTTTCTAAGAAAATACATACTAAAGACTCTTATGATCTATGAAGACATCCACATAAACTCTATAGAGATAATGCCTCCAAATCTTTAAGGCAAAGACCACGGCAGCTAACTCAAGATCATGAGTAGGATAGTTCTTCTCATAGGGTTTAAGCTATCTGGAGGCGTAGGCTATAATCTTACCACGTTGTATGAGGACACAACCCAAACCTACTCTAAATGTATCACAATACATTATGTACCCATCTGGACCACCTAGAAGAGATAAAACTAAAGCTGAGGTGAGTCGAGTCTTCAACTCTTGAAAACTCTTCTCATAAGGATCTGACCACTAAAACTTGATTTTCTTCTGAGTTAATGTAGACATAGGGGATGTAATACAATAAAATCCGTTAACAAACCATCTGTAGTAGCCATCCAAATCTAAGAAAATCCTTTTGTCTGATGGAGACATAAGGCGAGGCTGATTTCTTACTGCTTTGGTCTTTTAAGGATCTACTCTAATGCCATCACCAGAAATGATGTGACCTAAGAATACTACTGACCTTAGCCAAAACTCTCACTTACTGAATTTGGTAAATAGATGATGATCTTTAAGAGTTTGAAGTACTATCCCGAGATGGTCTACATGATCATGCTTGCTGCAAAAATAGACCAGAATATCATCTATGAAGACTATGATGAACATGTCTAAGTATTTATTGAACACATGGTTCATCAGGTCCGTGAAAGCAGCTGGGGCATTGGTAACACCAAATGATATGACTAAAATTCAAAGTGACCATGCCGAGTTTGGAAAGCTATTTTTGAAATGTCACATTCCCTAACTCTGAGATGATGATAGATGGATATGAGATATATCTTAGAGAAATAACTGGCACCCTAAAGTTGGTCAAATAAGTCGTTGATTCTAGAAAGAGGATACTTGTTCTTGATCGTGACCTTTTTGAGTTGATGGTAGTCTATACACATTCTGCGAGAACCTTCTTTTTTGTGCATAAATAATACTGGAGTGCTCCACGAGAAAATGTTGGTTCTGATGAATCCCTTATCTAAGAGATCCTTCAACTATTCTTTCAGTTATTTGAGTTTTACTGGTGCTATTATGAATGGCGGAATAGAGATAGGCTGAGTATCTGGAAGAAGGTCAATACCGAAGTCTATTTTTAATTTGGGAGGAATTCCTTGGAAAGACATCTGAATATTCATTCACTACTGGGATTGATTCAAGACTGGAGTTTTGGAACTAGTGTCCTTAACTCAAACAAAATGATAGGCACATCCTTTAGATATTATTTTCCTTTCCCAAAGGTAGGAAACAAGCTGACCCCTGAAAGCAGATATACTACCCATCCACTTAAGAATGGGTTTATTTGGAAACTAAAACTAGATTATTTTGTTTCTACAGTCGACTGTGGCATAGAAGGAATGAAGCCAATTCATGCAGATAATGACATCAAAATTAGTCATCTCTAATCCGACTTAGTCTGCTGAAGTGACTTTCTGAAATATCATAATCAGGCAGTTCCTATATACCCGCCAGGCTATGATAGTTTTTCTATTAGGGTAGAGACTGAGAAGGTATCTTCTACAATTTTGGGACTAATTCTAAAATCAACTACTATATAAGGTGTAACAAAGGACAAAGAAGCTCCTAGATCTAGCAAAGTATAAACATAAACATGAAATATCTGTAACCTACAAGTAACTACATCAGGAGAATTTTCTTGATCTTATCGGGCCTGAAGAGCATATAGTCTATTTGGTTATTGCCCATTAGTAGCACGTGGGGTGGCACCCTAATGATTTGGGCAATCCAATTAAGTTGAGGATCAAAAATGACTCTGATAACCTGACTGAGGGTAGTCTCTAACTCTGTGGCCTAACTGGCCATAACCAAAACAAACATCGCTGCCAGCTCTGCAAGTATCCTTGTGGTTCTTACCACAAGTTTGTCAAAGGGGATTAGTTTGGGTAATGCTGACACTTCACTAATACTTAGATCCTGGCACTCTATCTCTAAACTTAGGAGCTGGAAACTAGCTAAAGAAAGATCTGGAACTGATCACTTAAGAAGAAACTGAGAATGGTTTCCTCCTTCAGATTTAGGCTGACTAAAATTGAAGCTAGCTGTCCTAGCTTTCTTATTCTGCTTTTGCCTCTGCTTAATCTTCTGCTCCTTTATCTGCTGATCATGGTTCATAAGTCTGGATAAAGTCATGTCACTATTTAGCATGGCGGATTTGCAATTATTAACTATGCTATCATCTACCCCTGAAATGAACTTACTCATCTTGGCTCTACCATCTGCAACCACATGGAAGACATATCTGGCTAATTGAGTAAACTTTAGAGAATAGTCTTTCATCGTCATATTTCCTACCTGAGGTTGATGAATTCTAGCACCTCAGCCTCTCTAAGCTCTTTGGGAAAGAATCTATCTAAGAACGCAGTGAAAAAATCCTCCCACTCTATAGGACTTGCATTATCTGTCCTTTTTGACTTCTACTATTTAAACCAAGTATGAGCCACATCCTACAACTGGTATGTGGATAACTCAGTACTCTAAATAGTAGTCACCCCCATGATGTCTGTCACATTCTAAACTTGATAAATAAATTCCTGAGGGTCTTTATCTACTTTAGACTCATGGAAGGATGAAGGATTCATTCAGGTGAAGTCCCAAATCCTAGATACAGCTGACTTGGCCATTAGGTTGGTCGAAATAATTGTTTATTATGGGTAGCTACTGATTGAGCAAGGGTGGTAAATGCGATCCTGAACTCCGCATGAGAAATATGATCGCCCAAAGGTTCTTCGGGCTGAGGGGTTGACTAATTTCTTATCTTAGGAGGCATATTATAAAATAAAGAGTAGAAGAAGATTAGACTGAGAGATTGACTTGTGATTATGCTCACTAGAACGACATAAATACTAAAAGAACGGAAACTATTCCTAAACATCTCATAACCTCTTGCACATAAATGTGGCATGCAATACACACATGTACAAGACTACTAGATACGGCTTTCAAACTTCCTAGAACTCCATTGAACCTTAGGCTCTGATACCAAGTTTGTAACATAACGATTTGCAGAACCGGGAATGCTACATGGTGCTCATGACCCTGAAGGACCACAAGCTAATCTATGACTAATATTTGTACCTGTATACTGCATAAAATACTGAATAATATAGAAACATGAACTGAAAGGACATAAGGTTCAATAATGAACATAACATGGATAAGATAACATCTATGGGGTAATACAATACCTAAAACAAAATTGTAAACATTGAAGTCTAAAACACAATAGTTTGCATCTAGTCTGAAAGCCTCTACTATTGGAATAATTTAAATAAGGAGTTGACGGGACATGTCCCCAACTAACTCCAACTAATAACTAATCAATGAAATAGTATAAAAATAATTATGTCCTCAAAGGATGAGGACTTACATCTATTTTGACTATCGAGATTGGAATCTACTACTGATCTGGAACTCGTGTCTCTGAAAGTATAGTGTAACATAAAAAGAAAGCACCATAGCACAAATACGTCAGTACAATGGAATATACTGAGTATACATATGAGGTAGGCTAATGCAAGGGTTAATATTCATGAATAATGCTAGCTGACTGTCTAACATGAATGCAAAATTACATATATAAATACGTAACTATAACAGATACTATGATATCATGATTTCTAAATATGAATATTGATGACATGACATACTAATAACTGATATAACTGATAGCATAAATATATGTATCTGAATATAACTGATAACATGGGTGACTTTATCTGACAGTCTAAAATCTGATGGAACTATCTGAGGTCTTTACTGTATCTGAGTCGACTATATCTGACAGTCTTGAATCTAATGAACTATCTTAGTTCTTTTACTAAGTCTGGTACTGAACTTGTGGGAGGTATTATTTAACCAACATGCCCCTGATATGCCATTATGGCTGTGTTGGGGTCCAATCTGTAACCCCAATTAGAAGAGTGTCAATACCGCACCTCTGGTAAGGACAAGCTGTGGGCGACCCTTATCTGATAGTGTCCCTATAAAAGAATGGTAGGGCCCTTATCTGACAGTGCTTATCCACCTCATCAACCCTCATCGGACAGTGTTGATGTCTCAACCTATGCTGGCTACATAGTTCCGGAACACAAAGATGACTTCTAAGGGTCATACCCTCATTTGATAGTGTGTATCCCCATCCTTGTATTCACTCAGTGATAATTCCTACTCCTATCTGAATGGACATTGAACATGACTTATTGAACTAAACATGAGCTGAATTATTAAGTTTCATTGACTGATGGAATACTATTGATATCTGATAACTGACTGAGTCATGAGATCATGGAGATTTTTCCTGAGTGATAAGACTATCTGAAATATAAGGATTCATAGCCTTACTGAGAGTATCGTGAAAACATGACATGGCTCTAGGTACACAGCTAATGTTTCAGGTATAAGTACCCCTAAGACTCGATGGAAGGAAACTGACAAAGCATGACTTATTGGAATACATAATAATCATCATGATATATTTACTTAGGTATTTCATCAAATATGTGATAGGCATAAGCTTGTACGTACATGGGGATTTCATGATATCATGCTAATTAGACATTTTCCCTTTATCTAGGCATTCAACCAAAGACATAGTAGGCATAGAATATGTAAACAACATTATACAACAATTAACTATCGTGATTCAATTTCAATTTAATCATTCAAGGGTTTAGTCCTAGGATTTCATGAATCTATACCAATACAAATCAACCCATATGGAATTTAACACTCATTCATAGAATACAATTCAATTACTTATTATCAACATGAACAAAAGTAGCCCAATCATGAAATTTATAGGAAAATCCATAACTTGAATTTACAAAAGAGATTCTTGGGCTTTATGGACAAAAAGAGTCTGAAGCCCAAAAAGAGTTCATGAATGAACACTATGCATACCTTAGTTTGTGATTTCATAATGATTGATGGTGAAAACTTCTTGAACTTGAATCCTCAATAGAAACCATAGCTTTTACTTGAGAGAAACTTGAGAGAAAATAGTATATTTTGCATGAAGAATAGCTAAATCACATGTTAGAGGGTTTAAACAGGGGTAGAAAATTGACCCTTTTAACCCTAGATGCATCATTTAATTTCAATACACAAATTTTGAGTTGGGCCCCTGGTTCTACGTAGCATTATCATGACATGTCACTAGAAATTGACAATTGAGAAATTGAGGGATGGCACAACGCGGAGCCATCGTGTTACCCCTTCCTTCGTGACCTGGAACTTTGGTGCGACGAGGAAGAAATCGCGCTGAGACACTGGAAAAAGGAGAATTCTAAATTTGAGTACGGGCGTGATGTTCCATAATCGTAGACACCTACTATAAATTACCAAATGCCATTTCCACTTGTGGCGCAGTGCGCTACTAACTAATATTGCGTCGTTTTACGATGGGAACTTGAAATAGTCATAACTTCTTACCCGGTTATTGGATGTAAGTGAATCATATATCGATGGAAATATTATTGAATTTTCCATATGATAAAAAGTGAAAATCTTGAAAATTCCTCATGGAATACTTATCATTCACTTTAGAAGCCAATACTAGGCATTCTAGGGATGAAATTTTCAAGAAATCTCTGGGGTACTACATACACCATCTAATTAAGAAAAGTAGACAAAAGTATACCTTAATGTTGAATTGCCATCCTTGAATCATCCTTAAATTATTTGTCCTTGATTGACCATCTGAAAATGTCATCACTTTATCAAAATTGTAATCTACACATTATTGGAGTAAAATAAGACCCATATTTTAATATTAAGGTTTGGGACAAAGTTTGAGTCAAGAACGGGCCCGTGGGCTGATAAAAGAAATCCTAAATTAAATCCATTATGAGGTCCCTCAAAGAACAAGGGATGTATGCTCAAAAGTTGAGTATAATGGAGTGTAAATTGGGTTTTAAATTAAGCCTTAATTTTAGGAATTTAAGACCTAATTTCCAAGAATTTTTTCGTGATTTAGGATGGAAATTAAATGGAAAATCAATGGGAAATATCCAAGGAGAGTTAGTCTAGATTACCTTATAATTGATGTATAATTTCCCACTTTTTCATCTTTTTAATCCTTCAATTTGGTATTAAAATGGTGGAAGAAATGGTGGAGAATCAGGTGGGGGAAAAGGGAATTTATGGCTACAAGTGTCGCTAAATCAAACACTTGGGCAGTAAAATGCCAATCGCTAAATCAGTCTTGTAATAGTAGTGGGTGCCACTAAAAAGAGCACCATTTTAGCGGCCATTGAGCTTTTAAGTGTACCTCAACCATTCAACTAGCGCTAGTAAAGCAACCCATAGCCGCTAAAGCATTGAGCTCTAAAGCGGCCAATAGGCACCTAAGTGAACCTATTAGGTGCAATTTTTTAATGCCCCTTATAACTTTGATCATATTTATATTTAACCCTCCCATATACATAACTTTAATTTCTTACTTGAAATATGATAAGGGATTTTAAAGGGTGTTTTGGAAAAGTTTTGAAATTTTTGGAAGGGACTCAGGGTTATTTTGGGACCTCGAGGCAGTGAGGGTCTGTGAAAGTAGTATGCTACCTTACTTAGCTATCGCAATATGGTCGTGGCATACTAGCTACCCTCTGCGATAGTGGTGTGCTACACTGCTATGTTAATTTCATCCAATTTTGTTTTTTTCACTTAGGGTGAGGAGCTTTTTAGTTGTTTACACTTTAAATGAATTAAAAACACCAGTTGTCCCCATTCCCTTCAGTTATCAATTTTAAGCACTATGCTTCTTCTTTTTAACTTCCAACCCAAGAAAATTCAAGAGTTATACAAGGATTTCAGCATTCTAGCTCTAAACTTTGATTTCTATTTAAATTCTTCTATATTTAAGGAATGTTACTCATTCCTTAACTTGTACTTTTCATTGTGGCATAAATTTACTCAATATCCATATGTTTTGAATGATGGGTTTAAAATTGGGTTGAGGTTTCAGGTTGTTAATACTTTAATTACCTTTCACGTTATGTTAATATGTTATTTAGTCTTTAAATAATTAATTTTAGAACTAAATTTATGCATTATTATAATGGTTGGAATGGGTGACCTGGATTCACCAAATTGATGAAATTTTGATATGGTAATGGCATTAACCTCAGCTCAATTTATTAATCTTGGTTTTTAAAATATGGACTTTTACATAATTTAACTAAACTTTGAGAACTTTACACTGCATTAAAGGATGAATGGATAAATGGATAAATATGGTTTTGTAATACCCTTAGTGGCCATTATTTTAGATTTTAAATTTAACTTAGCAGTCTAATGGTTATATGAACTGGTTTAGCATAAACATAATTTCTTGCAAGCATATTGGTATGATGATTCAAAGTTGGTAAATGCCTTAATAAATGACTCCCCAGTTAATGGTTGGTTTATGTGCAAATTATTTTACTCTGTGCTTAAAGGGAATTGTATAGATCCTGAGAAGGTGTGGTATTGAGGGACCAATACTAAAAATAATATTTTCCTGCATTGGGGGTCTATATGACCATGTGCCTGATTCACACATTATAGTTTTGATGACTATCACCTTGGTTTCTTTATCCATTCCTCAATAGATACGGCTAACACAGATTAGGGCCCCTTTGTCAGAGGAAGCTAGACCTATATAGCTCGCGGGTCCCTATAAATTCAGTATGAGCTGCATAGCTTAGGACTAATTCTCTAAATGATAGTATTTAATATCCCTTACCCCTATCCCGACATCCTATATATATATATATATCAATGTTGTGCATGTGGTTTATGACTGGCTTTCTAGTAAATACAATATTTTATCCCTTTCCCTTGAGCTACATGCCAGTGCTTTCCCAGCTGACCATCCCCAAACTCTACAGCATTTCATGATGTAGGTTATAAGGAATTTTCCATTACCCTTATGCCACATTAAGTGGTTTGGTACTCCTATTGATCAGTTGTAAATTAGTAAGCCTCTATCTTTCAAAAGGCCCAGTCATTTATTAGGTTCCTTATATTTATAATATTTTTGGATTTTTTTTTGTCATAGTTATGAGCATGTCCTAACTTAGTTGGCATTCTTAGATTAGAGGCTTTTTGGACAATATGGGGAGGTTATGTTTGTTTTGTTTTGACTTTTGGATTCTCATTTAACTTATTTATTTCTCGTATTATTTTGGTTGGCTTTCATTTTTTACTTATGTTGTACTCTTATGGGTAAGTCTAGGGGGTTATCGGCAACCCTTAATGGGCTAGAGATGCCTGTAATAGCCAAGCTCAGGGTTTGGGTCATAACAAACTCGTATCAAAGCATTGTTCAGGGTTGTTGGGTGTCCACAAAGCTGCATTAAGTATATTCCTTTTTATGTATATGTAGCACACCATAATTATAAGGGTAAGGCTACTAGGCATTTAGGAATGATTCACTTTATTGTATTTTTTTTTTGTGATAGAGAGTTTAGTTATCACGAAACTTCTCTAACTCCTGGCCTACTCGTATTTCATATCATGCCTCCCCAAAGATCTCATGATCGTAGGAACATAGCTAGAACCTTTGCCCCACTTGAGGAAAATATAGAGGGAATTCTCCCTACTTATGAAGTGAAAACCTAGTATAGGGTCCCTACTCTTAACTGTACTACTCTACTTGGGGTTCCATTGATCCCTACTAGTCCTCCTCGAGCTTCCCGAGTTAGTGATACTTATGCTCAGTTTCCATAGGGAGATATCTCTAATGTGGAGTTCCATTAGTCTATCCATATGCTTGCCCAGATTATGGTATCATAGTCCCATTGGTATGATCATGTTAGTCCTATTACTAATTCATCTGAGTTCACCTAGGTAGGACAATTTATGAGTTTAAATCTCCTAGCCTATACAAGATCTAAGGTTGAGAAGGATCCTCAATAATTTATTAATGAGATGGAGAAGATCTTTTGGGTGATGCATGCTATTAATTCTGAAGGCGTGAAGTTTACTGCTTATGAGGAGTTGGAAGAAATAAGAGGTGATGATATTAAGCCAGCTATGTGTGATGACTTTTAAGGTCCTTTTCTTGATCACTTCTTTCCTCAGGAGTTAAGGGTGGTTAAAACTGAACCATTTGTTAACTTGAAGCAAGGTAGGATGAGTGTCAAGGAGTACGCGCTAAAATTTCAATATTTGTCCCATTATGCTCTGAATTTGGTGTTTAATATAAGGTCCAGAATGAGGAAATGCGTTTTTGGTTTGTCCCAAGATTTGGATTTAGTTTGTCTCATGATTTGGATTTAGAATGTAAGGCTATGATATTGAATAATTATATGGACATATCCAGGTAGGCAGTTTATATGCAGCAGGTGAAGGATAAGAAAAGAAAATAGGTAGAGATAGGAAAGAGGAAGAACAATAAATTTAGATGTGCAGAGCAAGGTGCGAATCAACAGAACAGTGGGAGGGATGGTAGGCAATGGTCTAAGAAGAAGAGTAGGGGAAATTCTTATTTGACAGCTAGTGCTCCCTATCCCAAGCCTTCAAGTGATCATCATTTTCAGTCCAGCAGTGGTCCTAAGGCATAGGGTACCCAGTCCTAGGCCAGTGGAGCTTAGTTAACCCTAACTTACCTTTCTTTCTATTTTTGTGGACTACTTCATCATAGATATTATAAGAAGGGGGAACTTATATTTTAATTGTTGTCAGCTTGATCATCTGCATTGGAATTATCCTATATCTAAAGTTTCCATTGCAGCTAATAAGGTCTTGATTGCTACTTCTTTGGCTCCTGCACCTATGGACTTCATACAAGTGCCGACAATGGCCCAAATTTCTTCTATGCGCTTGCCACTCGTCAGGAATCTGAGGCATCCCCAGATGTTGTCACTGTTATATTATAGCTCTTATCCATGATATTTATTGTTTGCTTGATCTGAGTTCTACCCTATCTTATGTGACCCCTTATATGGATTTACTCTTTGGTTTTGGTCTTGAAAATATTTTTGACCCCTTTTCTGTTTCTACTCTGGTGGGTAATTCTACAGTTGTAAGAAAAGCTATAAGGGTTGTGTGGTAGCTACTCTTCATAGAAAAACATTTTTGAATTTGATAAAA
Source organism: Capsicum baccatum var. pendulum (assembly GCA_030864225.1). Lineage (NCBI taxonomy): Eukaryota > Viridiplantae > Streptophyta > Magnoliopsida > Solanales > Solanaceae > Capsicum > Capsicum baccatum. The sequence goes on along the minus strand of CM061553.1, from coordinate 144,858,968 downwards.
CTTGATATGGTGGTTTTTTATGTAATCATGGGGATGGATTGGCTCCATCTGAGTTATGCTTACCGTGTTTTAAGGACCCGAAAGGTCAACTTATATATTCCTAATGAACCAGTGATTGGATGGGAAGGAAATTCCTTAGTACCCAAAGGGAAGTTTACTACTTATCTTAGAGCTCAGAAGTTGATATCCAAGAGGTGTCTGTATTATCTAGTTCGGGTCAAGAATTTCAACTTTGAGAGTCCCTTTTTGCAATCTGTCCTTGTGGTTAGTGAATTTCTTAAAGTTTCTCCCAGTGATCTTCCTGTGATTCCTCTGGATTGAGAAATAGATTTTGGGATTGACCTTCTATAGGATACCCACCGCATTTCCATTATTCTTTATCAGATGGCTACGGCAGAACTAAAATAACTAAAGGAGCAATTAAAAGATCTTCATATTAGGGAGTTTTATCAGTCTAGTGTTTCTCCATGGGGTGCTCTTGTGCTTTTTGTAAGAAAGAAAGATTGGTCTATTCAGTGTGTATAGAAAATTGTCAGTTGAATAAGGGTTACAGTGAAAAATAAATTTCCTCTTTTTAGGATAGATGACCTATTCAATCAGCTTCAGGGTGCTAGGCATTTCTCAAAAATTGATCTTTGTTCGAGCTATCACCAGATGAAAATTAGGAGGTTGATATTTCCAAGACTATTTTACAGACCCGATATGGACTTGATGAGTTTTTGGTTATATCATTTAGGTTGACTAATGCTCTAGCTGTATTCATGGATCTTATGAATTGGGTGATTAGGCTTCCTTTGTGATTTTTGTTATAGTCATCGTTGATAACATCTTGATGTACTTCAAGTGTGTGGAGGATCATGTCTATTACCTCCGAATTGTGCTACAAACTCTTAATGACTAGAAATTGTATGCAAAATTTCTAAGTGTGAATTTTGGCTAAGTTTTGTGACTTTTCTGGGGCATGTTGTTTCTATTGAAGGATCAAGGTAGATCCCAAAAAGGTTGAGACGATGAAGAAGTGACCTAGAAAAATCACTCCTACTGACATTAGGAGTTTCTTTGGCTTGGCTGGATATTATAGGAGGTTTGTGGAGGGTTTCTCATCTATTGTTGCTCTTCTAATGAAGCTAACCCATAAAAAGGTTAAGTTTTTGTATACTGATTCTTGTGATAATAGTTTTTAAGAAATTAAAGGATAAGTTGACTTCCACGCCTATTTTGACTATACCCAAGAGTACTGAGGGGTTTGTTGTGTATCGTGATGAATGACATATGGGTCTGGTTTGTGTTTTGAAGTAGAATATAGAGTTGTTGCCTATGTTTCTAGGCAGCTTAAGGTTCATGAGAGGAATTACCCGACTCGCGATCTCGAGTTGGCATCAGTGGTCTTTGCTTTGAAGATTTGGCGTCATTATTTGTATGGGGTGCATGTGGATATTTATTCAAATCATAAGAGCTTACAGTATGAATTTACCAAAAATAAATTGAAACTCAGGAAAATGCGGTGGCTTGAGTTGCTTAAGGATTACGACATGAGTTTGCGCAACTATTCAGGTAAAAATAATGTTGTTATTGATGCTCTTAGCAGGTTATACATGGGGAGTCTATCCTACATTGAAGAGGATAAAAGAGGCTTGGTGAAGTATATTCAAAGGCAGGCTAATTTTGGAGTTCATCGCTTGGACTCTGGGGATCGAGGATTGATCGTTCAAGAAATGGTTAAATCATCTTTTGGTGCTAAGGTCAAGGAGAAATAGGTTTTGGATCCCTACTTATCCAAATCAAGGATGATGTCTCACAGTAAAGGGTTAAGGCTATTAAAATTGGGTAAGATAGCATCTTGATATATCAAGAAATATTATGTGTTCCTAATATCTATGGGCTGCAGAAAAGGATTTTAACTGAAAATCATGAGTCCAGAAATACAGTTTATTCAGGTTTGACCAAAATGTATCATGACTTAAAGAAAATCTACAGGTGGAATAATATGAGGGATGTATAAAAGTTTGTTGCTAAGTGTATAGTGTGTGAACAAGTCAAGGTAGAACATTTGAGGCCTAGCAACATATCCGAAGATATAGAATCGCCCAAGGAAGTGGGGGATATTAAAATGGATTTCGCAGTTGGTCTTTCGCGATATCAGAATCAGTATGATTTTATTTGTATCATTGTAGATAGAATGGACAAGTCTTCTCACTACTTACCTGAAAGGACTAACTGCTTAGGAAAATATTATGCTAAGTTGTTCATTCAAAAAATAGTTAAGTTGCATAGAGCGCCAGTGTCCATCATTTCAGATTGAGGTACACAATTCTCTTATCATTTCTTGTGCTCTTTTTAAAAACGTTTGGGTACTCAAGCAAACCTTAGTGCCATTTTCCACCCTAAAAAATGGATGATGTCTCCCAAAGCTGCATCTCTAAGCTAGGCTAAAGTGGTCGATGCAAAGTATAGTAACCCAACTCAGGTCGGGATCGAATCCCAAGAGAATACATGAATTATGTCCCTCTAGTTTGTTTGATTTGATAGGCAGTACTGAAAATTAAATAGGGAGTTTCTAATCATAAATAGTAAATGAACAAAAATGCTTTGATTGTAAACAGTTAGAAACAAACACTAGGGTTGTATTCCCCCTGGCTTCTAACTAAGTTGGCTTCTCGCGCTCAATCCAATTATCAAACTATTATGTATGTAGAATCTTCTTAGTTAGGTATACCAAATGCCTCTCCGCACCCCTTGGTAAATTTCACTCATCTCCTGTTGGTCTCAGAGCATCGCCTTACTAACCTTTAGCTTGGACCCCATTTTCAACTATCTCCTCTCAGTCTCAAGTTGATTAGATGAAAGATAATAGTCTTAAGTAGGAAATGTAGATCATCTTATTTCAAAAATAACTCCAAATTACTGTTGTGATCTCTTTTCCTTAATGTAGTCCTCCCTATCGGGTTCATAGAGAATACAGACTATATCCTAATGTTTGCAATAGTTAAGAAAGCAATAAAATTTGAAGAAAACCACAATACATGCAGCAAAGACAATCTAGAAGGATTTAACACTTTCCCTTCTTCATTATTCAGCCAGGGTTTCCCACAACCCTAGCTAAGGTAGTTAGCCACTCATTTTTGTAAAATAATCAAAGGAATTCATAATTTAATGTAATAAAACAATATCAAAATAATCAATGGTTACAACCCAAAGTTTTCAACTGATAATCAACCAAAATTAGTATAGAACAATCCCAAGATCAAAATGGAATCTTGGAATCAAATATATGTTTGTATGTAGCAAAAGTGCGTAACCTAACTAAAAAATATAAAAAAGGTATATATCGAGTACTAGGAAACCCTAAGAAATAACTCCTAAACAAAGTAAGAAAACTGAAGTTGGTGGCAACTTATTAGGCTATCTACAGTATGTAGGTGGTCCCATGTAGTGGCCCTAGGCCTTAAAACGCTTTTGAAAACACTCTGGACTTGACTCTTCTAAGATAGCTTTTAGTACCTATGGACTGTAGGTGGAACCTATAGCCGCAGGTACCCAAGTGGCAGGGTCAATTTTTTATGCTTCTAATTCTCTATTTCTCTGACTCTCTGAAACATACTCTGGTACCTACGCCTCGTAGGTAGTACATACGGGTCGTAGGTGCTCACTTCAGTGGTCCAAAATTTAATTTTCACTCCATTTCTTCAGAAAAGTTCAAAAACTTGATTTCCTACAAAAAAGCATAACACAACATATCATATATAACAAAAAGACCTAAGTAACTTGCATATTTTCATCGTTTTAAGTGTCAAAAATGCTATGAGACCATAGAAAATCAGCACCCTCAACATAGAACATTCCATATCCTCAGGCAACACAATATAACTAAACACAAAAATGATGCTTAAATAGGACAAACTAAGATATCTATAGCAGTAAATCATCAACTAAGTGATTTACTGCTATAGATAGCTTTTTTATCCCTCCCCCCTCCTAATTTAGCAATTCAAAATCAACTATGTGTGCAAATGAAGAACAAAAATATGACACAAACTAATCAAGATATGGCATTACATTAACATCAAACAAATATGCATGTATTCAAGCTACACTAACCAAACAAGTAAGAAGCTAGCAATACGACCTATGTGCCCTCACAACGAAGAAGTCCAACTCACTCATATGAAATCATTCATGTGAATGTGGGGATGATCAATAGACACACACACTCACAAGAGAAGTTCCACCAATGTGCATCCAATACCATAGGCTTTCCCTTAGTTTCTTTACCTTAGCTTACAAACAGCTGGGTTAGGATCACTATAGGACTTCATTCGGCTTATAATGTAGGTTTGGGGGCTGGTATGGTACATAAGGATATTTTTTAGTGATTAAAACTACTTGGCACTAAACTTACTTTTGGGGTGCACTTATCAACCAATTTATTTTTTATTCCACCCTTATTTCTCCTTTTTTATTTTTAACAGAACATTAAGGTTGGGTGTGGTTTCTTTTATTATTTTATTTTCTCTATTTTTCCATAATTTTTCTTTTCTTTTCTTTTCTTTTTCTACCATACCCCACACTACTTTCTTTTTCTCCTATTTATACCCACTTCACATTACGTACCCCTATAACAGCCACCCTCCACTTAAGTGATTTTCCTGAGTTGAGGTGCACAATGTCCAAGGAGGAACAAGGACAAAATTGGTTTGTTGTAACAAAAATAGGAAGGCAAAAAGTGTAATAAGAACGGAAGGGATAGGTTTTATCACAAGGGTCAAGGGATACTTATTCACACATGGAAGGTCATTTAGGATAAAAATAGACTAATATCAAGAATGGCCAATGATCATTTCCTAACCAACTATCCTACAACATAGGAAAGACTAATCGAGCAAGTTCTAGATTCAACACACAAAGCAAACTAAGTATCATCTCACACACAAATGGCATCGGGCCACATCACAAGCTACTACCTATCCAGTTCATTCAATTATTGGGCATAATTATCATATCCCTAATCCAAATGCCATAACGAGATTAATAATGGTCACACATATATGCACATCACATGATTCTAAGACAAATTTTTTGAGGGGTATCACTTTTCTCAAAAATCAATAAAAAGCATGTCAACCGCCCCAGATACTCAAAAATCTCTTAATTATATAAAAATACAACACAATATGAAACACAACACAATACGACACAAAATTTAACCTAGACATGCCAGTTCTACAACTATACCATGACCGACAAGAAAAGAAGCACGACAATAAAAAACCATGATGGATATGGTAAACCACACCCCCAACCAAAAGACTATGAATTATCCCTAGTGTGTGAAAATAATATAAGGAAATAAGGATATATAATATTAACTAGCGGACGTAGTGGATAATATGGTGCACTACTAGATAATGTACCTACAGCTAGCTCAACATGGATTTTCCTATCAACAGAGGCACTATCCCTCAAATCATGTGTGGCCCATTTTAGAGCCTAATAAAATAGCAAGTAATGATCTTGTAGAACCTTCTCTCTACCTCTCTTGCTCCTAATTAAGGGGATAGTCTCCTCATTCTCTGTGAATATCTAAAAATCTAGTTCCATGCGGAGGTGTCGACTAAACAACTAGATGTATAACTTGAGGTATGGTCAAAATATTTCTCTTAGTGAGAGAGCATATCTCTGTTCATAGTATGACCACCTTCTCTTTAATTTCACCCAAACTATGTGCCTCAATAACACTAAACCAGGCTGACACTCTGCCCTCAAAAGCATCAATACATGTATACACCTAATCTCAAAAATCTAATATCTCAGCCTTGTGTGCAGCTTGTAAGCTAGTCTCTGCCTTGTATTTTTTTGACCTGAGGCTAGATCTGCCCATACAATTATGCCCCTTTGGTCTCAAAATTCTCTAGTCAGGTGGTAGTAACATATTGAATATCTAGAAAGAACTACAAAAACTCTTGTGATACAACTATCATACCCGTGGCTACAATCATGGTAGAGGGATAAGGGGCACTGAAAATGTCCCAACTGGATCCAAAGTGGAAGATGGGACTGAAGTAGCTATGGCTGGGGTCCCCTCTCCTTGAGTTCATATATCAAGGGCCTCTATCTGTTCCCCCATTTCAAAATCCATACCTACCTCAAAATTTCTATCCTGACTGTCACTTGGATCTGCAGGAACTGATGGCCCTCAGACCAAGCCAAAATCACTGTCGAAGGTACATGGGGTCTCTGGGAAAAGATTGAGTTTTCTGGATTCTTGATCATATGCGTCTGGTCACACCCATTTCCTCGACCCTATGGTCAACTCCTGGAATCTTAGGCACGCCAAACTCGTCACACAATAACTGTACAAGGAAGGGAAAGGGTAGTGTTATCATATCACCAAATTCCAGCTCATAAAGATCATTCTAATAATGGCTATTAAATCACTATTATAACAAGCCATCATACTCAAAACTAGTGTTGCACCATCATATATAAGTAAGTTGTCCACTACAGTTGAACATAAATAATAATACATTAACATACACCAAAACTTTACGGAAATATTTATCATCGCTTTATTAATCACACCCTGCCTTTATACCCATGAGGCATCCATACCAAGAGGTGAATTATATTGGCGATCAATCTCGCCAAACCTGCCCTTTCACTTCTATGCTCAGCCTATCACATAAATCATATGTCATGTACCAATCTTAACTGTTAAACACACTCTACTATAGACATAGGAGCTATATAATAAAGTTTGAATAGTACTTGGTAGATGGCCATTGCTGATATATTGACTATAGCCCATCTCACTAGTATCTTCTCTAATAGGGGTTGCTCTAATTTCCTACTGCCTCTAGGCATGGTCAATGATATTTATGTTCCAATTCCTGGGCTATATAAACCTTGGGGTCTAGTCATCAACCTCAACTGATAATAATTGAACGCAACATACGAAAGTGGAGCACCAGTAAACTTGGATAATAGAATAATCTCTCTTCCCATATAGTCCTCTTGGGTTATCCTATCTTATTCAGAAAGTTATCACTCTTATAAATTAGTCATAGAACCTCTACACACTACCTAGGGTTCACCTCATTAATAGGCTTTAGCAAGATGTGAGTTGGGTTAGATGTCTAGTCTGTTTGGGTTGGTGGCTCCTAATAGGATGTTTGCATTGTACCCTCATCAAATTAGGGTACTATAGATGATGACTGAGAACTAGTTTTATGTACTTATACTGGGGCCCGTCTTCAAAATGAGGGTCATGTGCAGCTTCCTCTGGAAGTGACTCAAAATCGACATCTTTTTTATTATCATCCTCTCCATTCTTACATTGGAAAAAGTATGGCAATAAAATCCTAGTTGACTTCATACTCAGCCTAGGTACTGGTATTAGCCTATGGTTGAGACCTAGGTGGAGTAGAATTAAGTCGTCTACCCTACTATGACACTTCTAGGATTTAGGTGCCCAGAGTAGCTTGAATAATCATTTCAGTTGTAGCCTACTTCTGTGCCCTAGTCCTTGGTCGTGTTATTATGGTTGGGGAAATTAGGTACTCCATCATCAAGCTGCTGCTCTTAGAGAACTCATCCTATTACCTCGTTGGTCCTTCCTTCTTTTTGAAAGCATTTGGTGCCATGCATACCTAAAATATAAAGTGTTAGTCCATAAAAGATAGTGAGGGAATGCAAAATTTTAAGAAAAACTCGAAATGGTGAAACTTCAAATTTTTCCTAAACTTTACATACCTATAACTTATACTCAGATCAAGCATGTCCAATATTTTCACATAAAACTAGAATCAACTTTCAATACACATATGGCATAAAAGACTCTTAGGATTCCTCTACCTTTTCAACTTCTACTTCGGTTAAAGGGCATTATCATAGAGTATTTATTAAATAACAATGCACCATTAGTTGATTTTAAGATAATTCTAGGTTCCAAGACACAAATTTGTTGGTTTCTACATATTTTGTATTAAATTCAACATACCAACTTTCTTATTTTAAGTTTAGCACAATATACTACTATTAGGAGCCAAGAAGCTTACCTTTTGTTTCAAGAACCGAAAGTAGAGATTGAAAAGATGAAAACCTCTAGCTTTAATGCGTAATACATGAATTTTGGACAAGTTCGTACCAATAAAAAGTAGAGTTATTGTTTTTTTTAAAGTATGGAGGATATGAAAAGGTTTGAATTTGGTGGGAATTTGAAACTTTGAGGTTAAATGGGGTTTGGAAGCAGTTTAGGGTGGTTTTGGGTTGGGTGAGTAAGGATATGCCAAGAATTTAAAAAAAATAGGCCAAAAATTGGTCCACTTATGGCACCACGTACGGACCATAGGTGGGCCTAATTTTTTCAACCTTTTCCTAATCTGTGGACTTTTTATTTTGAAACTTATTACACTACTCACAAGATCATAAATAAAATTTATGACAACGTAAGTAAGTTCATAAGTTAAAGTCTTAAATTCCCCCAAAAAATCCTCAAAATTTCTTTTTGACATTCAATGCACAACTTACCATGCCCGAGTGGGACTTTTAACCCCCATGAGTTATTCAAAAAGTCCCATTACCTAGAATATTATGTATAAAGGTGTTTCAGGACATTCCTCATGCTACTGTTCCTACAAATAAAAAAATAAAAATAATGTGAACACTAAAATAGTGGGTTGCCTCGCACCCAGCGCGTGATTTAACCTCGCGGCATGATGTGGTTAAGTTGGTCACTCAGAATTCAGCAACAAAAACCATAGGTTACCTCTCATGCTGTGCTTAATTTAATATTGTGGAATGATATGGGTACCTTTATTACTTAGAATTCATCAAGGTACCCAAAATATTAGCCTCTTGGGTCATCAACATAATGAATTCATCATTATTCACTTTGAACTTGAGCTCTCCCTTCTCTATATTAACCATCACTCTACCAATGGACATTAATAGTCTTCCCAGTATGCTAGGCATCTTGAAGTAAACTTCACAATCTAGGATAACAAAGTAAGTCAAAAAAATAAACTTATCAACTTTCACCAACACATCAAACGACATGCCTATGATTTTTTCACTGTGTAGTATGCAATCAACAACTACATAGTCGTGAATTCTGGAGGGCTCAATCCCAACTACTTGAACATATCTAGCACCATCAAATAATACTATCTCCCAAGTCACATAATGCTCTGGAAAACCTGGATGTCCCAATGGTATATAGAATCATGAATGCTTGGGGATCACCCTTCTTTTAAGATAGAGATTTGGAAGTGAACTCACTATAATATTGCAACCCATAAAAATCCTCAAAACTAACCGTTCTCTTCTTTGTCACCAACTCTTTCTTAAACCTGGTGTACCCAGGCATCTTCTTTAAAGCTCAAGAAGAGAGATGTAAAAGATTAACTCTTTTAGTGTAGAAATAAATTTCTTAAACTTTCTTTCTTCCTTCTTCTATTTTATACTTTTAGGAAAAGGTGGGGAAGGTTGTGGAATTGTCTTCAATAAATCCTCATTGACCTTTCCCTTACCTTTGTCCTTTTCAGTAACACCTATCGCCATTATGACTCTGCCTCAAGTTTCTCATCAACCAAAACACAATCATTTCTCGACTTATCAATAGTTGGCAAAGGGGGATCAATAGTAGACTTACCAGTTTGAGTGGTGATAGCTAGACAATGATCATCATTCTTAGGATTCTAAACTATGTTACTCGAAAGAGTACCTGACTACCTTTGATTAAAAGTTGTACATTTACCCAAATTTCTATTCTAATTATTTTATCACAATAGCATGTGATTCCACCTTTTAGGTCAATCCTGATATATCTTCCCTAATCTCCTTCAGATAAGTTCCCTAAATTTCCCGACCCTTAAAAAGATTTGACAACATATCCTCCATCCTCAACTCAGTATCACGACTACTCTGTGGAATAAACCTGTCTCCCTTCTTCTTATAGGCATCCTTCCTTCTTTAGTCACAATCATGCTCTCTAATCTGATCTTTATAATTGTTCTAACCTTAGTTATCTTTCTCATTGGCTCATAAATCAGCCAACTTGCGATCTGTATATTTGGCCTCCTCTTTTAAATTAGAATCATAAGATTTATTGTCCACATCTGTGAACCTACTGTATTTACCTTTTTAGAATTCATTACTGTAATTTTCTTTGTCAGAATCCTAATGTCAGTTCTAAGATATGTAATATATAGCACCACAGAATCATCAACCACTCTAAGTTCATTGGAATCCCCAATGGCATACGTGTCAGCACCTCTGTCTGTCCCCCAAGTATAACATCCTTGATTGGTGATAGATATTTTCTCTAAAATCTTTGATTCTACTTCCTAACATAGACGTATGATGCTCCACCAGTGGTCATATCTTCCATATCTCGAGAATTAATAGTCAGGGCTCGAGAAAGTATCTCAAGCAAATTAGTCTCTAAAATATGATGAATTGGTATGATGCCCAACTTCTTTTTAAACTAGAACCATGCCTCATACCTCAACTCAAAATATAGTTGCCTAAAGTTATAAATGTCATCTTTAAATTACAACATTCTGGTCGGAGGGAAAATGGTCTAAAAACTGCCTGCAAAACTCATTCTAAGTAGTAATCGATCCTCAAGGATATTTCCCCAACCATAATAAAGCTTCTCCAATCAACAAAAATGGGAACAACCTCAGTCTGAGTGCTTCCTAATTTACCCAGGTAATGTGTATCAAGTGCATATCCTAATAAGATTTGCAATATGTATATTTATGTCATTCATAGAAAAGCCCGCAAACATACCTTTCAAGTTCAAGAGATAGATCATATCCTCAGTAATATCAAATGTATCACCTGGTAAAAAAGTAGAAGAAAAAATGGATCCTATCTCAGTAGGCTCAATATTACGCATATCCTTCTCTAGATCATTATATGGAGGTAAGTACTAGTAGGAAGGGATTACTTGAGCTCTACTACCTCTAGCTCTATCTTGATTTTTTCCAAGTATTGCTTGACTATCTATTTCTTACCTATGCCTAGCTAGCTCTGACTTCTGAGTGTCTATTTTTCTCCTCTGTTTAGCAGTGAACTGCTTTGTTCTTTGATCAATAATGTTTTGAACATATGCAGGAGGAGAAGGCACAACATTAGAATCATCTCGAACCTCTTCAAACTGGTACTCAAGTACGTGTTCTGTTATCGTACGATTTACCTATAGAATTCTCTCGATATTAGAATATAGTAGGAGTAAGATATTGACTTGACTCCTATTATTAGTCATACACTGGCGTACAACAAACTAAAATAAGAAAGCAAGAACCTAAAAACTTCAACAACCTTTAATCAACAATCACACTTCCCAGACTTCTGACAGTACTCATATCTCAATAGAGCCTACTGATGAGATAAACTCAAGGTGGTGTGTAGAGTTTCTATGGCTAATTTTTGAGAATAATAGTTTTGTGATGGAAATAGGCTAAACAATCTAGGAGGAGTGATGGATTTAGGTATCCGGGTTGGTTGGGGTACCATTTTTGTAGGTTATGTTTAATTGTTATTAGCTGGAGTGGATAACTAAAACCCAAGGTTTATATAGCTAGGCATGGGTTTATGCATTTTATGCTTCATATGCTGCTACAGTAGCATTGACTAGATTTAGAGGTGGTAGGAAGGTATACCATCCCCAGATAGAGAAAATACTGGTGAGATTAGTCATGGTCAATTATCAATGGTGCCCATCCTCTAATTACTATTAGAACCTAATTATATATATTTTGAGTCTATAAAGGAGTATAATTAGCGATTTATATTGGCTTATGATAGATGCGCTATGTGAGATGCTGAGCATAGGATTAAGAGGGTAGGTTTAGCGAGATCAATTGCTAGTTATATTTCACCTCAGTGTGTGGATGCCCCATGGGTTGAGGGGCAAGGTTTGATTAAGAAGGCAACGCTAAATTTTTTCATAAAGTTTTGGTGGCTGGTAATGCATTATCATTTATGTCTGACTGCAGCAAACAACTTGCTTATATGGGATAGTGCAACTCTGATTGTGAGTATGATGGATGGTTATCATATTAATTTTGTAGTCATTATTAGATATGAGCCTCATGAGTAGTAATTTAGTATATAATGACATTTCCCTTTCCCTGCCTTGTACTATTATTATATGATGAGGTTAGCGTGCCATAGATTCCAAAAGATGACTATAGGTTTGAGGCGATGGGTGTGTCTCATATGCGTATGATTAAGGATTCAGCCAACCCTATCCTTGCCTAGAGATCTTGTGCACCTCTAATAGTGATTCTGACTCAGCCTAAGGGCCCATCGATTTCTATAAAGTCGGGTGATAGACAGGGTTAAGATGCTAAGAAAAGTATAAATTTTGAGATAAGAGAGTAGAGAGAGGACCTTGATATGAGCACTCAGGGTGGAGAGACACCATCCACAGATACTTTAGTTCCAACTTCCACTTTGGAGGAAATTAGGATATCTTTAGTGCCCCCACACCCCTCTACTACAACTACATCCATAGGTATGGTAGTTGTATACGAGAGTTCTTATAGATCTTAGTAGAGAGTTAGTGTATTACTACGACCCAGCTAGACAATGTTGAGGCAAAGGTGGCATCATTGTATAGGTAAATCTATCCTTGGGTCAAGACAACACTAGAATTAATATAGACTAGATTATAGGTTGTACACAAGGCTTTGATGTCAGAGTATCAAGATGAGGTACATGCTTATATAGATGCTTTTGATGGATGAGTGTCATCCCAGTTTAGTGATATTAGGCTCATGCTCTGGATGAGATTAGATAAGAGGTGGCCATACTGTAAAAAGAGATATGCTATCTCACTAAGAAAAATATTACATCCATCCTACTAGTTATACCTCCAGTTGTTCAGTCGACACCTCCACCTGCACCTAGAAATTTTGACTTGTTCATGGAAGATGAAGAGACGGTCCTCATAGTTTGCACCATGAGACAAAAAAAAAGGTTCTGTAGGATCCTAACTTGACATTTGATCAGGACCTAAAATTGGTCGCACGTTGTTCTGGAGACAACCTTTATTACTAAAAAGAGTCATATTGAGCTAGCTTTGGGTGCATCCTCTAGTAGTGCACCACCTCTACCACTTCCTCCATTAGTTAAGATACCCCCCTCCCTACATGGGGACGAGCATAACACAAATGCCTAGTGTGTCCCTGGTATGTCCTTAATCTCTTATTTTATATTTGTATCTTACTTTGAGGATAGTGTATAGTATTTTAGTTGGGGTGGTCTCTGTAGGTTTTTGTTGCCTTTATTCTTTTCCTTTCTATCACGATATAGTTGTAGAACCGGTATGTCTAGGTTAAGTTTTGTGTCTTATTGGGTTTTGTCTTGTATTATGTTCTGTTCTTCTGTAATTAGGAGATATTAAGTATCTTGGGCAGTTGACATATTTTTTGTTGATTTTTCAAAAAATGATACCTCTCTAACAATTTATTTTAGAGTTTTATGATGGGTATATATATGTGACCATTGTGAATCTTGTTATGGCATTAGGATTAGGGACATAATAATCATAGCTAACTTGTGCATTAATTATATAGGTAGTAGATTGTGATGTGACCCTATCCCATTTGTGGGAGAGATGCTACTTAGTTCCATATATGTGTTAAATCTAGAACTTTCCTGATTAGTCTTCCCTAGGTTGTAGAATAGTCGATTAGGAAAGAATCATAGGATGTTCTTGAAATAAGTCCATTTTAACCTAAATGACCTTGCATGAGTGAATAAGTATCCCTTGATCCCTATTTTGAGCCTTTATAGCCTATTTTTCTTATTACACCTTTCATCTATCCATTTGTGTTACAATGAACTTGTTTTGGCCCTGGTCCTCCTTGGACATTGTTCACCTCAACTCAGGCTAATCGCTTATGTTGAGTGTGGATATCATAGGGGTGCATAATGTGAAGTGGGTATGAAGAATATTAAAGTAAGAGAAGAGATAGTTGGGATGTGTGTGGTAGAAAAAGAAGAAAAAAAAAAGACAAACTATGTATAAGAAAAGAAAAAAAGAATAAATTAAAAAAACATTAAACTTGAATGTGTAATAAAAGAATAAAAAGGGAAAAATAAGGGTGGAATAAAAAAAAAATTATTGATAAGTGGACCTCAAAGTAAGTGCACTGTCAAGGAGGCTTGGTCACTAAAAATGTCCATATGTATCATATCATCCCCCAAGCCTACATAACAAGCTGAATAAAGTCCTATAGTGATCCTAACCTGACTATTTGAAAGCTTAGGTAAAGAAACTAAGGGCAGGACTATGGAATTTTATGTGCATTCATGGAACTTCTCTTGTGAGTGTAAGCGTATCTTTTCCATCACTACATTAACATGCATGATTTCATATGAGTGAGTGGGACTTCTTTGTTATGAGGGAACATGGGTTGTATTGCTAGATGCTTACTTGTTTGAATAGTTTAACTTATACGAATGCATGGTTGTTTGTTGCTATTGTAATGGTATATCATTATTACCTTGTGTCGTATTGTTTTTCTTCATGTATACATACAGTTGGTTTTAAAGTGTTAGAATAAGATAAGTTCATATTTTAAGCTTAACGTTGATGTCTATCGTAGATAGCTTAGATTTCTCCTAGTTAAGAGTCATTGTTTTTTTTTGTATTGTGTTGCTTAAGGATATGCTGTCACGCCTCAAATCTTATAGGGGCAGTCTGGCACCCATAATCGAGGAGGCCCGAGAGAAATAGCTCATAACCTTATACTTCCCATGCATACCTCTATGATAACCCAAAATTCAGACAGCATAATGTCTCATATAAAAGGAAATAATCACCTGTATAAGCTCGAGCACACATATATATGTATATATAATACTTGTCCATTGAAGCCATCACATCTATTAACAAAATACTACCTTCATAGTACATTAGGTCTACAAAGCCTCTAGACAATACTCAGAGTTTAACTAAGGTCGGGACAAACCCCGCCATATAACTAACTTCTATACAATACCAAAAGTGACTAGATATGACACGGAAAGCCCCGAAGAAAACTGGAGCTCACAAAAAGCAGTTAGATATCCTGGCTTCTACTTGTACGGTGTATGAGCTGAGGTACCTATGCCTGCAGCATGAAATGCATATTCCACGGGGGGGGGGGGGGGGGGGGGGGGGGGGACGTCAGTACAAAATATGTACTGAGTATGTAAAGCTGTAGATAATCACATATGATATAGGAGTTCAATAGAAATAAAAAACAAGTGAATAAATCGTAATAGGAGTGGACCACACTTATTAGAAATTGTGACAACCTGTACATTGTATTTATTCAATCACTTTATCTTCTATCTTATCATCTTTGTAATCATTACTGTACTGTACTGTGACCATTAGGCTGCCTCCAGTACATATCAACTGGGATCGCCCCATGATAGACTTATGCCCCTAGGATAACACCCATAAACACATAAATAGGGATCAACCCATTATAGGCTTATGCCCCTGGGATACCACCCGATAAGAGATAACTTCCATCACTTAGTTCAATTAATCTTTGAGATTGTTATTTCGGTCGCCACCGCATTTTTGATACTTTGAAACAATCATACATTAATAAGAGACATATAAATAGACCATTAATGCAATAACAATGAAGTAAGAACTCATTGGCACATCAATGAAGTGTTTTGGAGTCATCAATGCCATAACAATGAAGTAGGAACTTATTGGTATATCAATGAAACGTTTTGGAGTCATTAATAGCACATGGATCTTGATTGAGTAACCGAATACCTTCTGACATTCATTAGCGCAATAAACATGTGAGATTTGGAAAACAAGTATTGGAATGTCTTGACATCTTGTAGGATGGAAACAAGTTCATTGGTAATGTAGGACATCATACAAAACCACTATGGATCGCATGTTACTGAATAACTTTGGAAACTTTCTCAATCGAACAATTGTTCACTTTCATGCCAAAGATATTGTATAGAGTATGCTTTACATACCTGACTGTCAAACTTCAATACTAGTCCTAAATGGACTCCCCGTCTTTTCGGATTACTTATCTACAATGAACATATATAGCAATCTAGTATTAGCAACCAAACGTCACAATTCAATTATTTGAATTCACCAAACTAGTGGTTAAGTAGTAAGCCTTAATTACACTATAAAGTGTGTCACTTTAACCCTTTTATACTCTAATTACATTCACATGCCATGCATATTCATACAACATCCTCCAATATCAAGTTTGGATTCATTTATCCTTCCAACCAATCCATTAAACCAAATTGAACCATAGACATAAATAATAATAAATTCAATAGTATATCACTATATCCACATTCCATAACTCATTACCATATCCACCTTCCACAATTCAATACAAGCAAACCATGTAAAATAGTGCATAACCTTATTTCCATCACCTTTTAATAACAACCAATACATATAATTCTCTATCACACATATACATATGGAAAAGAACAAAGGCAAACAATATTCATACCTTAGAATTCACCTCTTGATTATGCAATCCTATTTGCACAAATAATAGGTGCCATTCGAAGCTCTCGAGATCACAAACATCGTTATCGGATTACTTTGGAATTTTTACGGTTGAATCAAAAGTAATTTAAAGGTCAAATTTGGCTAGGTTTTGTTCTTTCTCAATGATTGATAATGAAAATGAGTTTTTGAACTCGTATACATGTATATATACACATATTACCGTCCATAATATAATAGAAAATGACCAAAATGCCTTTAAAATTTAAATAATGTCAAATTTGTTCTTTGGTAGACTGTTTTGATAAGCTAAAGTAGATTGACGATAACTCTTTGCTCCGATATCTGATTTGGGTGAAATTGCTATAGTTGGAAGGATAATCCAAAGGGCTTTTATTTCATATAAATTAGGCCACCCAGTTCGTCCTGTACAAGGAGTTATGGTCGTATGTTGCAGATTTCCCATTTCATTATATTAATGGAGTTATCATTCGAAGTTGACTCAAAAATTTGGCTGGCCTCAGTAGTTTGTGTGTAGGAAATTTTCTTGCATATTTACTATTTGCAAATATCCCAGCCACCGTTTTATAGTTTTGAAAGTGCTTGATTATATCCAAAACCTATCCATTTTTGTAAATCTTTATATCGTTGAAAAACTTGTTCAATAACCTTCGCATATAACCATCGACGGGCAAATTCCGGTATAAGCAGAATAAAAAAATTAATTCCATATAAATAAGACCAATACACATACTTGAATATGGGGTGTTACATCCTTCCCCCCTTTAGGACATTCGTCCTCGAATGTTAGTGTAGTTATTCAACCGAAACAAGATCAAGTCCATCATTAATATTCACATCATCACATAAATATTATGCATATATAAAAAAAACTTACTTGTTAATGTTCTAACTTCGTTTCTTGAACTTCCTCTTCATCTTTGAACAAATAAGGTTACTTAGATTTTATTGCTTCCTTAACTTCCCATGTAATCTCTTCGCTTTGACAATTTCTCCAACGTACTTTCACAGATGCTATCTCTTTATTTGTCATCTTCTTAACTTGGCGATCTAGAATAGAAATAGGAACTTCCTCATAGGTAAGATCTTCTGCAACTTGAACATCCTCAGTAAAAGTGATATGTGATGGATCTCCGATGCACTTTCGAAGAATTGACACATGAAATACCGGATGTACTAATGAGACCTCTTGGAGTAGCTCTAATTCATATGCAACTTGTCCAAACCTTCGAGTGATCTTATACGGGCCTATATAACTTGGACTCAACTTCCCTTTCTTGCCAAATCTCATTACCCCTTCCATTGGTGATACCTTCAAAAATACCCAATCACCTATAGAAAACTCTAGCCCTCTCTTTCTACTATCCGCATATGACTTGTGTCAACTTCGGGTTGTTTTCAGTCATTGCTGAATTACTTTAACCTTCTCTATGGCTTGATAAACAAGATCCGGTCTGAATAAAAAAGTTTCACCCACTTTAAACCATCCTATTGGTGATCTACACTTCCTTCCATATAAAGCTTGTTGAATGATAGCTATTATTGTATGCAAACTCAATAAAAGTTAAATGATCATCCCAGTTGCCCTTAAAATCTATTACACAAGCTCGTAGCATATCTTCAAGTGTTTGGATGGTACGTTCTGCTTGTCCATTTGTTTAAGGGTGAAAAGTTGTACTCAACTTCACTTGTGTTCCCAAACACCTCTAAAAAGACTTCCAAAAGTTTGCGGTAAATTGGGTTCCCCAATCTTATATAATAAAGATTAGCACTCCATGTAATCGGACTATCTCTTTAATGTACAGCTTCGCATACTCTTCAACTGTGTAAGTGGTCCTCACTGGTAGGAAATGTGAAGATTTGCTAAGCCTATCAACAATTACCCATATATAATCAAACCTCTGAGATGTACGAGGCAAACCAATAACGAAATCCATGTTGATCATGTCCCACTTCCAGCTTGGAAGATCAATGCATTGCATATAATCTCTGGGTTTTTGGTGCTCAACTTTAACTCTTTGACAATTTGGACATTGAGCTACAAATTCTGCAATGCTCTCCTTCATGTCATTCCACCAATACATATCTTTTAAATCTTGATACATTTTGGTTGATCCTGGATGAATGGAATACCTTGAACAATGTGCCTCTATCATAATCTTCTTTTATAGCCCGTCAACATCCGGCACACACAATCGGTTTTGGCACTGAAGTACTCCTTCTCGCATAAGCTCAAATGCCTTGGTCGCACCACTCTGAACTTTCTCCTTGAGCTGTTATAAAATAGGATCTGCATATCACTTCTCTTTCACTTCAGCTACTAATGAAGATTCCACAACATTATGTACGATAAACTTTTTATCCGAAGTTTCAAGAAGGCGAACTCCTAAACTAGCTAACTGGTGAAGATCTTTAATCATCCCTTGCCTTTCTATAGGTGCCATCATAGCCTTTCGACTTAACGTATCAGCTACCACATTTACTTTCCCTGGATGGTACAAGCTATCAACATCGTAGTCCTTTAATAGTTCAAGCCATCGCCGCTGCCTTAAATTTAGATCCTTCTGATTAAAAATATATTGAAAGCTCTTATGGTCGGTATATATATCAACATGAACCCAAATAAGTAGTGTTGCCATATCTTTAAAGAAAAAATAACTGCTGCCAACTCAAGATCGTGTATAGGATAATTTTTCTCATGTGGAACAATTGTCTAGAAGCATATGTTATTACCTTACCATGCTACATCAATACACATCCTAACTCAATTCTGGAAGCATCATAATACATTGTATACCCTTTGGTGCCTTCTAGAAGTACCAACACGGGTGTAGAAATCAACATGTTCTTTAAATCTTGAAAAGTCTTCTCACAGGCATCATTCCATAGGAATTTGGATGCTTTATTGGTTGCTTGGTTAAGGGTGCTGAAATGGAAGAAGAGCCTTCAACAAACCTTCTATAATAACCGGCCAACTCGATAAAACTATGAATCTCCGTAGGCGTTGTGGGCCTTGGCCAGTTCTTCACAGCTTCTATCTTTTGAGCATCAACCTTTATCCCTTCACTAGATATAATATGACCCAAAAATGCCACTGACTTTAATGAAAACTCATAATTAGAGAAATTTGCATAAAGATTACAATCATGAAGAGTCTACAATGCCTATCATAAGTTCTTGGCATGGTCCTCTACTGATCTAGAATAAACTAGAATATCATCTATAAAAACTATCACAAAGACATCTAGGAATGGCTTAAACACCCTATTCATCAAATACATAAAAGCTGCAGGTGCATTTGTTAGCCCAAATGACATAACTAGAAACTCAAATGACCATACCATGTTTGGAAAACTATCTTGGGTATAGCCCAATTTCACCTTTCCATTCAAGGACTGATTCATTTGAAAAATGGAAATATACCTTTTTTGTGCAGCAATCAATTGTGCCATAACAAGACGCCAACCAGTCTATACCCATTATAACATCAAAATCTACCATTTCTAACTCCACAAGATCAGCCATCGTATCACGACCATAAATAGTTACTATACAATTTTGGTAAACCCTTCTAGCTATAATAGATTCCCCAACTGGTGTGGGCACTTCAAATAGCTTAACTAACAGTTCGGGTATTCTTTTGAACAAACAATGGAGTAACATAAGATAATGTAGAACCGGGATCAATTAAGGTATATACATCAAATGAAAATATAGACAACGTACCCATAACCACATCTGGGGAAGCCTCTAAATTTTGTCGATCCGCTAGAGCATACGTACGATTTTAAGCCCTGCTAGAACTCGTGGCTCCTCTATCACCTCTAACATAACCCATTGGTTGTGCACCCCTTCCTAAATAAGGCACCGATGATGATAATGCAACAAATGAACCTGTAGGTCCTGCCGTACCTCCTATACTTCTTCGTGGGCATTCTCTTATTATATGCCCCGACATACCACACCAAAAGCAAACATTGGTCCCCTATCGACATGCGCCAAAATGATACTTCCACATTTATTGCATAGCTCTCGAGGAGGTCTCGATTGGCTCATATTCCCTTACCCTTCATACCCCACTATCCATGAACTCTGACTCTTACTTCTGTACCCAAATTGATTTTCTTTGGACCCTTGGAAATGTGGTGGGGCACTAGCTACAGAAGAAAATGATACTGGCCGAGGTGTTCTAGTAGAAAACTGTGGTATGAACCCTCCTTGGGATGCCATGAACTGCCCTGTAGATCTGGCCCTTTTGGAATATCCTCTTTCTAATTCCTATGTTCTTCTTCTCTGCCTCTGATCTTCCATTTTCTATGCAAAAGCTTGGATGCTTGCTATATCCATATCTTTGTTCAAAGCGACAATAGTACAATCTCTAACCAGATATGGATCCAGCCTATCCATATATTGATGACCTCTGTCATCCATAGTAGCTACAACATTAGGAGTATATCTCAACAAAGAATTAAATCAGATACTGTACTCCCTCACGCTCATATTTCCCTGAAGAAAATTTAAAAACTGATTTGTATGGGCCTGACGAATCTCGAATGGAAGATGATGATCAAGAAATGCCTCTTTGAACTCTTTCTAAGTAGCTGGGGGAGTATCAATACCCCTAGATCGTTTTCAGTCCTCATACAAATATATAGCCTCCCCTTTAAATCTATACTCCGCTAACTCCACTATCTCTCTACCCATTACATACATAACATCTAAGGCCCTTTGAATTGGATCAATAAAGTCCTGTGGGTCCTCGTTAAGAACTGATCCAGTAATAGTGGGAGGATCCATCTTAAGAAAATCTTGTGTTCGAAGGCTAGCCGCTCTATCTGTACCACTAGGACCTATGGTAGGAATGGCTTTCCCTTGAGCTTTCCCAGCAACTATACGAGTCAAAAGTTGCACTACATTTCTAAGATCTTGATCAGCAGCATTAATAGGTGGCTTTGGGGATATAGTTCTCCTCCCCCTTATTTCTTCTGGAGTGGAAGAAGTTTCTGATGCATGCTCAGCTGGAGCCTCACTTTGATTAGCTGGTATAGTGGGTGACTTACTAGTCCCCTCTCCGGTAGCCACAACTATTTGCTTACTAGTATACTTGCTACTGGTAACCGGCATCATTACTATAATAACAGAAACAAATGGATTCAGTGGACAACTATGACTTCATATACAATACAGGCTCTATCGCACGATCTAAGACATGAAGAAAAGAAACAATTCCTAAATGTCCATAGCCTCTTATTTATAGATGCAGTGCACGACACACCGATAAACAAGACTCTGCGTAGACATGGCTTTGTAGACTCACTAGGACAAACTTCTCTGATACCACTTTTGTCATGCCTCAAATCCTATAGGGGTGGACTGGCACCCGTACAACTAGCTCATAACCTTATACTTCCCACGCATACCTCTATGACAACCCGAAACTCGGACAATATCATATCGCATATAAAAGAAAATAATCACTTATATAGGCTCGAGCACACATATATATGTATATACAATACTTGGCCATTGGAGCCATCATGTCTATTAACAAAACACCACCTGGACTGTACATTAGGTCTACAAAGCCTCTAAACAATACATAGAGTTTAACTAAGGTCTGCACACACCCCACCATATAACTAACTTCTATACAATACCAAAAGAGACTGGATATGACACAGAAATCCCTGAAGCAAACTAGAACTCACCAAAAGCAGTTGGATATCTTGGCTCCTACGTGTACGGTGTATGAGCTGAGGTACCTGTGCCTGCAGCATTAAATGCAGGTCCACCATGGGAAACGTCAGTACGAAATATGTACTGAGTATGTAAAGCTATAGATAATCACATATGAAATAGGAGCTCAATAGAAATCAGAAACAAGTGAATAAATCGTAATAGCAGTGGACCACACTTATTAGAACTTATGACAACCTATACATTGTATTTATTCAATCACTTTACTTTTGTTCTTATCATCTTTGTAATCATTACTATACTGTACTGTGTCCATTAGGCTTCCTCCAGTACATATCAACTGGGATCGACCCATGATAGGCTTATGCCCTTAGGATACCACCCATAATAAATAGGGATCGACCCATGATAGGCTTATGCCCATGGGATACCACCCGATAAGAGAGAACTTCCATCACTTAGTTTAATTAATCTTTGAGATTGTTATTTCGGTCACCACCGCATTTTTGATACTTTGAAATAATGATACATCAATAAGAGACATATAAATAGACCATCAATGCAATAACAATGAAGTAAGAACTCATTGGCACATCAATCAAGTGTTTTGGAGTCATCAATACCAATACAATGAAGTAGGAACTTATTGGCATATCAATGAAACGTTTTGGAGTCATTAATAGCACATGGATCTTGTTGGAATAACCGGATACCTTCTGACATTCATTAGTGCAATAAACATGTATGATTTGGAAACAAGTAAGTATTGGAATGTCTTGACATCTTGTAGGGCGGAAACAAGTTCATTGGTAACGTAGGACATCATACAAAACCATTATGGATTACATGTTACTGAATAACTTTGGAAACTTTCTTAATAGAATAATTGTTCACTTTCATGCCAAAGATATGGTATAGAGTATGCTTTACATACCTGACTGTCAACCTTCAATACTAGTCCCAAATGGACTTCCCGTCTTTACGGATTACTTATCTACAATGAACATATATAGCAATCTAGTATTAGCAACCAGACGTCACAATTAAAATATTTGAATTCACTAAACTAGTGGTTAAGTAGTAAGCCTTAATTATACCATAAAGGGTGTAACTTTTACCCTCTTATACTCTAATTACATTCACATGTCATGCATATTCATACAACATCCTCCAATATCAAGTTTGGATTCATTTATCCTTCCAACAAATCCATTAAACCAAACTGAGCCATAGACATAAATAATCATCAATTCAATAGTATATCACCATATCCACCTTCCATAATAGAATTACCATATCCACCTTCCATAATTCAATACAACCAAACCATGCAAAATAGTCTATAACCCTATTTCCATCATCTTTCAATCACAACCAATACATATAATCCTCTATCACACATATACATATGGAAAAGAACAAAGACAAACAATATTCATACCTTAGAATTCACCTCTTGATTATGCAATCCTGTTTGCACAAATAATAGGTGTCGTTCCTTTCGAGATGACAAACACAGTTATCGGATTACTTTGGAATTTCTACGATTGAATCAAAAGTAATTTAAAGGTGAAATTTGGATAGGGTTACTTCTTTCTCAATGATTGATGATGAAAATGAGTTTTTGAACTCATATACATGTATATATACACATATTCCCGTCCATGATATAAGAGGAAATGACCAAAATGCCTTTAAAATTTAAATAATGTCAAATTTGTCCTTTGGTGGACTATTTTGTTAAGCTAAAGTAGATGGACCATAATTCTTTGATCAGATATCATATTTTGGTGAAATTTTTATCATTCGAAGGATAATTCAAAGGAATTTCATTTCATATAAAGTAGGCCACCCAGTTCCTCCTATACAAGGAGTTATGGTCGTTTGAAGTTGACCCAAAAAATCTGTTTTTGATAGGCTAAAGTAAACCGAGTCTAACTCCTTACTTAGACGTTGGATTTGGATTAAACCAATTGCATTGGAAATAAGAATCAATGATATTTCTATTCATATGTTGCAGCTCTCTCAGTTCATATTATTTAGGGAGTTATGATCATTCGAAGTTGACCCAAAAATTCGGCTGGCCTCAGTAGTTTGTGTGCAGGAAATTTTCCTGCACATTTACTATTCCCAAATATCCCAGCCACTATTTTGTAGTTTCGAATGTACTCGATTATATCTGAAACCTATTCATTTTTAGAAATCTTTATATCGTTGGAAAGCTTATTCAATAACCTTCGCATGGAACCATCGACGGGCAAATTCTGGTATATATAAAATAGAAAAATTAATTCCATATAATAAGACCAATACGCGTACTTGAATATACCAATACACGTACTTGAATATGAGGTGTTTTATCCTTACCCCCTTTAGGACATTCTTCCTTGAATGTTAGCGTAGTAACTCAACCGAAATAAGTTCAAGTCCATCATTAATATTCACATCATCACTTAAACACTATGCATATATCAAAATAAACTTACTTGTTAATATTTTAACTCTGTTTATTGAACTTCCTCTTCATCTTTGAACAAATGAGGGTACTTAGATTTCATTGCTTCCTCAGCTTCCCATGTAATATCTTCCCTTTGAAAATTTCTCCAACGTACTTTCGTAGATGCTATCTCTTCATTTCTCATCTTCTTAACTTGGCGATCTAGAGTAGCAATAGGCACTTCCTCATAGGTAAGATCTTCCGCAACTTGCACATCCTCAATAGAATTGATATGTAATGGATATTTGATGTACTTTCAATGCATTGACACATGAAATACCGGATGTACTGATGAGAGCTCTTGGGGTAGCTCTAATTCATATGCAACTTTTCCAAACCTTTGAGTGATCTTATACGGGCTTGTATAACGTAGACTCAACTTCCCTTTCTTGCCAAATCTCATTACCTCTTCCATTGGTGATACCTTCAAAAATACCCAATAACCTATAGAAAACTCTAGCCGTCTCCTTCTACTATCCGCATATGACTTGTGTCAACTTTGGGATATTTTCAGTCGTTGCTGAATTACTTTTACCTTCTCTATGGATTGATAAACAAGATCTGGTCCAAACAAAAGAGTTTCACGCACTTCGAACCATCCTATTGGTGATCTACACTTCCATCCATATAAATCTTCATATGGTTCCATTTTGATACTTGAATGATAGCTATTATTGTAGGCAAACTCAATAAGAGGTAAATGATCATCCCAGTTGCCCTTAAAATCTATTACACAAGCTCATAGCATATCTTCAAGTGTTTGGATGGTACATTCTACTTGTCCATCTGTTTGAAGGTGAAAAGTTGTACTCAACTTCACTTGTGTTCCCAAACACCTCTGAAAAGTCTTCCAAAAGTTTGCGCTAAATTGGGTTCCCCGATCTGATATAATAGAGATTGGCACTCCATGTAATCGGACTATCTCTTTAATGTACAGCTTCGCATACTCTTCAACTATGTAACTAGTCCTGACTGATAGGAAATGTGTGAATTTGGTAAGCCTATCAACAATCACCCATATAGAATCAAACTTTTGGGATGTACGAGGCAAACCAATAACGAAATCTATGTTGATCATGACCCACTTCCAGCTTGGAAGATCAATGCATTGCATATATTCTCCTGGTTTTCGGTGCTCAACTTTATCTCTTTGACAATTTGGACATTCAGCTACAAATTCTGCAATGTTCTTCTTCATGTCATTCCACCAATACATATCTTTCAAATCTTGATACATTTTGAATGATCCTGGATGAATGGAATACCTTGAAAAATGTTCCACTGTCATAATCTTCTTTCTTAGCCCGTCAACATCCGGCGCACACAATCGGTTTTGGCACTGAAGTACTCCTTCTTGCGTAAGCTCAAATGCCTTGGTTGCACCACTTTGAACATTCTCCTTAAGCTGTAATAAAGTAGGATCTGCATATTGCTTCTCTTTCACTTCAGCTACTAATGAAGATTCCGCAGCATTATGTACGATAAGCTCTTTATCCGAAGTTTCAAGAAGGCGAACTCCCAAACTAGATAATTGGTGAAGATATTTAATCATTTCTTGCTTTTCTATAGGCGCCATCATAGCCTCACGACTTAACACATCAGCTACAATATTTGTTTTCCATGGATAGTACAATATATCAACATCGTAGTCCTTTAATAGTTCAAGCCATCTCCGTTGCCTTTAATTTAGATCCTTCTGATTAAAAATATATTCCAAGCTCTTATGGTCAGTATATATATCAACATAAACCCCATATAAGTAGTGGCGTCATATCTTTAAAGCAAATATAACTGCTGCAAGCTCAAGATCGTGTGTAGGATAATTTTTCTCATATAGCTGCAATTGTCTAGAATCATATGCTATTACCTTCCCATGTTGTATCAATACACATCCAAAACCAATTTTGGAAGCATCATAATACACTGTATACCCTTCGGTGCCTTCTGGAAGTACCAACATGGGTGTAGAAATTAACTTGGTCTTTGCATCTTGAAAACTCTTCTCACAGGCATCATTCCATTGGAATTTGGATGCTTTATGGGTTTGCTTGGTTAAGGGCGCTGAAATGGAAGAAAAGCCTTCAAAAAAACTTCTATAATAATCGACCAACCCCAAGAGAACTATGAATCTCTATAGGCGTTGTAGGCCTTGGCCAGTTTTTCACATCTTCTATCTTTTGAGCATGAACCTTTATCCCTTCACTAGATATAATACAACAACAACAACAAACCCAGTGTATTCCCACCTAGTGGGGTCTTGGGGGGGGTAAGATGTACGCAGACCATACCTCTACCTCTAAAGAGGTAGAAAGGCTATTTTCGATAGACCCCCGGCTCAAGACTCAAGACACCGCACAAATACATAGATACATAGATACATAGTAAAGCACAGAACAAGATTTCATTACATAAAAACGGCACCCATAAGTAATAAAAATAGATAAAGCACACAGAATCATAATAAAACATGGAACCAGGTACCATAGCAAGAATACTACCCCCACCAAGTAATTCCCTACACTAGCGACCCAAACTGGCCCTAGCCTTCTGCCCTAATTCGCGTCCTCCAGATCTTCCTATCTAGGGTCATGTCCTCGGTGAGCTGTAACTGCTCCATGTCCCGCCTAATCACCTCACCCCAGTACTTTTTAGGCCTACCCCTACCCCGCCTAAAGCCATCCAACGCTAGTCTCTCACACCTACGAACTGGGGCATCCATGCCCCTTCTCATCACGTGTCCGAACCATCTCAATCGGACCTCCCGCATCTTATACTCCACTGGGGTCACACCAACCTTCTCCCTGATAATCTCATTCCGGACTCTATCCCCTCTAGTCAGCCCACACATCCAATGCAACATCCGTATTTCTGCCACCTTCATTTTTTGGATGTGGGAGTTCTTAACTGGCCAGCACTCCGCTCCATACAACATGGCCGGATGGACTACCGCCCTATAGAATTTGCCTTTAAGCTTGGGCGGCACCTTCTTATCACACAACACCCCGATGCGAGCTTTCACTTCATCCATCCCGCCCCAATACGGTGTGAGACATCCTCATCAATCTCGCCATTACCCTGGATCACGGACGCGAGATACTTGAAACTATCCCTCTTCCATACCTCCTGTGATTCCAACTTCACTACCACCTCATTCTCCAGCCTCACGTCATTAAACTTTTATTCCAAATACTCTGTCTTGCTTCTGCTCAACCTGAACCCTTTAGACTCAAGCGTTTATCTCCACACCTCCAGAATGTCATTCACACCCCCTCGTGTCTCATCAATCAAAACTACATCATCTGCAAAAAGCATACACCAAGGCACCTCCCCTTGAATATGCCGCGTCAACACATCCATCACCAAAGCGAACAAAAAGGGACTAATAGTAGATCCCTGATGCAATCCTGTCAAGACAATGAAATGCTCTGAGTCCCCTCCCGCCGTCCTCACCTGAGTCTTCGCTCCATCATACATGTCCTTAATTGCTCTGATATAAGCTAGCGGGACGCCACTCACCTCCAAGCATCTCCAAAGCACCTCCCTGGGGACTTTGTCGTATGCCTTCTCCAGGTCGATAAACACCATGTGCAGGTCCTTCTTCCTTTCCCTATACTATTCCACCAGCCTTCGTACCAGGTGGATTACCTCCGTCGTCGAGCGGCCAGGCATAAATCCAAATTGATTTTCTGAAATAGACACTATCCGTCTCATCCTCACCTCGACCGCTCTCTCCCAAATCTTCATAGAGTGACTCAATAACTTAATCCCCCTATAGTTATTGCAACTCTGTATGTCACCCTTATTCTTATAGAGAGGGATCATGGTACTCCACCTCCAAGCCACGGGCATTTTTGCCGTCTTGAAGATTTCATTAAACAATCCAGTCAACCACCTTACACCAGCCTCTCCAGCGAACTTCCAAAATATCACCGGTATCTCATCCGGCCCCGTCGCCCTACCCCCTCATTTCCTGCAAACAGCCTCTCTAACTCTTCTACCTTGAAACGTCTACAATAACTAAAATCTCGACACTCCTCTGAGTACTCCAGCTCCCCTAGCACATTAGCTCTATCCCCTTTGTCATTCAAGAGCCTATGAAAGTACGACTGCCATCTATTCCTAATGTGGCCGTCCTCCACCAGCACTGTACCGTCCTCCCCCTTAATGCACCTCACCTGGTCGAGGTTGCGACCCTTTCTCTCCCTATCCTTAGCGAGTCTAAACAACTTTTTCTCCTCTCTTTTCCCCTGTAACCCTACATACAAGCTCTCAAAAGCAACCGTCTTAGCCGCCATAACTGCTAACTTAGCCTCCTTCTTAGCTAGACTGTACTCTTTCCTGTTCACCCACTTCTCTACTTCATCCTTACTCTCAACCAACTTATCATACGCCTCTTTCTTGGTCCCCACTTTCTTCTTCACCTCTTCATTCCAACACCAATCCCCCCGATGATGCCCAGCCCGGCCCCTAGAAACACCCAACACCTCCCTTGCATTCTCCCTGATGCACCTAGCCACCCTATCCCACATACTATCCACGTCCCCCCTACACTCCCACACCCCTATTCCCGCTAACTTCTCCCCTATCTCCCACGCATTCACTAGCGTCAAGCCGCCCTACTTAATTCTAGGTCGACCCTTCTCACCACTTCTCTTTCTGTTCTTCTTTATACCCAAATCCATAAGTAGGAGCCTATGTTGGGTCGAAAGGCTCTCACTCGGGATGACCTTACAATCCTTACACAACACCCTATCCCCTTTCCTAAGCAACAAAAAGTCAATCTAGGTCTTGGCTATCGCACTTCGAAAGGTGATCAGGTGGTCGTCCTTCTTCGGGAATCTTGAGTTCACCACCACCAGCCCAAGGGACCTCGCAAAATCCAATAGAGTAGCCCCCTCTTCATTTCTCTCCCCAAAACCAAAACCACCATGCACATCACCAAAGCCTCCCGGTAATGCCCCAATGTGCCCGTTGAAATCCCCTGCTACAATAATCTTCTCCGAGCTAGGCACTCCTCTCACCACCTCATCTAAAGCCTCCCAAAACTGCCTCTTCTCCTCCCCCTCCGAGCCCACTTGCGGCGCATAGGCACTACACACGTTCACGGTAAACCCTCGAATGACCAATTTAATAGCCATCAACCTGTCGTTGATCCTCTTCACCTCTACTACCTGACCCCTAATCTCTTCATCTACTAAGATGCCAACTCCATTCCTATGCCTCTCGCTCCCAGAGTAGCACATCTTGTAACCATCCACATCCCTAGCCTTAGACCCCACCCACTTGGTCTCTTGAACACACGCAATATTAATCGTCCTCTTTCTAAGAGTCTTCACAAGCTCTATGGACTTACCCTGAAGGGTCCTTATATTTCAAGACCCAACCCTCAGCCTACCCTCACTATCCCCACGTCTTTCTCTACTGCCCCTGAGGCCAAACCTTGGTCTCCATCCTACTCCCGCCCTTTCCTCACCCCCCGCCCCCACAACAGCCTCATGCCCCAACCCCCTCGGACATAACCCTATCCAACCATCATCACCCACCGCCACTACTACAAGCAAATATAAAAGAATATAAACAGTGGTAGTAGTAGTAGCAAAGCAGCAGCAAGAATACAAGGCTCACACAAATACGAAGAAATAATGAAGAAACAAAACTAAAGTCAAATAGAGAGCAAACACCACTGGGCTCAACACCCAAATCCCTAAACAGAGCCCCGAGCCGCTAACCCAATGGACGCATTGAAAGAAACGACAACAAGCAACAGACAATATAAACAAATCAAACATAAGTCAAGATATAGGAGATAGTACTATCATAAGACGAGGAATGAAATACTAAAAATAACAAAGGTTAGAAGTCACCGGGTTATGCTTGTAGGCCAAGTTAGAAACCAAAATCCAACGTAGATTGGACTCCGGTCACCGGTGTTGAGACAGAGAGGGCAGCGGTCGCTGGTCGCCGATGCTCGGGTCGCCGATACTGAGATAGAGATGGAGAAGGTGGTGGTCGCCGATCGCCGATGCTCCGGTCGCCAGTACTGAGAGGGGGCCGCGGCTGCTGAGAGAGAGCGGCGGTCGCCGGTCGCCGGTGCTGGGAGGGAGTGGAGATCGCCAGTTGCCGGTGCTGAGCCGGAGAGGGTCGGCGGTCGCCTATCACCGGTGCCGGTGCTGGGGCCAGAGCCGGAGCCGGAGATAGGGTTTACGGCGGCGGTGGCCGGCTGTTTCTCTGGTGGCTGTGGCGATGCTATCTCGCCGATGGCGGTGCTGGGTGCCGAAAGTCGGCGGTCAGCCGAAGGGGGGTGGGATGGGGGCGGCGACAGTGCGCCGAGGGCCGGAGGTCGGCCTAGGTTTAGGTTTAGAGAGAGGTAGAGAGAGAGAGAGCCGTTAGAGAGAGAGAGAGACGTTCGCTAGTGGCCTTCTTCTGCCCTAAACAGAAAATCTAAAATCCCCCTTCACTAGATATAATATGACCCAAAAATGCCTCCGACTTTAACCAAATCTCACATTTAGATAACTTTACATAAAGCTTACAATCACAAAGAGTCTGCAATTCCTATCGTAAGTGATTGGCATGATCCTCTTTTAATCTAGAATAAACTAGAATATCATCTATAAAAACTATCACAAATACATCCAGGAATGGCTTAAACACCCTATTCATTAAATCCATTAAAGTTACGGGTGCATTTGTTAGCCCAAATGACATAACTAGAAACTTATAATGACCATCCTTCTCTTTGACCCTCACTTGGTGGTAACCTGACCTCAAATAAATCTTAGAAAAGCACTTGGCACCCTGCAACTGATCAAATAAATCATCAATTCATGGGAGAGGATATTTATTCTTAATATTCACCTTATTCAATTGCCGATGATCAATACACATCCTCAGTGAGCCATCCTTTTTGCGCACAAATAACACTGGTGCACTTCACGGGGACATACTAGGCCCTATGAATCCCTTCTCTAGAAAATCTTTCAATTGCTCTTTCAATTCTCATAATTCTGCTGGGGCCATTCTATATGAAGTAATGGAGATTGGTTCGGTGCCTGGTAGTACATCAATACCAAACTCTACTTCTCGTTCAAGAGGCAAACCTAGAAAATCTTCAGGAAATACATCAGACAATTCATTTACATCAGAACAGCGTGAAGAGTTGGTGGCTCCTCTTCTGTATCCCTTACACTAACTAAATGATATATGTATCCCTTGAAAATCATTCTTCTTTCCTTAAAATAAGAAATAAATCTACCTCTTGGCATGCCAATTTCACCTTTCCATTCAAGGACTGATTCATTTGGAAAATGGATATGTATCTTTTTCGTGCAGCAATCAATTGTGGCATAACAAGACACCAACCAGCCCATACCGATTATAACATCAAAATCTACCATTTCTAACTCCACAATATCAGCCATCGTATCATGAACACAAACAGTTACTATGCAGTTTTCGTAAATCCTTCTAGCTATAATAGATTCCCCAACCGGTGTGGACACTTCTAATGGCTTAACTAACAGTTCGGGTATTCTTTTAAACTTTCCAGAAACCAATGGAGTAACATAAGATAATGTAGAATCGGG
This sequence comes from Capsicum baccatum var. pendulum, assembly GCA_030864225.1. NCBI lineage: Eukaryota > Viridiplantae > Streptophyta > Magnoliopsida > Solanales > Solanaceae > Capsicum > Capsicum baccatum. Next base: position 144,826,648 of record CM061553.1, on the reverse strand, counting down.
ATCAATTAAGGCATATATATGGAATGAAAAGATAGACAACATACCCATACTACATCTAGGGAAGCCTCTAAATTCTATTAATCCGCTAGAGCATACGTACGATTTTGAGCCCCTCTAGAACTCGTGGATTCTCTATCACCTCTAACATGACCCATTAGTTGTGCACCCTTTCCTGAGTAAGGCATCGATGATGATGATGTAATAAATGACCCCGTAGGTCATGCCATACCCCCTATTCCCCTTCGTTGGCATTCTCTCATCATATGCCCCGACATACCACACCAAAAGAAAACATTGGTCCCCAGCCGACATGCGCCCAAATAATACCTTCCATATTTATTGCATGGCTCTCCAGGAGGTCTCAATTGGCTCATATTACCTTGCCCTTGGTACCCCACTATCCGCAAACTCTGACTCTCACTTCTGTGCCTAAATTGATTTCCTCTGGACCCTTGGAACTGTGGTGGGGCACTAGCTACAAAAGAAGAAGATAATGGCCTAGGTGGTCTAGCAGAAAACTGTGGTCTGAACCCTCCTTAGGATGCCATGAACTGCCCTATAGATATGGCCCTCTTAGAATATCCTCTTTCTAATTCCTATGTTCTTCTCCTCTGCCTCTGATCTTCCATTTTATGTGCAAAAGCTTGGATCCTCCCTATGTATATATCTTTGTTCGAAGTATCAATAGTAGAATCTTTAACCAGATATAGATCCAACCTATCCATATATTGATGAACTCTTTCATCCATAGTAGCTACAACATTAGGATCATATCTCAACAAGGAATTAAATCGGAGACTGTACTCCCTCATGCTCATATTCCCCTGACGAAGATTTAAAAATTGATCTGTACGGGCCTGACAAATCTTGAATGGAAGATAATGATCAAAAAATGCCTTTTTGAACTCTTTTCAAGTAGCTGGGGGTGCATCAATACCCCTAGATCATTTCCAGTCCTCGTACCAATATATAGCCTCCCCTTTAAATCTATCTTCGCTAACTCCAACTATCTCTCTACCCGTTACATACATAACATCTAAGGCCCTTTGAATTTGATCAATAAAGTCCTGTAGGTGATGATAGGCGATATTACGCGCCTATATCAATATATTCTGCCCATATTTGTGCCATATTTCGAGAACAAATTATATATTTCATGCACTTTTAGCCCTTTTTCATGTAAGTGAGCTAACAAACATGATTAGCAAAGTTTCAGGTGTAAATGATGCAGAATTCAGCATTTTATGGATTACTTGATGCCAAAGAATGCTTCACGGAAGGAGAAAAGGGAGCTTGGACGCCTAAGAACCAAAAGTGATGCATGAAAAATCTGTCCCGGGCTAAAACAGCATTTTTGAAGACTTTGGGGACTTGCAGTAACTTATTTGGATTAGGATAATAATACATTAACCTAGTACAATTGGGTTAAGTATTTCATTAGTCTATTTGGATTTGGATAATGTTACATTAACCTAGTACAATTGGGTTAAGTATTTCATTAGCTTAGTAGGATTTGGTTAAGTATTTCATTAGCTTAGTAGGATTAGGATATGGGTATTATAAATACCCTATTATGCTAGAGATTTTAAGACATTCTACCTTACAATTCAGTCCTCATTTACTCTATAACTCTTCTTCTAATCCATTAATTCTATTTTTCTTCTTCTATTCATCTATTCTTAACTTCCGCAACAAGAGAATCGTTACTTTGCCTAGGAATTCACGCCTAAATGCCTACCACCTGTGCTACACGAAATTAATCAGTATTGTGGTATAATAACAATGTCAACCGTGAGCTCCTTCGCATTCATGGGTAACTAAACTTCTCTGTTGGGGTTATGGAAGCCAAATGAGATACTATCTATTACTATGAGTTTGTGAGTTCGTGACACGTATGCTGCTTATATCATTATTCTCTTCATCTTAATCTAAATTCTTTGTGGTTGCAAACGCAAGAATACGCCAGTATAATATTGAACTTGTTCGAAAGAAAGGTAATTTGTCTGGAAAAGAGATAGTGTCAAGGTAGTAGGGTCCCATCCCCAATTAAACAGTTAGTGCCGTAACTGGATTAACCTCTTAAAGAATTCGTACCATTAGACACGCTTTAAGCTCAAAAGAGTTAAAGTGAAATAGTCCTCGAATAGGTCGAAAGACACCTGGATTTACCATCGAATACAATTCTCTATAAGCACATGCATGTCGGAATTCAACACACTCATAGCCAATAGAGACGTATAACTCAGAAGGTGAGCATAACCCCAACTCCTCAATTCTCATTGTTTACAAATTAATAACTATTCTTTCTGTTTACTTTGCTATTTTAGTTTTTACTTTATATTTTGGTTACACATTACAATCCCCCCTTTTTTACGAGACTTACACTAAAAGTCTAGTAATCGTTGCTTACTTGTTGACCAAGCTATTCCCTATGGGATCGATACCCAACCCAGTTGGGTTCTATATTTGCTAACGACCGCTTTACACTCCTACGAGAGTTGTAGATTGAGCGTTATCAAAATTTGGCGTCGTTGTCGGGGAATACGAGTGTCAATTAAGTTTGTGATAATTACTAGACCCTTTGGTCAAAGATTCTCGTACTTTTACTTTTAGTTTTTGTTTTTGTTTACTGCAGGTTTTTATTTAGTGCATGCCCCATACTCGAAGTTCTGGTCAACCGTTATTACCTATCAATCTTGAACCACAACGTATTGCCAGAATGGAAGCACAAGCAAAAATCGAAAGGATGATTGCTCAACAAGAACATGAGAGATTAGCTGCTCTTGTCGCCGCCCAAGTTAACCAACAAAACATTGATAACCCTGGACGAGCAACAAATCCTGAAGATGAGGATTTAGGTGATGACGAGTTACTAAACCCAAGGCGTGATGCTGAAATCATAACACCTGCCAACATAAGAGGTCGTCAAGCTCGGTTTAGGTATGATCGCCAACCCATGCAACCAGCTTTTGACGATGATGATGATGATCTTGATGGAGCCGGAGCCACAGGAGCCATTATTCCTCCACCATTAGCGCCCGGAGAAAAGTTCAACATCACAAGCACCATGATTCAGTTATTGCAACTAAAGGGATTATTTGGTGGACTAGCAGGCGATGATCCGAATATGCATCTCATCAACTTTATTTCTACATGCAAGTCGTTTGACAATCCTGGTGTTGGTCAGAATACAATTCGATTACGTCTATTCCCATTTTCTCTATCTGGGGAGGCAACTCTATAGTTAAATGGGCTGATTCCTGATTCTATTACAAATTGGAGGCAATTGAGAGATGCTTTCCTAGAAAGATTCTTTCCGTCATCCAAAAGAGCACAATTGCGAGATGAAATTAGCAACTTTCGTCAGCTTCCCACCGAAGCTCTTCATGAAACATGGGAGAGGTTCAAGTCAAAGCTAGCGAGATGCCCAAACCATCATATGACTAATGTTCACCTAATGGAGATATTATATAGAGCCTTGAATTCAATAACTAAACCAGTGGTGGATAATGCAGCTGGAGGATATTTTATGGACCTCACCTTTGGTCAAGCAAGCAATATGCTAGATCGTATGACGAAACAAAGTAGATCTTGGCATATCAGGGATTCTGAGGTAGCAAGCCCCACTTTATCTATTGGCATGACTGCAGACCAAAAAAGAAGAGAAGAAGAACGTGATCAAGATATGGCGCATATGAAAACACAAATATATCTTCTTACAAAGCATTTATTATCAGGGAAGACCAAAAATGTGAAAGCTATTGCATCAAAAGGAAGAGACGAATCTGATTCGGAAGAGGAGGCCAACTACTTGAACAATCAGGGGGGTTTCCGTGGGAATACCCAAGGAAACCAAGGTCGGAACTATTATGATAAATCTGGAAACAAGGAGCAAGGTAGTTGGAAGAACAAGAATGAAAAGAGTGGTTTGTACGTTCCCCCTGGTAGACGTGACACCACCACATCTAATTCTGGAAGTATGGAAGACATGATGGCTAAATTATTGAAAGGAGTGGAAGCAACAAGCGCGGGAGTAACGGAGGTAATTAATGATTTGTCCTCCATGAAACAATTAGTTGATTCACATTCCACTTTAATCAAGCAAATAGAGCAGCAATTGAGCCAACTTTCAGCAGCATTCAATCAAAGAAAGGCCGACACTCAACCTAGCGATACTGTGCAAAACCCAAGAAATGATGGGTCATGCATGGCCATCACTACCAGAAGTGGTAAGGTGCTGGAAAATTCAGCAAAAGGCAAGCAAGTGGTTGATGAAGCTGCGGACTTGGATGACAACGCAATAGGAGAGGAGTCCGCGGAAGACGTCAAGGACGTCACACCCAGCGACGTACAGCCTGAAAAAGTGGAAAACAGAAGCAAGAGGAGAAGAAATCCGTGGAGAGAACAATTTCATACCCACCACCACCTTTTTCCCAAAGATTGAAGAAGGTGGCGGATGACACGAAGTTCAGCAAATTCATGACTATGTTAAAGCAGCTGACCATTAATGTCCCATTGGTGGAGGCACTTGAACAAATGCCTGGGTATGCGAAATTTATGAAGGATCTTTTGACAAAGAAGCGGGCAGCAACTTATGAGTTAAAAGAAGATGTTCATCATTGCAGCGCAATCGCTACCCGAATGATAGTTCAGAAGAAAGCCGACCCCGGAGCTTTCACTATTCCTTGCACCGTTGGATCTTTGAATTTTGCCAAAGCATTATGTGACTTAGGAGCCAGCATCAATTTGATGCCATTATCAATCTACAAGAATTTGGGGTTGGGTGATCCTACTCCAACCAATATGAGGCTCGTCATGGTGGATAGGTCAGTAAAACGACCTGTTGGTATTCTATGTGATGTATTGGTAAAGGTTTCTTCATTCATCTTTCCGGCAGACTTTGTTATTTTGGATTGTGAGGCAGACTCAGAAGTTCCCATAATCTTGGGGAGCCCTTTCCTTGCTACAGGAAGTGTGCTCATTGATTTGAGAGCTAATGAGCTTTCATTCTGAATAAATGACGAAGTGGTTCGCTTTGATGTGTGCAAATCAATGAAGCAACCCAAAGATCTGAGTGTATTTTTGGTGGCTGATGTTTTCTTTGATGATGAGAAAGAATTACTTGAAGAAGAGCAAATTATTGATGACCCTTTAGCGGTTGTGCTCATGAATGGAGAGAATGAGGATGCTGAAAATTGTGCAGAAGCTATTTGTGCTCTATCGGGATTAGGGACATATCGCTATGCTCCCAAGAAGCTGGACCTTGATCTCAAGAATCGACCCACACCACCAGCTAAGCCATCTATTGAAAAGCCACCCACGTTAGAATTAAAGGAGCTGCCAAGTCATTTAAAGTACGCATTCTTAGGAAGCAGAAACACACTTCCAGTCATTGTGGCAGCCGATTTAGGTGAGCAATAAGTTGCAGCTCTTATTACTATTCTACGGAAGTATATTAGAGCCATTGGATGGACTATTGCGGATATTATTGGTATTCCACCTGGGATTTGTACACATAATATTCAGCTTGAAGAAAATTGCACACCCACCATTGAGCATCAAAGATGTCTAAACCTACCTATGCAAGAAGTGGTAAAGAAAGAAATTATCAAGTGGTTAGACACAGGAGTTGTGCATCCAATCTCTGATAGTACATGGGTAAGCCCGGTACAATGTGTTCCCAAGAAAGGAGGCATGACGGTGGTCGCGAATGTGAAGAATGACCTTATTCCACTCAGACCCGTCACTGGATGGAGAGTATGCATGGACTACCGAAAGCTGAATTCTTGGACACTCAAAGATCACTTCCCAATGCCATTCATGGACCAAATGCTAGATCGATTAGTGGGGAAAGGATGGTTTTGTTTCTTGGACGGTTATTCAGACTACAATCAGATTTGTATTGCCCCCGAAGACCAAGAGAAGACAACGTTTACATGCCCATATGGTACGTTTGCCTTCAAATGTATGCCATTCGGGTTATGTAATGCACCAGCCACCTTTCAACGTTGTATGATGTCTATTTTTTCTGATATGGTTGAAGACACTTTGGAGGTATTCATGGACGATTTCTCAGTTGTTGGTGAGTCTTTTGAAGCGTGCTTGGCAAACCTAAGCATGGCATTGCAAAGATGTGTAGAATTCAACCTAGTGCTGAATTGGGAGAAGTTCCACTTCATGGTAAAAGAAGGTATCATTCTTGGGCACAAGATCTCCAAAAGAGGGATTGAGGTTGATCGAGCAAAAATAGAGGTTATTGAGAAGCTACCGCCTCCAATTTCGGTGAAGGTAGTTTGTAGTTTTCTCGGCCATGCAGGTTTCTATCGTCGGTTCATCAAAGACTTCTCCAAAATTGCTAGTCCATTGTGCAAACTCTTGGAGAAAGATGCGAAGTTTGAATTTAATGAATATTGCTTAAAGGCATTCGAATGCCTCAAAGGAAAACTCATTGAAGCCCCTATCATGGTAGCACCAGATTGGTCTCTCCCGTTCGAAGTCATGTGTGATGCTAGTGGTGTAGCCGTTGGAGCTGTGCTTGGTCAAAGAAAGGAGAAATTATTTCATCCTATCTACTATGCGAGTAAGGTCCAAAATGAAGCCCAAAGGAACTACACTGTGACAGAACAAGAGCTCCTAACGGTTGTGTATGAGTTTGAGAAGTTTCGTGCCTATCTATTGGGTACTAAGGTGATCGTTCATACAGACCATACAGATCTTAGGTATCTAATGACAAAGAAGGATGCAAAACCAAGATTAATTCGATGGGTATTGCTGCTGCAAGAGTTCGATTTCGAGGTCAAAGATAGAAGAGGTTGCGAGAACTAAGTGGACGAACACCTATCTAGACTCGAGAATGAGCATGTGGCGCAACCTGAAATTTAGATTGATGATGCATTCCTTGACGAGGAGATATTAGCTATAACAATGGAAAAATTACCATGGTATGCCGACTTTGCAAATTTCATGGTGAGTAATGTGATACCTGCCAATTTATCTTACCGCCAAAGGAGTAAGTTTATGCATGACGTACAACACTACTATTGGGATGAGCCATATTTGTTTCGACGATGTGCGGATGGTATTATTCGATGATGTATATCCCATGTAGAGGTGCCTAATATTTTGGAAGCATGCCACACTTCCCAAGTTGGAAGACATCATGAAGCCAATCGGACAACAAGGAAAGTATTGCAAAGTGGTTACTATTGGCCTTTAATATTTAGAGATGCCTATGACTATGTTAGAAGGTGCGACCAATGCCAGCGTCAAGGTGCTATTTCGAAACACCATGAGATTCCCATGTCTAAAATTCTTGAGGTATAACTCTTTGATGTATGGGGTATTGATTTCATGGGTCCATTCGTGAATTCATTTGGAATGAAGTACATCTTAGTTGCTGTAGATTATGTCTCGAAATGGGTTGAAGCTGTAGCATTGGCCGACAACGAGGGAAAGCATGTTGTAGAATTTTTGAAGAGGAATATCTTCTCTCGCTTTAGATTACCACGTACTATTATAAGTGATGGAGGATCTCACTTTTGCAATAAGCTATTCAAATCCGTGTTGGCCAAGTATGGTGTCAAGCAACATAAGGTAGCCATGCCTTATCACCCACAAACTAGTGGACAAGTAGAGGTTTCCAATCGGGAGATCAAGCAAATCCTTGCGAAGACGGTCAATGCTAATAGGAAGGATTGGTCTCGGAAGCTAGATGATGCACTATGGACGTATAGGACTGCATTCAAAACACCCATTGGCATGTCTCCTTATCAACTAGTTTATGGGAAGGCTTGTCACTTACCCATTGAGCTCGAGCATAAGGCATTATGGGCATTGAAGCAATTGAACTTGAATTGGGGTGATGCGATGAATCTGAGGTTGGAGCAGCTGAACGAATTAGATGAGTTCCGTCTCCATGCATATGAAAGATCGGACCTATACAAGGAGCGGATGAAGAAGTATCATGATCAGCGGATTGTTCGATGAAACTTTCAAAAGGATGATATGGTGCTTCTCTTCAACTCTAGATTAAAGCTATTCCCAGGTAAGTTAAAGTCTAAGTGGTCTGGTCCATACAAAGTTATCCATGTCTACTCATCTGGAGTAGTTGAATTGGAAGACAATAATGGTGTTGTCTTCAAGGTGAATGGTCAATGTATTAAACCTTATATCGGTCCTCTTGACTCGATGAATTATATGGCCATCACTTATCTCGATGAAGTCTAAGTACTCGAGGTAACTATGTCGAGCCACGACAATAAATAAGGCGCTAGATGGGAGGCAACCCATCATTTATCGTTTATCATTTATAGTTTATTGTATTTTGTTTTTTTTTCGTGTTTTGCTTTTGATAAATGAAATCCAAAAATAAGAGTCGTGCCACGACCAAAACTAAGGCGCTTTATGGGAGGTAACCCATCGTACTAATCGTTTTCATTGGTTTTGAGCAAATGTAGGTGCAAGAGGCATTCAACGAGAAGATTGGTTTCAAATGACAATTTGGACGTAGTGTATGGTAAAGGTGGTAAGTTAGGAATAAAGATGCATAAGTCTATGGATTGAGCATTTCTCATGACAAAATAGGCATCGAGCAAGGCTAGGCCTAGGTAAAACTAGGCCACGAACAAGGCAACGCCTATATTATAGCCTAAGGTCTCGGATTCTAATGTGCAAAGGCATAGGCGACGCCCATGCTCAAGTATGCTGTAGCATAGGCGCCGCCTATGCTAAAGCATTTGGTCTCAGAATCTCATATGCCATGCACTAGGCGCCGCCTATGGTCCCTTTATGCATTACACTAGGCGCCGTCTATGCTAGCTTATGCTTTGCATTAGGCGCTGCCTATACCATGCTTAGGCAAAGCTAAAGGTGCCGTCTATGGTCCCTTTTTGTCTCCAAAACCGATTTTAAATGGGTCAAAACCCGACCCATTCTTTTCCTATATAAAGGGGACTTAGTCTTGAAACATAAACACACTGAAACTTGACCTAAAGGCGCCGCACATCCATTCCAAATTATCTCAAAATTTTTCTTTTTGCTCTTTCAATTCACAAGAACATCTCCAAAGGCTTCAATCACGTAAGTACTCTTTTATTCTTCATCTATTTCTCGTAAGTACTAAGTTGCTATGTCTATCATGAATTGATACATCTTGAAGAAATATTGGTGATGTTAAAGTGTTTGAATTGTTGATGCAAAACCATGTGAGTGAACATGTACGTTAGGATAATCTTAACTTGTTTCCGACTTGAATTTGGTTTTAATTGCATTGTCATACTCTTTGCAGAATTGCTATGGTTATGAACATTGCATAGTCTTGTCACTTGTATACCTACATGTTAGGCTATCCCGTTCATCGGGATAAGACTTATAGTTGCCTACCGACATAGGAGGTTGCAATTTTTGATAGAAACTATACCATGATGAAACCCATATGTAGTAGTCTTGTTTTACCTAACATGAACGTATTGCAAAGGTTGCAAGAAGTGATACATCACTGATTTTCTTGTCGGAATATATCTCCTTAAACGTATGTCGACGAAGTCTAAGTAATCGACCATTTTCACTTTACTGATTTGTATCATCGAACCTAAGTGTGGGGTGGTACCCCGATGGCTTGTTTATAGATTGTTTCCATTGAGTTGATGCTAACATGAAATATCATTTAAATCTCAAGAACAATGGCACCTAAAGCGAGACAAGATAAGGCTACCACATCCCAAAAGGGCAAAAAGAGAGGTCACAAGGACCAAGGAGAATCATCCTCAATGAAATTACCCCGCCGAATGTTTGGAATAAAATGGGTTCTTGAGGAGGAAGCCAAAGAATGGTATAGGAACAACAAAGAAAGCAAATATGTTCATGTCAACTTGATCAATAAGGACAGCCTAGCGAATAAAGAACCGCGTATGTTGGCAAAAATCATGGCATTGAATCTGGATTTCATCTTCCACGACATGGGAGAATGTAATCTTGATTTGACAAGAGAATTTTACGCCAATTGGTCGCCGAAAACCACAGGCAGCAAAGTCAAGATTCGGGGCCAAGTTTTATAGCTCAACGCGGATTTGATCAACTCCTTTCTTGGCTTACCTTTGGTCGATCCAGCACCATTCAAAGAGCTGTACAGCAGACCTCCTTATAGAGAAATTCGACATACACTTTGTGGAAGTAGATCCATGGCAAGGTGGAGAAGACACCAAGACACCGGACGACACTACACCTTCCCCTATGCTTCTTTGAATAGGGAAGCAAGAATCTGGTTGCGCATCGTCAACTCATGCCTTATTCCTGGGACTCAATACACCAAAATAACAAGAGATAGAGTGTGTTTGGTCTATGCATTGATGACGAATGTCCCTATCAACATTGGGGCAATCATTCGCTCTACAATGCGGAAGGCCAGACTACACAAGAGATCTCACTTCACTTTTGGTAATCTGTTGACAGCAATCTTGTGGAAGGAGGATATCGAAGAGGAACCAGCTGATCACAAACTCCCACATAACCCGAAGAAGGTTGACCTCACAAAGGTCAAAGATGCTGAAACAACACATGGTGTCAACCTTACTACTGCGGAGAGACATGCTCGAGATGAGAGTTTCTTCCGTCATCTTTATGGCATGACACGGTTCACAATGATGAGTGGAGGTCGTGTTACAACTGCTGCAGAGCTCCAATAGCTGGACCATGACTATCCAATGAATATGCATGCACGGGAGATGTATGGAGTAGGCACATACTTTGAGGAACCTCTAGACGATGATGTGCCGACCGATGATGATCGATGCTTGCTAGATTCCGACGTGGAGGAGAACTGTGATGACGACTCTTATGATGATTCCGACGAAGGGGGTATGACCCCCAACATTGAGGAAGAGTCTGACTGACCAGGTTCTTCGTATTTACTTTCCACTGAGGGCAGTGTCCTGTTTAAGTGTGGGGTGGCGGTATTGCATGCTATACTTCTCTACCGCATCTATGTTTGTTTACTTTGTTTTATTTGTTTCATTTTTTTTTGTCTATTTCATTTTTTAGTTTAAGTTAAGTTTTTTTAGTAGTAAATTTTTTTACTTAGCTTCACATAAAATCATTCTAATAGGCAGCATGAGATTATAACAAGAGTTTGTGCTAAAATCATGACTATTGAGACGTTTAGGCTCTAATTATGACTCATTATGTGATATTGTGTGGTTCAATTCCTTCACTTGTTGGGTCGAGAGTCTATACTACTTCCAATAAAGTCGACCATGTGCCTTGTGTGTGTGAGGATATTGTATATTCTATGTTTGTGGCTGATGCTAGAACTTGCCTGGTATGTATGTAAAGCGAAAATAAAGAGTGCAAGTCTAGGAGATGATTTAGGCATTTCTTTGGCAACCTATACTTGTTTACCTTCTTTTTACCTACCCGTGGACATTATCCTAGATAACCCCTATTGAGCATTTACCCTATTTTCTTTGACAGCCTCATATGTAAGCCTAATCCATTTTTTTCAAGATCATAATTTGATCCAAATTCCTAAATGCTTTAACGTATAAAGTCATGTGACGAAATAAGAGGAAATTGGGTGAGTATGATGCTTTAAATTGCAGTGGTGCTTGAATTTGTTATGAAAAAGAAGGGCTATCATAAGAGGTATGTTATGAAAAGAAAAAGGAAAGGAAAGCTGAAAAGTTGCTTAAAATTGAAAAACAAAAGAGGAGAAAAGGGGTGGTAGAATAAAAGAAAGTAGAAAGGTTGTTTGAAAGAAAAGTGTTAATGATACAATATGATGTATTAAAGCGCTTAGGAACATAGTCACTATTTCTGGCCAAAATAGTCCTACCCGTCCCTTAGCCTAAATTACAACCATCAAAAGACCTACTTGATCCTAAGTCTAGCATTCTGACATTTAGTGGAGCATTACACTAAGGGCAAGCCTATGGTCATTAGTTTCTGCATATGAATTCTTTGTGAGAGCGAGAGCAAGGATATTTCTATACCCATGTTTGAAAAATATGCTATACTTGTGAGTGATTATCGGTAATATATTGTGAGACACACATGGTTGATGAGTTTTAGGTAGTTGTATATGATTCTTTGTACCTTAAATTTCGGATATGAATTAACTACCATCACGAGTCTATGCTAGAGGTTAAATTGTTTCTACTAATGATCGGAAAACTACTCTTTGTTGGTAATTGTTGTGCTTGTCTTGACGAATATTTTGTGTTGTTGCTGTAAAACCTTAAGTTAATGTTTAGAGGGACATTATAGTTTGTTCGAGGATGAACAAAGCTTCAAGTGTTGGGTGTTGATGATAGGCGATATTACGTTCCTATATCAATATATTCTGCCCATATTTGTGCCATATTTCGAGAACAAATTATAGATTTCATGCACTTTTAGCCCTTTTTCCTATAAGTGAGCTAGCGAACATGATTAGCAAAGTTTTATGTGTAAATGATGTAGAATTCAGCATTTTATGGATTACTTGACGCCAAAGAAAGCTTCACGGAAGGAGAAAAGGAAGCTTGGACGCCTAAGGACCAAAAGTGATGCATGGAAAATCTGTCCCGGGCTAAAACAGCATTTCTGAAGACTTTGGGGACTTGCAGTAACTTATTTGGATTAGGATAATAATACATTAACCTAGTACAATTGGGTTAAGTATTTCATTAGTCTATTTGGATTTGGATAATGTTACATTAACCTAGTACAATTGGGTTAAGTATTTCATTAGCTTAGTAGGATTTGGTTAAGTATTTCATTAGCTTAGTAGGATTAGGATATGGGTATTATAAATACCCTATTCTGCTAGAGATTTTAAGACATTCTACCTTACAATTCATTCCTCATGAACTCTGCAACTCTTCTTCTAATCCATTAATTCTATTTTTCTTCTTCTATTCATCTATTCTTAATTTCCGCAACAAGAGAATCGTTACTTTGCCTAGGAATTCACGCCTAAATTCCTACCACCTGTGCTACACGAAATTAATCAGTATTGTAGTATAATAACAATGTCAATCGTGAGCTCCTTCGCATTCATGGGTAACTAAACTTCTCTGTTGAGGTTATGGAAGCCAAATGAGATACTATCTATTACTATGAGTTTGTGAGTTCGTGACACGTATGCTGCTTATATCATTATTCTCTTCATCTTAATCTAAATTCTTTGTGGTTGCAAACGCAAGAATATGCTAGTACAACATTTAACTTGTTCGAAAGAAAGGTTATTTGTCTGGAAAAGAGATAGTGTCAAGGTAGTAGGGTCCCATCCCCTATTAAACAGTTAGTGCCGTAACTGGATTAACCTCTTGGAGAATTCGTACCGTTAGACACGCTTTAAGATCGAAAGAGTTAAAGTGAAATAGTCCTCAAATAGGTCAAAAGACGCCTGGATTTACCATCGAATACAATTCTCTATAAGCACATGCATGTCGGAATTCAACAGACTCATAGCCAATAGAGACGTATAACTCAGAAGGTGGACATAACCCCAACTCCTCAATTCTTATTGTTTAAAAATTAATAATTATTCTTTCTGTTTACTTTGCTATTTCAGTTTTTACTTTATATTTTGGTTACACATTATAATCCCCCTTTTTTTACGAGACTTGCACTAAAAGTCTAGTAATCGTTGCTTACTTGTTGACCAAGCTATTCCCTGTGGGATCGATACCCAACCCAGTTGGGTTTTATATTTGCTAACGACCGCTTTACACTCCTACGAGAGCTATAGATTGAGCGTTATCAGTAGGTCCTTGTTAAGATCTGATCCAGTAAAAGTGGGAGGATCCATCTGAAGAAAATCATGTGTTAGAAGGCTAGCCGCCCTATCTGTACCACCTGGACTCATGGTAGAAATGTCTTGCCCTTAAGCTTGTCCAGCAACTATACGAGTCAAAAGTTGTAATGCATTTCTAAGATCTTGATCAGCAGCATTAATAGGTGGCTCTAGGGATATAATTCTCCTCCCCCTTATTTCTTCCACAGTGGAATAAGTTTCTGATGCATTCTCAGCTGGAGCCTCACTTTGATTAGTTGGTATAATGGGTGACTTACTAGTCCCCTCTCCGATAGCTACATCTACGTTCTTACCGGTATTCTTGCTTCTGGTAACCGGCATCATTACTATAATAAGGGAAACAAACGGATTCAGTGGTCAACTATGACTTCATATACAATATAGGCTCTATCGCACGATCTAAGACATAAGGAAAAGAAACAATTCCTAAATATCCATAGCCTCTTGTTTATAGATGCGGTGAACGATACACGGATAAACAAGACTCTACGTAGACACGGCTTTGTAGACTCACTAGGATGAACTTCTCTAATACCACTTTTGGCACGCCTCAAATCCTATTGGAGCGGACTGGCACCCATAACCAAGGAGGACCTAGAGAACCAGCTCATAACCTTATACTTCCCATGTATACCTTTATGACAACCTGAAATTCGGATAGCATCATGTCACATATAAATGGAAATAACCACCTGTATATGTATATATGTACAAAATAACTAACTTCTACACAATACCAAAGCTAACTGGATATGACACAAAAATCCCAAAGCAAATTGGAGCTCACCAAAAGCAGTTGGATATCCTGGCTCCTACTTGTACGGTGTATGAGCTGAGGTACCTATGCCTGTAGCATGAAATGTAAGCCCCCATGGGGGATGTCAGTACAAAATATGTACTGAGTATGTAAAGTTGTAGATAACCACATATGATATAAGAGCTCAATAGAAATCAGATACAAGTGAATAAATCATTATAGGAGTGGACCACACTTATTAGATCTAGTGACAACCTGTACATTGTATTTATTCAATCACTTTACCTTCGTTCTTATCATCTTTGTAATCATTACTATATTGCACTGTCACCATTAGGCTGCCTCCAGTACAAATCAAGTGGGATCGACCCATGATAGGCTTATGCCCTTAGGATACCACTCATAATAAATAGGGATCGACCCATGATAGGCTTATGCCTTTGGGATACCACCCGATAAGAGAGAACTTCTATCACTTAGTTCAATTAATCTTTGAGATTGTTATTTCGGTCACCACCACACTTTTGATACTTTGAAACAATGATACATAAATAAAAGACATAGAAATAGACCATTAATGCAATAAAAATGAAGTAAGAACTCATTGGCACATCAATGAAGTGTTTTGGAGTCATCAATGCCATAACAATGAAGTAGGAACTTATTGGTATATCAATGAAATATTTTTGAGTCACTAATAGCACATGGATCTTGTTTGAGTAACTGGATACCTTCTGACATTCATTAGTGCAATAAACATGTATGATTTGGAAAACAAGTAAGTATTAGAATGTCTTGACATCTTGTAGGGCGGAAACAAGTTCATTGGTAACGTAGGACATCATACAAAACCATTATGGATCGGACGTTACTGAATAACTTTGGAAACATTCTTAATAGAACAATTGTTCACTTTCATGCCAAAGATATGGTATAGAGTATGCTTTACATACCTAACTGTCAACCTTCAATACTAGTCCCAAATGGACTTCCCGTCTTTTTGGATTACTTATCTACAATGAACATATATAGCAATTTAGTATTAGCAACCAAACGTCACAATTCAATTATTTGAATTCACCAAACTAGTGTTTAAGTAGTAAGCCTTAATTACACCATAAAGGGTGTCACTTTAACCCTTTTATACTCCAATTACATTCATATTCAATGCATATTCAAACAACATCCTCCAATATAAAGTTTGAATTCATTTATCCTTCCAACCAATCCATTACACCAAATTGAGCCATAGACATAAATAATCATCAATTCAATAGTATATCACCATATCCACCTTCCATAACTCAATTACCATATCCACCTTCCATAATTCAATACAACCAAACATGCAAAATAGTCCATAACCCTATTTTCATCACTTTTCAATAACAACCAATACATATAATCCTCTATCACACATATACATATGGAAAAGTAAAAAGGCAAACAATATTCATACCTTAGAATTAACCTCTTGATTATGCAATCCTATTTGTACAAATAATAGTTGTCGTTCGAAGTTCTCAATATCACAAACGCGGTTATCAAATTACTTTGGAATTTCTACGGTTGAATTAAAAGTAATTTAAAGGTCAAATTTGGCTAGGGTTTGTTCTTTCTCAATGATTGATGATGAAAATGAGTTTTTGAACTCATATACATGTATATATACAAATATTCCCATCCATAATATAATAGGAATGACCAAAATGCCTTTAAAATTTAAATAATGTCAAATCTGTCCTTTGGTGGACTATTTTGATAAGCTAAAGTAGATCGACCATAACTTTTTTCTCCTATATTGGATTTGGGTAAAATTAGTTTCTTTGGAAGGATAATTCAAAGGGCTTTGAGTTCATATAATGTAGGCCACCCAGTTCGTCCTTTACAAGAAGTTATGGTCATTTGAATTTGACCCTAAAAATCTATTTTGATAGGCTGAAGTAACACGGGTATAACTCCTTACTCAGATGTTGGATTTGGATGAAACCAATTGCATTGAAAGTAATACTCAAAAATATTTCTTTTCATAGGTCACAGCTCTCCCAGTTCATTATATTAAGGGATTTATGATCGTTCAAATTTGACCCAAAAATTCAGCTGGCCTCAGTAGTTGGAAATTTTCCTGCATATTTACTATTCCCAAATATCCCAGCCACTATATTATAGTTTTGAACTTGCTCAATTATATCCGAACCTATTCTTTTTTGGAAATCTTTATATCGTTGGAAATCTTATTCAATAACTTTTGCATGGAACCATTGACGGGCAAATTTTGGTATAAATAAAATAAGAAAATTAATTTCATATAAATAAGACCAATACACGTACTTGAATATGCCAATACACGTACTTGAATATGAGGTTTTACACATGGAAACATTCTAAGGTGAGGTTGTTGATGTGTTATAGTTTTATAGCATTTTTGATGCTTTAAACGATGAAAACATGCAAGTTACTTAGGTCTTTTTGTTATATATAATGTATTTTGTGTTATGTTGTGCAAGAAATTAGGTTTTGGAATTATTCTGAAGAAAA
Organism: Capsicum baccatum var. pendulum; assembly: GCA_030864225.1. Taxonomy (NCBI): domain Eukaryota; kingdom Viridiplantae; phylum Streptophyta; class Magnoliopsida; order Solanales; family Solanaceae; genus Capsicum; species Capsicum baccatum. The sequence goes on along the minus strand of CM061553.1, from coordinate 144,809,561 downwards.
GGAGTGAAAATGTGGTTTTAGACCACTAAAAAGGGTACCTAAGGCCCATATGTACTACCTATGGGGCATTGGTTCTAGAGTAAGTGTTAGAGAAGCTGAGAAACAGAGAATCAAAAGCAGAAAAAGTTGACCCTGCCACCTACAGAGGGCACCTATGGCCGCCATATATGATCCATAGGTGCCAGAAACTATCTTAGAAAAGGCGAGTCCAAAGACTTTCAGAAGAGTTTGAGGACTAGGGCACTTACATTAGACAACCTATGGCCATAGATGCCATCTACGGCTCGTAGGTGGCCCAGTAACTGGATACCAACCTTAGGTTTTCCTCTTTATTCAGGAATTGTTTCCTAGGGTTTCCTTGTACTATATATATATATATATATATACCTTTTGATATTTTTTGTTAGGTTATGCACTCTTGATACTTACAAACATATATTTGATTCTAGGATTTGATTTAGATCTTGGGATTATTTTGTCCTAATATTTGTTGATTATTCAGTTGAAGAGTTTAGGTTTTATCTGCCAATTATTGTGATATTATTTGAATTCTTTTAATTATGAATTCCTTTTATCATTTCACAAAAATGATCGGTTGATTCCCTTAGCTAGGGTTGTGGGAACCCTGGCTGAGTAACAAAGTATGGGAAGTTTTAAATCCTTCTAGATTGTTGTTGTTTCATACATTATGGTTTTCTTTGAGTTTATTGATTTCTTAATGATTACAAACATTAGGATCCATCCAGTATTTTCTATAAATCTGAGAGTATGGTAGATAATGGGAAAAGGAGATCACAACAGTGATTTTGATTTAATTATTAAAATAAGCTTAGTTGCAATCCCTACTTGAGATAATTAAATTTTTTCTAATCAACTATATATTGAGAGAAAATGGGTTAAACTAGGGTCCAAGGTAAGGGTTAGTAAGTCGATACTCTGACACTTTGAGGAGATGAGCAAATTCCCCAAAGAGTGTCGAGAGGCAGTTAGTGATACTTAACTTAAAATATTCTACATACGCAATAGTTTGATAGTTGGATTGAGTATGAGAATCCTATAGAGTTAGAAGTTAGGGGGAACACAAGCCTAGTGGTCATTTCTGGCTATTTACAACCAAAGAATTTGAGTTTGTTTACTGTTTACAACTGGAAATCCCCCATTTACTTTTTTGTATTACATGTTAACTTCAGCAAACTAGAGAGAGATAATTCATGTATTTCTTTGTGATTTGACCCCAACCTGAGTTGGGTAACTATATTTTACATCGCCCATTTTAGACTTATTTGTAGGCATAGCTTTGGGCAACATCAAAATTTTGGCACCAATTCACTATTAAGATCTTCTTTCCCCAATCTCTACCACCCTCTCAGGTTCAAAGTGAATACAGGACAGATCATATTATTTGCAATTGTTAAGAAAGTAATAAACTAAAAAAAAAAACAATAATATAGAAGGATTGAACACTTCCCCTACTTTGTCACTCAACTAGGGTTCCCACAACCCTAGCTAAGGGAATTAGCCGCTCATTTTTGTGAAACAATCAAAGGAATTCATAATTGAAAGCATTCAAACAATATCACAATAATCAATGAATAAAACCCAAAGTCTTCAACTGAATAATCAACCAAAATCAACACAAAAAAATCAAAAAAATCAAAATCAAATCTTGAAATCAAATATATGTTTGTAACTATCAAGAGTGCATCACCTAAATTAAAAATATCAAAAGGGTAATATAAAGTAGAAAGAAACCCTAGTAAACAGTTCCTGAACAAAAAAGGAAAACTGAAGTACATGGCAACTTATTGGGCCACCTAAGGGTTGTAGGTTGTTCCATATAGATGCACTAGGCCTCAAAACTCTTTAGAAGAGTCTCTTGACTGTACTCTTATGAGATGGTTTCTAAAACCTATGGACTATAGAAGGCACTTACGATCGTAGGTGCCATCCATAGGTGACATGGTTAATTTTTTCTTCTCTTATTCTTTGTTTCCTTGATTCTCTGACACGTACTCTGGAACCTACGCCTTGTAGGTAGTACATACTGGTTGTAAGTTCCCACTTCAGTGATCCAAAACTTTAATATTCACTCATTTCTATTAGAATTGTTCCAAAACCTAATTTTCTTCAAAACATAATACAAAACACATAATATCTAACAAAGACCTAAGTAACTTGCATATTTTCATCATTTTAAGCATCAAAAGTGATATGAGACCATAGCACATCAATAGATATGCCGAGCATATTATTTAGACCTTGGAGGATATATTAAGGGTCTATGTAATTGATTTCAAAGGTAGTTGGGTTGACCATTTGTCTCTTATTGAGTTTACCTACAACAACAGTTATCAATCTAGAATCCAAATAGCCCCTTTTAAGGACCTTTATGGTATAAGGTGTAAGTCTCCTATTAGATTATTTTAGGTGGGACAAACTAGGTTGTTTGGCCATGACTTGGTTCACCAAGCCATGGGGAAGGGGAAGGTGATCATAGAAAGTCTTAAAACTATACTGACTCACTAAAAGTATTATGTGGATGTAAGGAAAAGGGAGTTGGATTTGAGGCTAGCGATTCGGTGTTGTTGAAGGTTTCTCTTATGAAAGGAGTTATGAGATTTAGGAAGAAGGAAAAACCCAGTTCCCATTATATTAGCCCAATCAAATTGTAACGATAATTAGGAATGTCTCTTATGAGTTAGATTTACCAGCAAGCTTTTCTTTTATTTACCATATTTTCCATATGTCCATGCTTAAGAAGTGAGTGGATGACCCTTCTTTGATAGTATATTCCAAGGATCTTGGTTTTACAGATTTGTTGTCTTATATGGAAGTCCAAATAAAAATATAGGATAGGAAAGTTCATACATTGGAAACAATGGATATAGCTTCGATGAAGGTTCTTTAGAGAAGTCACAAGGTAGAAGAAGCTACATAGGAATCTGAAGAAGATATGAAGGCCAAACACCCATTCTTGTTTCCAATGTTGGGTGAAAGTTCTTAAGGTATGAGTTTCATTTACCTCTTATCACATTTCATATTTGTCCTTGGATTCTACAGTATTCTTTCTATTTACTGTGCTAAAAAATGTCCTAACTCTTTATTCAGGGATGAATGATCCATAGAGGGGGGATAATATAAGGCCCCATAAAACTTTAATCAAATTATTCTTGACCCTCTCATATATGTAACATTAATTTTTTACTTAACATATGATAAGGGATTTTAAAAGGGTGATTTAGGAAAGTTTTGGAATTTTTGAAAGGGGTTCGGGGTCATTTCAGAACCCCAAGGCACTAAGGGTCCAGGATAGTAATGTGTTATGCCACTTAGTTACTGTGATAAGTCTGTAGACTAGGTACCATCTGAAATTGCAGTGTGCCATGCTACTATGTTAATTTCATCTAGTTTTGTTTTTTTCACTTGGGGTGAGGGGCTTCTTGGTCCTTTACCCCTTAAACAACTTAAAAACACCTAGTTGACCCCATTTCCTTCAGTTATCAAGATCAAGCACTACATTTCTCCATTTTAACTCCCAACCTAATAAAATTCAAGGAATTTACAAGAATTTCATCATTCGAGCTCCAAACTTTGATTTCTCTTCAAATTCTTCTATATTTCAAGCATGTTACTCATTTCTTAACATGTATTTTACAGTGTAGCATAAATTTATTCAATATCCATGTTTTTGAATGATGGGTCTGAAATTGGGTTGAGGATTTTTTGTTATTATTACTTAAATTACATTTCCCATTGTGTTAATGTGTTATTCATGCTCTAAGTTATGACTTTTAGAACTAAATTGGTGCGTAGTATAATGGTTGGAATAGGTGACATCGGTTTCCCCAAATTGAAAAAATGCTTATATAGTAATGGCATTAACCTCAGCCCGCTTTATTAATCTTGGTTTTGAATATTAAATTTAAAAAAATTTAAGTTACCTTTAAGAACATTGCATTGCCTTGAAGGATTGATGGATAAATGGATAAATATGGAATTATAATGCCCTTGGTAGCCATTGTTTTGGATTTAAAATAGAACTTAGATGTCTAATGGCTATATGGACTGGTTTGGCATAAATAGAGTAGCTTTCAAGAATATTGGTATGATGATACTAAGTTGGTAAATGTTTTAATAAATGACTCCCTAGTTAATGGTTGGTTTATGTACAAATTATTTTAATCTGGGCTTAAAGGGAATTGTGTATCTAATCAAAAAGATATAGTCCCAGGGGGGACCAACACTGGAAACCATGTTTAACTACATTAGGGGTCTATATGACTATGTGTGTGATGCACACATTATATTTTAGATGGCAATCACCTTGGTGTGTTTAGCCATTCCACGGTACATGCAGCTAATATGGACTGGGACCTTTCCAGCAGGAGAAGCAGGACCCATATAGCCCGTGGGTTCCCAGAAAGTTGATATGAGTTACACAGTTCACGACTAATGTTTTAAATAATCATATTTCATATCACCTGCCCCTATCCTGGCATCCTACATATATATGTATCAATGTTGTGCATGGTTTTATAACTAGCTTTCTAGTAAATGCATTATTTTATCCATGTCCCTTAAGTTACATGCTAGTTCTCTCCCCACTAACTGTCCCTGAATGATACATCATTTTTATGATGTACATTTATAGGACTTTTTTGTTTCTCCTGTGCAGCATTAGACGGTCTGGTACTACTATTGATCAGTTGTGAAGTGGTGAGCCTCCATCCTTTGAAAGGCTCGAGCATTCCTTTATGTTCCTTATATAAGTACTTTGGGATTCTTTTTGTCATAATCGGGGGTATGTTTGGACTAATTTGGTATTCTTGGATAAGAAACGTTTATGGACAGTATTAGGAGGTTATGGTTGTTTAATTTTGACTCTCAGATTCTCATTTAACTTATCTATCTATTATATTATTTTGGTTGGCTTATACTGTTTATTATTGTTGTGCTCTTTATATAAGGCTAGGGTGTTATCTCTATTCCATGGTGGTATTGAGACTCCCATTATGGCCAGGACTAGGTTTGGATCGTGACAAATGAACCAGATTTTTGCGAAGTCCAAAAAACACTTTGACTAGGTGCTCGAGATTTGTTTGAAACCCCGTACACAAACAAAATATGGTAGCATACCAAAATTTTTGTTTTTTACTCAATAGAGATGTAAAAACTTTCATCCAAGATTATTTCATCAAAGTATAGGACCTAACCTATGGTTTAATTTTTCACATAATCTGCTTAATAGTATAAAAGGAGTCTGGAAGCCTCGAAACCTAAACCAAGGGTCCTTATTGTCTAAAATCAATCTTCCAAAGTTGATGGTTCTGTCAGAATTATCATCCGAGGTCATCTACTAGGATTTTTGATCCAAGACTAAATCCTAAACAATGAAAGCTCCAAATTGGGAAATGAGCCAAAAGTCCAAATAAATTATACAATAACCAAACCAATAGTTTTGGCAAGTCATAAACCACTGTGGGAAGGATCAAAATGCCAAAAATGCATACAAATTGAGGAAATAACTTGGAGTGTCATTACATACGGTACACCCCATGAAGACTGAGGCTATTCATGGTTGGGATAGGCCTACGTCTCCTATTGAGGTTCACAATTTCATTAGGTTATCATACTACTAAGGAGGTTCAGTGAGATATTTGCGACTATTGCATCCCCTTTCACTATATTGACTAGGAAAAAGGTTATGTTTTAGTAGTTTATGATGTGTTGTTTATTATCACACTTGATATGCTTAAAACTATAAATATTTATGAGTATAAGGGTATGTTTCCGTAGATATGATGGATTTTTTCATGATTATGGGATAAATAGGCTCATAGAAAGAAAGTACCAAAAATTTAACTTAAAGAGGATTAGACGAATAAAGGCACACCGATGGGATCTGACCATAATTGTCCTAAGGCTATCATAGCTTGAATTATAGATAGGGTCCTCTGGAGACGATCATATAAAGAGCTCTCATAACTGTACCATGATCATATAATTATACCTTTTAGATGTAGGAATAATACCTAAAAACAAAGATGTAGAAGCTAAGTGTTAGAATCATTAGAAGAGGACCATTCATGATCTTGTAATAAATATAGACCTTAATGTGAGGTCATAGGAAAAAAGCCTAGATACCAATGTTGTAGATGATTGAAGAAAGGATACATCATAAGATCCCTAGACATGATCGTTCCTATGAACTTCCAGGTCATACTGAGAGGCATACCATCCAAGAACAAAAGAATAAAAATCCATGAGCACCAAAGGACGATTGTGGGTTCTAACCATAATCGTACATTCCTGTCGTTCGATACCACTGACCTAGATTTCCTAGTTTTTGGGATAGGTTTTTGTTTTTCTATGAATACTCCTATAGGTTTTTTTGAATGAGTTTACACTTTTTCATATTTCACAATACTATATTGTGAGATTCTAAGGCACATTCTTGGAATTTTATAAACATCATTTTTAGGGTTTCAATTCAAGTTGAGATTTTGGACTTTTCATATTATTGTAAGTTCATACTTGATTTTTCATCTATGAATTATACATGTGTGCTATCAATTATGAGTATCTAAACACCGCGACTAGGGTTGTAGGAACCATCATGAATTAATGAAAGAGGTTAAGTGTGGGGTAAGTTCTAGGTCGATTTGCTTGCATGTATTGGTATTTTCTTCACTATAATTGTTTTCTAATGGTTGCAAACATTAAGAAATCATCTGAATTCTAGACTTTCTTGAGATAGAAATAATTATTAAGAAAAGAAATTTACAACGGAGCTTTAAAGTTACCGATATTCATCTAATCACTCGAGCTATAATAGGGAGAGTAAATCTGTGATCAAGAATAATGGCTAAAAGTGCAACACTTTGAGACCGAGAGGAGGAGATTGAAATTCATCTAACCAAGGTTGAGAGACAATTAGATGAATTGATCTTGTTAGATTATGCATGCAATGCATTGGAATAGCTTGCTAGAATGAGCAACCTGTGTAATTATGAGTCATGGGAATCACAATCCTAGTGTTTTTCTCATACTGATTACAAATCTAATAATCAATAATTGTTACTCCTTCTCTTTTGTTTAACAAAATCCCCCTCTTTACTTATCTCTAGTTACTTATACAAACACTTGATAGAATCTATTTACTATATGATCGACCCCAACCAAGTTGGGTTCTATATATAGTTCAGCGATAGATTTATACTTTTAGGGAGGTATAATTTGGGTGACAACAAATTTTGGCACCATTTCTAGGGATCATACCTGATTCACCTGCGTGATATGTGGAATACTTAACATTATACTACAAAATTATTGTCGGGGAAAATAGTTATGGATTTGATTAATTGTGTTTCTTGTTTTTCTTAATTTTGTTTGCTATTTTTACTTTTAAATTGTCTCTATGGTACACGTCAATGCATTCGTAATACTCAGAGTCAAGACAATCCCTTAATTTTATTAAATCCTGAACTTGAGAAAACTCTGATAGAAAATTAAAGAATTAAGAAAGAAGGAGTTCATAATATAGCGGCCTTGTTGGAAGTTCATGATCAACCTCTACAACAACATGATGGTCACTATATAGAATAACAAGTCACTACTCGATTGATAACCAAGAAAAATGCTAGACAAGTAGCTGCTAGGTGGACAACAAAGGAAGAGAAAGCTAGACAGAAGAGGCAGATCATCTAGCTACCTTGATAAGAGGGATGGGATAGACAGAGAAGGAAGATCATCTAGTTGTGATTGATAAGAGGGATGGATTTATAAGAAATAGGGGACAACAATATCTCCAACAATATCTTCTTCTTTTAAAAAGATCTAGAGAAATACTTGGGTTCTATGGAGCCAATTGAAATAGGTACAATCATTCTACCAAAATTTCCTAAAGGTGCTAAGTTCGACATCGTGAGTGCAATGATCTAACTACTCAATTCGGTAGAGGCATTTTTTGGCCTTCCTACTAATGATGAAAACATATATATTATGAATTTTTTGGGGATTTGCAATTCATTTAATCTACCTGGGGTGATTTAGGAGGCTATTAGACTGAAGTTGTTTCCATTCTCTCTAATAGGAGAAGCTACTTTAGGGTTGATAGAATTGACTTATGGATCTATTACTACTTTTTATGAGTTGAGAGCTTAGTTCATGGACTGATTTTTCCTGCTCTCCAGAATAATACAATTAAAAGATGAGATGTAAATTTTTCAATAGTTGTATTTAAAGTAACTTTACGAGACTTGGATAAAGTTCAAAAAAGAGTAAAAAAGTGTTCCAAACCATAGGATAATTGGCAGAAGCTTTCTTGAAATTTTCTACAAAGCTTTGAATGATAACACTATGGTTATAGCAAACATGTCACTAGTGTGGAATTCATGAGTCTATGATGTTAGCATGCTTATGAGATGTTAGATTAGATCATGACTACCAACCAAGGGTGGCACACTCAGTAAACAATCAAACAAACTGGTTCATACCTATGCGATTAGAGCATCTGTTGAACAAAAAGTATTGGATGAGATAGTAGCTTAAACATTCAAAAAACTGAGGACTAAAAAAGGGCAGCTTGCTATGTAATTTATGGTAGTTGGAGTAGAAAAGTTCAATATAGTTGGTACATTAGGTAAGACATACAGATTTGAAGATTCAAATTTTGAATAGGAGGTTAAACATTATGAAAGAAAGGTGGAAGGTTTTTGATCCAAAGGCCAAGGGTCTAATCAAGATAATTCAAACTCTAGATAAGGGAATTAAGGTTGGGACTATAATGCAAACAACTTCAAAATATTTGGGTACAAGGACAGTAGTAGGGATAGAGATGGTCATTTGAACTGAATAATGATGATAAAGACAATAGTGGACTTTATGTTCCAAGGTGGAACCATGATATTGAGTCTGGAAATTTGAGGATGGAATAATTGCTTACAAAATTTTTTAAGGGGTGAAAATCCAAGAAAATTTCCATAAGGAGATTAGGGATGACATTTTAGGGATGAGGAAAAAAGTTGGATCTTATCTGACCGCCATTAAATAACTTGAGGACCAATTTGGATGGATTTCATCACGTTGAATCGATATCTATCGAGAACACTTCTGAGCAATACCATCCAGAATCCTAAGAACAATGGCCATTACCTAGCCACTACTAGAAATGGAAAAACTACTATTGATTCGTATATGCCTATGGTTGATGATAAAAAGGATGAACCATGCGTATTGATAATGGAACTAAATTGGAGAATTTGGCAGTTAATAATTGTGCACCTTAAATTCCTCTAGTTGAGGAAAAGAAAGCTAAATCTAATGAAGGGAAGGTAAATTATTTCATAAAAGTATTGAGGCCCATTCCACGACCTCCTCCCTCATTTCCACAAAGTTGAAAAAGAAAGTCAAAGAGGGAAAATATCAAGTTTATCTTAATGTTGAGGATTTAATGGTCATATCCCTCTTATGGGGGATTCAGAGAAAATGTCATTCTAAGTAAAATTTATGAAAGACTTGGTGATGAAGAAGAGCACTATGAGTTTTGAGCCAATAGAAAATATGCACCATTATAGTGTGATTGATTTTCTCTCTTTAGTTGAGAAGAATGAAGACCAGGTGCATTTGTAATTTCTTTTACCATCAGGTCTTCAAATTTTGCAAGGCTATTATGCAACTTGAGTGCTAGTATAAACTTGATGCCTCTAGTAGCATACAAAATATTGGGGTTGGAGGCACCTAAACTGACCTCCATGGGACTTCTGATGGTGGATCACATTGTGAAGAAGCTTGTGGGAATCTTGTGTGATATGTTAGTGAAGGTAGAATCCTTTATGTTTCTAGATAATTTTTGTTATCCTTGATTGTAAGGTTAACTTTGAGGTCCTCATTATATTGCGAAGGCCTTTTCTAGAGACTGGACGGCTATTTGTTGATATAAAAACTACACAGATAAAGTTTTGATTGAATAATGAGTAGGTTACTTTTAATGTTTTCCCATACATGAATCAACCAAAGGACATGCACGTGATATCTGAGATAGACATAACAGATAAGGATGAGTTGGTAGTCTATGTAGAGAAAAAACATGGTGTTGAGGCAATTGCAACAACAATAATAAATTTTGACAATGATAGGATCGAGGAGTATGATGAGGCAGTGAACACACTTATTGGTAGGGTTTCATACACTTATGCACCAAAGAAGTTAGATCTTGATCTAAAGAATACAGTGAAACCTCTAGCTAAACCTTCTATTGAACAACCTCTTAGTTAAATCTCAAGGGTCTTTCTTCTCATCCATGTTATGTATTTAGGGGTAAATAATACATTGCTAGTTATTATTGCAGCTAATTTATTAGTGGAAAGTTGAGGCCGTAGCATCTATTTTATAGGGGTTCAAATATGCCATTAGATGGTCCATCACTGACATTATTAGTATTTCACCAAAAATTTGGAATCATAAGATCCAACTTAAATCAAATTATATTCCTATCATAGAGCACCAATATAGATTGAATCTTTCTATGCAAGAGGCTGTGAGTAAAAAGATTATTAAGTGATTGTATACAGGTGTGGCTTATCTGATTATTGATAGAAAGTATGTGATCCCAATCCAATGTGTGACAAAGAATGGTGGAGTCATTGTGGTTTCTAATGAAAAAATGAGGTCAGTCCCCAGATGGAGACTTTGCATGGATTATAGGAAGCTAAATTCATAGACAAGGAATGATCACTTTCCGATGCCTTCTATGGACTAGGTGTTAGAACATCTTTCTAGTAGAGTATGGAATTATTTTCTTGATGTTTATTTAGGGTACAATGAATTATATATTTCCCTGGTAGACCAAGAGAATACCGCTTTCACTTTTCCATATGGGACATTTGCATTTAGGAGGATGCCTTTTGGTTATTTCAATACTCTCACAACTTTTTAATGTTGCATGATGTCCATGTTTTTCGACATTGCAGAGGACACTATTGAGGTATGCATGGATCACCTCTCAGTTGTAGGTGACTCATTTGATGATTTTTTGGCACATCTTGCCGATATTCTAAGGATATACAAGGAATGTAACTTGGTATTAAATTACAAGAAGCATTACTTCATGGTTAAATATAGAATAGTGCTTGGTTAAAATATTTTAAAGAAGGGCATGAGGTATGAAGTGTCATGGTTTCATGGAACTTTTGATGCTTAAAACTAGAAAATATGCAAGTTATTTGGTTTGTTTTGGGAGATATGATGTGTTTTTGTGTATATTTTGTAGGAAACTAGGTTTTAGGAGCTAATCAGAAGAAATGTAGTTGAAAGTTATAGAAACCATCACCTATAAGGTCACCACATGGTGTAAGTTCTACTTACGCCATCATAGGTAGCCTCTTAGGTCTCATAAATGTGACTTCATAGAATTTGATAACGAAAAGTTGAACTTGTTACCTATGAGGGGTAACCTATAGCCCATAGGTACCACCTACGATGTCGTAGGTACCAGTTCAAGTTGTAGATATTTGAGGTTCAGGGAAGTGATAAGACCAATGATTTTCTGATACATACAAGGCTATCACTTATAAGGCATAAGTACTACCTATGCCCTCTAGGTTCCTTCACAAGTAAACTCCAGCAGGACGATAGGATTTTAAATTCTTCTGCTACCTACTATGGCTACCTATGTGGCGTAGTTACAACCTATGGCCCGTAAGTGGCCACCAACTTAGTTTTCCTTGGATATTTCATTTTAGATTTCTAGGTATTTTATGTACTATATAAACTCTTTTGATTATTTTAGTCATTTTACACAATCATTTTATTCACAAACATATATTTGATTCTAAGATTGATTGTTGATCTTGGAATCCCTTTGTTCTTGTTTTTTTGTTGATTAATTGATTTGAGACTTTGGGGTTTATTCTCTTATTGCTATGAGATTACTTCTATGCTTTCTTTATTGAATTTCATAGCTTTTATTGCAACTATGAGCTGCTAAATCCCATAGCAAAGTTGTGGGAACCCTGGCCGAATGACAATTAAAAATATTGGGAAAGAAGGTTGGACAATAAATTATGGACCTATAGAACACTGTTCAAACCCCTTATAGGTGCTTCCATATATTGGTTTGTGTATGGAAAAGCATTCCACTTGCCTTTTAGACTTGAATATAAGGCATTATATGCATTGAAGAGGCTGAATTTGGAATGAAGTAACGCGACAAAAATGAGATTAGAGTAGATGAATAAATTCACTCTTTGTTCTTATGAAAGCTTAGCATTTTACCAGGAAACGGTAAAGCTGTATCATGACCAAAAGATTGAATGACGAGTATTTAATCTAGGAGAGTTGGTCTTGTAGTACAATTAGAGGCTTCACCTTTTTTCTGGAAAGTTGAGGTCCAAATGATCTAGACCATTCACGGTGGTAAGGGTATTTTTGCATGGGGTAATTTAGCTTAAAGACAATGAGAGTGTACCATTTAAGGTAAATGATCAGCGTCTTAAGAACTATGCAGGAACTATAGAAGTTATTAGTTTATGTGAGAAATTTAACCTCATTAAAGTTTGAGTAGTCAAGGTATTTGAGTCATTCCATGACATTAAATCAAGTGTTTCATGGAAGGAAACTCATGGGTTTATTGGTGAAGTCTGAGTAACCAACATAGGTTTGTCGTGCTGCAATGTTAAATCAAACATTTCTTGGGAGACAACCCATGTTTTATACTTTATATTTTATAGGGCAATGTTCTCTACTGGTGCAAGGTTTTTACAGGAAAAAAGAGATACAAAACTGAACTTGGTATTGAACTCATAAAAAGGTTGCACGACCATGGAAGATCCCATGACCATGGGTTCAATTGTCTGATCAAATTCCATTGAAGTCCTGTAGATTGGTCACCATAATCATACGTAGATACTATAATTATGATGTTAATCATCTAATCACTCTCCTGCAACCTACTAAATAGGTCATGAACCTACGATCTTAAGGAATGATTGTGGTTACATGCCATGTTACAATCACTCCTTAAGGATCATAGATTCCCAAATAAGTTTTCTTTAATCCTCATGGTATGAGAAAAATGTATTATTGTGGTTTACATCCCCTGATCGTAGGTTCTAGAGTCTTTTGATGAATTTAGCTATTTTAATAAAACATTAAACCCAACTCGACTTGACTCAAACTTAAATCCTAAACCTTATACCTCACACTTAATTTACCTTAAATTCAAATGCTCAAGCATGTAAAAGAGAAGAATTCTTAAAGGTACTCCTCTGTCATTCAAACTCATCATCTGTAACCACTCACAAATTTAAATTTAACTAAGTAAATGTAGTTCTAAAAAATTTTATTTATTAGCAAATGAATGCAAATGCATTTCAATTAGGGCTAACCTGATGTTCTGATGCCTAAAATACATCTGAGGTTGAGTGTATAAATGAGTACAAACAATGGAAAAGTCTTGAGTACCCAAATCTTGTTAAATTTTTGGTCAATGAATGTCAAAAATGGTCAAAATTAAGTTTGACTTCTATTAAGTGTTAGTGTATTCCACGACACAACCTATGATTGTAATATCAACAAATGATTGTAGGTTGGGTGATTATGGTGTGCCAGAGTCCATTGTATAGGAGCTCATCATATGAGCACATCCTACGATCATGCTATCATGGTACGAGCAGGGTGTATTTTCATCAGGTGTGACATCCCCCAGTATTTTGGAGTTGTTCCTATGATCAAAAAGTACAATCATACCTTCATTGCATGATTATAGAAAGAGTCATTTGAGATATTTTATGTACCTATGCACTATTTTAAACTAAAACTAATTTATTTTCCCCTACCGGTACTATGGCTCCTCATCAAAGAAGACAAAAAAGAAGGCTCTCCAAGAGAAAATTGCTAAGGAAAGGGACCCACCAATCTTTTCAGAAAGTGAATTCGATAGGTCTAATAGAATTGTTGTGGAGTACTGATACAAGATCAAACCAACAACACCAAGAGTTCGGATTTCAGTCCAATCAACACAAGACAACAAGTTTTAAGTTTCGGTTTTTCAGCTTACAACACAAGAGATAGTTTCGGTTTTTAATCCACAATCCGAGAACAACAAGAGATACAACAATGCTAGTGAATCGAAACGAGTCCCACACGGCTTCACTAGACTTTCAAGATAAACAAAAGCAACACAACAACAACAAGATAATGAAAGATAGATAACTTGACATATAACATTCAAGAAACTAAGAACCCTAACATCAAGAGAGGACCCTAAGTCTAATGAATATAACACCAAGTTCTTACAAGGACCAAGAGGCACTCAACAACCTCAAAACCCTTGTTTCTAGCCAAAGAGACAACACAAGTATTCCTCTACTTGTGAGATCTAGCGACGGCTTCTTGGAGAAGAAGAGAGAGGAAAATGTTTGTGATTTAGGTTACAACTTTCAGCTTTCAAAAACTAAAGGATGTCTCACTATGAGGTTCTATTTATACTACAACAAAAAGGAGTAAAAGACCCTTCCGCCCTTGCTTTCTTGTGGCACCCTTGGGGATTAGTTTTATTACACTTTAGGACCCCTCTTCACACATAAGAACGTTTAGGTCCTTGGTTGGTTCGATCAACAAATCACACACGGCCAATTGCATGAACAAAGCTTGGAGTGTTTGTAATTCCCGAGCTTGGCTTCGTGTGAAAGGCCGTGTACCTGTGGAGGCTGCCTTAACCGTATCATCAACCTTAAGAGTGAACTGCCAACCAACTGCTCTAAAAGCTATAGCTGGTAGAGCGAGGCAGCAACCCACCCTTTATAGGCCCTGAATCACACACGGGGCCACGAACCCCTCCGCGACCACACAAGGCCATCACCCCCACCACGGCCAACACGGGGCCCCATCCACACCCCCACCAAGGCCAACACGGAACGTATCATCCCCTCTTCCTTTGAAGAGGTACGTCCTCGTACCTGCACATGGCGTAAGCGAGATACAACTGACCCCGTACCTGCGCATGGTGTAAGCGGGATTCGAACCCGTGACCTCCGCTTTGATACCAAACCTTAAGAGTGAACTGCCAACCAACTGCTCTAAAAGCTATAGCTGGTAGAGCGAGGCAGCAACCCACCCTTTATAGGCCCTGAATCACACACGGGGCCACGAATCCCTCCGCGACCACACAAGGCCATCACCCCCACCACGGCCAACACGGGGCCCCATCCACACCCCCACCAAGGCCAACACGGAACGTATCAAGTACTCTACCATCTCTAGGCTTAACAACACTCCCCTTAGACCATGAAAGGAAAATCCAAGGTGATTGAGAAGGATAACACCAAGGCCATCATATCTATATCCTTGGTAAAATCTACCACCACCATAAACCTTACCCATATGAAGAGGGAAGGGAAGACTCATATCCAGATAGTGATAATAAGAATCATGATGCTAAGGAGATCAATTCCTTGGGGAAAGAGAGTGCATCTAACCTCACATCATTAGAAGAAGTTGTTGTTGGCGGTCTTCAAAGGGGTATAGATCCATGATGTTGAGTAGTCCCAAACTCTTGAGGCTACTGTATTGATGAAGCTTCATTCAATAATTGGGTCAATAAAAAGAGAAACATTCAAGAAGAGCCTCAGACCTTTGTAGAGTCCCTCCAGAATGTCCAAAAATTTGTGTGAGGCTTTGAGAAATATAAGTTGGGGTAGATGACCAGACCCCTCAAGACCTATGGGTCAGAGTGGTAAAGGTTTTATGCCAACTATGCTATATAGTAAAGAGCATAACTCCTTCGATCTAAGAGAAGGGCATGAATCGTATCCCCAACTTGACACTATTAGATTGCTAGATATATAGGTTGACATCTCCGTTAAGGAAATTTCAAGGGTCTTGTTCAGAGATACATTTGAGCTAGTCAAAGAGACACTAAAATATGATTTTTTGATGAATGATATAAAGAAGGTAAAAGTTGAGTGTCGATGATAATTTGATACATTACAAATGGCTGGCATGCCACATTTCTAAAAATAGTGTGAAAGTTTTGTGGGTAAATGGAGCATAAATTTATAAGCACACAATGATGTTCGGCAACAAGGCTTGGTGGTCATTGGTGAGACATCAGATTGTGTCCGTAGCTAATGATAACACTTTGTGGAGACCAATGCAAAGTTAGTTATTGAACTAATAACAAAGTTAGAGTTGAATATCTTGTGGATCATATGGGGGAGATATGAGATAGGATGTTATAGTTCAGTACAACCTTGACATTCCACTATTTCATCACACAAATTTTTATGAACTCATATATTCCCACCATTGAAGTGGCAGTCAGATTTATTCAGCCAATGTGGATAGTAGATATAGCTCTAGAAAAATGCTTGACAACCCACCTAATTAAGATTGTGGTATGGAGATTTCTGATATAGCTGGGGTTGCACCCACTATTGAGATTCTAGTGTCTGAGGCTAGTGTTATGATAACTCTCAACTTACATGTCAAATTAAGTGCAAGGAAATAATTGTCAATATAAACCCAATAAGATTCAAGATCAACTCCACGAGGAATAATATGAATAGTGATCAAATAAGTTCAAAATGATAACTTGCTAAATTCAAATATGAGTTACTAAAATTTGGGGATTTTGAATTCTTTCAAAAGTATAATACAATTTTGGGATTCTAGAAGACTAACTTGAGGCTAAGAATAAGTATGAGCATGCCAAACTTACCAATCCAAAACCTCAACTTAGCATCCCTATTTCTAGGATGATGCCCATCAAGATAGCTAAATCACATAGCATATTTAATTCTAATATAATACTAAGAAAATACCTAGTATCAAATAGTTGTTCACAATTGCTCAAAACCCACATGCCTCTTTCAAGGATAATGTGGGATCCAAGTCAATTTGTGTTGTCACCCGCAGATCTTATTCAATTTGGGGATTTCTCCCACAAATATCATTTCAACTATGGATTAATAATGAAACCCACAACAAATAGCTAATTTGGTATATATATAAATAAAACCCATGCATAAATTATAACCTATCTAAGCATAACCCCAAGAGGAAGAACTAGCAAATCATAAAGATAATAAACAAAAGTCTACCAAAATATCCATCAAATTTATTCTTGAAAGATAAGGAGAATGCCAATCCACACTTTAAATTCCAATAAATCTTCAGTGAAATTTGTCAATTCTTCACTTCGGAGTTACTCTAATGTCTTCTTAGCTCAAGATTAGTACAAAATTTTTCTCCAAGATCCAAGTGATAAGCTAAAAAGTAAAGATAAAAGATAGAATGAAAGATAAGATAAAAAAATCCTCCTGTGAAAGGGTTTTAACACCTTAACATTTGGGACTCAGCTCTGTGAAATTACATTCTTACCCCTGGACTTTTTCTACCCTATCGCGATTGTGCTATTTTGGATGGTGATCGTGTGACTCTTGTTGCGATCGCCATTGGTGACCTTGGTTGAATGACCTGTGATCACGATAATGGTAACTGAGGGTTGTCTAATCTATTTCATCTCAATTTCTTGCTTCTTTTTGTCCATTTTTCTTTCCTTTAAGCTTGATTTTAACTATTTTCATCACAGGACCTGCAAGATCACAAAAACTAGAAATTAATGCATTCCAATAGAGAATTAACCTCATTTATACAATTTAATTATAGTAATATGCAAGGATTTGGGTTTTAATAAGTGGTAAAATTGCCACTCATCAATACCTCTAACTTTAATCTTTGCTTGTCTCAAGTAACACAACTTCTCTCACAATGAAACTACTTACATATAAGCCCATTCATTTGACCAAATGATCACCATGATTTCGAGCTTAATTAGTACTAACAATCAACCAATAAGCATGAGAGAAACTATTCATGAAACTTCCAAAATTTATTTTATTTTCAAGGAGACAAAAGACTTTTAAGAACAATCAAGCAACAACTACTAACTCTATGGGAGTGACTTTCTATTAATAGTGACTCAACCATACTCCTTTGCCGCCTTTTCGAAACATAACAATTTCACCCACCTCAATTAGTCTACATTCCTCATCATGAAAGAAAATCCCACACACCAAAATATCATCATACAACAAGTGATTAAAGTGCAAGCACTCACTCTCACAAAGAATCTCTCAATCCAAATAAGTATCATGACATATGCTTGCACTTATTTTCAATTATCACTAAATTGAAGACACTTGGTTGGAGATCTCGAAGGACCTATTCTAGCTTGTAATGTAGGATTGGGAAAGTGTAGAATAAACATTTAGGATCAAAGTTAATACGCCCTTCTGGAACTCTACATAACATACTATTCTATTAATCTTTTGTTTATGGGCCACTTCATTTCTTTCCAACTCTCACATGTGCCTACTTTTACAACCTTAATTCACTCATCTTTTGAAAGCATTTTATTTACATATCTTTTTTTGTACAATTCATGCATTTCATTCCTTTGTTGAATTCTTTCTTTTTCCTATTCATTTGTTCTCATTGTTTAGCTTTTAGTCACTCACTTACATTACCTCTTCCAAGATTTACCACCCACAACTTAGGGTTTTGGCCTCAAGTTAGACTTTTAAGTTCAAGGATGGGTAGGGTTTAAAAGAGGGATAAAATTCAAATGGCTCATGGCTTGTAACTTGGTTTCCAAAGAAAGGTTCAATGTCTCAAAATGGGTGAGTCAGGATACCATTCTATGTACGGGTAGGCTCTTTAGGCTAAATTGGGTTCCTCTGTTAACAATGAAGGCCTAAGAGCCTTTTACCAACCAAGTATAATCACAATTATCCTTGAGATAAAAATGAGGCAAGTTTTATATGATACAAGTATGCATGAGAGTTAAATAACTATGCTCGCCGCACATGACATGCAAACTTTTCAAGGAATTTCAATTGCATTTCCTATCAAATACAGACAAAATGAGGTATTACCATATACTACCAACTAAGGAATTTGGAATCAGAAAAAGTGGGAAAGCATTGTTGCAAAATTATTCATATCCATGCCCTTAGTTTTAAAAAAATGGACGAAGGGGGTGCATGTTTTTTAGTTCACCATGCAATATGGCTACCGTTAGCATCAAATTAAGTCATCCTCGCATTTAGTCTCTCACAAGGGTATACCATAGGATACTCAGACTTTTCCATAGGAATATTGTAAAACCCAAATCTATAATGTTATGGCTACTCAGACTTCCCCTACATCTATGGTTCAAAACCCCAACACCATGATTCCCTTAAGAATGTTGCACTCAATCTATCATAGGGAAAGTTTCGTCCAAAATCACTATTAAAGAAATAGAAATCTAAAAATAAAAGAAATCAATTCACAAAATTTCCATGCTTCGTATGAACTAAGTTTAAGTATTGCAAAACAATGTGCACACACACAAGGGTAGGGCACACCCCCAACTAAAAGACTTCGAGTGACCTCACTACATAACACAAAAGCATAAGAAGGTTCAAAGGGATCTCTAAAACATTATTGTGAACCAATGTACAGTCTAGACACATTTTCACGATTGTGACATGATTGGTGCAATTACAATACTGCAATTGTGATCCTTAGGGTGCGATCGCAGTACCTGAGGCATTCTGCTCCCCTGTCTTAGCCTATTTTTCTACATAGATGTCATACTTCTAAACTTGGTATTCCCCTATTTTTTATTCCAATTTGTTCAAAACACCTACAAAGCATCAAAATTATGTGATTTACTCAAAAATACATAGTGCAAACATGAAAACGATTGGTTGCATCCCATCAAGTGCTAGATTTAACATCATGGCATGACGTCTTTCTAAATTTATGTCTTATGTCTCCACTTAGAGGATTGTAATTGACGGCTCAACTTTTGATCAATGTGTATTGATCAAAAGTTGGGCCAAAAAATCAAATCCTCTAGATGCAGACTGGGCAAAGGTGGGGGCATAATGATACTACTTATATCTCACCACTTTAAAGACTTAAACCTTCTACCCAAATTTGCATAAAACTTCCAAATAGGTTCATTGGGTATTGGTGAGAACATCAGTAAGCCCCTAGTAAAACATAGGATTTTGTACTTATTGTCTTTCAAGTGAGGGACTTCATTTTGCCCCTTTGGAATAATAAACTACAAAATGTAATGATTTTGTTCTTCATTTCCAAAGTTCATCATTTTCTCGTATGATTCAAATTTCATCACATCCACCAAGAATAATGTCAAAAAGTGATTGCAATGAGGTCGTCTTCTCAATTTTAGAGTCGTATTCTTCTTGACATTCTCATCCTGAAATGAACTAGAGTTTTCATAAAGGATTTGCTTGGCTTTTTCGTTCAACTCTAGTACCATTTTTTTCAATTTTGGCATCCTTCATTATATTTGATTCAATTGGTTGGAAAATTACCAAGAATTCATTAATATCACGCACATTTTTAGATCAACCACATGGCTTGATATCTCTTCTTTATTAACCTCATTTTAAAGATTAGGCGTATTTATGTTACTTAAAAGACTGGTCTCCTTAACCACTTCTTCTTCCTTTTCACTTTTATTTTTAAATACGGCCATGGATTGATACAATAGTTTCATATTCTCCCCCGTTGAAGTCACTAAATCCAAGATAGTTGGAAGTATTTCTTCAACACCATTGTATCCAGCACATTGTTCTTAATTTATCACGTCGTGAAACCTATTAAACTAATAAGAAGAACTAGCATTTTTGTTAGCATAAATAGAAGAGGAGGCATTTAGACAATCACTCCAATGTCCATCTTGACAACCACATAAAGAAAAATCATACTCCTAATAGGATCGAGATGATGCCCACACCTTTTTTCGAGGAGCATATTTATAATTTTTCAAAAGTGGGGTCCACTACAATATGCACATGGATCATCAAGATAAGATTTCCGACCACCAAACTATTTCATTCCAAGATGCCATATTGAAAAGCTAAACAAAATAAAAAATCCACCTAACACAAGAAACAAAACCAATATTTACAAGTTTGAATCCAAGAAAGTAAGCTAAAATTCCAAACTAACTCACTATGCCAAAATGTTCCCCAACAATGGCGCCATTTTTTATAACGCTCAACTTATACTTCAACTTAAGTATAAGGTGGACATTGTCAATATAAACCTAACAAGAGTCGGTGTTGAATCCAAGAGGAACAATGTGAATGGTGATCGAGTAAACTCAAAATGAAAGCTACTTGCAAAATTCAAATTTGAGATACAAAAATTTAGGGATTTTTGATGTCTTCAAATATATAAAACAATTTTAGGGACTCTAGAAGACTAACTTAAGGATAAGAATAATAAGAGTATAATTAATTAGCAACGGATCTTAGGGTTTACTATTCTTGGTGTGAATTCATACATGGGTAATTAAGAGTTTATCCAAATTTAGCTAGGAGTTGTGGGTAGGCTAGATTCAAAGTATTAGCATTAGTACTTCAATGAAATACTAAATTGAACTCATGGAATCTTTCGAATACCTCATGAGCATGCCAAAATTACCAATCCAAAACATCAACTTAGCATCCCTATTTCTATGATGATGCCCATCTAGCTAGCTAATTTATATAACACCCTTCTTTCTAAGATAATGCTTAGGAAATAACTAATATGAAATAATTGTACATATTTACTCATCACCTACGTTCCCCTTTCAAGGATGATGTGGGATCCAAGTCAATTTAGGGTTTTCACTAGCAAATCTCATTTAATTTGGGGTTTTCACCCATAAATCTCATTTCAACTATTGAGTAATAGTGAAACCCACAACAAATAGCTAATTAGGTAGATACATAAACAACACCCATGCATAAATCATAACCTATCCAAGTATAACCCCAATATAAAGAACTACCAACTCATAAAGATAATAAACAAAAATATGCCAAAATATAATTGATTCATGAAAGATAAGGAGAATGTCAATAAACACTTTAAATTCCAATAAATCTTTAATGGAATTTTCTAATAATTCACTTTGGAGTTACTCTAATGTTTTCTTAGCTCAAAATTAGCACAAAATTTCACTCTAGGTACTAAGTGATAAGCTAAAAAATAAAGATGAAATATAGGATAAAAAATAAGATAAAAAATCCTCTTGTGCAAAGGTTTTAACCCCCTAAAATTTGGGACTCAACACTATAAACTTACATTCTTGCCCCTAGAATTTTTTCGCTCTATCATGATTTTGTTATTTTGGATTGCGATCATATGATTCTGATTATGATCGCCATTGTTGACCCTTGTTGACTAAACATGTTGTGGTAACTGAGGGCTACCTTATCTCCAGTTCTTACTCCTTTTTATCTATTTTCCTTTCCTTTCAGCTTGATTTCAACTCATTTTCATCATAGAACCTACAAGATCACAAAAACTAGAAATTAATGCATTCCAATAGAGAATTAGCCTTATTTAGACAATTTAATCATAGTAATGTGCAAGGATTTAGGAATCTATGAGTGGTAAACTTGTCACTCATCATGTTACTTTATCCAAGTCACAATCGACTACTATACCATTGGATGCATATACTCATGCTCCAGTTGGCTATACACTAATATTGTCTGCTAATATCGAGCATATTTTTAAAATGTAGGCATATCATGATGCATAAATTCATAATTTTGAGGTAGGAGTCAAACCCTACATAGATGATGGGATCAAGGAGGCTGTGTGATTAATACAGACCCACTTTGACAGGTTTGAAAGGTGGATCTCAGCTAAAGTTGATATGTTATAGGCTCCCAACATGAGCTCTTTTAATGTTGACCTAACTACGTTGAAAAACTCAATCATCTCTTACAAAGAAAACTATCCAATTACACTCCTCTACCTCCACCTATGTCATCACTATCCAATCTTATGGTGGATGTGGACTTTATGGTCCTAGACTTTTACACCAGGTCATCGAGGGTTGAGGTCAATTATCGTCATGACCCAATTTATGAGTCATGATGGCACCTACTCTATCCTGTCAGTTAGTAATCTAAATGGTAACCCAGAGTTAAACACAATAGGTTAATTTGATGGAAATGCCCTAAAAGGGCCTAATAGGCAAATCCAACACAATAAATAAGCAAGGCGATAGAAATAGTTCAAAGGTAGTCACTATATAAATATCATCCTACAACTTGGTAGAGCTAGTACAAGAGCATCTAGTAATAAAAATACAACCAAAGTATCTAGAATAGTCAATACATCTATCTCAAAACAAAAGACTGGACATAGAAACATAGAAAGAAATAGATGACTCCGACTTTAAGAGCTCACCCTATCTTCAGATATCGACACAGTAAAAATGTCGATCAACAGTGGCAACTAGTACTTGAATCTACATCAAAATGGTACAGAAGTATAGTATAAGTACCAAAATCATGGGTACTCAGTAGGAATCATTAGACAACTGAGCTAAATCATGATATAAATGGGATAAAATACAAGATAACATAACTATGTCAAGGTAGAAATAAACCTGAATCATCTCGAACATCATTGTGCATAAATAGGTAAGTAATCCAAAATAGTAGCATAATATAACACAAAACATCAGCAGATATAATCACAACTACAAAATTGGCTCCCATACATCAATTGGTCCAAAAAAGTAAATAAATCATCGCAAGCCTCCATAAGCCTAGAAGGTACACACAAACTAGTATAACCCATCACCGTCATTTACCAATGTTCAATATTCCACTAGAATCCACTCACACCAAGCCACGTTAGCCATTTTCTCATTTCCAGACCTATCTAAATAGCTAGTTTTAATCTCACTCCTGATATTATCATATCACAACAAGTATATCATCATGGCATAATATCCATATCTGGACTCGACCTAATATATATAATCAATGTCCAAACTTGAACCGATAATATAATTTATCGTCAGACTCAATTTGGCTAATACAATTAAGAGTTGAACTCAAACTAATAAGTATATCATCAATGTCATATTCATCCATCGGACTTAAACTGAGTAAATATCATCAATATCATAACCATCCTCTAGACTCAAACCAAATAAATATAATCAATATCATAACCATCCTCTGGACTAAAACTGGGTAAATCAAAACAAATAAATATAATTAATAATATCATCAATAGCATAATTAATAAGAATCAACCCTCACATCAAGTAACACCAACCATCAAGTGCCCAAGTTTCTCTATATTACCTCAATAAGAATTTCCAAGAGTCTAACAAGCGTATAAAGGTATACAAAAGCTAACATGCATCTTAGACTAAGGTGGGTTAAGGGCCCACATCTAATCCTTAAAGTTCCATTTTAGGCAGTTTCTACCCAAACTGGGCATAAGGTATCTAAATCTAGTTTTAGACGTTAAACAAGACTTAATTATCCCTAAGATAGGAAATTCACCTAAAATATGAGCAACTAGGTCAATTATGTTAAATTTATTATTTTTGGATAGCCTAAATGGTCTGAATAGCCCAAGCAATGCAGTTCATCATATCAACACCTAAAACCTATCCCAAATCTAACATAATATCATAAAAATACTATGAACTAGCTCAATCCAACAACGGTAAAACCTAGCCTACTTATATACTGAAGAAAGCTCACAAGATTCGCCAAATTATTGCCTTTCCTTTGTGAGAAGCTTTCACAAGAGGCCAAACTATCAAAAGAACATTCTACATAGCAATACAAGAATAATGATATCCATATTGCATTATTGTGCTTTGGGTCCAAAAATTACCCAATCCCATGTGGGTTCTAATTATAGAAAAATCACATTTTTGAAACCAACCCAATGCTCCCTCATGATCAAGGAGTCATTATCCTATAAAATGGGTGACATCCTAGCTAATTTGGGGCTAAATTCAAACCCCCAATGTTTTGGGATTTTTAGAAATGAAAAAGGTAAAATCAACCATAAAAAGGAGGTATCTTACCACAAATCAAAGGATAATTACGTAAACAAGTGTTAGCCAAGCTCCCAAATAACCCACAAGCTCAAATTTTAAGCTAACTCACCATTTAGGGTTTTATATCTCAAGAAAATAGATGACTAATGAGCAAAGTCGGAATAACTTGGGGTATTTATACCCTTAAAGAGTCCTCGGGTCTTACTATCGGACTCGATATACGCAATTGCAATACAAGACATCAGACAAATATATGATGATCGCGATATTACCCCACCACAATCGTGGTTCTGTTGGCCTCGCCAAGGAGTCACATTCATGACTAAAAATTTTGCGATCACTACCCTTACTGGTGTTGCCAGACTGTGATTGTGATCTATAGTCCGTGATCGCAGGTGCACCAGATCACAGCCGAGACTTGGAAAATTTTCAAGTCTCCACCAAGCCCTCGAGATTCATTCAGAATCCTATATATGCAAATAAGCTATGTAACCACACCAAATTTGATGTTACAGACTCAATAGAGCAAACAAAATTTCCATTCGAGATCATTTCGATTAAATATAGTTCCCACACCTAATTTCTAATTTCTTAAATTTTTTACCATTAGGTCGATATGATCTTGGGTGCCTCTTGACCCAAACAAAAGGTCCACCTAGCCTAAAATCAATATTATAGAGCTACTGGAATAGTCAAAATTTGCATTCAAGGTTATTTTACTAAGTTTTTTCCCAATGGCCATTTGGAATTAGTGAAGACTTCAAAATAGAGAATTGACTCTAAAAACTAAATGAACTGTCCAGCAATTATGTTGTTAGTTCCAGTAAGTTATAAATAACTTAAGACAACTATATAGAAAATCTAATTATGAAAATAATAAAAAATATGGAAAATAACAAAAAGGGTCATGATAATTATAGATTTGAAAAAGATGGATGAGGATACATACCCCTAGTAAAAGAGGTCCAAAAAGATAGGGAGTCAGAAGAGTAGAGAAAGAATAGGAAAGAATAATAAAAAATATTAAAGAATGATGCACAGGACTCTGAGGTAGTGATTTTGGAAGGAGTTGATATACCACCACTAGTTGAGGTGGTAGAGTAGAGTTTAGAGGTTACACAGACTACCTAGCAGTTGAGTCCTTGAGTGCACTACTACCACTGGTACCTACATAGCTGAGAGTAACCCAACCTCAAATGGGGCCATAAGAGAAGTAGACGATATAGGGGTCCTATCTCAAACCCCCACTGATCAGAGTATGATAGGCATCTAGTGCACCCCAAGTATGTTCTTTATCCCAATTTTTACTTTCCATGATTTTGTGCAATAGGAACATTGCATGATTTCTAAGTTAGAGGTGAGCGTGTACCATAGCCAAGGGTTTTTGTTTTTGTGTTTCTTTCCCTCAGTAGTACTATCATAGTTATGACTGGTATGTTTAGGTGTATTTATTTGATTTTTATGTGTTTTTATGTTTTGTGCTTAACTTAGAGTAAACTAAGATAACGGCGTGCGTATTTGCAAATATGAGTAGCTAAACACCACAGCTAGGATTGTGGAAACCCTAATGAATTAATAAAATACGTTAAGTATGGGGAAAATTATAGACTAGTGTTTTTGCATATATTGATATAAAGATTAGAAAAAGTTATTTAAAGTTACCAATATTCATCTAATAAATCAAGTCGTAATCAAGAGAGTTAATCTTAGCTTAAGAATAAGGGTTAAAAGTGTGACACTTTGAGACTAAGAGAAAAAGAGTCAAATTCATCTAACCAAGGTTGAGAGAAGTTTAGATGAACTGATCTTGTTGGATTTTGCATGCAATGCATCAAAATGACTTGCTATCATGACCAACATGTGTAGTTATGAAGTCATGGGGATTAAAATTTGAGATTTTTCTATTATTTATTCCAAATCCAACAATCAATAATTATTACTGCTACTCTTTTGCTTCACAAAATCCCCCTCTTTACTTATTTTCCAGTTGCTTAGACAAATACTTGATAGAATTTCGACCTATTCCTTATGGGATATACCCAACCTAGTTGGATTCTATATTTGGTTCAATTACCACTTTATATTTTTTTTAAATTTACTATAGGTGACATCAGTTTGTGACCTGTGAGGCAAACTTTCAGAAACTCAAGCACTTACTTACTTCATCTTTTATTTTGAATCTTCAAGTTGAGATCGAGGGGTTCACCATTAATGTAATGCTTTTAGTGTTGGTTTAGGGTGTGTTCTAATGCATCAGGGCCATATTTCTTCATATGCATTAAGGCAACTGAAAGTGCATAAGTCCAATTACCCCACTCATGATTTAGAGTTGGATACAATAGTTTATTGCACTTAATATTTTGAGGCATTACCTATACGGTGTTCATTTCGAGATCTTCACTGACCACAATAGTCTTCATTACGTCATGATCTATAAGGAGATTAATTTGAGATGGCATAGGTGGATTAAGTTGTTGAAAAACTATGATATCTCTATTTTATACCATTCATTTAAGGTTAATGTAGCAGATGCCTTCAGTTAGAACGCAATAAGTATGGGTGGCTTGGCCTTCATTTCAACTTTTGAGAGGCCATTAGCTTTGGACATATAGTCCTTAGCTAACTTAATAGTTTGACTTGATATTTCTGACCCTAGGAGGATTTTTGCAAGTATTAAGGTTAGATCTACCTTGTTGGAATAAATTTAGGGTCAACTATTTGAATATAGTAGACTTCATAGCACTTGAGATCAGGTTTTGAGAGGTAATTCTAGGAAGGCTACCTTAAACTCGAAAGGTATTTTGAGGTTTTACGGTCGTTCCTGTGTTCTAAGAGTTGGGCATAGTGTTTCTTTTCTTAGAATAATTAAGGTTGTACCTCTCAAAGTTTGAGTTATTTACGGAGCTCTCCTCAAAAGACACAAGATCCTTAGACTTGCCCTCATCTGCTCTCATTCACTTTTATACCTTTTTAGTTATTTCTCTATCACAGATTGTCATCATTGCATTCCTAAGGCGCTAGGAGAATATATGCTTCTTTGATATATGATACATTCTAGGAAACTCTATACATAAGAACAGAAATGGAATTGGCCAATGTTAGAAAAAAGAAATTAAATTCCCAGTTATACTTTACTGAATGATTTGGTGCATAGCCAAACAAATTGGCAATGCTAGAGGCCATTGCCAAAATTCACAAAAACTTTGGGTCCAAGTCGTTTATGGAAAGTGGGGAATCAATTATGCATCAAAGGATTTGGAAACACACCTCGCACCTTATTTAGTCGACATTTCAATAACATTAGGTGATAATGGGAGTACTTTGGCGATGTGCCACATAGTTCAGCACATCATCAAGGCTCTCAAACCATCACCAAAATGTCATCTTCCACAAGATTTAAAATGTGACCTTTCTCCTTCAATGGATATTTTTCAAATTTTTCAACCATTCTATCATCGAGTAAAATAAGTCAATTTTTAGACCACCCACGATAATTTCAACTATTTACTCAAACCCAATTCATAAACAAGTAAGCACATGCTATAAAACTCCATTTTCAACACTTAATCCATAATTACAAGGTTAAACTAATTATTATTCAAATTTTCGAGAGAAAAAAATAAACTAATTTATTTATGCATACGCAAATTCAAAACCAACACATTATGAAAACTCAATTCATCAACTATATTAACACATTGTGCAAAAATTTAAGTCTAACCTTTTAAGTTTATAAGGAATTCATTAAAGGATTCAAAAACTTCAACCCTAAGGTATGAATTTGATGTTGGAATAGTGATTTGTAGAAGTAAGTAGTGTGTTCATTCAAGATTTATTGAAGTGGGGGAGTGAATAGAAAGAGAAAATAAGGGAAATTAAGAGGATTTGAATAAATACCAAAGGTCAAAGGGTGATGGAAATTCAAAGGTCAAGAAATTCAAATTTTCACTTTAAAACATACCCAAATTCAGTATAAATTATCCATTGCGAACTGCATCAGTAATGCGCCAACGTGGATCTCCATCATTGAATGCCATAGTGTGTTGGACCTTTGGTTCATATTTTAGTGCAGAAAATTGGTGATGGTTTCATGTTTTCAAAACACATCGGTGATATTTCAAATGGCACTTAAAATCACCAATTGTAGAAGATTCCTCGAGGTTGAGAACCCCCTTCGGTGAGGGACTTTGGTGATGCGTCTATTTTCTCAGTGCATTGCCAAAGCCTCCTTACTAGAGCTTGGAACATGATTTCCTACCTTTTTCTTCTCTGACATAGGTGATTTTATGTACTCACATTTCAACCCCATCATTCCCCTAGACACATGAAAAAACACAATTTAAAACAACAAAAATGAACTTAGTTTACTTTTAAAAAAATATTTAGTTATTGTAATGGAACGGTGTTGGTCTTCATTCATCAAGCATCATCAAGGAAGATCACCTACAAATAATCCACCTTTGGGAGCAATTTATGATGATATTTAACTTATTTCCTATTCAGGATACATTAAGATCTCGATTCATCTTGTATTTCATCCGCTCTTTTAGGAAAATATTTAACCATTTTGAACGGACCCAACCACCTTATTTTGAGTATAACCAGAAGAAACCTATATGTAGAGTTGAATAATAAAACATCATCACCATCCTTGAACTCTCATTTTAGAATCTTGTCATCATTCCATTTCTTTATATGTTCCTTATAGAGAGCAAAACTTTTATAGGACCTCAAACAAAACTCTTCTATCTTATAAAGTTGGTCCACTCTAAATTTGGATGCATCTTTCCAATCTATTTTTAATCATCACAAGGCCCACAATGCCTTGTGTTCAAGTTTGATAGAAAGGTGGCAAGCTTTTATACACATCAGCTAACGGGGAATCATGCCAATAGGGGTCTTAAATGTGGTCTATAGGCCCACCATCATCATAAGTTTTTATCCCAATTTATTCTACTTTTATTTATGGTCTTTGCTAAAATATCCTTTATTTCATGATTAGACACTTTTGCTAACCCATTGTCTTGAGGGTGGTATGGGAAGCCACCTTATGCTTTACCCATTATTTGGTAAGCAATGACCAAAATTATTGGTTGAAAAAAATGAGAACCCCCATCACTTAGAATAGCACAAGAGTGCCAAATTGGGTAAATACGTACCTCTTCAAGAATGGAGTATCACTTTTAACTTCATTGTTTGGAAAAAATAAACTGCTTCGAACAACTTAGAAACATAATCAACTATGACAAAAGATACAACTATTTCCATATGAACTCACAAAGGGTCCTATGAAATCTAATCCCCATGGATCAAACAATTCAATATCTTTACTTGGTTGTAAGGGCATTTTGTGTCACCTCAGAACCCCTCCTTGCCTTTGACATTGCTCACATACCCTCGCTCACTTGTGTGTATCACGATACAATATGGTCCAATAAAATCCACGTGTGAAAAATTTTGCAGATTTACACACACCCCCATAATAGCCTCTAATTGATGGCGAATGAGATACATCAAGAACGGCTCTCATTTCTCCCTATATAGAACACCATTTAATAACTCTATTAGAATTCACCCTAAGGATGTAGGGTTCATACCAATAGTATTATTTCACGTCACGAAGAATTTTCTTCTTTTGATAGAAATTTAGTTCATTGGGAAGTACCCCACACACACTATGTAGTTTGCAAAATCAACATACCAAGGCCCCTCTTTCTATAAAATAGCCATTACAAGTTCATCCATAAACTCTTCATTGATCTCCAATTTATTCTTCCATACTTCATTCGATTTAAGTCTAGACAAATGGTCTGCCACTTGATTTTTACATCACTTTGGATCTTTAACTTCAAAGTCAAACTCTTGTAGGAGCAAGATCCACCTAATCAATTGGATTTGTTTTTTTTTTCATGAAATAACAAAGAGTTGCATGATCTGTGTGCACAACAACCTTTGTACCTAAAAATAGGCATTAAAATTTTCAAAAGCATAGACCATGGTACGAAACTCTTGCTATGTCACTGTATAATTGTGTTGGACGTCATTCAAAAGACTTGCTCGCATAATAGATTGGGTGAAAAAGTTAATATTTTTGTTGACCCATACTAACCCTAATGCCAACCCATTTGCATTACACATCAATTCAAAAAGTGATGTTGTAATACCCCAAGTTTTTAAGATCTAGACCCACCAAAAGATAGATAATTGAGCTATCTTTCCAACACCAGCAATCTCACCTAAATCCAATATCATAGTAAAAAGTTATGGCAAATTTAAATGAATAAATGTTAAACTACTAGTGACAATGACTCAACAAGTCATAATGAAGACTTATTTTCATGGCAGTGAGGGACTAAAGACTTCATCCCAGCTATGATGGGTTTGGAATATGAATCATTATAAGTCTATATGAGGCATTAGGTAGACCCATCATCACAGCAGTAAGAAATAAGGAATTATGTCCCTAACAATGACTCCTCATAATGACTCATGACCAGACCTAATAAGTCGTTACCTCAATTGTTATGACTATTAATAAAAAACTTCTAAACAATTCTAGAAAAGTTGTTTGGTATATTACCACTCATTTTAACCCTAAATATATGTCGTTTAGTCTTTCCCAAGGGTAAAATATATGTCTAAATTTCCCTAAATTCCTCATTAACTTTAAATTCATCAAATACTTAGTTTTGAACAGACAATAGAAGTAATTTTCTCCTCCAAAGAAAATATCAGGTTCCTCAACTTTAAGAACAAATCCAAAAGAGTTTATAAAAGATTTTATCTCCAAGTATGTGGGATTTTATCAATGGATTCCTTCCACCCATTGAGTTCCAAAGATTTCTTCAAACTCTGACGTTTAATTCAACTTTTTATTTTGGGTTCCATGCCAATTATGAGTTTTTCTGAGAATTTCATTCTATTCTTATAGTTAAAATATGAGTACATGTTTTCCCATAAGTTTAGCATCTTCCCATACTCAGAATTATGAATTCCATTTTTCATTGATAAATCATTGTGTTTTGGCTTGAATTGTGAAATTCTCTATCATGATTAGATTTTAATATTATTATATTTAGTTGAATTAGTCAGAGATTATGGGTTATGAAGACTCGATACCTAGGGATTCATGCATATATCATTTTATATGTCTTTGAGCATTTTAGGTTATCCCTTGTTGAAATTTTAAAAATATAATCATAATGATGATTCAGTTTTTAGTGTCATTTGGTTTGGAGTGGTACTTAGCAGCAAGTGAATGTAGGTATAAAGGAACACCCGTTAGTTATGCTTGAGACCTTTAGTCTAAGTCCCTAAGTTCCAGAACTACGATGCCACCATTGATTATAAAGAGTCATCGATAGTTGAGGTTGACTCCCTAATCCTTTGAGACATTACTTTAGTGAATCTATGCCAGCCAATGTTCGTATGCTTAGCAGGGTGTTGAACACCTATACAACTAGGGTTATAGGTTGGACCCTAATTTTCTCAAATTAGGGTATGTCGATTATTGTTAGCTCCCACCGACCTCAGTGTATGTTTTAGCTTTATATTATCATAACCCTGTAAATAGTTATTCAGTTTTATTTAGTACATATTTAAACTTGGTCTTTCATTCAGTTACCATGTTTCAAGCAAGTATGTTCATCTTAGACTGGTTAGTTTCCTACCTTACATACTCAGTACATTCAAAGTACTGATTGCATACTATATCTATGCTATATTATCTTATCATATAGGTTTGGACACTTAGTATCAAGATCATAATTAGTATGTTTCCCACCATCATCTTTAGTATTGGTGAGTCCTCATCATTTGAAGACCAATTATTAGTTATTTATTTTAGTATTTCTTTTTAGTTTTATTTAGTTGGAGTTAGTTGAGGGCTTGTACCAACAACTCATATTAGTTAGAGGCTTTTATATAGACAGATAGATATTTAGATCTTCAGCTTGTTGAGTATTTCAGATAGTGTTAGTATTGATTCCATTATTATTTATTATTAGATTATTTTTAGTTTATCTTTTGCCTAGTATTTTTTTTATTTCTTTGGTATTCTTAGTGTTATCTCAGGCCATGAGTTAGGTTGGGATTACTTATAATTCTACACATCATGTAATGACAAGGGGAAGTCATGAGTTTTGACAAACTAGGTATCAAAACAGCA
This sequence comes from Capsicum baccatum var. pendulum, assembly GCA_030864225.1. NCBI lineage: Eukaryota > Viridiplantae > Streptophyta > Magnoliopsida > Solanales > Solanaceae > Capsicum > Capsicum baccatum. The sequence goes on along the minus strand of CM061553.1, from coordinate 144,776,496 downwards.
GATTTAAAGCGTCCTAGTGTGTTTGAAAGTCATGTTAAGTAGAGTCTTATTCATGGGTGTGAAGCACGCCATACTTTTTTGTAAGAGTCTATGAAAATTTTTAGGGAAGTCTCACTTTTTTTATGATTCATGTCGTGTGAAAAAATATGAACTCTATTAAAATTCTTCTTCTAACTTGTCCTTTACACATTTATAGAAAATGCCTCTAAAGAGAACTAACAGAATGGGAATCAGCTAACACCACTACTAGTTTTTGAAGATTCTCTAAATAAGTAGGTCTCTTATGCTGAGTTCAGGGATGCTTTCACAACATTATCATAATCTATGACTACTCAAATAACGACCAAATAGTTTCCCTAGACAACCTAGCATTGAACATGATGGAAACTAAAATCTAGGACTTTACTCGAATGAATCTTATGGTGTTCTTTGGGTCCAACCCTGAGGAAGATCCACAGAAGTTCTTGGAAAGTGTTTAGAAGGTTACTAGGATCATGGGTATCATTTCTATTGAGAGTTCTGACTTGGCTACTTACCAATTTTAAGGAGTGGCTCACACTTGGTTCAAGCTACAAAAAAAGAATAAAAGTGTATATGTAGGGTAAGTCGAGTGGAATATGTTTGTTGCAGCATTTTTTGATAGGTTCATCCAACTTCAGTTAAGAAAAGCCAAGGTGAAGGAGTTCATAAACTTGAAGCAGGGAAACATGAGTGTTAAGGAGTATCCACTCAAGTTTACTCAGTTAGCAAGGTATGCTCCTACTGTGGTTGCTGACATTAGGGTCCAGATATACAAGTTTATGTTTGGTATTTCTGAGGATTTGGCCAAGGAGTGTAGGTGGCTATGTTGGTTAAAGAGATGGACCTCTCTAGATTGATAGTCCATGTTCAATAGATTGAGAAGGAGAAGATCAAGGAGAAGGAAAGAGAGAATAAAAAGCACAAAATTGGTAGCTTTAATTTCCCTCAGCAGAGGCCAGATGGTGGAAATCACTCTGAGTTCTACCAAATATCTTCAGCCCTAGCCCCATATTTTTCTACTGACTAAGTTTAGACAGGATACTCAAGATAGAGCGCCAATCTCTATGCCCATGATACTTTGACTGGTATTTGCACCAATCCAGTTTGTAAGAGATATGGTTTGAAATGACAAGGATAAGTGCATGGCTGGTAGTGATACTTGTTTTGGGTATGGAAAGTTAGGCCACAGAGTAAGGGATTGCCTAGTGGTTATACAGAGTGGTAGGAATGATTGTCAGCAGAGTCGAACTAGCACTTCAATAGTTCTAGCAAGTACCCTGACTCAGTAGGTTGCCACCACTAGTACAACTGGTGGAAAGCCAGAGGATAGGTTCTATTCCCTTCAAACTCGACAAGATTAGAAGAGTTCTTCTAATGTGTTCACTGGTATATTAAAAGTTCTTCTAATGTGTTCACTGGTATATTAAAAGTTTTTCATACTCATGTCCATGCATTGTTAGACCCCGGAGCTATACTTTCCTTTGTGACTCCCTATATAGCATTAGATTTTGGGTTAGCCCCAAAATCCTTGCAGAACCCTTCTTAGTTTCTACTCTAATCAGTAGTTCAATCATAGCCAGATGGGTATACAAAAATTTCCCTATCACAGTATCCCAAAATGTCACATTAGTCAATTTTGTAAAGTTAGACGTGACCGATCATGATGTTATTATTCCCACAGATAGGCTCTACTCTACTATGCCTCAATTGACTTTAGAAATAGAGTATTCTGGTTTTAGTTTCCAAATAAGATAGTCTTAGAGTAAAAGGGTAGTATCTCAGTGCCTATAGGTCGGTTTGTCTCTTACCTTAAGAAAAGAAAAATAATTTCCATAGGGTGCATCTCTCATCTTGTTCGAGTCAAGGACTTAAGGTCGAAAATCCACAGTCTTGAGTCAGTTCTAATAGTAAAAGAATTTCTAGAAGTTTTTCCTGAAGTTCTATCCAGAGTTCCTCCCGAGCAAGAAATTAACTTTGAAATAGATCTCCTTCCAGATACCCAGCCTATTTTAATTCCAACTTATAGATGGTTCTAATTGACAAAAAAGAATTAAAGGAACAATTAAAATATCTCTTAGACAAGGGTTTTATTAGACCTAGTGTCTCTTTATGAGGTACTCAAGTTCTTTTCGTGCAAAAGAAATATGGATCTCTCAGAATGTCAATTGACTGTTGTCCGTTGAACAAGGTCATAGTCAAGAATAATTATCCCAACCCAAGATTAATGACTTGTTTGACCAACTTCAGGGTACTAGCTGTTTCTCTTAAATAGACCTTAGATTTAGCTATCATCAGCTCAATATAACATTCCAAATATAGCCTTCAAAACTCGATATGGTCACTTTGAATTTGTAGTTATATATTTTGTACTAATAAATGCTCAAGAAGCTTTTATGGAAAAGGGGTTATATATTCAAGCCTAAGCTAGTTACTTCGACTAGAAACAAGGGTACTCTAGTCAACTCTACCCAACATACAGTTTCAAGACTACCACACAAGCCCAATAAGGCTAAATATATAAATCATGCTTCAAATGCTAAAACCATATTCCAAACATAGCATTATATCATATCCATGTTATAACAAATCTTAAATAAAGAGGAACAATAATAGGCTACAAAAGGGTTATAAACATGCCATCTTACTAGTCCAAAACTCTCATCTAATCCCTAAACATCAACAATCAAGGTCAATTCATCCTATGGCCTAACATCCATATTTAAACGTAACATATATCACACATCATCTATTAGGAAAAGTAGACAGAAGCCTACCTCAAGGCCAAACTGCAAAACTCACTTCATACACCACATGCTTGTCTTCACTTTACAATCCTCAAAATGCTATCACGCTATCAATATCATAATCTACTCGTCAATACGAGTCTAATGACACCCATATTACACTTTTGTGCTTTGGGTCTAAAAATGACACCAAAACTCCAAGTGGGTCCCATATACGAAAAATAAATTTCTAAGGCTAACCCAATGTTCACACATGAAAAAGTAATCATAACCCTCAAGAAATAAGTGAAAATTAAGCATAATTTAGGCTAAAATTAAGTCATAAACTAAATTGGGGTTTTGGGTCCAAACTAGGAAATTCAAGCATGAATTCTTACCTTAAATTTAAATATAATCGCGATACAAGATGATAATTAGGCTCCCTAGTCACCCCAAGACCAATTTTGAGTGATTACACTTATTTTGGGGTCCCTAGGTCTGAATAGTGAAGAGGAAATGGTCTATACATGTCTCGGGACCTTTATATAGCCCCTACAGGTTCTCAGGTGCTACTATCATAGTCACATGGATCGCGATTGTGCTCTCACGATAGCTCTCCCATAATCATGCTCCCACGATCGCACACTTATGATTGTCATCGCGGTTGCACCAGATGACAGCAAATTAAAAAATGAGTTTTAGACCCTCCGAACTAATCTGGAATCCAAAAACATGATCCAATAGTGAATTTTGAGTGTAAAACACATTTCAGATCCATTAGAAAGATCAAAACTTTCATAGGCAATCTTTTTAGAAAAAAGTGAGGCCCACACCTATATTTTAATCATTTTTCATAAAAATCTGCTCAATAAGTTGAAATGAGTTAGGGAGCCTTGGTACCTGAACCAAGGGTCTCCTTAACCTAAATTTGATGTTCTGAATATGATGGTGAAGTTGGATTTTCCATCCGATGTGGTTTTAACCAAATATGGGTCCCACACTCATTCTTTCCAATTTTTAATTTTCTGACCAATAGGTCAAAATAAGCTCGGGTGCATTAGGACCTAAACTAAAGGTATACCTAGACTAAAATCGATATTTCGGGGCTAATGGCGCAGTCGAAATTTGTATTCGAGATTGTTCAATGAATTTTTTTATCGGTGACCATTTGGAACTAGCAAAAACTTCTAAACAGGGACTTGGCTCCGAAAAACAAATAAACTGCCAGATAAATGAACCGTCAATCCCAGCAAGTCATAAATAACTTGGGAAACCTATGAAGAAGCTCAAACAGTGTACATAATCATAAATATATAAAATGACCTGAAGGGTCATTACAATCTATTTCCTACCTCTGCATAGCTAACTCTGCCTCCCAAGCTATCCGCTGAGCATCTTCTTCCCTCCTTTGATTAGTAGCTTTTGCTAGAAACACCCCCGTCTACTAGTTAATAATGTCCTAAACTCCTTCAGTATGAGAGGGAGGCACCTGATATGCATCATCATGAACCTCTTCGAGCATATCATCTCTATGATCCTACTAGGTGTTTGTAGGATCCTTTCTGGATTTAGATTCACTACGAGTAAGGGATTTACTCTACTTCATGTGCTAGGAATAAATTGGTGTATACCCAACTAAGAACAAAAATAAAAAGACCGTAAAACTACAATAACTTTAATTCATAACTCAACGTTGTATTCCCAAACAACGATGCCAAAATTTGATAATGCCTATGATACACCTTCAATCTAAAAGTTATGCGGTCCCTATCAAATATTGTAACCCAATAAAGGTTGGGGTCTAATTATAAGGGAATACGTGGAATCGTGGCTCTAAACTGTTGTAATTAATGAACAAAGTTAGAAAAATAAATAGAGGGATTTGAGTATCAACATCGAACAAGTAGCTAGTATTAACTTTGGTTGTAATTAGTCATAGGTTAATACTAGGATTGTGTTCCCCTGGCTTCTCAAATCCGTAGGCTTATCGTGCTTTGTTGAACCAAGCTGGTACCTTGCATGTTGAATCTGATAAGTTATGTACCATTAACCATCTTTTGGACTAGCTAACAGATTTCACCCTTTACCTTTTGAGTCTCAGGATGTCGCCCTACTAACCCTTATCCTAGATCCTATTTAACAATTACCTTTTGAGTCTCTAGTTATTAGGTGATATCTAACCATCTTACTTAAATAATACCTAGTAGCATGGATCGGCGGTTAAACATTAAATTACTATTGTAGTTATCTTTTCCTAGTCACTACTCCTCTTTTTGAGTAAGCAAAAATAATCTAGGTAGGATCCTAATGTTTGCAACCGCTAATATAACTATTAAAGTAAAGATAATATAATGCATACATGGGCACCGGTCTGAAACTACAATTACACTTTCCCTACTTCGTCAATCTACCAGGGTTTTTGTAACCCTAGCTAAGGGTTTTTAGCCGCTCATGCTTGTGAAAGAATCAAAAACATTCATGATTGAAAGAATAATATGAATCACAATAATCACAACTAGAAAACCTAAAACTAGACTTGAATTAATTAACCGAAATCAATACAAGAGAATTCCTAGACCAAAATCAAATATCGGAATCAAAATATGTTTGTAAGTATCAAGAGTGCATTACTTCTACTAAAACTACATAAAGGGTATTTATTGTACACGAAGAAACCCTAGAATCAAAGTTTGAGTGAAAAAGGACAAAAAGAGGTCGGTGGAAATTTACCTATGTCTACATGAGGCTTTGCCTTGGGCGCATGTGCCACATGCGGCCTGACCCTAGGTGTATGTAGACACATATAAGTAGCAATAAAATTTCCTGCACATTCAGCTCTCAGAATTTTGGACTTCTGACACTTACCTTATCCACATATAGTCTGTGTGTTGACATAGGTAAGAGCCAAAAGTTCTTTTTGAACTCTTTCAACCTTTGGATCTTCAATTTTAGAACTTACCTTAGTCTCATAGAGACCACATATGCTACATATGATCCACATGTTGACATAGTTAAGTGCCAGGCCTTCCAATACCTGCAACCAAACTTCAAATCTTTAACTTTATCATATGCCTTGGTCACGTACATTCAGAAAGTGTCACAAATACCCAAAATTGATCAACTAAGTAGCCAAGAAATCCATTTTTCATAGTTTTCATCAACTTAGCTTCCAAAGCCTAGTTTTCTACAAAACATACCCAAAACACATCATATCTAACAAAAAATACCTAAGAAACTTGCATATTTTAATCATTTTAAGCATCGAAAGTGCTATATTTCTTTAGCACATCAATATTCCATTGTTATCATAAAGAGGTAAGGCGACATTAGGTCACCCTGCCTGACACTTCTTTTCCTTTATAAAGGCTTAGTGAGTCCTCATTAATAACTAAAAACTAAGAGACAAAGGCAATGCATTCCACGACCTACTGAATGAATTTGAAAGGAAAACCAAGATTTGTAAGCATGTTCTTTAGAAATTCCCACTTAACTAAGTCATAAGCTTTTCATAAAACTACTTTCATCATACACCTTCAAGATATCCCTTTTCTAGAGTAACACTTTAAAATTTCATGGCTAAACAATATATTATCAATAATGCTCCTTCCTTCAATAAAAGCATATTGAGAGGGACTAATAATAGTATTAATTACACTCTTAATTCTGTTAATGAGGATTATTGATGAGCTAATAAAAGGTATTACAACAAGCTACAGGTCTATAATCCTTTACATGATAGGTTCTTTAACCTTTGGAACTAATGTAAGGGTGTAAAACTAAAAGTTTTGAGCAGTTTACCAGAGGAGAAGAATTCAGCAACATCATTTCTCACATCATCAAACTCTCACTGTTGAGTAAAGAACTACACTGGATATCCATTAACCCCAAGGGATTTTACAATTGGAATCTCCTTTAAAGCATATTGGATTTCCTACATTGTTGTTTCTATAATCAGGGAGCATTTTTGGTGGTGGAATAGAGATGGACCTCTTCTGATGACATCTTCATCTGGGCATGGAAGTTCACTTACAAAGGTCGCACCTTTTTCCAAAAGCCCAATATACTACATATTTATGCAAAAAAAGTCGCACCTTTTTTTGCTTTACGAACTATTTTAAACCCTTAATATTCCAAGTAGCAATGATCATGAGGGGTTGTGGCTACCCTACGAGTCACTCCCATGTCTAATTTCAACCTTGTTGGCATGAGTAAGGAGAGGCCCAAATCAATTACCAATTGACACTCCATTAATACTAGAACATAACACATCAGAGTCAGTAGTTTTACCATTAGTTATTTGTCAACTCGACTTAGCCTAAGGTTTAAGGGAATCCTTACCTGGAGAAGGAGACATGGTACTAATCAACTTATTCTTCTCACTATCCTCTTCCTTAGGTTCCAGTCTTAGAGTTTGGAGCGTTGATGTCTTCTAAGACCTATATTTATCTTCTTCTTTGAGGTATTCCTTGCAACTCATCTTCTTTAGGCTCCTATTCTTGTTTAACCCAGCAATACACCTCAACATACCCAATTCGACTCATTGTCTACCTTTTGTTGAAAATCACCACCAGCTATATTCAGGGTAATTGTATCAACTAATGGTTGTGAGACATCAGTTTCTACCAAGATCCTTACATTAGAATTTTGTTGCATCTCTGTTGTAACCCCATCAGTGTACAATGGTCTCCTTATAGCACTCATAATTTTAATCAATGTTGTAATCATCCAGTATCCCACAGGTAGTCTAGGTAGCATAATCTAAAAAGGAATCATAGTGAGGAATCAGGTTGAAATTTAAAATTTAACTCCCATACACTTACTATAAATAGCTTATTATGAAACGTATATGGAACCTCATTCAATATGTTATCTCAATCCTACTGAGAAACAAAATGAAAGATGAATTAACCCTCTTCATGAGCTAGGTTTATGGCATTTGTACCCCTTTCCATACTATTGAAACATCATTCCATGCTCTTTATAAAAGAGGCATCTCCGAACACATAGCCATTTAGAGCAGTATTCCAGTAAGTCGACTGAGCTTTGAAGTCATCACAGTCAATCGCCATAAATTTTTTACCATCCTTAGTGTTTGGAGTTATATAAGCAATTGTTCTCCCCTATACTATCTGTTGATTTTGTTAGCAGTCATTTTTATAGTCGGGGGGAGGGGTTATGATAGTAGATGTATCTGAGAATTGGAGTCGATGATTAGCTAAGCTGAAATCCCTAAAGTCTTGTAGCTATATTGATCCATTTGAGTGTGAATTAGTTAATTTCATCTCCTCACCCTCTGGAATAGAGAAGAAATTTAAGGGAGGTAACTCCTAAATGTAATAGGGGGAACACTAGATCTAGAGAAATCCATCGGTATAACAAGTTTCATAGGAGATTAAATAGAAGAACAAGCCATTTTTGCAGAGGTGCATTGATGTCGCCCTAAACTACATTCCTCACAGAAGTATAATATGGTCGATTACAAATATAATAATCTGACTGGGTTGGGGTCGATCCCACAAGGAAACCATCAATAGTTTCTTGTCTTGATGTAATCCACGAGTACTACAGGAAAGTAAATAGGGGGAATTCGTAGTATCAAGTGTAAGTAGTAACCAAATCTTGAGTGCTTTTGAGTTGTAATCAATAAAAGACGAACACTAAGTTTGTGTTCCCCCTGGGTTCTCAACTCCATAAATTTCTCATGATCAACCCAACTATTCTATTGTTCGGCATGCAAAGTCTCCAAGATAGGTATTACCAATTGTCGGGTGAGCTAGAAGATAAATTTCACCCTTTACCATGTAAGTCTCAAGGTGTCGGCTTATTTTCCCTTTCTAAGAAATCAATTCACTCATATAGGTAGGATCGAATGATTAGATGAGATGTCGAGAACTAAAAGATGGAAATGAATCCCAAATCACTTTCCTAATATTCTTTTCTGAATCGCAAGCTCCTTGGCAGGGATGGATATGAATACAGGCTATATCAGGTACTACAGATACTTAAGATTAATTATTATGAAAAAGATTAAGATACATACAGAAACCCTAGAACATTTGAATCTCACACTTCCTCTACGTAACTAATCCGCCACCCAAAACCAAGTCGAGGAGATTAGCCACTCATGTTTGTGCAAGAAACCATGATTATTAATAAAGAACACATAAAATAAATTTCACAAGAATAATAATATTAAACTCTAAAGTCTTTAATTGAATAAACCCTAATATCTCAAGAACAATAGTGAAGGTATTGTAATAATACGTAAAATCATGTAAAAGAACGTTCAAGAGTGTAACATAATAAAAGATAAACTCTAGGGTTTTATATTATCTCAATAAAACCTTAAAATCTAACAAATATAGGAAACGTAAAGTTAAGTCAACAATTGGTATGAATTGGTCTTCACTCATATCGGCATCATACGAGTAGTACCCTACCGTGTCATATTCGTTACAGTGTCTAATATTCCGATGGCTTCAACTTTCAGTTTAGCATATGACTTTTTCTTACAAGTCGTACCTGAGTGTACGACTCGTGTCTTCCATCTATATCCACCTGGGATTTTTGTCCTTCCAAGTCTTGAACACTGGTTTCTATACGACATCCCTATAAAAGTCATACTCAGACTTTTGGCTCGTATACTTTTGACACTTCAATCTTTGAATAGTATCTTAGGTTCCGTTATGCTTACGACTTCTGTGTACGTCTCTTATCCTCACTGTATGGCTTGTATGAATGAGTCGTATCTTTCTTCACTTGGTATTTTGTTTGGGTCTATAATTCTAGAATGCCAAAGATTGGTTGACAAAACTCGTATACTCATCTTACAACTCTTATATATGAGTCGTATCTTACCCTTACTTGGCATTTGTCCCAGATGTTTGCTTCTTTTATGGATACGTTTCCTCCTATGAGTCATTTGTTGAGTATACGACTCATGAGATAACTCGTATCTTGATCAATTTTAGTCTTTTTCTTTTATTTTTATTCAAACATTGTTGTAGACCTATTTTACCTACAATATACACAAAAATGCATCATATTTAACAAATTACCCTAAGTTCAAGCATAAATTCACGGTTTAAAGCATCAAAAGTATCGTGTTTCCACATCACATCAACACCCTCAGCTTAAACTTTTATATGTCCTCAGGCAAACAAAGCCAAATAAGTATTCTTTAATATTGAGACGATGTTTAAACAACAAGTTCTCAAGCAACCCATGGCATTGCTTTTGAACTTAATTTCAATTTTGTTGTTCTCCCCGTTAATTCTAACTTTAAAAACTCAACTGTGTATAACAATTTAGCACATATAAAAACATGAGGGAATCTGATGGTGGAATTACATTAGCAATAGACACTTGGTCATAGACACAGATTACATTTATAAACATTTTAGCAACCTAGCAGTATAACCCATGTGTGCTCACAGTCAAATAAATCCCATTCACTCTCCTTTTGGATAAATCATTCTACTCAGGGATCTAACAAATGACTCTCTAACTCATAAAGAAGTAACACCAGTGTACATACATACCATAGGCTTGCCCTTGTGCTCTTTTCAGGCAGTTGCAATACGATCACTATAGGACTTTGTTCAGCTTGTAATGAAGGCTTGAGGGTTGGTATGTACATATGGACATTTAAAGTAACTAACCCTCCTTGGCACTACACTAACTTTTGGGGTCCACACTTAACCAATTTTTTACTTTATTTATTTCTATCCTTTTTTTTTACTTTTTATTTTGAAGCATATTTAGGTTGGGTACGGTCTTCTAGTCCTTCTTTTTATAAATTTTTCTCAAAATTTCTTTTCTTTTTCTACCACACTTAGCCTTACTTTCTTTTCTCTTATTTTGCCTTTATTTGTACCTATGTCACATCATGTACCCCTATGATCCACCCTCAACTTAGGTGATTTGCCTGAGTTGAAGTGTACAATATCCAAGGAGATATAGGGCCAAAATAGGTTCATTGTAATACAAATGAGAAGGTGATAGGTGTAACAAGAAAAATAGGTGTATAAGCTTAAAATTAAGATCAAGGGATATCATTCACGCATGGAAGGTCAATTTGGCTAAAAGTGGACTAATATAAAAAATGGCCTATGATCCTTTCCTACCTAACTATCCTAGACCCAGGTAAAAGCAATCGGGAAAGTTCTAGGTTCTAACACACCAGGAACTCAGTATATCTCACACGCATCTGCACAGGGATACGGCTATATTACTAAGTAATAGTTATCCAACTATGCAACTATTTTGTCCCTCACTATTCTATTCTTAATCCTAATACCATTTTCAAATTCACAACCCATCTCACACAAGTATACCAATCACGCAATTAAACACCAAAATTTTTGTGAGGGGTCACTTTTTCAACACAATTTTCATTAAAACATCAAATTTAGCCTAACATCCATAAGTCAAATTACCCTTATCAAAAACATAAAAATAGAATTTTTTTTATTACAAATGACATTTTTTCAAAATCATCAACAGAAATAATCAATCCGCTGCCATAAGCGCGTTGATCTACTCCCTATCTTAGCTGTCTGCATCAAACCTATAAGTCATAACAGACTTTTAGTTTTTAGCTACTCTTAATTTTTTGGAATAACCCCCACTCCCAACTAAAAATTATTGCATTGTCCCCAGTGCTACAAAAATAAAAATAGAGTGGGGATAAAAGGTATACCTAGTTGCTCACAGCGCCAGTGCATCATATTCGTATGTGGGCCCATAGATTGGGTCCTACTCTTCTCAGCTACTGACCCATCAACCGAGACTGAATTAATAGTATATGGGGGCATAACATCAACCCCTGCAGCATCAACAACCAAAGCTCTCAATCTACCAGCTTCTATGGCTTTTTCGTGGACCCTAGTCTCATGGTCCCATTCATCCCAAATACTCTCAGCATGGTCTATCTTTTTAATTGCTCAGTCTTCTTTCCCCCTTATCTTTTTTTCTCTTTTTTCTTCCTTTGTCTCCTTAATTCTGTACTCTGGGATGGCCTAAATATTCAGTATATAGAGAGTGGGCATCACTGTCTCAACCACTAGTTCTAAAATAATCGATAGATCATATAGCTCATATACCATCTTCTTAATCTCTACCATCTCTGTCTGTAGCTCTATAACATCAGGCATCTATCCGTTTCTCAACTATCGAGTCATCCTCGACTCAAAAGTATCTAATCAGGTCAAGAATTGCCTATCCTACTGCTCAAAATAAGAATCCATCCATGACCATATACCACCCTTCATGTGGCCCAGTTTAGCCTAAAATGTGGATAACCTAGTCATAACCTCTATCCAGAGAACCTGTAAAATTAGCATAACACCAGGTAGAATACCTTAAGGTCTTTATGACATGAATTACACTGGTGGTGGGGCACTAGTAGTACCCACTATCTACATGTGTGCCCGCTGTCTATTCTCATGCCTCTGTATCCTCAAATATAGAAGAGGAGTTTGTTTGATCATTTTAAGGGAACAATCCCGCCATAACATCGTTTGTCTATTTCATAGGTCAGGCAAAAAGGTTGGCAGCATATGTTATCAAATTAATATCAAAATTTCTCCATGCCTCGATTATCTCATCAATCCCAACTAGTTATAGAACTCCCGCAGCAAGATAAATATGAGTAATCATATAGGGGTAGGCCAGCAATGCCTTTTGATCCCCTACTACCCTATCTCATAGTTCCAAAGAAAAACTCACCAACATTGAACTTATAATCATCTATGAAACCAAATATCATGGCTTCTCAGACTGGGATCAATACGTCATCTCCTATAGTAAGGTACAGCCGATGTCGAGCCAACGTCCACCATGATTTTCCCTCAAAGTTCAGGTTACTCTTCTTAATCTTCTGGGATACCACCTTGAGGCCTCCTACTACCCAAAAAATATTTTTTCTATGTGTGGCAATTTGTTCTGCAATCTATCTAAATATCACCATCTTGTCATCCGAACCCAATGACCTCTGTGTAATTTTTCTCATCTCCATCATCTGGTAATCCATCTCTTCTATGTTGACCAGATCTTGGTACTCTAGTATATATAAAAATCTCCCAATTGTATGGGGAGATATATTTACCCAAATACCTCAAAACATTAGTGACTCAATTGGATCACCACTCTTCCATAATTGACGTTGGGGATATGGCCTCTGAAGTTCTCCTTTATATGCAGCATAAAATTCATAGACCAGTACTTTACTATATTTTCGTGGTGCCTGTGTCATCCAATCAAACCTATAAAATCTAAAGCACTCCTCAAATGCAATCAATTCTGACATCCCTGTGGTGGTCATTCTTCTCTCCAAATACAACACTCTTTTTATCTTACTAGCTTAAAGCCTAAACAACCTATTATTAAATGTATCCTAAATTTTGGGGTATCCCCATCATTCAATGATGGGCACCGAGGTGGTGGTGAGTGCTAGTGGTGGGTCCTGTTGGGCTATCAGTGACAGTTTATTCATATCTTTTGTATATTCAGCATGCTCAGAATTTACCTTTTCCAAACTAAATTCAACTTTGTCATCACTATCAGCTTCATCATTATCATTATTATTATCTTTGAAAGGTGGTTGAAGTGTGTAGAAAGAAGAGGTAGTTGGATTCTTCCTCCATGGGCCCTTTAGAGGCAACTCGGACTCCTGGGGCAGCACCCTTTTTCCCTTTGCTTTAGCAGCTGCCTTTCATTTTTTTGTAGCTTTATTTGTTGTGGTTCCATCATATATTTCCCCATTTCTTTCAGATGCAGTCTCATATTTGGACTCACTAGATTTCGTGCTAGCAGCTGGTATTAGCTTAGCATTCTTCTTTGTAGCTTGCTTGGATAAGGAAGGGTTCTTTGGAGGCATGTTTCCTTCAAACATTATTAGTAACTACGTAAATAAAATAAAATAAAAATTCAAAATTGAAATTAAATGTGCTTTTTGTTATTCAAGTACGAGTGGTCTATACTGATCGCACCAATCGGGTATGACTCGTATAATCAAGTCGTATATAGTTTAGTGCATGACCTTTGTTAACAGGTCATCTTCCAACTCCTCCTAACCAATCGTACCAAATGGGTACGACTCGTTACTAATAGTCATAAGTTGATCAGAAACATTTATTCTACTTTAAGTCTTCCTAAGTGGGTAAGACTAAGAGTGTACGAGTCATATGGTTTCGATATGACTCATATGGTCGAGTTGTACCCATTCCAGAACTTTAAATTTGTTATGCTTCTATGTTGTCAGTGGGTATGAGTCCTATTATGACTCTCGTACTGGTGGGTACGACTCGTAAGAGGTCCCGTATCCACTGCAACATAGAAGTACAACTTCAAAGTTTGACTCTAATGCAAATTCCAAAAATACCCAAAACTAGCTTCAGTTATAATCATCATTACAACCCACACAAGCATATCAACTCCATTTCTAAACCCTATTTCTCCACCAAGTTCCTATTTTCAACAAAAATAACTAAGCTAGGGCACCCACAAATTAATATTTACATAAAACTTACTCAAACCAAGTTCACAACATCAAACATTACTCATTTCAACTTACCAGGTATAGAAAAGAAGTTTAAGAACTTACTTGGTTCTTAAAAAAGTTAAATTCTTGATTTCGAATCCTATTGAACTAAAATTCGAGTTTAAATCACACAAATTGGTAGATTTGAAGTTTTTGGTAGTTAAATCAAGTTAAATTCATGTTAATTATGCAGATTAATGGTTGAAAATTGGGTGGAAAATAGAGTGTGTAAGTGTAGTTCAATAGGATACCCTTTCCTTTTCTTTTTAATTGAAGGACTGGGTCCGGTCAACACGAGATTAGACCTAATAAGCATGGGTATGAATTGTTCATATGACTCGTACCTAGGCTTATGGGTTTTTTATTTGACTCATATAGCCCTGGGACTTACCTGGGTTTCTGGAGTGGGTACGACTCATAATGACGAATTGTACCTTAAGGGTACAACTCGTTCTGAGAATCGTATCCATTCCAGAAACTTTTTCCTGATTTTGATTTTTCTCCCAGGTCAATACAACTCCTACACATAAGTCGTACCGTATAGATACGACTCGTAAAGAGTCTGTATAACTATTTTTCACCTTCTCTTGGTTTTGTTTGCATTTCTTAGTCCTGCACATTGAACAAGCATATTACCCTATAAATGAAATAAGTACAAAAATATGGGTTTCCTTCCACACAATTCTTGTTTTGACGTCGCAGCACGACGTAATTGCATTGATTACTCAGACTTCATCCAAGTTAATCTCAGCTACTTCATTCACTTCTTCTATATTTCCCATATAGTGTTTTACTTTTTGTCTATTTACCTTGAATAGGATATCACCATACCTCTTAAGTTCTAAATCACCATAGGGATAAACCTTTACAACCATAAATGGACCATGCCACCTCGACCTTAGCTTACCTAGAAACAAATGAAGCTTAGAGTTGTATAGTAGCACCTGGTCACCTTTCTCAAACATCCTTTTATCAATCTTGTGGTCATGCTGCAACTTCATCTTCTCTTTGTAAAGTGCTGAACTTTCATATGCTCAGAGCAGAAATTCATCCAACTCATTGATGCTATTCAGCTTTGACTTTTTTCCATCCTTCCATTCTAGATTCAGCTTCTTTAATGCCTATAGTGATTTATGTTCAAGCTCAATTGGTAAATGGAAAGATTCATATACAAAATGATAAGGTGAAGCACCTATGGGAGTCTTGTAAACCATACAGTAAGCCCACGATGCATCATCTAACTTTCTTACCCAGTTAGTCCTATTGGCATTGACAATCTTCACCAATATGGACTTGATTTCTTTATTAGATACTTCAACTTGTCCACTAGTCTGCGGATAATAGGGTGTTCCCACCCTATGTTTCACTCCATATTTTTTAAATAGACTTTTGAATAGGTAGTTACAAAAATATGACCCACTGTCACTAATGATAGCACGTGGCATACCAAATCGAGAAAAGATGTTTTTTCTTACAAATGTCATGACACTACGAGTTTCATTATTAGGAAGCGCAATTATTTCCACCCATTTCAACACATAGTCTACAGCTACAAGTATGTATTTCATGCCATACGAACTCATGAAAAGTCCCATGAAATCTATGCCCCATACATCAAACAGTTCTAATTCTAAAATAGGAGTCATAGGCAGTCCATGTTTTTTAGAAATAGTACCTTGTCATAGACATTAATCACAAGCAGACACAAAATCATGAGCATATTTGTATATGGTTGGCCAATAGTAGTTGCATTGTAGTATTTTTTGAGTTGTGTGGGCCCTTCTATGATGACCCCCAACTAGCGATAAATGACATACTTCAATTATGCTCATCATATTTACCTCAGGTATGAATCTGCGAATAATTCCATCTGCATAAATTTTAAATAAGTAAGGTTCATCCCAGAAAAATTTTCTTACCTCATGAACTTCTTTCTTTGCTAATATGAAAGATCTTCTCGAACTGAATCATTGGCAAAGTAATTTGCATAGTCTGCAAACCATGGGATTAGATATTGGGAAGATGCTATATCTGCTCGTCTGACTATCATCAATCTCTAACCCAGTAGCAACCTTCTGTATAGAACCCAGTAGCAACCTTCTGTATAGCTTTCTCCTCTAGTCTAGACAGGTAATCCATATCTTGATTTTTATGCCTTTTCTGTCCTTCACCTCAAAGCCAAATTCTTACAATAATAGTACCCACCGAATAATTCTAAGCTTAGCATATTTTTAGCCATTAGGTACTGCAATGTTGATTTATCAGTGTGTATAATCACCTTTATCCCAATCTAGTAATATCTAAATTTTTCAATGGCAAAAACCATTGCCATTAACTTATAATACCCTGTACTTTTTCCTAGCTAATTTCATCTCAAGAATGTCTAGTATTAGATTCTAAATTGAATTATGGTTATTCCATGATGAATTTTCAAGATTTTTACTTTTTGTAATATGGGAAATTCAATAATCTTTCCATCGATATAAGATTCGCCCAAATCTGATAATCGGGTCAGAAGTTACAACAATTTCAAGTTCCCATCATAAAATAGCGCCATATTGGTCAGTGGCACACCGCACCACAAGCTAAAATGGAAATTTTCTTTTTCCAGTTTCTTAGTGCGATTTCCTCCACATCGCGCCAAAGTTCTAGGTAGCAAAAGAAAGGGCAACGTGATGGATCCGCGTTGCACCATCCCTCAGTTTCCTAATTGTCAAATTCCAGTGACACAATGCATTAGCACCACATTGCGACAGGGGTTCAATTCGGGAAAATTTACTAAAACTACAAGATGCACCCAAGGGTTAAAAAGGTCAATTTCCTACCCCTATTTAAACCCAATAACAGGTGATTTATCCATTCTTCACCCAAAATATACTAGTTTCTCTCAAGTGTCTCTCAAAAACAACCTAGGGCTTTCATAGAAGATTCAGAATCAAGAATTTCCTCCATCAATCTTCACGAAATTACGAACCAAGGTATGCATATTGTTCATTCATGGACTCTTTCATCCATGACTCCCAATAATCTCTTTTCTAAAGTCCAGATTTTTTATTTTCTTTATGAACTTCATGTTGGATTTATTTTGTTTATGTTGAGAATGATCAATTGAATTCAAATCCATGTTGGGTGACTAATGTTATGTGGAATTGATTTGTATAGATGTATATTCATGTGAACCTATGATTAAACCCTAGGATAATGAAATTAGATGTTGAATCATGATGTGTACTTGTTGAATAATGGTGTCTACATATATTATGCCTATTATGTGTTTGATTAAATGCCTAGATAAAGGAAAAGTGCCAAACTAGTATGATACCATGAAATCCCTATGTATGTACAAGTTATGCCTATCATATGTTTTGATGAAATATTTTTATAAATGTATTATGGATTTATGATGTTAGTTATATGTTCAAGCAATTTATGCTTGGTTAGTTTCCTTTCATTGAGTCCTGGGAGTACTCGTACCTGAAATATTAGTTATGTGCCTAAAGCCATGTCATGTTTTCACGATACTCTCAGTCAAGCTATGAATCCTTAGACTTCAGACAGTCTTATGACTCAGGAAATTTCCATGATCTCATGAACTCAGTCAGTTGTCATATATCAGTATTATTCCGTCAATCAACAAAATTTAGTGACTCAACCCATGTTTAGTTCAGTAAATCATGTTCAGAGTCTATTCATATAGGAGTCGGAATTAGCACCGAGTAAACCCAAGGATGGGAACACACACTATCAAATGAGGGTGTGAGTCTTAGAAGTCATCCCTGCATTTCAGAACTATGTAACCAGCATAGGTTGAGACATCAACACTTTCCGATGAGGGTTGATGAGGTGTATAAGCACTGTCAGATAAGGGCCTCACCATTCTATTTTGGGGATACTATCAGATGAGGGTCACCCACAGCTTGTCCTTACCAATGGTGTGGTATTGACACCCTTTCCAATTAGGGTTACAAGATTGGACCCCAACTCAGCCATAATGGCATATTAGGGGCATGTCGATTAGATAACTACTTCCCATAGTTTTATGTTACAGAATCAAGACTGTCAAATACAATCAATCAGTCTCAGTAATAGAACTCAGATAGTTTTTCAAATTTCAAGATTGACAGATATAGTCAACTCAGATACATTACGAAACTCAAATAGTTCCATCAGATTTAAGACTATCAGATACAGTCACTCATGTTATCAATCATATTCAGATTCAGTAATAATGTTATCAGCGTATTAGTGTCAAGTTGTTATGTCTCATGCATATAATCTCATGCTCATAATAGTTAGTCAGTTATTATTACTGTTCATGCATATGAAACTCATACATTCAGCCTACTTTACATGCATACCATTACATTCAAAGTACTAACGCATTTGTGCTATGGTGTCTTATACCATCGGTTCAGAGGCACGAGCTCTAGAGCAATAGTAGATTCCAGATTTCCACAGACAGAGTTAGAAGTGAGTCCTCATCTTTTGAGGACATAATTATTTTCCTATTATCTCATTAATCAGTTTATTAGTTGGATTTAGTTGGGGACATGTCCCATCAACTCCTTACTTAGACAATTCAATCAGTTAGAGGCTTTCTAGACTATCATGTTTCATACTTCAGTATGTTCAGTTTTGTTTTGGGTATTCTATAACCCCAAATAGATGTTATATCATTCAGATCATTTTCAGTATTGAAACTTATGGTCTTTCAATTCATGTTTCTGCATTATAAAGTATTTTATGAATTATACAGGTACAGATATCTTTTATGGGTTAGCTTGTGGTCCTTCGAGGTCATGAGCATCGTGTAGCATTTTGGGTACCAAATTTGGGGCATTACATAACTCTTGCTCCATCACGGTATAGTTCTTTTGAGCAGGATTTAGTTCCTTACTAGCATAGTAGATGGGATGAAGGATCATTTATTTTCGTTGGCCTAATACAACCCCTAAAGCCAATCCACTTGAATCACACATAATCTCAAAAGGTGAATCGAGATATACAACGATTAGAGTTGTCACCAACTTCTCTTTTAGGCTTTCAAAAGCCTCCTTACATATATCATCAAAATTAATTTTACCTCTTTATCAAGAATCTTTCAAAGAGGATTAGCAATCTTTGAGAAGTCCTTTATAAATCGCCTATAAAAAAACTGTATTTCCTAGAAAACTCTGAATCCCCTTCATAGAAATTAGGTAAGGTTATTTCTTAATCACCTCAATCTTTGTTCGATAAACCTATATGCCTCTCTTTGAAATCTTTTGCCCAAGCATAATTCCTCCTTTGATCATAAAATGGCACTTTTCCCAATCAAGTACTAAGTTGCATTCTTCACACTTTTGTAGAGCATTTGCTAAGTTCTTTAGGCAATCTTCAAAAGAATTACCAACAACTAAAAAATCATCCATAAAAACTTCAATGGTGTCTTTGACCATAGCAGAGAAAATAGACATCATACATCTCTAAAATTCGGCTGGGGCATTTATAGCCCAAATGGCATTCGCTTGAATGCAAAGGTCCCATAAGGACATGTAAAAGTAGTATTCTCTTGGTCCTCGGGTGCAATAGTGATCTGATTGTAGACTGAGTATCCATCAAGAAAATAATACCATCCTCTACTTGTTAACCTGTCTAACATCTGATCCATGAAAGGCATGGAAAAATGGTCCATTTGAGTCTATGCATTCAATTTTCTATAGTCCATACACACTCTCCATCCAGTGATTGTCCTTAGAGGTACTAGATCATTCTTCTCACTAGGCACCACAGTAATTTCACTTTTCTTCAAAAAGCATTGTACCAGACTGACCCACTTGCTATCAGCAATAGGATACACTACACCAGCATCCA
Organism: Capsicum baccatum var. pendulum; assembly: GCA_030864225.1. NCBI lineage: Eukaryota > Viridiplantae > Streptophyta > Magnoliopsida > Solanales > Solanaceae > Capsicum > Capsicum baccatum. The sequence continues at coordinate 144,756,357 of CM061553.1, read as the reverse complement.
ACCACTTGATTATTTTCTTATTCACCACCTTCTGCATAGGAGGATTGAGTCAAAACTGATGTTCAATATATGGAACACAATTTGGTTTAAGTTTTATTTTGTGAATATACGAACAAGGCAAAATACCCACAATATTTGCAATTGGCCATCTAATGGCCCTCTTGAATCTCTGCAATACTGAGAATAATGCTTCAACTTCTGACTGTCTTAGATCAGCTGTAATAATAACCAACAAAGTATTGTTGTCCCCTAAAAATACATATTGAAAATGAGATAGGAGGGCCTTCAACTCTAACACCGGTGGTTTCTCAATGGATGGGCGAGTAGATGGAGTAGTTCTATTCTTCAAGTCTAAATCAAGCTTCTTTAATGCAAAATTATAACCACTCCCATACAGTGCACTTACTAGTTCCTCAGACTTCTCGATACTATAAGAGTTAAAATTCATGATCACAGCTGCAAAAGCTTTGACACCTAGTCTCTCTTCAATACGAACAATTGTATCAGAACCATCATCTCATAGAGTAACTACATTAACATCATGGAATAAATCTATCTCCTCATCATATACATCAATCACAGATACCACTGTTAATTCATCGAATGCTTCATAGATTTGGATACATTGGATGTCACTTGTTCATCATTGAGTCACAGCATCAGATGTCTTTTCCCCGGATCAATTAGCATCCTACTTGTAGCCAAAAATGGTCTTTCCAAAATAATTAGGACCAAGAAGTACACTTCACAATCTAATATAACAAAATCAGCAGAAAATATAAAAGAAGACACTTTTACTAAAATGTCATAAAGGATACCAATAAGCTTCTTTACTGTTTTGTTACCTATCACTAGTCTCATGGTAGTTGGTTTGGGAGCTCCCAACCGCAATTGCTTGAATACGACAAATGACATGAGGTTAATGCTAGCCCCCAAGTCATATAATGCTCGAGTGAAGTTGAAAGACCTAATAGTGCAAGTTATTATGAAAGATCCAGGGTCCTCCTTCTTCTTCACCAAAGATCTAGTAACTACAGGACTGGAATGATGAATATTATTGATTGGTTCATAACTGATTGACCTTTTCTTGATGATCAAATACTTCATGAATTTTGCATATCCTGGCATCTTCTCCAATACCTCTACAAGCGGTATATTGACAGTCAACTCTTTTAACATAGACAAAAAAAATTATTCTTACCATCTTTTTTCTTTTTCATTCTTTGTGTATAGGGAGGAAGGGGTCTTGGAATGGGCTTTAGCACAGGCTCTATAGACTTCTCTTCTCCTCCATTCTATTTACTACCACTCCCAATATTAACCAACTCATCCTTACTCTTCTACTCATCAACTATGGGTATAAGTGGGTCTAAAGTAACCTTACCACTCTGAGTGGTAATGGCATAGAATTGACTATTATTTCTGGGATTTACCACTATATTACTAGAAGAGTGCCAGGTTGTCTCTAATTCATTGTAGCTAACATCTGACCAAATTATTGCTCCACTTGCTTAATTGTTATAGCATGTAACTTAACTTTCTGGTTTAATCCTAACAGATCATCTTTGATATCCTTCAGGCAGTTCTCTTGACTTTCTTGCCTTTTGACCAGCTTAGACAAAAGGGTCTCCATTTTGGACATTGTATCTCGACTACCTGGTGGGATATACTTGTCACTCTTCTCTTTATAGTCATATTTACGTTGCCAATCACCATCTCTGTCTCTACTTCTATCTCTATATCTTTCATTATAATTGCCCCAACCTTGATTCTCTTTCCCTAGGGCTCGAAAATCCACCAATCTATGATTAAGATACTTTGCCACTTCTTCAAATTCGATCTCGAATGGTTCAAAAGTACACCTTTGTGCCATAAATACATTCACCTTTTCAGCACTCATTGATGTGAATTATTTCATAAGCAACTTGATATCTGTATGAAGTTGTGTAACCTCTTGTGCTACCATGTCATTCATTGATCCATAAGTATTTGTTGCTCCAATAGCATATATACCACCACCATGTTTTGAATCTCGAGTATACCATCCTTGTTGGTAACTGTGATATCATCTAGCATTTTTTGTGCAGCTTCCTAATGAAGTTGTATAAATGCTCCTTTGAAATAGTATCTATCATAGCTTGTGAACTATCATTCAATAATCGATAGAAAATCTCAAATAAGTTAGATTCTCTGATTCTATGATTTGGTACCATGCTCAGCTTCTTCTTGAATCGAAACCACACCTCATACATAGACTATACAGGTAGCTGTCTGAAATTGTAAATTTCATCCTTCAATTATAACATCCATTTAGGAGGAAAGAATCTTCTCAGAAACTATGTCTTTAACTCGTGCCAATGGTGATTGATACTCTTAGAAGTTCCCCTAACCATAGTGATGTTTCACCTTTCAAAGAGAATTGGAACAACCTCAATCTTAATGCTTCCTAATTAACCGCTAGAATATTATAGTTTTTGTTGATCCCGAGAAAATTTGTAAGGTGCATATTTGCGTCATCCTTCACTGAAGCCAAAAATACACCCTTCAGATTCAACAATTGGATCAAAGAACTTATGATATTAAACTTCACATTAAGAGCTAAAGCAGGAGGAACAATGGCTCCAGACTCAGTAGGTTCAACATAACCCAGATCTTCATCATCTTTCTCATATGGGTCTAAGTGTTGATATGCCAAAATAAATGGAGCTTTGCCTCTCTGAACTCGGTGATCAACAACCTATATCGGCCTTACTAGTCCACCTTGTTGAGTTACTGCCGCCTCTACAGCAAGTCTGGCCTCTTCTACTTCTCTAAGTTCTTGCTCCAATAGTTATTATCTCTGTAAGTCTGCAATATTCTGTGGATATAAAGGACCACGCGGGAGTGCCGCATTTGGATTCGTAGGTGGGGGATCTTAAACTCCTTCATGAACTTTTCCTGACATCCTTCTTGGCGTTTGAAGGATTTTCTCTAGTTTTGGATCAAAAGGGAGTAAGGGATTGCCTCTACTCCTAGTACTTGGCATACACTAGCGTATTTCAAAGAAAGAATAAAAATTAAAAGCCATGAACTTCACCAATTCAATTAACTACTCAAACTGTCTTCCCCGACAACGACGTCAAAATTTATGTCACCTAAAACTACACTTCTCTCATAATTATAATGCCATCAATTACAAATATAATAACCCAACTAAGTTGGGGTAGATACCATAGGGAAAATGTGAATACTTTCTTGGCTTGATATAATCCACAAGCAGTACAGGAAAGTAAATGGGTGGATTTGTAGTATCAATTGTAAGTAGTAACCAAATTTTGAGTGCTTTTGAGTTGTAACCAATAAGAGACGAACACTAGGTTTGTGTTCCCCCTGGATTCTCAACTCCGTAAATTTCTCGTGATCAACCCAACTATTTTGTTGTTATGCATGAAAAGTTTACAAGATAGCTATTATCAACTATCGGGTAAGCTAGAAGATAAATTTCACTCTTTAACAGGTAAGTCTCAGGCTGTCTCCTTCTTTCCCCTTGTTAAGACCTCGGTTCACCCATTTGGGTAAGATTGAGTGATTAGATGATATGACGGGAACTAAAAGGTGGAGATAAATCCTAAATCACTATCCTAATCTTCTTTTCCCAATAGCAAGCTCCATGTTAGGGATGGATGCAAATACAGGCTATCTCAAGATACTGCAGATACTTGAGATTAATTATTATGAAAAAGATTAATATACATACAGAAACCCTAGAATAATTAAATCTCACACTTCCTCTACGTAGCTAATCCACAAAGGTTCCCGCAACCCTAGTAGAAGAGATTAGCCGCTCATGTTTGTGAAAGAAACCATGATTATCAATGATAAACACATAAAATCAATTGCATAAGAATAAGAAGATTAAAATCCAAAGTCTTTAATTGAATAAACCCTAAAATCTCAAGAACAATTGTGAAAGTATTGTAATAATATGTAAAAACATGTAAAAGAATGTTCAAAAGTGTAACCTAATAAAAGCTAAACCCTAGGGTATTTATAGTATCTCAAAATAACCTTAAAATACTAATAAAAATAGAAATATAAAGTTAAATCGGTAGTCGGTACGACTCGATCTTAACTTGCATCAACATTATACGAGTCGTACCCTGCCTTGTCGTATCTGTTCTAGTGTTTGATCTTCTCATGGCTTCAACTTTCTATTCAGCATACAACTTCTTCTTATGAGTCGTACCTGAGTGTATGGCTCGTGTCTTCTACCCGTATCTACTTGGGACTTTTGTCCTTCTAAGTCTTGAACATTGGTATGTAGTCGATATCCCTATACGAGTCGTACTCAGACTTCTGGCTCGTATACTTTTGACACTTCAATCTTTGAACAACAGCTTAGGTTCCGTTATGTTTATGACTTATCGGTATGTCTCATATCCTCAGTGTACGACTCGTATGAATGAGTCGTATCTTTTCTTCACTTGGTCTTTTGTTTGGGTCTTTGATTCTGGAATGTTGACGATTGGTTAACACAGCCCATATACTCATCTTACGACTCGATATATGATTCGTAACTTTCACTTATCATTTGGCCCTGGTGATTGCTTATTTTATGGGTACACTTCCTCCAATGAGTCGTATATTGAGTATACGACTCATAAGATGACTCGTATATTAATCAATTTTGGTCCTTTTCAGGTTTTTTCTTCTCTTTTCATTCAAATACTGTTGTAGACATATTTTACCTGCAATATACACCAAAGTGTATCATATCTAACAAAACACCCTAAGTTCATGATAAATTCACGATTTTAAGCATCAAAAGTGTCATGTTTCCACGCCACATCACGTATGTTAGCGAAGCCTTGCTAATTTGTACCAAGAGAAAAGCATGTTCTTGAAAATGTTAACTATTATTATTAACTATTTTTCTAGGCTATATTTTGTTTCAAACAAAATATACATTTTAATATGTGAAATACTTATAATTTCTAACTATAGACGACATTGTACATATTTAGACCTGTCAAAATGGGCTTGGCCAATGAGGCCGGCCCAACCCAACCCTTTAATTAAGTGGGGTTGGGCTAAGTTTTTGGAGCTCATTTAGAAACGAGGCTTATAAGCCCAGCCTCATTTGGCCGTCGGCCTCAAAGTCCTAACCCGTTAGCCTCAGAGGCCAGCCCGTGGGCTGGGACATTAAAAATAATTATTAAATATTTTTAAGTTGGCCATCCTTTGGTTGATACTAATTTTTTGAAAGTTCTTAGTGTGTGTTTGAAATGGATGGTAAGCTGCTTTTGGTAGTGAACTTCAAAAAGTTGTTTTTACTCATAATTGTTTAATAGTTGTTGTTTTTGCTTAATGCAACATTCTGTTATTTAAATTTAGGCTCTCTTATGTTATAGTCTTGTTGCTTTTATGTAGATACTTTGTGTATATCTGTATTTATTATATTAACCATATTAGAATTTTCCTATAGAATTTATAGCTAATCATCATTTCTCTGCTTATTACGGTAAATGTCATGAGCTAATTACAATTAAGGAATCATTTGGTGTGAGGTATAAGGGATAAATAGTTTGAGATAAAATGAAGAACTATTTTATCTCATGTTTGGTATGAGGTATTAGTTAATACAGACATTATTTATCGCACCATTAACTTCATAGTGATGAGATAAATTATCTCATATATATGGTGGAATAACTATTCAGAATAACTAATCCCAAGATTAATTATTTTGGGATAACTCTTTGCCAATCAAACGACCTCTAAAGTCATTAGTAAGATGCCTATAACATTAGGGTTGCTTATCGGTTGGATCGGTTGGATAATTATGCTTAGCGGTTCGGCTTATTGGTTATCAATTTTTAAATATACTAATCCACTAGCCACCCAATAAGATAACAGTTGGTTCGGTATCAGATTAACAATTAACAGACGGTTATCGGATGGTGTAACGGATAAATTTAAGAGAGAATAAAATATCGTGCGATTATTGATAGTTCCTCCGTTTCTTCACCGACTAAGTTATTTGTATATTGTGATTGATCTATTTATCAATCTTTTAGGCTTCTTGAGTTTTGTTTGTGTGGTTATTTAATAGGTTAAAACATCGAATCTAATAAGTTTTTTCTTCTAGACCTAAAATGTATGTAGAAATATTTTTAATTATTGGATTGACAGAAAAAAAAATTATAACTTTAATATTATTTGAATTTTTATGTTTTATATCAAACTTTGTAAAGGACACATTTGGGTTGTTTCATTTTTATTGCAGTCCTTTGTGTTGTTAAGAATTATTTATGTTTTGGTTTAAGAAGGAAAGAGGCATCGTTTCCACCCCAAACTATACCCGAAAAGTCGAAGCCACACCTAAACTATACTAGTGACCTATTACACACCTAAACTATAAAAAGTGAAACTATTTACACCCTGTCAGACTACCACCACTTGCATGTGGTGTAGTGTTTTACACGCGCTGCCACATCAGTAAAAAGTATCATTTTTTATAGTAAGGTGTGTAATAGGTCACTTATATAGTTTAGGTGTGGATTCGACTTTTCGACTATAGTTCAGGATGGAAACGATGCCTTTTTCCTTAATGTTTTTAGCCGTTTAGTTTTATTATTTAATAGGCTGGACGCCCCTAAAATAAGTGTAACACACGCGCCTTAGAATGGGGGTCACGGGGAGGTAATAATATCACTTTTATATAGTTAAGGTGTGTAATAGGTCACTTATATAATTTAGGTGTGAATTAGACTTTTCTTGTATAGTATGGGGTTGAAATGATGCCTTTTCCCGTTTAAGAATTAATTTCAGATTTTCTTTACATTTTAGATAGTCTGATTGAACTTTATGGTTAGATATCACAAGAAGTGGCATGTTATTTTCTAAACTAAGAAGTGAATAGAATAATAAATGGAGTTTTATATGATGGATTGATAAAAGATACTTATATATCTAAGGGTAAAAATATAACTATAATAATTCTTAATGGGTTAACAGTTTACCCGATAAGAAAATTGAGTAATCCATCTCCGCACCAATAAGCCATTAATCATAAAATTTTGATCCATTCTCCAACCATTAATCTAATAACCCATTACCAATTAGCCAATAAACTAATTTTGCGGTTGGGTTAACGGTTACGATTCGGTTTTGAACAACCCTATATAGCATGCTAAAAACTAGTATGAGATATATTAAAGTGAAACCATAAAAGTTGGTAATTGTTTGGTACTTACAATATTTTCGTTTATCATATTTCGGATTGCTTTTATTTTTCTAAAGGGTCAACCTGTCCCGACCCTTGGCCTGCTTAGAGATGGGTTGGACCACTATTTTAAAGCCCTTTAGTTAAAAGGGCTAGCTCGTCCTAACCCATTTAATTCTCTAAACCTCTAAAATTGGATTAGATTGGGTTGGGTCAGCCCATTTTAACAGCTCTACTCATATTCGCATTTAAATTATGTATCATTGAAAATTAAAAAGAAAGAAAATTGTCAAGTATTATTTGATATATGAATAGTACGATATAAAAAAAAAATGATTGCCTGCATATACGGAGTATAAGGAGTCGTACGATAAGGTGTATGCAGTAGAGTTGAATTCTTTTATTTTTCTGCAGTACGCAACGTAATTAATCCTTTGTATATTGTACGCAATCAATTGATTTTATCATATTGCAACATGGGATACACGTTCGAAAACAAGCGTCGACTATAAAAAACTACCCATAGTAGTTAACAGAAGGAAAATCAGACGCCACAGCAACTTAAATGCTCATTGCGCATGATCTTTTTTCTTTTTCTTTGATTCACAATAACATTCTTTTAGGGGTCGTTTGATTGGAAAACAAATTGTTCTGGAATTAGTTTTACTGAAATAAGTTATCTTGATATTATTTTTTAAGTGACTTTTGATTTATGGTACTAAAAATAATAGTCGTTGCATTTTTTCTAAAAATAGATAGTTTGTTAAAAAAATATCCTTCGCCTTATTTAGCTTAATATTTCATGTAAAATTACTTATTTTGTCCTCAATTCTATAAAATGTTGATAATCCCATTTTTTGAAAAAGAAGATTTATCATCAAAAATGCGAAAAAGAATTACTCTCATCTTACATTATTTAGTATCATTAATATTTGAAAAATTGAATTGTATTTTTAAAATAAATTAAATTTTCAAACATGTTTAACTATATACAAAAAATAATTTTTTATTTAGTAATTAAGCATGTATAAGTTAGAAAGGGAATGTCAAAATACTTTAATTACTTGTCCATGATAAATTTGTCAGGAAAATAAAAATTTGAAGTAAGATTAATAACTACAAAATACAAAGACAATAAATCCTTGAATCAATTTTGAATTTGATTGTATGAATAGTTAAACTCATATAATTGTTCAAATTTACTAAAATGAAAGAAAGATTGTAGAGTAATTAAAAATTAAATTAAGAATAAAATTATCAAAAAAAATTCATTGAAGGACAATCAAAATCTCACGTTCTATCTTATATATAGTAGTAAGGTAATATATATATATATATATATATATATATATATATATATATATATATATAAAGTGATAATTAAAAGATTTAGAGGATAATTTTGTTATTTATGACTTTATTCCAAGGTAAATTATGGTGTGATTATTTATACCACCCTTAGGTGGGATAACTTATCTCGGTACCATTTGTTAATCCAGAATAAGTTATTTCAAATTTGACAACCAAACATAGCATCAAAATTTTTTATCCCGGGATTATTATTTTATGGAAAAATACCGAATTATCCCCTATTGGACTTTTATTACCACTTAAAGACTAATTTTTAATTAATTACAATTCATAGCCCCCTCTTGCCTATTAATTATTCCTAATTACAATTTATAGTCTTTCTCATATATTTTCTCTCTTTTTCTATTTTCTATTATTCTCTTCTTCTTTTTCCTTTTTCAATTTTTTTTTCCTTCAATTTTTCTTTTCCTTTTTTTTTTTGTTGCTTTCTCTTTATTTTTTAATTTTTCACTTTTCACTTTTTTATTTTTATTTTTTAATTCATTTTTTTCTTTTTCTTTTTTTCCTTTTCATTTTTCTCCTCTTTTTTCTTCTTTTTTTTTTTTTGTATTTTTTCTCCTTTTTTTCTTTTCAATTTCTCTCATTCTTTTCATTTGTGCGAACTAGCAAACACAAATACAAGTGTGAATTATAAAATACAAATACAAATACGAACTATAACATACAAATACAAGTGCGAACTATGAAATACAAATTCAAATGCGAACTATAACATATAAATACAAGTGTGAACTATAAAATACAAATACAAATGCGAACTATAACGTATAGATACAAGTGTCAACTATCATTTGTATTTTTTAATTATTGAAAAGGAACGATTGATTTTCTTTCTATGAATACTTGTTTGTATTTATTGATACTAGTTGTATTTATTTATACAAATAAATACAACTCAAATTTTTATACAAATACAATATATATAAATACATATTGTATTTGTATTTGTAAAATCATTTATTTCATTTGTTTGTCATTGTATTTGTATCAAGTGATATTTATTTATTTACAAATATGAATGATAATTTTGATACACAAATACAAAATGGTACATTTGTATCAAATGATACATTACATATTTATATATTTTAGAATCACGAAAATACAATTAATGCACTTACTTGTTTGTATACAAATACAAAATGATAAATTGTACATAATTACGGCTAAATACAATATGCAATCAACTTACAAATACAGATATAAAAAATTTTCTTAAAAATAAAATGGTAATGAAGAAAATAGAATACAAATACAAGTATAATCCAAATATAATCTAAATATACAAACACAATAAAATCATAATATAAATATAATCCAATAATGTAATACGCAATCAATTATAAAATACAAATACAAAATAGTTCTTTAAAATACAAGTATGAATTATATAAAATATAAATGATGGCGCAAACTAACAAATACAAATACAAGTGTGAACTATTAAATATAGATACAAATGTGAACTGTAAAATATAAATACAAGTGTGAACTTTAAAATTCAAATACAGTTGTATCAATAAATACAAAAATATAAATGGTGGTGTGACTACAAATACGATAAACAATTGTGATATTTACGTTATCATCCATGACTTGTGCTCGACTAGTCATATTTTTCGAAAATACAAAAAATATAAAATAGAACAAAAAAATAATAAAGAAAAAAAAATCAAAGAAGAAAAGAAAAGAAGAAAGTGAAATAGAAGTTTGAGAATAAAGAGAGAAAAAAACAAAACGAAAGAAACGAAAAAAATAAAAGTAGAAAAAAATAGAAAAAAGAAGAAAAAACAGAAAAAACACAAAATATATATAAAAAAAAAGATAATGGTAGTATTAAGCAAGAAAATATTCAGTTCAACGAAATAAGCGTGATTGAGATTTTTTTCTTTTTAAAAATATTAAATTCCATTTTTGGCGCGACTAAATATGAATTGTATTCATATTTTATATGGATACATACTACCTGTAAAACCGAATACAACGGGCATAAATCAAATACAACGACTATAAATGATAATTATGTAAAATGTGGCTATGAAAGTTGAGTTTTATAGCAAAATGCTGCTATTTTTTAAAGATACCCTTATTTTATCCCGCAACTATATATTTTAATACCTCACACCAAACGACCCTTAAAAGTAGATTTGGCACAAGTATAAGGTTCAAGAGATCAGAGAAATAATCAGTAACTAATTCCTGGCAGCTATCTCAAATATATACCATCTATCACTTTATCCATTACATATCACCCTAATCAGTAATTAATCCACAATGTAAACTAACATAGAACCAACGAAAACAGGAAGAAAAAGGGATTCACAATGAAATCTTGCTGGACTTTTCCAGCCACCATTTGTATTGCTTGAGAAACAAAGAAGCAAGTCTAATGCCAAAGCATAGTCAATATCGCCAGCACCACTTGTTTTCTGAACTGTAACTACGCAGACATTTTTATTCAACCGTATGACCGAAAACCACCAGCACCCATATCCTGTAGCTTGATATTGCGAATGGAAGTGAAGAGAAATAGTACCCCGAGGATGAAAACTTCACGAATGAGTCCTATTTCAAAGGCTTCATACCCTACACAGTAACATAACAAATTTTCAGCAAGAAAAGCATGTGATGCCACTACCTTTGTTCAATTGCGATGTTGAAATGGGAACTTATGAAGTGTGTCGATGACTAGAAGTAAAAACTTATTATTCTTCAATTTTCAAGATTTGGAAGGGTACTAAATTTCGACACTGAAATAGAATCTTTCTTTTTTAATAACTGTTGCATGGGTTCAGTTTGTGTGCACCTCGACTAATTTCACATCTTCTACCTCCCACGAACGCAAGTAGGGTAACTCTGTCCACCAAAGCTTGGACATGTGGGAAGAAATCACCTAGTATTTTTCCTCTGCTAAGATTGAAACCTGAAATCTGATGATTCTCCACTCATTTCATTAACCATTAAAGCACACCCTTGGATGTTTTTAATAGAATCTTATGAAGTGGTGGAAACATTAAAAAGAGCATTTTTATTCAATTACTAGAGTTTTGGTTCCCATTTTAACTTCGTTTCGCCTTTTTTGGTTTGGTCACTTGAAGTAGATTCAACAGTTAACCTTCTTTTTATTGGTGTGGTCATCTGTCTTCCACCTGTGAATCACAATTTCTCGGGTTTCCTTTCCACCCAAGTCCCATATCTTCAACTTAAGCCAGCCCTACTCAGTTTGATTAGTGCACCTCTACACAGCCTTTTGAATGCAAGAGCACCTTAATCCACTCACCTATCCGCTTTATTCCCTTCAACTTGTTTGCATAAACCCATCTTGATAATCAATTTCCCGTACTACTTTTGGTGCTGGAAAAATCTACCTCCACCGATCTTTATTCCCACTCTCCACTTATTGAAACTCCTAATATGAGTTTGGAACCCCTTTATACCACATCCGATTGTGAGAAATCAGTAGTTGTCACTTCCTCCCGTTTGTATGAGGTAGCATATGGGGATTATGAGAATGGTTATATTACTTAAGTTATAACAGTTATTAAGTGAAACTTTAACTTACTTTTTTTAAAAAGAAGGATAACGCACAATCCGTTATATGGTTTATTACTGTCTGCGTCTTTCCTTTTCATAGTCATGACACTTTTCAAGTCTCTCATAAAATAGTACTCCCTTCGTTTCAAAAAGAATGACCTACTTTGAGTTGACACAAAGTTTAAGAAAATAAAGAACCTTTTGAATCTTGTGGCTTTAGATTAAAGTTGTGTCAAATGTACTAGAATGACCTTTAATCGTGTGTTCCTAAACATGTTAGGGGGAAAGTTGAAATTAAAGTATTGCCAAAAAAGGAAAGGATCATTCTTTTTGAATCGGACTAAAAAGGAAAGCAGGTCATTCTTTTTGAAATAGAGGGAGTATTTAACTGTGAGAAATTTTCTCTGAGCAGGTTTGGACAATCCTTCATGGGTAGATTGCACCTAAATGTACTATAAGAATCTACCCAAAAACAGATGTAAGTACTATATAAAAAATGCTATCAATTCTTGAAAAGTTCAGAGAGTAGAGAGTTTTAAAAGATTGCTGGCTGTGCTAGGATCTGCTACCATGACACAATCAAACATTATGATGTAATGCCTGAGAACACAAGTATAACAAAGTTCAACTTATGATAGAATGCCAAAGGACGTAAGGCTGATAAGCCATTACTCATCTTAAGAATCCATTAAACCCCCAGACAGTACCGTGTCTCTCCAGCATGAAGATAAGCTGAGTGTAGTAAGATCTGTTTAATGGAGGAGAAGGCTAGAATGATATTTCAACTCCGCCTTACATGCCCTTCTTCCACTTTCAGGCTGATGTCTATATCTCTACAAGTAATTTGAACTGATGTTACACAAGAACATTACACTTTTTGCATGAGATGTAGATTATATAGGTATACATACAATTAATTAATAAGAAACTAAGCTCCAATACATGTGAGCTAAAATATCCATCTGAGTGTGCATCCATACCTTGGATACTCTGAACTCATTCACAGCCATTCTGAGATTATCATCAGATAATAGCAACCTTGATAAAGCCCCTGTGCTCAACCTGTAAAAAATGTTCAGCAAAATAAACTTACCCTGCTTCCCTAATGACAGTATAAGGATTAAGGGATCTATGCAGGAAGCCTAACTTGTTAAACTGCATCAGCCAGTAAGATGAAACAAGGATATATGGAATTACTCTATCAAACAGAACAAGTTTGACTAACTTCACAAGAAAATGAAGTTCATCTACACAAACACGTACCCCAACTTCTTTGCGGCATCTGATACTGAACCCTCAACCGCAAAAAGTAGGTCCAATAAAGCTTGCATTCCCTATGGATCAAAGAAGAACGACAACCAAGAAAACATCACTACATTTGGCGGTAAGACGTAATTTATATCAAGGACATGAGAAAAGGAACAACATACCAAAACAAACTTAGAATTGTTTGGTCCAATTTGAGGGCCACAATTTGATCCCCTGATTGTTGATTTAGCAGGAAGAATTTGAAGCAGCTCTTGAGGAGGTGTATATGTTTCAAGATCTAAGTTGTTCCTAACTAGATGAAATTAATAGAAAGTATAAATAAATGGAAGCTTCTAGGCAAAGAGTGCCTCATCAACAATATGCTAAACCTAAAGTACGAGCTTAAAGCCTTGAGCACATCCAAGGATGAAGACCAGTCCATTAACTACTTAAGAAAAAGAAACTTCACAGAAAAACAAAACTTCAAAAGTTTTTCAACTCCCAACCTATGAAAAACGTGTCCAGTTTACATTTTCAGGGTCATCTTGTTATGATATTATTGCAAGGAATGGGACTTGAGTCCCACATTGGTTATATAGGAAACTGATGTGGGGCTTATATAGTCTTGGTCTCTCCCACCTTAATAAGCAAGTTTTTGGGGTGTTGTTCTCCTAAGGTTGTACCAATGGTATCAAAGTCACCCATCACCTTCCGTGCCAACAGAGCCTGGGATGGTGACGCCGCAGCCATCGAGGGCGACAGATGCAAAGAGTGGTGGTTTGTTATGATATTATTGCAAGGAATGAGACTTGAGTCCCACATTGGTTAAATGGGGAACTGGAATCCTATTGGAAAAGAATAGGAATGTAGTAAGTTAGTCCAATTCTTAATTGACAGTGTTAGAATCGAAGTAGGAATAGGAATAATATATAGAATCCTATTGGAAAAGAATTGGAATGTAGTGTCTAGAAATAGGGTCTCAGTGTAATAATATAGATACAACAATTCAATAACATTTCCTGCCATCTTAAGTTACTTGTCCTACTATTACATTGCGTTTTAATGGTATGCTATAAATCTTCCTGTACTCATTTTACACTCATTTTTTCCTAGATGATATTTGTGCAAAAAGGTAGGATAAGGTCTATTGCATACATCCTATCCTCCCCAAACCCCACTTGTAGGGTTATATTACATCGAGTATGTTGTAAAAAAAGAATCTTTTTAGCGAGGGTATATCAGAAACAACCTCTCTACCTCAAAAAGGTAAGGTAAGGTCTACCGCGTACATCTTATACTCCCCAAACCCTCTCATATATTCCTTACAAGTATCAATGCTTCTACAATCTTGGTAAGGAATCAAAGAGCTTTCGCTGCCGGCGGGCAGCTATAATCCATATATGTCACCCATCTGGACAATGATTATGTTAGCAAAAGTTGAATCACCGTGTATCTTCCTGGTGATTATTTTCTATATATGATTTGTGTAGCACCGTGCATTTTTTTGGTGACTACTTTCCCATATATGATTTGCGTAGCATTCGGACTACTTCTCATATTTAATTTGCGCAATATTGTGCATCTTTTCGGACTACTTTCTCATATCTAAGTTGCATAGCACCATGCGTCTTTGCAGTGACTCCTCAAATCTTATTTGCGTAGTTCCATGCATCTTTTCGATGACACCTCAGATCTTATTTGCATAGGGTCGTGTCATCATTCCGAACCTACCCATATAGTTTCTCTTTTTCAATAGGTTTGTGCCATCATTCCGACCATACCCATATAATTTCTCTTTATCAGTCGGGTCGTGCCGTCATTATGACCCGACCAAGAGTCGTGCCGTCATTCTGACCCAACCCATATAATTTTTTCACATATTATGACACTTTTCATCCATCAAATCCAGCGCGTGAACATATTCCGACCAATTTTTCGGTTACTTTATTGTTCAAGATCTACTCATTTCTTAATTTCGAGATGGCCCATATAATTTATATTATTTTTCGGCAAATTTTCAGTGGTAGATCGACTTTTCTTCAACGTTTACTACTTTTCCAACCACTTTTTCAGTTCGTTCCTTTTCAACTGTGATCACTCAGACATCCTGAGCAGTCCTTACCAGTTTTCTTACATATTTCTTCACCAAGTCTCTCACTAATCCTCGTATTAATTACATCCATGACAGGCTTGGTACATATGACTACTGACTTGTATGCACCAGCTTGAGGGGGATTGTTAGAATTGAAGTAGGAACAGGAATAGTATATGGAATCCTATTTGAAAAAGGATTGAAACATAGTGTCTATAAATAGGGTCTCGGTGTAAAAATGTAGATACAACAATTCAATAATATTTTTCTCCTATATTTCTCACAAACAACTAGCAAAGAGACCTAAATAACAGTAGCTGCTTTTTCTTTATCATAGTTCAGTACAACAACATACCTAATGTATTCCCACAAAATGGGATCTCGAGAGGGTAAAGTGTACATAGTTCATACCACTACCTCAAATGAAGTAGAGAGATTATTTCTGATAGACCCCCGGCTCAAGACAAATAACATTTAACAAACAAAAAATATAAAAACAAACAAAAAAATGGGGTAATACACCACTAGATAAAAAAAAAAAACAAGACACCAACAGAGTAATAGTATGAACTATCTATTCGAAATCACAAACATCACCAAAACACCACAAACAAGAAACTACAATGTGCATGCATAACACTATGACTACAGGTACATCAACAAACAAAGAACTCCATCCTACTAGTGAGGACGCACTCCCACCCACTAACCATCTACCCCAATCCATGTCTGCTACATCTTTCTATCAAGGGTCATATCCTCTATAAGTTGCAACTGCTCTATGTCACGCCTAATCACTTTCCTCCAATATTTTTTTGGCATATCTCTACCCCGTATGAAACCATCTAGGCGAGCCTCTCACACCTCCGTACTGGTGCATCTGTGCACCGACTCATCATATGCTCAAACCATCTCAACCTCAATTCCCGCATCTTGTCTTCTACCAAAGTCACTCCCACCTTCTCTCAAATAATATCATTTCTAACCTTATCCCTTCTAGTAAGTTCGCACATCCATCTCAACATCCTCATCTCCGCCACCTTCGACTTTTGGATATGGGAGTTCTTAACTGGCCAACACTCTGCTCCACTACTTAGCTAGTCGAATTGCCACTCTGTAGAACTTACCTTTAAGCTTACGAGGCACCTTCTTATCACACAAGACTCCCGAAGCAAGCCTCCATTTCAAACACCCTGCACCAATACGGTGCATGACATCCTCATCAATCTCTCCATTCCCTTGAATCATAGTTCAGTCAATTGAGAAATTCCCAATGACTAAGGGGTGGTTTCAATTGTAACACGGTTCCTGTACTTCGTTTAATCTATGTATTCCATTATTTTCAACAGCTTTTTCACCATTCATCTCCTGGAAAACCCTCTATTTCTTTTACTGCTTCTTTGTATTCTTAGACAGCGCTGAACTTCAAAAACTTTTAACTCGATTTTCTGGAACCTAAACCATAGAACTCAAGAAACTAAAGCCCAAAAGGTTTATTATCACAAGAGGAGGAACTTTGCTCTTAAACAAGACAATTTCAGAAACAGAGTTTCACGATGCTAGTCTGCCTCAAGATTAGCCGATTAGGAAAATGGACCCATTACACCAATAAAAAGAAATAGATGATCTCTCATAAGTCTCCTCTCTGGTTCCATGTATTAAGTGGGTCTCCCTCTGCTCTAGCTTCCATCTTAAGTGCACAAAACCAACTTTTGTGGGTGTCCTGGCACAACTCTGCTCTCTCTATAGTGCACTCCAAGCTCATCATTTGATACAATCATGCAACCCAAACTCAAAGTGCACAAATATTCTCAATCACAAAAGTCAAAGTTAATAGAGATATAAGATATAATACACAACTGCTTGACTGCTGAAAAACATACTTCATAATTGACACTAGTTTGTCATGGCGTGAGTTTAAGATATTAATTTGACTTAAATAATAAGGCAGTGGTTCTGGAAGAAATATTAAAGTGATGGTTGTATTAGGGAAAGCTTTGGAGTGGTGATGTGGCCTTTGGTTAAAACAGATACGTATCCAAAGAGCCCAGCAAGCAAAAAACTTTTTGAGGTTCCTGTCGCCAAGATTTATTTCGGATAAAGACAGAAGGAGCAACGTGGACAACAAAACAAAAAAGGACAAGAGCGTCAGCGGATTCAGGTGCAAAAAATAAAAAGATTAGCAGACCACAAAAAAATAATACTCCCTCCGTTTAAAAAAGAATGATCTATTTTGACTTGGCACAAAATTTAAAAAAATAAAGAAGACTTTTGAATCTTGTGGCCTTAAATTAAAATTGTGTCAAATGTACCAAAATGTCCTTTAATCTTGTGGTTCTAAACATGTCACGTGAAAACTTGAAATTAAAGTATTGCAAAAAAAAAAACAGGGTTATTTTTTTTTTAAATGAACTAAAAAGAAAAATAGGTCATTCTTTTTTTTAAACGGAGGGAATATCCCTGAAAACACAACCGATACACTTAAAATTTCGCTATATGTGATTTTCAAAAGGAGGCCAAATCACAAAGGTCGAGCTGCCTTAAAGCTTCAACTCCACGGGAACTAGAGAAGACCAAACAACAAGGGCCATACATTTCTGCAAAACCTATTTTTACAACTCAGAGGGATGGCTCTGGCTCAGCGGTAAGCTTGCTTACCGTGGTGTGCCAGGGTCGGGGGTTCGAAACGCCCCTCCAGCGAAGCTGGGGTGAGGGCGCGTAGGTAAGGCCAGGACCGGTCCCCCCCTCCCCGACACCTACGAAGTAGGTATGAACCGGGTCGTCCCCTATTTTTACAACTCAAATTTAGGAAAGGGGATAGGGTGTTGTGTAAGGACTGTAAGGTCATTCCGAGTAAGAATCTTTTGACCCAGCATAGGCTCTTGGTGATGGACTTGGGTATAAAGAAGGACAAGGGTGTGGAGGGTCGACCGAGAATTAAGTAGGGCGGCTTGACGCCAGTGAATGCGCAGGAGATAAGGGAGAAGTTGGCGAGTATGGGGGTGTGGGAGTGTAGGGGAGACGTAGATGGTATGTGGGATAGGGTGGCTAGATGCATCAAGGAGGGAAGTGTGGGTGTGTCTAGGGGCCGGGCCGGTCACCATTGGGGGGATTGGTGGTGGAATGAAAAAGTTAAGAAGAAAGTGGAGACTAAGAAAGGGTGTATGCTAAGTTGGTTGAGAGTAAGAATGAACAAGAGAAACGGGTAAATAGGGAGGAGTTCAAGTTAAAGAGGAAGGAGGCTAAGCTAGCAGTTACGGCTACTAAGACGGCAGCGTTTGAGAGCTTGTATGCGGGGTTAAAGGAGAAAGGAGGAGAAAAAAGGTTGTTTAGGCTGGCTAAGGCGAAGGAGAGAAAGGGTCCTGACCTCGACCAGGTGAAGTGTATTAAGGCGGAGGATGGTAGAGTGTTGGTGGAGGATGCTCACATTAAGAAAAGATGGCAGTCGTATTTTCATAGGCTCTTGAATGATGAAGGGGATAGAGTAATTATGTTAGGGGAGCTGAAGTAATCAGAAGAGTGTCGTGATTTTAGGTATTGTAGACATTTTAAGGTGGAGGAGGTCAAAGAGGCCGTTCGCAGGATGCGAAAGGGTAGGGCGACGGGGCCTGATGAGATTCCCGAGGATTTTTGGAAGTTCGCTGGTGAGGCTGGTTTGAAGTGGTTGATTGATTTATTTAACGGCACTTTCAAGTCAGCGAAAATGCCCGAGGCCTGGCGATGGAGTACTATGATACTTCTGTATAAGAATAAGGGTGACATTCAGAGTTGCAACAACTATAGGGGTATTAAGTTATTGAGTCACACTATGAAGATTTGGGAGAGAGTAGTCGAGTTGAGGTTGAGGAGGATAGTGTCTATTTCGGAGAACTAGTTTGGATTTATGCTCGAGCGCTCGACGACGGAGGCAATTTACCTAGTGCGGAGACTGGAGGAACAGTTCAGGAAAAGGAAGAAGGACTTGCACATGGTGTTTATCGACTTGAAGAAAGCATACAACAAAGTCCCTAGGAAAGTCCTTTGGAGATGCTTGGAGGTGAGTGAGGTCTCGGTGGCGTATATCAGAGCAATCAAGGACATGTATGATGGAGCTAAGACCCAGGTGAGGACGGCGGGAGGCAATTTAGAACATTTCCCTGTCTTGACAGGGTTGCACTAGGGATCTACTCTTAACCCATTTTTGTTTGCGTTGGTTATGGATGTGTTGACGCGGCCGTATCCAAGGAGAGGTGCCTTGGTGTATGTTTTTTGCAGATGATGTGATTTTGATTAATGAGACTCGGGGGGTTATGAATGATAAATTAGAGGTGTAAAGATAGACCCTTGAGTCTAAAAGGTTCAAGTTGAGTAGAAGCAAGACTGAATATTTGGAATGTAAGTTTAATGGCTCGAGGGAGGAAGACGAGGCGGTAGTAAGGTTGGATTCTCAGGCGGTTTGTAAGAAGGATGGTTTTAAGTATCTTGGGTCTATGGGATGGATGAAGTGGAAGCTCGCCTCGGGGGTGTTGTGTGATAAGAAGGTGCCCCTAAAGCATAAAGGAAAATTCTACAGGGTGGCAGTCCGGTCGGCTACGTTGTATGGCGCAGAATGTTGGCCAGTAAAGAACTCTCACATCCAAAAAGTGAAGGTGACGGAAATGAGAATGTTGCGTTGGATATGTGAACTTACTAGGGGTGATAGAGTTCAGAATGAGATTATTCGACAGAAGGTGGGAGTGGCTTCGGTGGAGGATAAGATGCAGGAAGGAAGATTGAGATGGTTTGGGCATGTGATAAGGAGGGGCACGGATGCATCGATTCGTAGGCGTGAGAGGCTTGCTTTGGATGGCTTTAGGAGGGGTAGAGGTAGATCGAAGAAATACTGGAGAGAGGTGATTAGGCGGGACATGGAGCAGTTACAGCTTACTGAGAACATGACTCTAGACTGGAAGATCTGGAGGACACGTATTAGGTTAGAAGGTTAGCGCCAAGTTGGGTAGGTAGGGTAGGGCTTTACTTGGTGGGTGTATTAAACCTGTTTTGGTACCTTGTTGCATGCTGTATTACGATTGCTTACTCTTCTTTGTTTACTATTCCTCTGTTCACTATTCTTTTGTAATTAGCGTATTTATGTATTGTCATCTTTTTGTTTGGAGTTGATTACTATTCCCTGTCTTGAGTTGGGGGTCTATCGGAAACAACCTTGCTACTTCTCCGAAGGTAGTGGTAAGGACTGTGTACATCTTACCTCCCCAGACCTCACTCTGTGGGAATAAACTGGGTTTTTCGTTGTTGTTGTTGTTGTTAAATCTATGACCTCCCTAATCACATGCAACAACTTTACCATAGTTATATCCCATTTTAATTTATTTATCTTACTGCGAGTACGGAGCTGAGCACATCCAGAATATTGGCTGGCACAAGTAAGGAATGGACACATGGTATGCTACGATTAGTGTGTACCCTTAGGACATAGTAGAAATTTCATCAATAATGGTCTATTTCATGTAATCTATAAATAGGTTTTCTCCATCAATCTCAAGGGATCATGTGAAAGCATATAGAAAAGAAGTTTAGCTCATTTTGTTCTATATTCTTGGAAGAAGAATTGTATTTCTCGGCAACTAGCCCGGAAGCTTGACACTGACCCCCAAGGCTGGGGGACACCGGATTTGTTTCCTTTACTTTAAATCCTAGTCCTCCGTATTTGTTTTTACTGCTGATTGTCTTTGTTTAACGTATAAGTCATACACTAATCTGAAAAAGGGTTAAACTAGGACACAAATTTGTGTACTGTTTCTCGAGTAATCAATGGTTGAAAAGTAACTTTAATAAAGAAATATTAACATAAAAATTTAATGTTCAAATTAATCAAGCAAAGTAGAAATTGAAAGGGATGGAATACCTTTAAGAGCCAGCAAGGCTCGCAAACGAGATAAAGCAGAGGCACGATTCATGTGCTGGGATCTATCCTCCACCGCCTAAAAATGAAATAAAATTTCAGTTAAAAAATCGATAAAAAGGGTGATAAGAAATGTAGGATAGCATGAAAGCAAACCTGAGAAACAATCCCAGTTGGGTTATGCTTCAAACGCACAGCAGATTCACGCTTGTTGCGGTGCTGTCCACCAGGACCTGAAGCCTTGAATGTACTCATTTCACACTGCCTCATCAACTCCTCATCCGACATCAACAAGTACTCTTTTCCACCGGTACCCGTATCGACACTTCCATTGCTTTTGTTGAATGCACTGGTGCTGTATTTAGCTGACCCAAATTCTTCAAATTGTACAGAAAAAATTGAGTTGCCAACTGGTCTTGGAATTGGGTATGTGCTAGGAATGGAGATTGAATGGGGACGAGGTGTTAATATGGACATGTTAGTGATACATTTCGGAAGATGCAGAAACGATTTGAAAACGGATCGAACCATATGGATTTCAAAATTAGCGTTTGCTACACTAGCTTTCAGGAGGAAGTAAGGTTGTGCGTGGATTGTTCGGACTTTGGAGATGTAAAAGTAGGTTGTACATGCTACGGTATGGTGCAATACAGTATTTTAAAATTTGGTATGGTAAATTTGATATTCGGTATTTAAAAGATCAATACTATTACCATACTAAATTAGTTCGGTATGGTTCAGTTTCGATATTTTACGGTATAGTAATTCAATAATTATACTTTATTTGATTTCGACTTACATATATTCATATAAAAAACTATAACTTTAAACTTTAAAAATGTTTCAATCATATAATACTAACAACTATTTTTGTCAATCAATTACACAAAAATAACATTTCAATCACGATTAAGTAATCCCAAATGTAAACTCTGAAGAAAATTACCTAAACTTAAGCATAATACTCCTAAATACTCCCCCGTTTAAAAAAGAATAACCTACTTTCCTTTGATCTACTTTCTTTTTTAATCCGTTTCAAAAAGAATGACTCCTTTTCTTTTTTGACAATATTTTAATTTCAACTTTCCACAAGGTATGTTTAGGACCACAAGATTAAAGGACACTTTGGTACATTTGACATAATTTTAATTTAAGGCCACGGGATTCAAAAATATTCTTTATTTTATTAAATTTTGTGTCAAGTCAAAGTAGGTCAGTCTTTTTGAAACGGAGGGAGTAATAAGTTTCCTAAAAAAAATTATTTCTAAATAAAAATTACTTTTATGTTCAATTGGCTAATGAATGATATATAAATATATTTAATAATTTTAAATATAATATAGATAGGTTTTATATATTATTAAAAAACTTTTGTGCGGTATACGGTATTTCGATATTTATTGTATAAATATTAAATACCAAAATAATTTAAAACTCTTACCAAATACCATAAATTCATATCATAGTATAAAAATATTCGATTTCGAAATGGTATTCGGTATAAACCATACCATGCCCACAGAGGCGGACCCCCATGTTATTTTAGGGTGTTCTGGCACCCACTAAACTCGACGTAGAATAGGTATTATTATATAAGAAACACTGAAAATGGTATAAAAATAAAAAAGCACTCACAAAACTAAAACTTGTTTGGGTGCTCTGGCTTTAGGTGGATTTTTCATGTCCAGGTGCTTGAGATCAATTCCCCTTAGCTATGCTACATTTTTGTATAAATTTTTTTGCAACTTTTTAGTTACATTTAATGCGCACACACACACAAGAGCCAAGTACTCTTGTACACTAGTTCACACGCATATGAGTTTGACTTTTTTTGTATTACTTTTTTTTACTTCTTAATTTATTAAATTAAAAGTACTTTTTGAATTTTTTTTAATTACTCAAACCAAAAATTTAAAAACCTTTTGGCCATCTCCACCAAAAATCTTACTCTTCCAAAACTCAAACACCAAATTTTAATGTTGTATTTAAATAGTTATATATTTATATTATGTCATATTAGTAAATTATGTTAAAAAATAATTAAAGTCAAAGACGGAGCCAAAAATTGAAGTCAGTGGGTACTGAATTTAAAGAAATATAAAAAATTAAAAAAATAAATATGTTGTAATGGGGTTCGAACACACGTCCGCAGCAGAAGGGAGACCCTTAATGTTGGTCTATCTACCACTAGGGCAAGCGATCATTTTTGTCAATGGATTCACATTATGTAATCATATACATATATTCAAAATTTAAGTGTAAATATAGAGTTTATGTAAAAGCTAATGGATTTGTCTGAACCCTCGTAGGGTACTGTAGCTCCACCCTTGATTAAAGCACCCACAACCTTAAAATCCTGGGTCCGACACTGCATGCCCACCCATACGTAAAAGAGGATCTTCAAGGGGAAAACATTATGCTGGAAAAGATCCAAATTAGAAATTCTAAAACTTACGCAGGTCTAATTTTAATATTCTAGACTAGCAGACCCAATTTGGATATCATTTCAAATTGGATCTCAGTAAAATTGCTCAACTAAAATTAATTCTAGAGAGAGATATTTATTTATCTAAAATAATGGGCTTTCAAGTAATTTTTAGCCAAAAGAATTATTCCGTCCAAATGCTTAGGCAAGTGCACTCGATGTACAAGTAATACATAATAAAAAAAAATGGTTAAAACTGTCTTTGAACTATCTGAAATAGAGTAAAAATAATCTTTATTTATTTTTTGGCTAATAAATATCCCTCCATTTATTTCTTGGCTCAAAATGTCCTTTTATTTTTTGACTCACAATTACCCCTCACTCTAATGGAATGTCATCCGATAATCCACGTGGATAAAAAAGGTCATCTGACTTATCCATATTATCTGTCAGCATGCAGTATCAGCCTATGTCCGTCCATGTAGAAATGAATTAAACAAAATGCACCACCAATAACATATAAAGATTTCTTATATGTGCAACATGATCAACTTCTAGAATTAGCAGTTTCTTGTGCATCTCAGATACTTTAAGGAATAGAATCCTCTTGAGTTCTCTGACAAATAAAAAACTTGTCAATAAAAAAAATTGAGCTCTAAAATCATAAGTTACTTAAATTAAGTACTTCATAGATGAATATGCTCAGAATCTTACGTAAAGTTGTTTATAGATCCATATTATGCAGGTAACGACCAACACTGTCTAAGATAACTACTTAAGTGAAGGTTCCTTATACCAACACTATATCGACAAATTTAGTTTATTGATAAATATTCTTGGTCTTTACTTATAGATTAAAAAAAATTATTAAGTGACAGTAGTAGCAGTATGATTTTTTAGTCCTAACTAAGATTTATATGTCAATAGAAAATATATACAACATCTAATACTTATTTTTAATAGTAATAGTGGTAACAACAACAATAATAATAAGACATGGGCCGATTATTCGTACTGATAACTTATGTGGATAGACTAGATGACTTTTTGGTATCTATGTAGGTTGTCGGATGACATTCCGCTAGAGAGAGGGATAATTGTGAGCCAAAAAGCAAACAGAGGCGTATTTTTGAGCCAAAAAGCAAACGGATTATATTTTTGCTATATTTCAAATAGTTAAGGGGTAGTTTGACCCTTTTTCGTATATAATATAATTGTAGCTATCAAGCTCATATAGATTTATCGGATTGATTGTCTAATATGAATTAGTACTTCAATTATGTCATAGGTAACAAATAATTTTGGGCGATATGTTTTATTATGATAAATTTAACTAAGAATAAAAAAAAATTATATCAAGGTGACGAAAGAGTTCCAACTGTTATACACTTAACAACAAATAATACAATTAATTAAACGAGATAATATTGTTATACATTATCTCGTATTTATTTTCTTTTCTTTTCAACTCTCATTCCTTAGTTAACTCTTCGTTGGTTGACAGATTCTATAAATTAAACATTACACTTTTTTCTTTTCATTTTTCTGTTGTCAAAATCAAAAGATGTCATAATCTTTGTTCTCGTGTATCGCACGAGAAAGAACAATCAAATAATATATGCTTCTAATATATATCCTTGAAGAGGGAAAAGATCAAGAACTCATGTCAATGTCAACTTTTATGTTTTCTACAAATTATTCAATCAATAACAGTAAGTATTTGGAAAAAATTGAAGGAAAGGTGTCATTTAAGTCTTGAATGAATGATTTGTGACAATGACCAACTTAAAGGGTTAAACATAATAAGGAAACTTGACTAAGTTAATTGTGGACTTGATTAATATTTTAAAAACTTTTTAATCTTTTCAAAAATACAAATCAACCCACACCCTTCTCCTCTCCAAATCATCAACTGTGTCTTTCTTCTCTCTGGATAGTTTCTCCCAACCAACAGTTCTACAAATTTATCCTTTCAATCCCCGGCGATTTCAACTTCCAGCGATAAATAGTTGGGCTTTGAGTTCCTTTTCGACTTCTAACTATCAATCGACATGACAATATTGCTCTCCGGCCATAACAGCTTCGAGTTCTTCATTATCCCTTTTATTCTTTCACAAGTAAAAAAATTATGGCCTTTTTAGTTTTAAATAAAAAGAGGAACTTAAGCCAACTTCTCTTCTAGTATTGGTTAACAATTTCAATATTTGTTGCTTTAATTGAAGTGTGATCTGAATAAAACCCTAATTTCTAGTATTTCTTCTCTTCTCTTTTCGAAGTAAAATATGATTTTTTTTGTTTTTGCATTTTTGAAGTTTGATTTTTGTTGTTTATGTTTGTACAAATAAAACAACGTTGGTGTTTTTGGTGTTGCGCTCATTGTTGGGTTGATTTGTTCTTGTTCTTATTCTTGGTAAAAATGGTGATATTATTGTTGTTCTATTGAACAAAATCATGCTACTATTTTTTTCTGCAACAGATTAACCATAGGATGCAACAGATTAACCTTCTGATGCAACAGATTAACCGTCTGATGGGACAGATTAACCATCTGACATAATAGATTCAACATCTAAGCAACAGTTTTACACTCCGGTGCAACAGATAAATATTTATTGCAATAGCTTTACTATAAGACCCCGCAAAATTCCCCCGTAGTCCGAGCCTTAGAGCGTGTCAAGTGAAGTGTAATTCTGGCCCTAAAAGATTAAGAAGAGACTTCCCAAGTCATTGGTGTTTAAACCATTTAGAATTTTCTCAAATTTGATTTTCTGTCATGTAGAGAATTGAATTAGCTTTCCAAAGATACTAATTTTGTCCAAATCTGGTATCGAGGTGAGAAGTTATGCCCATTTTACCGAGAGTTATCGAAACTGCCCAGGTGCAACAGATGATCTGACAGACCGTCGCGTCTGCGATGGACCATCCCAACCAAGGAAGTAACTCCCTTTTCTGGCCCAAGTGCGATGGCCAAGACGATGTACCGTCAAGGATGTGACGGACTGTCGCTGGGATCGTCGTATTGAGGCAGTGTGGCCTCACCCTGGCCATCATGCGATGGACGATTCGATGGACTATCGAACTTGCAATGGACCATCGCATCGAGGCAGTGTGTCCCATTCCTGGCCAACATGCGACGAACGACTCGACGGACCGTTGCTTCAATCGTTGTAGCCCCTATTCAATGTTTTAACTTGTTTTAACAAGGGGCTTTTGGGTATTTTCCTTTTCAACCCTTATATATATTCCAAATGAACTTGATAGCCTCATTATCTCTCAAAACATCTAAAGGATAGGGTTTCTCCCTCAAGAGCAAATCTAAAACCCTTCTCCAAGAAATCCAAGAACTCACCATGGATTCTACAAATTGAGTAGAGATTTAAGTTCCCCA
This sequence comes from Capsicum baccatum var. pendulum, assembly GCA_030864225.1. Lineage (NCBI taxonomy): Eukaryota > Viridiplantae > Streptophyta > Magnoliopsida > Solanales > Solanaceae > Capsicum > Capsicum baccatum. The sequence continues at coordinate 144,729,214 of CM061553.1, read as the reverse complement.
AGTTTAAGGGTTGCAAGAAACCTCTCTCAAAGGTAAAAAGAAGAGTTTAGAGCAAGCTCGTTCATCCAATTTCATAATCTAAGGTATGTGGGGTTTTGAACAAGGGTAATCCTGTCACCTTTATGCCCAAAAGCTTATTTAAACTACAATTCTCTGTAATTTATGAGATCTTACATGGAATTGAATTGGGTTTTTCACCCATTGTTATTGGTTGCAAGTTTTTGATGTTTCCCTTGAATTGAGAGTCTAATGGCATGATTTTTACATGTTTTCTTGAGAAATTACAACTGGGTCTAAACCCCATGATTTTAATCCTTGAGAAGTTAATAGTTGAAATGTTTGAGATATTAAAGTATATGAGTATGTTGAGATTTTGAGACAAATTGCTGAAGCTTCTAGATTTCTACATGAATTATGAATCCATATGCTATCTATTACGCTTTTGATGAGTTTTAACTTGAGAATGAATTATGGGTTATTGACCCCTACTTGAGATTTGTAATTTTATGAACTCTTATGCTATAAGCACCCATGATTTGAGTATTCTGAGATTATTGAGAAATGTTTTGACCTAATGGTCATTGAGTTTTGAAATCCACTCTACTCCAAGAGATTATAGATTTGATTATTGGGTTCTTATTGAAGCATGAGATTATTCTAAACTGGATTTTCATGAGATGAGCGAGATAAACTAAAGGGAGTAGTATTTAGCACCGGGCGGGTAAGTTACTACGGTTTCTTACCCTAAAACTATGTGCCACCGTAGGTTGGGCCTAAGGTCGAGTTTATGATTATTATTAGGCCTAAGGCTGAGTAGATATTGGGCCTGAGGTCGAGTTTGTTTAGTGATCACTGGACCTAGGTTATACTCCTTGGAAAGAGTATGACGCCTCTCCCCAATGTGAGGTCTCTTCCTTAGGAGGATAAAACGTTGAACTCCATGTAGCTCGCATGGTTTATGTCGGTGAAGAGAAACTCCTTAAACTAAAGTATTTTTACATTGAGATAAGATATTTTCCTTTAAAACTAAAATACTTTCCCTTGATATGAGTATTTTTCCCTAAAGCTTGAAATGAGATATTTTCCTAACGTGAATGAAATGCCTGCAAGTATGTTCCAAAGTTTTGTGATTTCGAATTCCAAGTATTATAGTTCATAAGAGTTATGAGTTCTTGAGAATTGAATAAGTTTTACTCTCCATGAGACATATGCATGAGTTGAAAGTATTGCTTAAAGTTTTCTTTAGCCTTGAGTAATGAGAATAAGAGAAGAGTACAAATTTCAAATCTGAAAGTATAATGACTCACGAGATTGTGTTACATGTTCCATTTTACATGATTCATGAGCTTTACATTTTATACTTATTCAAGCCATGTGAGTCATTACTTATTGCATGTATGATTTGATTAAAGAGTATTGAAATTGTTTTATATAAATGCATGTACCCCCACATACTCATTACATTCCCAAGTTCTGATCTACATATATGTCTATGTTCTACATTGTCTTATAATGTAGGTTCAGGTGCTCAGTCCCAGCCTCGTCAGTGACTTCCGAGTACCTCTATCTATATCTCTACAGTGGTGAGTCCTTATGGTTTGAGGACCTATCATCAGGCATTTCAGTATTTGAGAGACTATGTTATTACTTTTAGTTCATTTCGAGTTAGTTGGGGACCTTTCCCAATGGCTCTCTAGTTCATGGATTAGTAGAGGCTTTGTCAGACTAGTTATCAGATTGTGGTTGTGTTGAGGTTTTTTGGTATTGCTTGGTGATAACGCCCAAACTACAGCTCTCGTAAGAGTGTCAGCGGTCGCTGTCAAATATAGAACCCAACTGGGTTGGGTGTCGAATCCCACAGGGAATAGTTGGTCACTAAGTATTGCAATTATTAGTAGGTTGTTGGTCAAAAATTCTACGGAAAGGAGGGATTTAATTGTGGCGTGAATTAAGAGTATCAAAGTAACGATTGAATGAATTATTTAGTAAGACTTAATCACAGAGAACAATAAGTTAGGGTTATGTCCACTTTATGAGTTCTATGTATCTATTAACTATGAGTAATGCGGAATTCAGACATGCATGCACTTATAGAGATTCGTATTCTAAAGGTAAATCCTAGTGTCTCTCAACCATCCAGGATTATTTCACTTTAACTCTCTCGAGCTTAAAGTGTATACTAATGGTACAAACTCTCCAAGAGGTTAATCTGGTTAAGGCATTAACGTGTAAACAGGGGTTGGTAGCCCTATTTCCTTGTGACACTCTCTTTTCCAAACATGTAACTTTTCTCTCGAACAAGTTAATGCTATAATGGCACATTCTATATGTTTGCAACCACAAGAATTCAATTAAAACGAAGAGAGTAATGATATAAGTGGCATACGCATCAAGAATTCACAAACTCATAGTAATAGATAGTATATCACAAGGCTTCCATAACCCTAACAGAGAAGTTTAGCTACTCATGATTACAACGAAATTCGCAATAGATATAATCATCATACCACAACGAGAATAATCTTCGCGAGGGGATGATTTTAACGTCAAAGAGGGATGACGTTTTTCCTCTTAGTCCGTTGCTCTCAAGAGAGTCGTATTTCTCTATCAGAAATCGTAACGTAAATTGTCCAAAGTGTCGAATGAAAAAGAATAGAATCAATAATAGTGAATGAATGCTGAAAAATTCAGCAAATAGGGTTTTTATAACATCCTTGTCCTAGTCCTACTAGGTTACTGCATCCTTGTCCTAGTCCTACTAGGTTACTGCTGCACCCCTAAGTATTAAGAAATACTGATTCTGCCCGGGACAATTTCTCCATGCATCACATTCAGTCCACAAGCTTCCAAAAGCTGCCTTCCTTCTTACGTGAAGTTTTCCTTTGCTGCCCAAGGGTCCACAAAGTGCTGAAATCTTCATCATTAATACGTGAAAACATGCTAATCACGTTGGTTAGCTCACTTACAGGAAGATGGACTAAAAGTGCAGGAATTATATATTTTATCCTCAAAACTTAGATATAACATGGGTAAATTATTGTGTTTAGGCGTGTAAATACGCCCAACATCAACACCCCACACTTAAAGCTTTGTTCGTCCTCGAACAAAATATTACGTCCATACAAACATCTACTTAGGATTTCACAGTAACAGCACAAAATGCTCAACAAGACATACAAGACAATTATTAACAAAGAGTAGTTTTCTTGATCACTACTAGAAACTATTCAACCTCCAACATAGACTCGTGATGATGGTTAGTTAAGGCACAAAGAATCATATAACACTACCCAAGACTCATTAACCATGTGTGTCTCACACAAGATATCACCCATAATCGCTTACAAGTTTTGCATTTTTCGAAACATGGGTACAAGATTCTCCCTGCTCTCACTCTCACAAAGAATTCATATGTTGCAACTGATGACCATAGGCTTGCCCTTAGTGTAATGCTCTACTAATATCAGAATGCTAAGCTTAGGATCAAATAGGTCTTTACATGGTTGTAATGTAGGCTAAGGGACAGGTAGGACTATTTTGGCCAGAAATAGTGACTATGTTCCCTAAGCGTTTTAATACACTACGTTATGTCATTAACACTTTCTTTTAAACAACCCCTCTACTTTCCTTTCATCTACCACCCCTTTTCACCTATTTTGTTATTCAATTATAAACATAACTATATTTTTATTTTTCTGTTTCTTTTTTTTTTCCAATTATTTTCTCTTTTTTTTATAAAACACCTCTATGATAGCCATTTTTTTTTACAACAATTTCAAGTACCAATACACTCTGAGGCATCACTCTCACCCAATTTCCTCTTATTTTGTCACTTGACTCTATAGTTTAAAGCACTTAGGAATTTGGATCAAATTATGGTCTTGAACAAAAATGGATTAGGCTACATATGAGGCTGTCAAAGAAAATAGCTAAAGGCTCAAAAGGGGGTTAACCAGGATAATGTACACAGGTAGGTAAAAAGAAGGTAAACAATCACAGGCTGCCAAAGAAATGCCTAAATCATCTCCTAAACTCACACTCTTTATTTCGCTTTACACACACACCAGGCAAGTTCTAGCATCAGCCATAACACAGAATATACTATATCCTCACACACACAAGGCACATGGTCAACTTTATTGGGAGCAGTATAGACTCTTGAACCAACAGATGAATGAATTAAACCACACAATTATCACACAGTGAGTCACACTTGGATCCTAAATGTCTCAATAGTAATGATTTTAGCGCAAACTCTTGTCATAATACCATGCCGCCTATCAAAACAATTTCATGCAAAGCCTAAAAAAATCTACAAATCTAAAAATTTAACTACAAACAAGAATAAATGCAGGTAAAGAAGTACAATACAACATACAAATACCAGCACCCCACACTTAGACGGGACACACTGCCGTCAGTGGAAAATAAATAAGGAAAACCTGATTAGTCGGACTCTTCCTCTATGTCTGGGATCATACCCCCTGCATCGGAATCATCATCAGACTTGTCGTCATCAGAATTCTCCTCCACGTCTGAGTCTGGCATTCGGCGATCATCATCGGTCGACACGTCATCATCGAGAGGTTCCTCAAAATGTACCCCTACTCCGCACATAGCCTACGCATGCTCATTCATCGGGTAGTCATAATCCAACTGTTGGAGCTCTGCATCAGTTGGAGCACGACCCCCACTCATTATTGTAAACCTCGTCATGCCATATAAATGGCAAAAGAAGCTTTCGTCACGAGCATGTCTTTCGGCAGTGGTCAGGTTGATGCCATGCATAGTTTCAGCATCTTTAACCTTTGTCAGGTCAAACTTCTTTGGGTTGTGTGGAAGTTTATGATCTGCAGGTTCCTCTTCAATGTCTTCCTTCCTTAATATCGCAGTCAACAGGTTGCCAAAGCTGAAGTGGGACCTCTTGTGTAGCCTAGCCTTACGCATTGACGATCTTATAACTGCACCAATGTTGATGGGAATATTAGTCATCAGAGCGTACACCAAGCAGACTCTATCACGTGTGATCTTTGTGTACTGTGTCCCAGGAATGAGGCAAGAGTTGACTATCCTCAACCATATCTGAGCTTCTCTGTTTAAGGAAGCATACAGGAAGGTATTGTGCTGACCGGTATCCTTATGACGATTCCAGCGTGCCATTGATCTTGTTCCGTACAGTGTGTGTCTGATTGCCCTGTATGGAGGTCTCTGTTGAAGCTCCTTGAGTGGTGATGGATCGACAGATGGAAGACCCAGAAAATTGTTGAAAAACTCCGCATTCAGTTGCAAGACTTGGCCCCGAATCTTCACTTCGCTTCCGGTAGTCTTTGGGGACCAATTTGCATAAAATTCTCGCGTTAGATCAAGATTACATTCTTCCATATCTCGGAAGATAAAATCAAGATGTAGTGCCATGATTTTAGCCAAAACGCGAGGTTCTCTTTTCTCTAGACTTTTCTTTTGTATCAACTCCACATGAACATATTTTTTCACTCTGTTGTTCTTGTACCACTCCTTTCCTTTCTCCTCTAGGACTCACTTTATTCCGAACATGCGTCGTGGTATTTGCAGCGAGGAGGATTCAGCTTGCTCTTTTCTTCCCCTTTTCTTACCTTTCTGTGAGGTGGACACTTTTTCTTTTCCTGATCGTATTTTTGGTGCCATTCTTCCTGAGATTAAAATAGATTTATGTTAGCTCTTCTCAGAAGATTTAATTGACAAACAAGCAATAGTGGCACCACCCCACACTTAATTTGTTGGTACAAACTAATTAAGTGCGTGATGTCGATTACTCAGACTTCATCGACATATATATAGGCGATATGTCCCAATAATATGTTCAGCACAGTCATACTTTTATGTCATCTTAACTATCCTTTCCAACTCTTTTTCATGTAATCTTTACTATACTTTCATGTTTGGATTAATGCACCTTTTGAACAAGACTACTTCGTAGAGATCATATCAAGTTATGACATAGAACTAATCACAACATTATATGCTTGTATTCAATCATAATTTTTATCTCGATGAACGAGTCATTCAAACATTCAAGCTTTTAATTTTAAAGATTATGCACTTAACTTTATCATGTCGATTCCGCAAAAGTATGACAGTGTATCAAAATTAAATACAAGTTGGAATAAAGTCAAGAACACCTATACGTATTTTTTCACTTAGCTAGATGTTTCATAACCAACCATGCACATTCAAATCACCAACACCTTCTTAAGATCTAACAAATCATTATAAGCGTAGTATTGTAACAACTTTCGGAATATAAAAGAGAAACTTACTTGGTGATGGACTTGGAAGATGATCTTGCAAGGTTAGATGAGCAAAAAGAAAAGTTTTGAGAGATTTGGGAAGGGTAGGCGGCGCTTAGATTGAGCAAACAAGTGTGTTTTGTTCTAATGTTTAAGATCTATTTATAGAACAAGGTTTGGGTCGGGTTTGATCCATGTAAAATCGATTTAGGAGACCAAAAAGTAAGGTTAGGCGGCGCCTAATGCTTTGCCTATGCTTAGCATAGGCGTCGCCTTTAGCAAATCCTAGTTGAACATAGGCGGCGCCTATGCTATGGCATTGTAGATTCAGAGAGCTTAGGCCATAGCATAGGCCTTGCCTTGTTCGTTGTCTAGATTTACATAGGTCTTGCCTTGTTCGTTGCCTAGATTTGCATAGGCAATGCCTAACCAATAGCCTTTTCTCCTTCATTCCTAACTTACCACCTTCAACCTGGCACACTTCCAAATCAAGATTTGGGCTAGATCTTCTCCTTTATACGTCTTACACCTACACTTACTCAAAAACAACAAAAACTATTAGAACGATGGGTTGCCTCCCACCAAGCGCCTGATTTATTGTCGCGGCACGACATAGTTACCTCAATTACTTAGACTTCATCGAGATATATGGTGCATCATTTTCTGAATGGATTCAGACGACGCTGATGCTTAATTATGGGCATGCAATCTTCTTCGAGATGAATCTTGTGCATACCTATCCCAGGAGGGATACTAATTATATCATCAAGAGTCCAATTAATGGCTCTCTTATACCTCTTCCAAATAGAGATGAGAGCCTCTACTTGTTGTTCACCTAAATCAGTCGCAACAATCACCGGAAGTGTATTTACACTTCCCAAGAACGCATACCTTAGATGACTAGGGAGCTCTTTCAATTCTAGCACTGGTGGCTCCGCAATGGAAGTCTTCGCTGTTGGTGAAGATCAATTCTTAAGATCAATGTCCTGCTTCTTAGGAGCATGAGAATAGGACCCTATTCCTGTTAGAGCACAAACGGTTTCTTCATATTCTTCAACCTCTTCACGCTCAAAATTCAATAGCACAGCAGACAATGGCTCAACAGTAAGCTGCTTCTCTGCAGACAATTCTTTCTCATCCTCATAATAAACATCGGCTACAGAGAACACATCCATATCTCTAGGCTGCTTCATCGATTTGCATACATCAAAATGGACCACTTCGTTATTCAGCCGAAATAAAAGCTCATTAGCTCTTAAATCAATGAGCACACTTCCAGTTGCGAGGAAAGGGTGTCCCAAGATCATGGGAACTTCAGAATCCACCTCGCAATCCAAAATAACAAAGTCTGTAGGAAAAATAAATGTAGAAACCTTCACCAATACATCATATAAGATACCAACAGGTCATTTTACTGACCTATCTGCCATCACAAGCCGCATATTGGTTGGTGTAGGATCACCCAACCCCAACTTTTTGTAAATAGATAGCGGCATCAAATTGATGCTAGCCCCCAGATCGCATAATGCCTTAGCAAAATTCATAGATCCCACCGTGCAAGGAATAGTGAAAGCACCAGGATCTGCCTTCTTCTGTACTAACGATCTTGTAGCGATTGCACTGTAATGATGAACATTATCTGTCAGCTCATAGCTTGCTACCCGCTTCTTTGTCAAAATGTCTTTCATGAACTTAGCGTACCCAGGCATCTGTTCCAGCGCCTCCACCAACGGAACATTAATAGTCAGCTGCTTCAACATAGTCATGAATTTACTGAATCTTGTATCGTCAGCTTTCTTCTTCAGTCTCTGAGGAAAAGGTGGTGGTGGAAGAGGAATAGTTTTCTCCACCACTTTCTTTTTATCTTAGTTCCGATTATCAGCCTTTTCAGGAGTGTCATCAGCCTTCTTCTTCAGTCTCTGAGGAAAATGTGGTGGTGGAAGAGAAATAGTTTTCTCATGAATGCTCTCATTCTGATTTTCAGCTCCTACAGAATCATCACAATCTGCATCAATAACATTCTTCTCTGTATTATCAACCACCTGCTTGCCTTTGGACGGATTTTCTAACACTTTACCACTCCTGGTAGTAATAGCCATACATGATCCATCATTCCTTGGATTTTGCATGGTGTCGCTAGGTAAGGTGCCAGCCTTTCTCTGATTGAATGCTACTGATAATTGACTCATTTGTTGCTACAACTATTTTATTGTAGTAGAATGCGAGTCAACCAATTAATTTATTGATGACAAATCATTCTTTACCTCAGTTACGCCCATGTTGGTTGCCTCCACTCCTTTCAACAGCTTAGCCATCATATCTTCCATGGACATCTTTCCAAAGCCAGATGCCACAGCCTCATGATTTCCAGGAGGAATGTACAAACCACTCCTGTCAGTCTTATTCTTCTAACTCCCTTGATCACGGTCCTTGTATCCTGAATTATCATAATGGTTCCGACTTTGGTTTCCTTGGGCATTGCCTCGGAAACCCCCCTGATTATTCAAGTAGTTCGCTTTCTCCTCAGAATCAGAATCATCTCTGCCCTGTGATACAACGGCTTTAACCTTTTCGGTCTTCGCTGATAATAAATGCTTGGTAAGAAGATCCATCTGCATTTTCATGTGCGCCATATCTTGATCACGTTCCTCCCCTCTTCGCCTTTGTTCTGTAGTCATGCCAACAGATATAGTAGAGCTTGCTACCTCAGAATCCCTGGTATGCCAAACTCTACTCTGCTTTGTCATACGATCTAGCATACCACTTGCCTCATTAAAAGTAAGGTCCATGAATGAACCACCCGCAGTATTATCAACTACTGGCTTAGTCACCGAATTCAAAGCCCTGTATAATATCTCCATCAAGTGGACATTGGTCATATGATAATTTGGGCACCTCATAAGCTTCTTCTTGAACCTCTCCCATGTTTCGTGGAGAGCTTTAGTTGGAAGCTGTCAAAAATTGCTGATCTCATCTCTTAATTGTGCTTTCTTGGATGACGGATAAAATCTTTCTAGGAAAACGTCTTTCAGTTGCCTCCAATTAGTGATAGAGTCAGGAGTTAGCCCGTAGGTTGGGCCTAAGGTCGAGTTTATGATTATTATTAGGCCTAAGGCCGAGTAGATATTGGGCCTGAGGTCGAGTTTGTTTAGTGATCACTGGACCTAGGTTATACTCCTTGGAAAGAGTATGACGCCTCTCCCCAATGTGAGGTCTCTTCCTTAGGAGGATAAAACGTTGAACTCTATGTAGCTTGCATGGTTTATGTCGGTGAAGAGAAACTCCTTAAACTAAAGTGTTTTTACATTGAGATAAGATATTTTCCTTTAAAACTAAAATACTTTCCTTTGATATGAGTATTTTTCCCTAAAGCTTGAAATGAGATATTTTCCTAACATGAATGAAATGCCTGCAAGTATGTCCCAAAGTTTTGTGATTTCGAATTCCAAGTATTATAGTTCATAAGAGTTATGAGTTCTTGAGCATTAAAGAAGTTTTACTCTCCATGAGACATATGCATGAGTTGAAAGTATTGCTTAAAGTTTCCTTTAGCCTTGAGTAATGAGAATAAGAGAAGAGTACAAATTTCAAATCTAAAAGTATAATGACCCACGAGATTGTGTTACATGTTCCATTTTACATGATTTATGAGCTTTACATTTTATACTTATTCAAGCCATGTGAGTCATTACTTATTGCATGCATGATTTGATTAAAGAGTATTGAAATTGTCTTATAATGTAGGGTCAGGTGCTCAGTCCCAGCCTCGTCAGTGACTTTTGAGTACCTCTGTCTATATCTCTACAGTGGTGAGTCCTTATGGTTCGAGGACCTATCATCAGGCATTTCAGTATTTGAGAGACTATGTTATTACTTTTAGTTCATTTCGAGTTAGTTGGGGACCTTTCCCAATGGCTCTCTAGTTCATGGATTAGTAGAGGCTTTGTCAGACTAGTTATCAGATTGTGGTTGTGTTGAGGTTTTTTGGTATTGCTTGGTGATAACGCCCAAACTACAACTCTCGTAAGAGTGTCAGCGGTTGCTGTCAAATATAGAACCCAACTGGGTTGGGTGTCGAATCCCACAGGGAATACTTGGTCACTAAGTATTACAATTATTAGTAGACTGTTGGTCGAAAATTCTACAGAAAGGAGGGATTTAATTGTGGTGTGAATTAAGAGTATCAAAGAACGATTGAATGAATTATTTAGTAAGACTTAATCACAGAGAATAATAAGTTAGGGTTATGTCCACCTTATGAGTTCTACGTATCTATTAACTATGAGTAATGCGGAATTCAGACATGTATGCACTTATAGAGATTCGTATTCTAAAGGTAAATCCTAGTGTCTCTCGACTATCCAGGATTATTTCACTTTAACTCTCTCGAGCATAAAATGTATACTAACGGTACAAACTCTCCAAGATGTTAATTCGGTTAAGGCATTAACGTGTAAACAGGGGTTGGTAGCCCTATTTCCTTGTGACACTCTCTTTTCCAAACATGTAACTTTTCTCTCGAACAAGTTAATGCTATAATGGCATATTCTATATGTTTGCAACGACAAAAATTCAATTAAAACGAAGAGAGTAATGATATAAGTGGCATACGCATCAAGAATTCACAAACTCATAGTAATAGATAGTATATCACAAGACTTCCATAACCCTAACAGAGAAGTTTAGCTACTCATGATTACAACGGAATTCGCAATAGATATAATCATCATACCACAACGAGAATAATCTTCGCGAGGGGATGATTTCAACGTCAAAGAGGAATGACGTTTTTCCTCTTGGTTCGTTGCTCTCAAGAGAGCCGTATTTCTTTGTCAGAAATCGTAACGTGAATTGTCCAAAGTGTCGAATGAAAAAGAATAGAATCAATAATAGTGAATGAATGCTGAAAAATTCAGCAAATAGGGGTTTTATAACATCCTTGTTCTAGTCCTACTAGGTTACTGCATCCTTGTCCTAGTCCTACTAGGTTACTGCTGCACCCTTAAGTATTAAGAAATACTGATTCTGCCCGGGACAATTTCTCCATGCATCACATTCAGTCCACAAGCTTCCAAAAGCTGCCTTCCTTCTTATGTGAAGTTTTCCTTTGCTGCCCAAGGGTCCACAAAGTGCTGAAATCTTCATCATTAATACCTAAAAACATGATAATCACGTTGGTTAGCTCACTTACAGGAAGATGGACTAAAAGTGCAGGAATTATATATTTTATCCTCAAAACTTAGCTATAACATGGTAATTATTGTGTTTAGGCGTGTAAATACGCCCAACATCACTTGGTCATTTGGACCAAGCATTTTCTCCGTATTTCCTTTTATATGATAAAACTATGCTAGTGTTTGAATTATTTTATCTTGAAATAGGTATTATTAGTAGAAACAGGCTCAAATAGTTAACTTGAGGCTTCTTGTAGCCATAAGCACCGTGTGACATCACAGGAGGCAATTTCGGGTCATTACAAACTTTGGTATCAAAGCCTAAGGTTTTTAAGGAGTCCTAGGAAGTCTAAAAAGCCACGATGAGTAGAGTCTTGATCAGCGGTGTGTAGCGGGCCATATTTATGAGCAAGAGGCTATAAGATGTTTTAGGAAAAAGTTGTTTCTTCTTTTATATACTATCATGCCTACAGTTTTCCCTCTCATATAATAATTTTATGCTCTTCTATTTTCAGAAAATGCCTCTCTGAAGTGTGCATGTCTGTAGAAACAATGATGAGCAACTCCCACCTATTGATCTTTTAAATGAAACTGTGTGTCATGCTGAGTTTTGGGTGTCCTTTTAGGAGTTAGCCCAAGCAGTCACCGTTAATATTTAGGCCAATAACTAGGCTGTAATTGCTAATCAATAGGGAGGTGATGTAGCTATAGCTAGAATTCGTGATTTGATGCGGATGAATCTACCAGAGTTTTATGGGTCTAAGGTAGATAAGGACCCCTAGTTATACCTTGAGGAGGTGAGAAAGATCATGAAGGTGATGCATATTTTTAAGGAAAAAAGTGTTGAGTTGACTTCCTACAGGCTGAAGGACATTGCTTATTACTGGGTTGTGTCGTGGAGGAAGGGTAATGGTAAGAATGTCGCTCTTATGACTTGGCAGGTGTCTCAAGATGTATTCATGGACAAGTTATTTCCGCTTGAGATGAGAGAGGCAAATATTAAGGAGTTTATAAACTTAAGGCAGGGCTCTATGACTGTTAAAGAGTACTGCTTGAAGTTCAACCAGTTAGCCAAGTATGCTTCTGATTTGATTTTTGAACCCTGGGCTAGTATGAGTAAGTTCGTGACTGGTGTTTCTGGGTTGGTACTAAAGGAGTATAGGATTGCGATATTGCATAGGGATATGGATCTGGATAGGTTAATGGCGCATGCCCAACAGATAGAGGCAGATAAGATTAGTGAGAGAGATCGAGTGAGGGGTAACAAGATGGCTAGATCTGAGCAACATGAGTTTAGCCAGCCTAGGTTCCATAGAGGGAACCACCCTCAGTTTCAGAGGCGTCTGTCTATACCAGCTCCTTTATCAGCTAGTGTTCCCGCGCCTAGAAGCATACAGGAGCAAAGGGACAAATCTCTTATGTCTAGGTTGCAGAACAGTATTGGTAACAGGCACCATTATCCTTCTTGTGCTAAATGCTGTAGGGATCATCCCGGTGAGTGTTTCGTAGATCTGAGGGGTTTTTTTAGTTGTGAAAAGCAGGGCCACAGACTTAGAGATTATCCTCATACTAGATAGGGGAATAGAGATGCCCGACCTCAGGCACAGGCTACTAGTGCACCAGTTCCTATGCCCCATCCCGCCCCTACTCAGGGAGCTTCATCCAGTACTGCTGACGACCAGTGCTAGAACAAATTCTATGCCTTACTATCCCGTCAGGAGCAGAAGGCCTCACCCGATGTTATTACCGATATGCTTCGTGTCTTTTGCCTTGATGTCTATGTGTTGTTGGACAACGGGTAAAGTCTCTCTTATGTGACCCCACTTGTAGCTGTGAATTTCAAAATGAGTCCCAAAAAGATTCTTAAGCCTTTCCTAGTCTCCACCCCCATAGGGGTGTCAGCTGTTTCTAAATAAGTGTATAGAGATTGTCCTGTTACTATTATTCATAAAGTCATACTTGTTGATTTGACAGAGTTAGACATGGTGGATTTTGACCTTATTCTAGGTATGGATTGGCTTCATTCTTTTTATGCATCTCTAGATTGTCGTACCCATGTGGTCAAGTTTCAGTTTCCTGATAAACCAGCTTTTGAGTGGTCCGGGAGTTCAGTATCTCCCAAGAGTCATTTTATCTCCTATCTCAAAGCCTGAAATCTTAATATCCAAGGGTTGCATCTATCACCTAGTTAGATTTAAAGACACTAAGTCTGAGGCTCTAACTAATTAGTCAGTCGATATTATTAATGAGTTTCCAGAAGTTTTTTTGGAAGATCTCCCAGGGGTACCTCCGAATAGAGAGAAAGAATTCGGGATTAACCTTCTTCCCAACGCTCATCCCATTTTTATTCCGCCATACTATATGGCACCTGCAGAGCTTAAGGAGTTGAAAGAGCAACTTAAATATCTTTTAGACAAAGGTTTCATTAGGCCTAGTATTTCTTCTTGAAGCGCACCTGTCTTATTCATGCAAAAGAAAGACGGTTCTTTGCGTATGTGCATTGACTATCGTCAGCTTAACAAGGTCACCGTCAAGAACAAGTATCCTCTTTTGAGAATTGATGGCCTTTTTGATCAGTTGCAAGGTGCAAGTTATTTCTCCCAGATAGACCTTAGATCCGGCTATCACCAGCTTAGATTCAAGGAATGTGATATTCCAAAGACAACTTTTTGAACCCACTATGGTCACTTTGAGTTTCTAATCATGTTCTTCGGGATAACCAATGCCCCAGCCACCTTCATGGACCTCAAGAATCAAGTGTTCAAGCAATATCTCGATATGTTTGTCATCATTTTCATAGATGATATCCTTGTGTACTCTCATAATGAGAATGACCATGCGAATCATCTTAGAATTATCTTGCAAACCCTCAGAGATCACCAATTGTTCACCAAATTTAGTAAGTGTGAATTTTAGCTACGGTTTGTAGCCTTTCTAGGTCATATCATTTCAGTCGAGTAGTAGAGTTGATCCCCAAAAGACAAAAACTGTGAAAAAATTATCCTAGACCTACCTCCCCATCTGACATTAGGAGTTTTTTAGGTCTAGTGGGCTACTACCGCCGTTTTGTTGAAGGTTTCTCTTCTATTGCGTCTCCCATAACCCAGTTAACCCAAAAGAAAGTTAAGTTTCAGTGGTTAGATTCCCGTGATAAGAGTTTCAAGATTTGAAGACTCGACTTACTTTAGCCCCTGTGTTGACTTTGCATGATGGTACAAATGGTTTTATGGTGTATTATGATGCTTCTAGAATTGGTTTGGGTTGTGTGTTGATACAAAGAGGTAAGGTTATAGCCTATGCCTCTAGGTAGTTGAAGCCGCATGAGAAGAATTACCCAACCCATGATCTTGAGTTAGCTGCTGTGGTCTTTGCTTTGAAAATCTGGAGACATTATCTTTGTGGTGTCCATGATGTGTTTACAGATCATTAGAGCCTGCATATGTGTTTACTCAGAGAGAGTTGAATCTTAGGCAGAGGAGGTGGTTGGAGTTGTTAAAAAACTATGATATGAGTGTGATGTATCACCCAAGCAAGGCCAATGTAGTGGCAGATGCCCTTAGCAGATTGTCTGTGGGTAGTGTTGCCCATGTAGAGGAAGGTAAGAAAGAGTTAGCTCGTGATGTCATTATTTGGCTAGATTGGGTGTTAGGTTGCTTAATTCAGCTGAGGGAAGTACTTTGGTGCAGAGTAGTTTTGAATCCTCTTTAGTTTCGAAAGTAAAGGAGAAGCAAGATAAGGATCCTAGTTTGGCCAGACTGAAGGAGACAGTTAAGGACCAAAAGGTAAAGGTTTTCTCCCAAGGGGGAGATGGTGTGTTGAGATTGCAAGGTAGATTGTATGTTCCATATGTTGATGATCTGAGGCAGAGGATTATGGCTGAAGCGCATAGTGCGCGGTATTCTATTCATCCCGACACTACCAAAATGTACCAAGACTTGCGGAAAATCTATTGGTGTAATGGTATGAAAAAGGATATAGCCGAATTCGTAGCAAAGTATGTAACATGCCAACAGGTTAAGGTAGAGCACCAAATACCTAGTAGTGTAATGCAAGAGTTTCATATACCCACTTGGAAGTGAGAGGTGGTAAATATGGACTTCGTGACCGGGTTACCTCTTTTGCGTCATCATTATGATTCGATTTGGGTTATTGTGGATAGGATGACTAAGTCTGAGCATTTCTTGCCCGTGCATACATCTTATACAACTGAGGATTATGCTAGATTGTATATTCAGGAGTTAGTTAGGCGGCATGGAGTTCCTTTATCCATCATTTCGGATAGGTGCACCCAATTTACTTCTCAGTTTTGGAGTGCATTTCAGCAGGGTCTTGGTACCCAAGTTCTTTTGAGTTTTGTTTTTCACCCACAGACAGATGGTCAGGCTGAGAGAACCATTTAGACCCTAGAGAATATGTTGCGGGCGTATGTTCTTGATTTCAAGGGTAGTTGGGATGAGTATTTGCCATTGATAAAGTTTTCTTATAACCATGTTAGCATCGGGATGGCACTATTTGAGGCCTTGTATGGTAGGAGATGTAGATCAACCATACATTGGTATGAAGTGGGTGAAGCTGTCGTGACTAGGCCTGATGCAGTATTCAAGGCTATGGGGAAAGTTAAGTTAATTAGAGAGAGGTTAATGAATGCTCAGAGTCGTCAAAAGTCATATGCCGATGTGAGGAGAGGAAATCTTGAGTTTGAGGTGAATGATTTAGTGTACTTGAAGATTTTACCCATGAAAGGGATGAAGAGGTTTGGTAAAAAGGGAAATCTTAGTCCCCATTCTGTTGGCCCGTATAGAGTCTTGAGGCGTATCGGTAAAGTAACCTATGAGGTTGAGTTGCCTGCAGAGTTGTTAGTTGTTCATCCTATTTTTCATGTCTCCATACTTAAAAAGCATATTGGTGATTCTGTTATGGTAGATCCTTCAGAGAGTACTGATATTCAGAACAGTCTTTCATTTGATGAGATTCCTGTTGAGATTCTAGACTTTCAGATCCGTAGATTGAGGAACAAAGAGGTTCCCTTGGTCAAAATTTTATGGATGAACCAGTCAGTTGAGGGAGCTACTTGGGAGGCAGAAGCGGACATGCGAGCCAAGTACCCGCATCTCTTTTCCGCGAGTTCAGATCAATCTGAAGGGTAATATTCTTCCTTAATTAAGCCCTTCTAATCTAAAGTGCAACTATGTATCTATTCTTATATGAGTTCTTGAAATTTCTAAGGTATTCAAGAGTTTAGAGAGATTCAGCTATATGTACTCTATTTTTTCTGTGTTCCTAGTCTAACTAGCGATATTCGAGAATGAATATTTCCAAGGGAGAGCTGTTGTAAGACCCCGCAAAGTTCCCTCGTAGTCCGAACCTTAGAGCGTATCAAGTGAAGTGTAATTCCAGCCCTAAAAGATTGAGAAGTTACTTCCTAAGTGATTGGTGTTTAAACCATAGAGACTTTTCTCAAATTTGACCTTTTTTCATATAGAGAACTGAATTAGCTTTCCAACGATACCAATTTCATCCAAATTCGGTATCGGGGTAAGATGTTATGGCTATTTTTCTGAGAGTTGTCGAATCCACCCAGGTGAGATGGACGATCAGACAGACCGTCGAGTCTGTGATGGACCATCGCTCAGCCCGTCCTAACCAAGGAAACAACTCTCTTTTCTGGCCCAAGTGCGATAGCCAAGATGATGGACCGTCAAGGATGCGATGGATCGTTGTGTTGAGGCACTGTGGCCTTACCCTGGCCATCGTATGACAGACTATCCTATGAACCATCAAACTTGCAATTGACCATCACTCCGACCGTCGCCGTCGCATTGAGGCAGTGTGTCCCATTCCTGGCCAACATGCAACGGACGACCCGATGAACTGTCGGACTTATGACGGATGTCGCTTCGACCGTCGTAGCCCCCGTTCAGTGTTTTATCTCATTTTAACAAGGGGATTTTAGGTCTTTTCCCTTTTAAACCTCATATATATTCCAAAAAAACTTGATAAACTCATTATCTCCCAAAACATCCAAAGACTAAGGTTTCTTCCTCAAGAGCAAATCTAAAACCCTTCTCCAAAAAATCCAAGAACTCACCATAGATTCTACAAAATGAGTTGAGATTTGAGTTCTCAAAGTTCAAGAGTTGCAAGAACCTTCTCTTAAGAGTAATAAGAAGAGTTTAGAGCAAGGTTGTTCATTTAATTTCATAATCTAAGGTATGTGGGGTTTTGAACAAGGGTAATCCTTTCACCCTT
Organism: Capsicum baccatum var. pendulum; assembly: GCA_030864225.1. Classification (NCBI taxonomy): domain Eukaryota; kingdom Viridiplantae; phylum Streptophyta; class Magnoliopsida; order Solanales; family Solanaceae; genus Capsicum; species Capsicum baccatum. The sequence goes on along the minus strand of CM061553.1, from coordinate 144,711,525 downwards.
GTGCCCAAAAGCTTATTTAAACTACAATTCTCTGTAATTTATGAGATTTTACATGAAATTGAATTGGGTTTTTCACCCATTGTTATTGGTTGCAAGCTTTTGATGTTTCCCTTGAATTGAGAGTCTAATGGTATGATTTTTACATGTTTTCTTGAGAAATTGCAGCTGGTTCTAAACCCCTTGATTTTAATTCTGGAGAAGTTAATAGTTGAAATGTTTGAGATATTAAAGTATATGAGTATGTTGAGATTTTGAGACAAACTGCTGAAACTTCCAGATTTCTACATGAATTATGAATCCATATGTTATCTATTACGCTTTTGATGAGTTTTAACTTGAGAATGAATTATGGGTTATTGAGCCCTACTTGAGATTTGCAATTTTATGAACTCTTATACTATAAGCACCCATGATTTGAGTATTCTGAGATTATTGAGAAATGTTTTGACCTAATGGTCATTGATTTTTGAAATCCACTCTACTACATGAGATTACAGATTTGATTATTGGGTTCCTATTGAGCCATGAGATTATTCTAAAGTGGATTTTCATTAGATGAGCAAGATAAACTAAAGGGAGTAGTATTTAGCACCAAGCGGGTAAGTTACTATAATTTCTTACCCCAAAACTATGTTCCACCATAGGCTGGGCATGAGGCCTAGTTTATGATTATTATTGGGACTAAGGCCAAGATGATATTAGGCCCGAGGCCGAGTTTGTTTAATGATCACTGGACCTAGGTTATACTTCTTGGCAAGAGTATGAAGCCTCTCCCCAACGTGAGGTCTCTTTCTTAGGAGGACAAAACGTTGGACTCTATGTAGCTCGTTGGACTCTATGTAGCTCGCATGGTTATGTCGGCTAAGAGAAACTCCCTAAACTAAAGTATTTTTCCATTGAGATAAGATATTTTCCTTTAAAACTACAATACATTCCCTTGATATGAGTATTTTTCCCTAAAGCTTGAAATGAGATATTTTCCTAATGTGAATGAAATGCCTTCAAGTATGTTCCAAAGTTATATGATTTCGAATTCCAAGTATTTGAGTTCAAAAGAGTTATGAGTTCTGGAGCATTAAAGAAGTTTTACTCTCCATGAGACATATGCATGAGTTGAAAGTATTGCTTAAAGTTCCCTTTAGCCTTGAGTAATGAGAATAAGAGGAGTACAAATTTCAAAGCTAAAAGTATAATGACTCACGAGATTGTGTTACATGTTCTATTTTACATGATTCATGAGCCTTACATTTTATACTTATTCAAGCCATGTGAGTCATTACTTATTGTGTGCATGATTTGATTAAAGATTATTGATGTTGTTTTATATAAATGCATGCACCCCATATACTCAGTACATTCCCAAGAACTGATTCACATATATGTCTATGTGCTACAATATCTTATAATGTAAGTTCAGGTGCTCAGTCCAGTCTCGTCAGTGACTTTCGAGTACCTCTGTCTACATCTTTACAATGGTGAGTCATCATGCTTTGAGGACCTATCGTCAAACATTTCAGTATTTGAGAGACTATGTTATTACTTTTAGTTCATTTCGAGTCAGTTTGGGACCTGTCCCAATGGCTCTCTAGTTCATGGATTAGTAGAGGCTTTGTCAGACTAGTTATTAGATTGTGGTTGTGTTGAGGTTTTTTGATATTGCTTGATCATTTGGACCAAACATTTTCTCCGTATTTCTTTTCATATGATATGACTATGTTAGTGTTTGAATTATTTCATCTTGAAATAAGTGTTATTAGTTGAAAAAAGCTCAAAGGGTTAGCTTGGGGCTACTTGTAGCCTTAAGCACCGTGTGACGTTCCAGGAGGCAATTTCAGATCGTTACATTTTCCATCGAATATATTATAGGAACTAACTAATTTACAATCTGATGGAACAGATTAACCTTCCGATGTAATAGATCAACCATCTGATGCAATGGCGGGATCATCGAATTAAAAATCTAATACAACTGATCAATCATCTGATGCAAAAAATGAACCTTCTGATGGTTAAAATCCTATCAACTATTCCAACAAGACATGTCCATGACTTGATTTTCCAATTGATCATTCATCTGTTGCAATAGATGACCCTTCTGTTAGACGAAATCTAAATAATATTGATCATTGATAAAAGTTCTAATAGATCTTTCATATGTTGCAATAGATATGTGATTTGTTGCACAGACCAGTCACCTGTTTCAACAGATGGGTGATCTATTTTTATTGTTGCAACAGATTACTCATCCGTGTCAATAGGTTAGTTATATGTTCCAACAAATTACCTACCTAGCGCAACAGATACGTGATCTACTGGACTATTATTTTACTGTTGTACATGTTAGATACACTGTTATCCCTTTTTAATGATGCATTATTCAATTAAAATCTATTTTATGTTTTTTTTTATTTTTAGATTATATGTCTCCTAAAATTTCAAGTAGAGGAACAAGTGAAGCAGCTAGGCTATATCCAACACTCTATGAATTTGCTTTATAAACGTTATCTTAATCAGGAGCAGAATATAATGAACATGGGGAGGAGGAATGTTTTAAAAGAGATGATCCAAATGCTAATAGCCCTTCTACCAATGAGTTAGTCAAAATCTTCAGCATTGATCATTATCTTGTGAGAATGCAGTGCGATGGTGCCACAAATTTAATGGGTGATTTTGTGGTTAAGTCAGCCATGATAAAATCTTTCGACGCCTTTAAAAAATACTTCGAGAATAAAAATTGGATACTTATTTTAGGGATAACTGCTTTGGGCAATAGCTTAATTTGTAGGAGGACAACAATGCTCGTTTCCAAATGAAAATGGTATATAATCTTCTCAAGCGTAGGTTTATGTATGATAACAAAGATAAGATGGATAAGGTATGGATAAATTACTGTGGCATGCCTATTTGTTTTTTATGGAAGGAATTTACCATATTTACTGGACTAAAATATTATTCTCCTTCTCCTTCTTCGCAAGTTATACCTATTCTAACCCAAAAAAGCACCCCGCACACCCAAAAAAGGCAAAGGCAATTGGACTGATCGTGATGACCTGGTGTCCATTGTTGGTCCAAGATTCAAAAATTAAAATTTGATAGAAGCTTTGGAAGGTAAAAGAATTTCAAATAAGCACAAGTAATCATTGTGCTTGGTTTGGTTTGTATGTAATATTCTTTGGGCGAGAGACGTTAACAACAACATAAGTGTTGGCTTAATAAAGCTCTCCGAGGATCTTGAAGTATTTAACACCTATCCTTGGGGTTATGAATGCTTCAAAATGATTGTCAAATATTTGTTGACTCCGTTAACATCAAAGACAGTCAACTTATATGGCTTTCCAAGGGCTTTTATGGTAAATATTTCTTTATTATGATATGATTTATTTTTTTTATTCAATAATGGTTTTGATTTATTGGCGTTATTTTATAGGCTTGGGCATTTGAAGTCATTCCTTATTTGAGACAACAAGTCAACTACCAGGAAGAAGTTCTTGTCCAAGAATATTGAGATGTTTGTCGGCCAAAATTGATAAAAATATAAAATTTCTTTATCTCTTCAACCCCCCGAAGGATTCAGTAAGTATAATTATAATTAAGTTCTTATTATAATTAATGATTTTTTTGAATGATCTAATTATCATTCTAATATATGCAATGATCTACGTTAGATTATGCATCCATCACTTGTTCCGACCAATCGAGAGTTAAAGATGATATTTTTCTTACTTTATGATCTGTCCAAACTTTATCATACCCTAAGGTCATTGACAGAATAAAAATGGAATTACTTGGAGCAACAACCATCATAAGAAAAATAATTTTGGAGGGTGGTCTTGTTGTTATTGATGGTCTTAGTGGTGATAAAGTTATTGGTGGTGGTAGTGGTGCTGCTGTTGGTGCTAATGACGTTTCTCTTATAGTTTTTAAAATAAACCATTATGAGTATGATCATACTGGTTATATGGATTTTGCCTCTCCTAGCGAATGTTGTGCATGCAAATGTCAAGATCTCAAGGCAAAACATGATATAGTGATTAATGTTATTAATGCATTAACTGCTTCTGTAAAGAAATTGACATCTAAGAGGGGTGTCATTCTATCAAAGAGGATTTTATATCCATCTACTCCATTACAGATTAAGGCTAAGAGGAGAAGAAAAGTAATTTTCAAGACATTATCAAGCACCTAAAAAAGCAAAATTATAACTCCTCTGTCCGTGTGTTTCACTATTGAGCAATGTACAAAGGCCACACGAGCTGAAGAAGGTGAATATATACATCATTTGTTCCAACTAGCATACAGACCCATATCTATTTCAACAGATAACACATCTGCTGAAAATTATCTAACAAATATTTACATCTATTGCAACAGTTGACTAACCTGTTGCATCAGATACAATATCTGTTGCAACATATATCTTATCTATTTTAGAAAATCAAACAGCTCTATGTACCATTTTTATTTGTACCAATAGATGACCTATCTGCTGCAACGGATGGGTCATCTGTTGGGATAAATTAAATTAAGACTTTCTACCATTTCAGTTTTTTTTTTCAAATAGATGAGTCATATATTGCAATAGATGGTTCATCCATTGGAAATTATCATACAGGTCTTCCTCATGTTATAGTTTGTCCCAACAGTTAATCCATCTGTTGCAACAGAAATATAATTTGTCTGGGATAATTTAAAACAAGAGGAAGAGTTGTTTGATTTGCTAAAATAGATGAGTTATCCTTTTCCATTTTTTTGTATCTCTATGATTAGCATTGACCAATTCTGGATTTTCAGGTGGATGTCACTGTAGAAGCTACTGCTGAATAGGATTGACAATATTCTACTCTTATTATGGAAATTCAGAGAAGCAAAAGCGCAGAAACCGTATGCAAGTAACATTAAAAATCCACGACGACTAAAGCCAAATTCCATTGCATCGGATGAAGAACAACTTATCCATATTGAGTAGACTTTATAGCTTGATTCTGTCAAAGTAATAACCCCACCCCTCCTTAGGAGTTATTATCATTAAAACTTAATTGTTGATTTATTTATTGAGATCTGTACCCATAGCAATTTTTTTACATTTCATTTATTTGTTGATTTATTTCATGTAAATTTTGAAGGCTTCGATTTTTTTTATTTTTTTTATGGATTTTATTTTATTCTTAGATTTGAACTTATTAATTAAAATAGAATACTAGATTCAAATATTGCAATAGATAAGGTATCTGTTGTAACATACGACATATCTATTGAAAAATATCAAACAAATTTAGACATATGTTGTAATCTGCAGGCAATCTATTGAAAATTATCAAACATATCTTTCCACTGGTTCAACTGATAAACTTAGATAAAAACATCGATATAATACAACAAATGACCAACCTATTAACTATAGATAAACTATCTATCAAAACAAGGAGAATATCTGTTACAATAGATGGACAATCTATTGCATTATAAAAAATTCAAATTTCATTAGACATAAAAAATTGTCATTACATGTAAAGTGAAGGACTTGAAATAAAAAAGGCGAAACCCATCGACAGACAGCGATCTTTCACTTTGGCATCTCTAGTAGACAGTGTTTATTTTAAATACCTAAAATAGGCATCAAATATGTCAGTTCATCACTTTTTGACCTGTTGGCAGCTCGCATGTAATTCGCGCAATCAAGGCTCATTGAACCCCCATTTTTACTGACTTGGTGTCTTATTTTGCCTCCAACGATTATTTTTCCCTATTGTCTTATATATTCATCTTCTTTCTAAAATTTAATCCTAAATTATCAAATCTTCTTCTTCATCATCTTTTTTTCTATATTCAAATTTTTCAAATTATTTGTATTTAGTTTTTCTGTATATTTTTTCATATTTTTCAACTGAGCTTGACAATGTCAAGCTTATCTTCCAGTATTGTTTGTGATAAATTTTTTTGATATTGTAAATGTGGTCATGAAACTCTATTGAACACTTCTTGGACTTAACAAAATCCAGGTTATAGGTTTTTTGCTTGTAAGATTTCAAAGGTATTATTTTTTTATTTAATTAGTTTATTAATTATTGACCTGTAATTATTTTGTAATTGTGGTATTATTTTTATAGAAGTTGGGTAGATGTGATTACCTTGATTGGTATGATGAATGACACCCTTCAAAAGCAAATCGTGTAATTTAGGGTTTGTTGAAGAAAGTCAAGGCTTTTAAGGAGAAACAAAATAGAGTAGGAAGATACTACATTGTTGGCATTATTGCTACTGGTTTGGTGTTGTTGGGCACATGGATATTCAAGCCTAATTGCTGAAATTTTCATGGTGGTGTATTTGTATTTGCTACTGGTTTAGTGTTGTTGAGCACATGGATATTCAAGCGTAATTATTAGAAAATAACAAATAGATTTAGACATATGTTGCAACATGTAGGTCATTTGTTGGAAATTATCAAATAGGTCTTTCCGCTGTTGCAACACATAAGACTTAGATAGAAATATCGACATAATGCAACAGATGACCAGAACAGATGGAATATATTTTAGAACAAATAGACAATCTGTTGTTTTATCAAAAGTTCAACTTTCATCAGACAAAAAAATTGCCACTACATGTTAAAGTATGTAAAGTGAAGTAACTTGAAAGGTCGTTGGCTCAACCATTTTTGTGACGATTAGTAGACATTCGAGTGTGCAAGCACGTGCGATCCAAACACAACATCGATTTATTTTTTGGAAGGTCTATGTCCTTGTTTCAACCTTAAAAATCCCATCGTTGCTTCATCAACAATTCCACTGGCAAATGATCCATCAGTTTACTCTGCCTGAACAAGATGGGGAACAACTCTAACAGTGGCTACATGTGGATAAAAAAATTAGCCTCATCCAAGGAAGGTAAGTTGCAGTCATAAACCTTGATCTTTCCCTCCTAGAGTAGTATCTCAACAACCCAATAATGTATGTTGTCCCTGTTCATGACTCCAAAAATCCTCTTTTCCTTGGTCCATATTTTTCCATGTGGATTTAACCTCTCCCTTCTAACATATTTTATTATTTCTTCATCCCATTAGAACCCAGAAACTAATGAATAAAATCTCACGCCATCGGGAGTTGACACTAGCTTGCTCAGATCATCGTACCTATCCTTAAAATTCTTATAGAAGTCGAGGTTCATTATCCTATTGGCAGCATCATAAGCTTCTGAGTACGCTAATTGCCTACCCCTCATGAGGCAGAGAATTTCTTCAAAATACTATGATATAAGAAGTCAATTTTTAAATAGGTTAGTAATGGTAAAGAAAGAAAACATAGTGGAAAGATGCAACGGATGGTCCATCTGTTATAGAGGGTTCTCTGAATCTGTTCACAAATTACCCATCTAACACAACTTATGTAAGAGATGGGTAATATGTTGCAACAAAACCACTATAAGTTGCACCAGAATACACAACTGTTGCAACAGATGACACATTTGTTGCGTAGCTTTTTTTTTCATGGAGTAGATTAGAAGACTAGGTTAGGAAAAGTAAACTTACCCTATCCATGTACTGCGTATGCATATCTGTCATACTCTTGAAGTATTGGGTGGAAAAGGTATGTATGGGGTAATCTTATGTGCCTTGCTTGGCGATTTTGGCCCATCGCAGATTGCTCTTCTCTTTGGTGCCAAGTTCCACGTAAATGTCCACCTTCTTGAATGGCCCCTGAACTTCAAAAAATTTTAGAGAGGGAAGAGTTGTAAATTTTTTTGATTTCCAATTGGAGAGTACTTGGTTAATTGCTCTTTTCTTCCTCCCAACCACCATTGTTAGAGTGTATGGCTCCCTCACCTTCTTGGATGGTATGACACCCCTTTTGGATTTCAATTTCGCAACAGATTTAGCGATAGCCTCTAATTTTTCAAAGATCTTATCCTGGTTGTCCTTGCACTCTTTGCATTTGCAATGAGAACATGAGGGTGAAGAGAGGTGAAAGGGACCAATGTAAGGGTGACAGGGATCTGTGTAAGGGTGAGAGGGACCTATGAAAAGGGTGTTTTCAAACATATTTATTTTTCTTGAGCATCAACATGCTCATCATCAGTAGTAGCTTCAGTATGCTTTCCACTAACATTAACAACTTCATCAGCAACACCCCAAGAAGAAGAACCCGGATCTGTTGCAGTAGTTTGGTCATGAAGATCCTTAACATTAGGCTAACCTTGCCTAACTGCCCTTCTTATGTCTGTTGTTCCAACCAATTTCTTATTTATTAACTCCACCATTGACTCTATTATTAATAAGACCTTGAGTAATAAAAGAAGTCATCCCTAACTCCTGCTCAGTAGGTACGATCCATGGATACACAACCTTTAAAAAATATAGATACATTTAAATCATATAATAATTTGCAGCCAGTTAGGTTGCATGTTAACATAGACAACTTATATAACATATGATCTTTCTGTCGCAACAACTGATCTATCTGTCATAACAGATTAATAATATTTTGCATCAGATTACCTATTTATTGCATAATTTATAGTAGATAGGTAATCTGTTGAGTCAGGTTCAGAGAAACAAATCAACAGATAGGTAATCTGATGTAAAATATGTATCGTTTGTCATAATAGATTACCCATCTGTTGTACCAGTTGCAGTGGATGGGTGATCTGTTGCAACAGATAACCCATCTGTTATAATAGATGGCACATCTATTTCAATATATTTCTTTGAGTCAAATTATTCTACTTGAAAGAAGACACATTGCATTATACGAAGGGTTAAAGAGATCAACCTCCTTAACTCTTATATTGCTCTTTGCAGCCAACCAACTATGGATCCTTGGATGAGAAACCTCATCCGTGTAATCCTTGACCTACTTTTAGAGGTGAGGAATGACTTCAAATGCCCAAACCTAAAAAATATAAACAGGAGGCAAGCAAAAAAAGTCATAATAATTATTCAATATAAATTAATGGATAAGTAAATAAATAGCGATTAAATTTACCATCAAAGAACATGAAAAGTCGTATACTATGATCGTCTTTGGGGATATCTTTGTCAGTAAATATTTGATAGTCAAGTAGTAGCTGTCATATCCCCAGGGATAATTATTGAATTTCTCAAAATCCTCAGCAAGCTTTAACAAATCATCTTTTATGACTTTGTTGACGTCTCTTGCCAATATAATGGAATGAGTAAACCAAACTAAGCACAATTCCTCATTGGACTCATTTGATATGGTTTTATCTTTGAGATGTTCTATCAACTTATTGGCTTTTTACCCATGTCTAGCAACCCATTTATTTTTTCTTTGTGTTCGATTGTTTTGGTGAGTGCTCGCTGGGATAATGCCTTCCCTATATTTGATGGTGGTGGATTGGATATCTTTCTTGCCTCGAACCTTTTGCTTAGTGTTTCCTTAGTAAGAGGTTCTTCTGTACGATCACATCTCAAGCCTTTCACTATGACAAACTCTTTTAAGCCAAAATAAATCGGCATGCCACAGTAGTTTATCAAGATTTTATCCATCTTTTTCCTTCCTCCTTCGAATCTTTATCATTCCCCACGTACTTGATTCTTCTCTTAAGAAGAACATACACTATGCTCATTTGGAAACGAGCAGTGTGTTCCTTAGGTAGTTCAAGAAAGTGTCCAAAACAACTCTTCTTAAATAGTATGTCTATGTTTTCATTCTTTATAGTTTTCCAAAATTCATCAAAAGGTTTCCCCAACTGACATTTAAGTACAAGATCACCAGTTAGTTCTGCAGGGCCATCTATTAAAATTGCAATAAGAAACCTGTTAATACTAATAGTTTTAATAGGATTATGTTGGGATTTCGATATTAATTCATGCCTCATTGGTGATGCATTATATCCCTTTTCTCACTTTCTTCTCCCTCCTCTTCTTGGTTATTTTCTTCTTCCTCCTCCCTACTTTCAGTTTCCTCATCACCATCTACAGACCCTTGTCCACATCCTTCAATGTTGTTTTCATAACTTTCCTCAGCATCACTTTTTCCTGACTGAGATTGTACAAAAAACTCATCCGAATCCCTTTGTACTGTAGTCTTTTTTGTTAGGTGGTCAGAAGTTGATCCACTTTCACTTTCTTTTCTTTTGAGAGACATGTTTTACCTACAAACAATAGAAAAATAAAAATTACATTACAATTAATGTATGCATAAATTTTAAAAAATACATTACGAACATCACCAATATCGCATCACCAACAACTACCATAAACATCACCAGCCAATGCCACCAACAGCACCACCAACAACCATCATAAAAACCACCAGTGCCACCACGATGACCACTAACACTACCACCAATACCATAAACACTATCAAATAATACCACGATAGTCAACAGAATACTACGACAAAAACTAGAGTTTTCTCGGGTTCTTTCTATATTTTACTAGCAAAACTAAAAATTATAAACCTATTCTCGAAGATAATACAACTAAAAGTCTTATATTTAATCATTAACTTAAAATCCCTAATTTTTAGAAAAAAAACAAATATAGAACTCTTCTCGAACTCTGTTACCTACGAAGACAGAGAAAATGATGGTTACAAGCAAGAATAAAGTTAAAAATAACACCTTTGTGGTCAAAAATGGGAAAAAAATTATTCTGTTGTGAAAGGTTGACCAATTTGTTGAGTAGTTGCTGTCTGTATTGTTGAAAGAGAGAAAAGAGCGAGAAATAGAGATTTTAAATAATGAAATATTTTTTCGAAAATGGATGATTTGTATGGGTTGATTTGTATTTGTAAAAGATTAACAAGTTTTGAAAATATTAATTTGGTCCAAATTGATCTTACTTTTTTTTTTAAATTTTAAAAAATATACGTAATTTTTAACCACCTCATCATAATAAAGTGTATTAAGTTCAACTGGAACATTGATGAATTTTAGGCATTAGCTTGATAATGAGGTAATAAGAATTATTTCAACTCAGAGCGATCAATCAACGACTCAGGTTGGGGGAGAACGCAATACCAACATTATGCAATTTCCAAAGACTTAATTGAAGTTGTAGTTGACCCTATGAACTCACTACTAGTTCTAGATAAATCAATTTAAGTATTAGATTGATAATAAGTTAATAAGAAATGTTTTAACTGATAACGCTCAATCTACAACTCTCGTAGGAGTGTAAAGCGGTCGTTAGCAAATATAGAACCCAACCTGGGTTGGGTATCGATCCCACAGGGAATAGCTTGGTCAACAAGTAAGCAACGATTACTAGACTTTTAGTGCAAGTCTCGTAAAAAAGGGGGGATTGTAATGTGTAACCAAAATATTAAAGTAAAAACTGAAAATAGAAAAATAAAAAGAAAGAATGTTTAGTATGTTGTAAAACAATGAGAATTGAGGCGTTGAGGGTATGTCCACCTTATGAGTTATACGTCTCTATTGGCTATGAGTGTGTTGAATTCCGACATGCATGTGCTTATAGAGAATTGTATTCGATGGTAAATCCAGGCGTCTTTCGACCTATTCGAGGATTATTTCACTTTAACTCTTTCGAGTTTAAAGCGTGTCTAACGGTACGAATTCTCCAAGAGGTTAATCCAGTTACGGGACTAACTGTTTAATAGGGGATGGGACCCTACTACCTTGACATTATCTCTTTTCCAGACAGATAACCTTTCTTTTGAACAAGTTAAATGTTATACTGGCGTATTCTTGCGTTTGCAACCACAAAGAATTTAGATTAAGATGCAGAGAATAATGATATAAGCAGCATACGTGTCACGAACTCACAAACTCACAGCAATAGATAGTATCTCATTCGGTTTCCATAACCCCAACAGAGAAGTTTAGTTACCCATGAATGCGAAGAAGCTCACGGTTGACATTGTTATTATACCACAATACTGATTAATTTCGTGTAGCACAGGTGGTAGGCGTTTAGGCGTGAATTCCTGGGCAAAGTAACGATTCTCTTGTTGCGGAAATTAAGAATAGATGAATAGAAGAAAGATAGAATTAATGGAAAGATTAGAATTGTTGGAGGAGTAAAAAAGATTAATAGTTGAAGAATGTATATGGATGATTCAAAATCTCTAGCATGATAGGGTATTTATAATATCCATATCCTAATCCTACTAAGCTTAACCAAATCCTACTAAGCTAATGAAATACTTAACCCAATTGTACTAGGTTAATGTAACATTATCCAAATCCAAATAGACTAATGAAATACTTAACCCAATTGTACTAGGTTAATGTATTATTATCCTAATCCAAATAAGTTACTGCAAGTCCCCAAAGTCTTCAGAAATGCTGTTTTAGCCCGGGACAGATTTTCCATGCATCACTTTTGGTCCTTAGGCGTCCAAGATTCCTTTTCTCCTTCCGTGAAGCTTTCTTTAGCGTCAAGTAATCCATAAAATGCTGAATTCTGCATCATTTATACCTGAAACTTTGCTAATCATGTTCGTTAGCTCACTTACAGGAAAAAGGGCTAAAAGTGCATGAAATATATAATTTGTTCTCGAAACATGGCACAAATATGGGCAAAATATATTGATATAGGCGCGTAATATCGCCTATCATCATTAACTCAGAGTGATCGATCGACGACTATGGTCGGGAAGAACACAATACCAACATCATGCAATTTCCAAAGACGCAATTAAAGTTGTAGTTGTTCTTATGAAATCTCCCCTAGGTCTAGCTAAATAAATTTGGGTATTAGCTTGATAATAAGTTAATAAAAATATTTCAACTCAGAGTGATCGATCGACGACTAAGGTCGGGAGAAACACAATACCAACATCATGCAATTACCAAAGAGATAATTGAAGATATAGTTGACCCTATGAACGTAGTTATAACTAAATCAATTTAGGCATTAGATTGATAATGAGATAATAAGAACCGTTTCAACTCAAAGTGATTGATCAATGACTCGGGTCGGGAGGAATGCAATTCCAACATGATGGAATTGCCAAAGACTCAATTAAAGTTATAGTTGACCCTATGAACTCACCCCTAGTTCTAACTTAATCAATTTAGGTATTAGATTTATAATGAGGTAATAAGAATCATTTTAACTTAGAGTGATCGATTAACTACTCAGGTCGGGAGGAACACAATACCATCATCATGCAATTGCCAAAGACTCAATTGAAGTTGTAGTTGACCCTATGAACTCACCCATAGTTCTAGCTAAATCAATTTAGGTATTATCTTAATAATGAGGTAATAAAAATTATTTTAACTCAGAGTGATCGATCGATGACTCAGGTCGGGAGGAACACAATACCAACATCATGAAATTGTCAAAGACTCAATTAAAGTTATAGTTGACCCTATGAACTCACCCCTAGTTATAGCTAAATCAATTTAGATATTATTTTTAAAATGAGGTAATAAGATTAATTTCAACTTAGAGTGATCGATCAACGACTCAGGTTGGGAGGAACGTAATGCCAACATCATGCAATTGCCAAAGACTCAATTGAAGTTGTAGTTGACCCTATGAACTCACCCCTAGTTATAGCTAAATAAATTTAGGTATTATCTTGGAAATGAGATAATAAGAATCATTTTAACTCAAAGTGATTCGATCGATGACTCAGGTTGGGAGGAACGTAATACCAATATGATGTAATTGCCAAAAAACTTAATTAAAGTTGTAGTTTACCCTATGAACTCACCCCTAGTTCTAGTTAAATCAATTTAGTTATTAACTTTGTAATAAAGTAATGAAAATCATTTTTAGAGTGATCGATCAACAACTCAGATTGAGAAGAACGCAATACCAATATGATACAATTGCAGAAACTCAATTGAAGTTGTAGTTGACCCAATGAAATCACCCCTAGTTCTAGCTAAATCAATTTAGTTATTAGCTTGGTAATGAGGTAATAAGAATCATTTCAAATGAGAGTGATCGATCAATGACTCAGGTTGGGAGAAACATAATACCAACATAATGTAATTGCCAAGAACTCAATTGAAGTTATAGTTGACCCTATGAACTCATCCCTAGTTCTAGCTAAGTCAATTTAGGTATTAGATTGATGATAAGTTAATAAGAATTGTTTTAACTCAAAGTTATCAATCGATGACTCAATTTGGAAGGAACGCAATACCAATATCATACAATTGCAAAGACTCAATTAAAGTTATAGTTGAACCTATCAACTCATCCCTAGTTGTAGCTAAATCAATTAAAGTTGTAGTTGAACATATGAACTCAATTGAAATTGTATAAAAATAAATGTTCAACCTATTACAAAAAATGACTTATCTGTTGGAATTTATCAAACATATTAAGTCATCTGCTGTAATAGATTAACTATCTCTTGTAAATTATCAAATAGGCGTTGACATTTGTTGCGACAAATAACTGAGCGATTGTAAATTTTCAAATAGAAATTATCATTTGTTGCAATAGATGACTTATATGTTTTAAGATATTTTTTTATTTTAAAGCAATTTCCTAATTTCCTATCCGAGATAAAAAATATAAAATACTAAGGCGGTATAAAATATTACTTGGATAACTCAAAAATCTACTCATTGAGTAGTCTTATCTTATATTTTTAATGTCACCATCTCCTTGTGCCCCTCAAAGTTATTAATGAATATTTAAAACCCATATCTAGAATTCTCTCTCCTTTAGCCATAAATTAACTCATCTTACTTCTTTATTTAGAATTCTATTTCTCTCCTCTTTGGGGTAATCACAACCGTTTCATTTTTCATCTCTTTTCTATCCTCTTTCGCAGAGTATTTTTTTAGATCTCAACCGATTAATATCTTTTCTTTATTGAAATGGGTGTTTTGACCCCTTTGCTTTTTTGACATTGCAGGTATGATTCACTATTGCTCTTTTCTCCCCGTTTTCTTATTTGTATGTTATTTAAATTAGATATTTAATTATTATTATTATTGATTTACCCATTACCAGTTTCCTATTTACTGAGAAAATTGAAGGAAAGGTAAATTTTAAGTCTTGAATGAACAAACTATTATTTTAATTAAAATATGCAAAAAAGTCATCTATTGGGAGAACTTAAAAAGCCTTATTTTTCAGTATCAATTTTTTTGTCATTTATTTGTTGCTTTGGTGGCGCTGTTGTTGGGGGTATTGGTGTTATTAAAACATGTGGCATTTGTGTTGTTGATGGTGTTGGAACATATGGTGTTGTTTCTTTATTGTTGATGTTGTTGTTGGTGGTGTTGCAGTAGTTTCCTTAATTGTTGCAACTGATAAATTAACTGTTAGAACAGATGGAGCAACTGTTGGAAGAAATCAAACTAATAGCAAGGCTGGTTTGATTTATTCCAATAAATGACACATCTATTGCAACATGTCATTCATCTGTTACCACAGATACATCACCTATTGCAACAGATGACTTATTTGTTAAGCAGATGAGGAGTCTGTTGTATCAGATTAGTTATCTGTTGATCCATTCAATTTTGTGTTACCCTTTTGTAATGTTCTTTTTGTTCTTCTCTTGTTTAATATCAAATGTTTTTCTTTTATTTGAAGATAAAAGAAAGTGAAACTGGATCAAATTTTTCCTGACCAACATTAAAGGCTTGAGTAAAGATGGGTTCGGAGGAATAAGCTACTTGTAGATAGAGCCAATTCATATATAGGAAGTATATATTACTGATCAACCTATCATGAAAACACACATCCAATACATTGATTTTGTGAATATTGGTTCTTTACTTATTAGGCGTTAATCTTTCAAACAAGATATGACATTTTACAGTTAAGATTGTTATGTTAAAACTGTAAGGATGAAGGACCAGGTAGGTAGTGTCGATACCCTTTTACAATTTAATAAAGATTTTGCTAATGTTTATATGTCAAGATTGGAGACAGGTTCATGTTTTTGGTGGTAGTGTAAACATTCAAATAGTGATTGGACTAATTTTAAGGGTTCAATGGACTTTTGAAAGGCCTCCGAAGCCTCGCACTACTACAAACAAGAATAAAAATGAATATAGTTTTTGCTCTGGTCCAAATTTATGTGGATGATTTACTCGAGGATACTATTATACAATGGGAAATGATTAAAAGAATGCCTTTACGGGAAACGGGAGGTGGAAAAGACCATATGTTAACTCAGACCTTATTAAAGAAGAAACAAAGGGTAGGAAGGAAAGTATAGCAAAACTAGCTGATGAAATTGACATGAAAAAAGAAAAAATTGAATGAGCTGCAAATGTGAAAGTGTATCCAAAGATGAAAATCCATTAGTCCATTTTGAAAAGAAAAATGTTGAAGTAGATTGGAGATGTGCACTTTGTTAGGGGACTGCAACTAGTTAGCGTGGCCTAAATGAAGACCCAAAAAATATAAGAGAAGAACTCTAAGATTTCAGCTTTGCGAGCACCGATGGTGGTAAGATTATCGGTCAGAAACGAAACCTGAACCAATAACTCTTGAAGTAAAAATAATGGATCAAGCCAAGGTGGTAATTTCTCAAGTTAAGCCTGCATTCCATGCCTCCTGTTTATGGATCTATATGTTCAAAGGCAGTGGAAACAACAAGGCATGGGATTTTTGCCCAACTTTAGACCTTTTAATTCCTATTGCTATTGACAAGATCAGACCCATAAACAAAAGGCATGGGATACAAGTTAGACATCAGAAATTGACGCCTTGTCTTCCCTTATTTTTACTTTCTGGAGTTGTTGGTTCAGGTTTCATTCTTGACTAAAAATCTTACTAATCCCCTGTGCTAGCCAGACTGCTTTCTTAGAGTTTTGATCCTACACTTTGTGGGTCTTCATTGAGGCCACGCTCGCTAGTTGCAGTCCCTAGCAAAATGTCCAACTTTAGTTCTCTTGAGCATTTTTCTTTAACAAGAATGACTGACGGGTTTTAATACTTGGATGCACTTTCATATTTGAAGATCATTCAGTTTTTTCATCTCTAAAGTAACTTCATTGGCCAAATTCTCTAGTTCCTTACTTGCTTCCCTGTGTTTTATCTTAAACAAGGTCTGAGATGATATATGGTCTTCTCTACCTCCCTCTTCCCATATAAGTATTCTCCTAAGCACCTTTTGTTGTATAATAGTCTCCTCGAGCAACCCATGCAAATAAATTTGGACTAGGGGAATATCTATTAGTTTTCTATTCTTGTTTGCTGCTGTACGAGGCTTTGAAGGCCTTTCGAAAGTCCATTGCACCATTAAAATTGGTCCAATCACTATTGAATATTTACACTGCCACCAAGATCTTAAACTCTTCTCCAAACTTGACACATAAACATGAGCAAAACCGTCATTAAATTGTAATAGGGTATTGAAATCACCATCTTGCAACCCTTCGGCCTTATTAGTTCATACCTAATAAACTAAACTATAAAATACATGATCTTGTTTAAAGGATCAATGTCTAATCAGTAAAGAACTACATTTACAAAATCATTGTACTTCATGTGTGCCTATCACGATAGCCTGATTAATAATACATAACTCCCACACGTGAAAGTGGATTCATCCATCTGCACGTACCTTATTATTCTTACCGCATCAATGTCAGATAGTGTTTATTCTTCACTTTCCATCGTTAAGTAGTGTATAAGACTACAGAGGCTCAAAGGGTAACCATCTTCAATGTCAGATGACTACTTGCCCATCAAGAAAAAACAAGTGGTACAAGTCATGAATTTTTACCTTTTGTTTTTAAATATATTTATATAATAAAACAATAACTAATTTAGATTAATTAAGGTATGTGATGACTATTAAAAGAAGGTGAACAGTTGTGACTTTTTGTCTAACACATTCAAAAAAGCTGATGAATCAAATTCCCTATTTGTTGCAACTGATGAATCAGCTGTTAGAAGATATCAAAATATCTCCTCCAACAAATGGTCTATTTGTCACAACAGATAATCTATGTGTTGCAAAAGATGTCTGATCTATTGAACATACAGACTATCTATTACAACAGATTGTAAATCTGTTGCGATAGTGGGTTATCTATTATGACAAATGGATGATCTATTGCAATAACTCAATAATAACGGTTGTTATTAAGTCTTAAACTATTTTGAAAAGGTGAGAAGTTTGATTGTAAAAGAAAAATTTGCGACTTTTGATATAAATAAAAAGTCAGCAGTTTGAATGTAATTAGTACAATGAAGTTGAACAGTAATGCCTTTTTGCCTAACACATTTAGATTAAATCCTTTATAAATAGGTCCCTCCTTAATCTTTATTCAATTGCACTTTTATTTATTTCTTGCATTTTATCTTTTCTTATTATATCTTCAACCACTTTTTTTCAAAAAACATATTCCTTTCTCATTGAGGTAAGTTTTTTTTTGTGTAAATCTACCAGTTGGTATTGTACGTTGTATTACATTTGGACTCTTTTCTTTACTTTAGTGTTTACATTTTTTTTTTCAATTCATGGGTGTTCTAGATATAGTTGATCCTTTTGGGACATTGCTATTCTAGGCGACACTGTGCAGGAACTTCAGAGGCAGGCTAATGACCTGCAGAGGGAGTTGGCCGCTATGAGAGTAAGGATGTTTATAGAGATCCAGAGGCTGATGAGGGTCCTGCTATTTCCGGTTGATGATTAGCTGGCTGGCAATAATAAAAATAATGATGATGATAATAATAAAAATTAGAATGTGTTTTTTCTTTTAGTGTATGTTTTTCAATTATTCTATATTGGATCTATAGCTAATGTATTTTATATTTTGTTTAATGAAAAAATTATTTTTGGTCTAATTTGGCTCATTGTTCTTATTTAATTTTCATTCTGTCTATTTCTTCTTCTAAAGTGGTAACATGTCGACAGTTGGAGGTAAAGAGCAATTTTGAATCCAGTAGTAATAGCAATTTTGGCTTTTGAGTTCTTTCAACAGATGGACCATGTATTGGAATAAATTGGTCATCAGTTGAGTTTCTAGCAACAGATTATCCATCTTCTATGATAAATTTGTCAGTTGTTGGAGAAAAATATTCCAGTTTGATGAACTCTATTATGTTCTTCCATCTAATGTCCATCTGTTGCAACAGATTAGTAATCTATTAAAAATAATTTTGTGGTTTGTTGTATCTAGTTCATGTTTCACCTCTTTGTATTGATGCATAAGTTATTAAAAAAGATATTTTATATAATAAATGATAACATTTACGTTCACACCAATGAGTTAAATATAAAAAAGTCAACAACAAACAACAACACAAATTTTTGCAATTACAACGATCATGATGGATTACGATCCGGGCATATAGTTCTCTTGTGGCCAATGCTCTAGAGCACTTGTTTCTTCTTGATGGAAATAATTCTTCGACTCCACGCCTCCTCTTATATGGCCTTCTTCCCAATTTGATAGTGCTTGAGCCAATATGTGGAGGAGGTATTAATCTCCCCAAAAGCTTTGTAGGAACAACTCAAGATTCTTTGGGAGGCTCCAAGTAATATGCCTACTATATGCCATTGTATATTTTTCCACCGAATAATATGAAGAAGAGTACTCATAAATTTTAATTCCATATTTTGCACCGTATTGAGCTCGAAGCACTGCCATAGCATGTGGACATGTTATTTTGTCCAAGTTAAAAACTCTGAACGTACAATATCTTATTTGAAGATCAACCGTGGAGACATTACCATGACGTTGATACTAAAATTGTATTCTGCTATTTAATGAGATAATAACCTATTCCCTAGACTGATGTTCATTGGTATTATATTTTCTGCTTCTAGAACAAATGGGGTTCCTGCGTCCTCGAACTCCATATGCCTTTCATGAAAAAATTAGCCATACTTCTTCTTTATTATTTCAAATAGAGCCACGATAGGAAATTCTCTTTCATCACCAAACAATAAATTCACTTATCAGCTTTGTTTGGCGTCATAATATTGTACTATACAAAAGAATCACTTAGTATGACATCATACTAAATTTGTAACTCAAACAAGACATTAAATTCATAAGAATGTACCTATTTGCCAGACAAAATGCCCAACTCCATTTATCGAAACTGACACGTATGAGATGTTCTGCTGCCTTGGGATGCATATCCACTATTTGATTGAAATATTCTAAAAACTCCTCTCTACTATATGCTTTAACTGCTCTATAAAAAGGGTCATGACCCTTTCATTGTGAAAGTTAGTCTGAATGTTCTCTCTTAGATGCCTGATGCAACAACCAAAGTGAGTTGAATAAATAAAATTGAACCCATATTTGGGCTACTTCGATGCCTATCCGAAACAAAACAAAACTATTCGGTATCTTTGACACAACTTCATAGTTGTTCAAAAAATATCCATAAGAGGTATTACATTCCTTGTCTGCAACATAAAAATCTACAGAAAATATGTGATTCTCCGCACCTGCGCCACCGCCGCTAGGAAAACTCCATTATACCTGTTCCTCAAGAAGGTACTATCGATGGCTTTGAATTTTCACAAATGTTAAAAACCTTGAATCCAAGATCCATAGGATACAAAAAAGTATGTGAACCTTCCTTTTTCATCAACATATAACACCGTCTTACTTTCAAGATTTATGGACTCAATCATGTAACGATAGGCATCGAGGATGGCATACCCATGCTTGTGTATCCCCCTAACCAAGTCCTTAGCAATCCCCCATGGCCTTATATATCTTTCAATAACTGATCGGGACACCTAATTTTGTAAGGATTTGATTGGCCATAACCCTTGTAGAAGGGCCTTTTCCATCGGGGAATCTATTCTTGAAATATTCACCGAGGGCCTTTGCCGTGGCATGAGTATTTTGGCCCAAAATGTGCTCCAAACCCCATGTGTGATACTTTTCATATTTATGAATGGCGGATCTGTCAGAACTTAAGTACTTCACCGCTCTCAACTACCACTTGCAGTTCAGATTAGCATATTTGTAGCAAAAGACTTTTCTCGAATTAATCACCTTTATTATTTTGAAATCTTTTTACAAGAAAGAAATAAACAAAGTAGTAGATAGTTCTTTCTTGTCCTTGAATGACATTACCTTGTAAAATCCGGTCTCATTGTCTTGATGATTGCCAGACTGTGTCGTTACGAGAAAAACTGCCCACTGTATTGGTTGCATCAACGGGCGTAAGTGTTTGATCATTATCTAGAATATTCATGTCTAGATCATCTAACCTATCATCAAAGATGTCTTATTGTTGTTCTTTTTGTATATTCTAGTTTTTATTATCTCTCGTCTTTTCAACCACAAGTACTCTTATCATCGACCTGGATGAATTACTAAAATAAGCAGGCAACAAACCTGATCAGTTATCTTGAAACATAGTACCCTCTGATTTTCAAAGGAGCTGTGCATGTAGCTGATAACGAGTTCTTTCGGTTGATAATTCAGTCCACAATAGTTGATGATTAAGTTCACAAAATCATCATATAAAATATCACTTTGGACTGTCATAGCTATCGTCTCTTGTATTTCACTTTCCTTCTAATGCCATACACATTGATTGCTCTTCTTGATCCATTGACCATGACAATCCACCCCTATTGTTATTGATCCCTCCTTTAGTGGTACCTAAATAAAGTAATTTATTAAAAAAAGTTAATAGTGATTTCATAGTGCAGTAACATGAATCCCAACAGATGTGTAATCTGTTGCAACAGGTGAAAAATTAAGCTGCAACAGGTAAGTGATAAGTCCGAACAGATTACTTACCTGCTGGGATTCATTTTCCACTTCTGAAGCTGATTTCAATAGGAGATTTATTTGTTATAATAGTTGAATCATATGTTACAATAGACTATACATCTGTTGTAATAGATGAAGCTCCTATTGGGATAGATGTTACAGTACTAAGGAACCTTTGAAGTTGATTCCAACAAATGAGTGACATGTTGCAATAAATAAATAACTTATTTCGACAGATGACTTGCCTGTTGCAATAGACAAAGCATCTGTTAGAATTGAGTTTAGGTTCTATTGCAATAGGTTACTAATTTGTTGGGACAAATATTTACCCTGTTACAACAAATGACACATCAGTTAGAATCAAGTTCCGGTTATGTTGCAATAGGTTACTAATCTATTGCAACAGATGTTTACCCTGTTGCAATAAATAACTAGTCTGTTGCAATAGATGGGTCATATGTTGCAACAGATGACCTATTTATTCGATTCATGTTACCACACTATAGAACCAGAAACATGAATCCAACATATAAGTTTTTTGTTGCAACAAATGGTTTATTTGTCGCAACAGATGATTGATCTATTTAAAAAGATGTCTCTTATGTGCATTCATGTTGTGTACTATCTATTGTTAAAAAATAGCACAATAACAGTTACCCAGATGACAAATTTAACTAAAAATCATAATTTGACTCACCAAAGTCTCCTATGAAGTAATGCCAAAGTGAAAAGTGATGTATGAAACAAAATTTGACCTAAGAAATTGGTCAAATAACAACAGTAGAGGTAACAACAACAACAACAATGGTCAACAAGAAGAAGATGAAGATGATAGTGAAGTAGAAGAAGATGACGATGAAGTAGAAGATGATGAATAAAACAGTAACAACAATGAATAAAAAAAATTTCTAAGAGAGAGAAAACAACAATGAATGAGAAGAGAGAGAAACACACCCTTTTTCTCTCCGTTTCCTGTTATATTAGGTAAACATTTGAATCAAAGTGTAAATTTAAAAACTTGTGAGCTATTCTCAAACTTACCCAACTTTCTTAATCCGTAATAAAGTAATTGTCACCTACACTCAATTATTAAGACTTGAGTCACCTACACTTCATTTTAAAACTCTTTTATTGACTTTATCTCAAAGGCTCAAGTATTTGATATCATTTTTTCTATGGTGCAGAAGCATCCTGCACAATATATTTTTGCAAAATCATATCAACAGTTATACTTCATTGTATAGGTATTAGATTGATTATTTTTAAGGCTTATGTAGTGTTACGTTCTTTTTTAAAGTTACGTTCATTCAAATTATCGATTCATGAGGGGTGATATTTCTGCATTTTATAGTTAGATTATGTTAAATTAATATTTTTAAAAGATTACTATTACTTTCTTGCGGTTGCAGATATATACAATTAAATTGACAACGATATGATCTTCTAGACGTCTTAAGAAAAAGAATTATATCAATCAAATTTCTATGCATGAGCTTCTACAAAATGATACTTCATTCGACTTCTTAATATATAGGCTACACTTTCTTAAAGAAAAAGTAGAAGCCTTTAGATGTGAGATATTACAATCATAATTTACGTTGATCATATTTAAATTTAAATCATGTACTGGTGAAATATATATATATATATATATATATATTTCAAAAATTGATCACTAATTGTACGAATTTAATTGTATGTAAACATTACATGAATAATGATATAATAATTTGATGTTTTATTTTATTTTGATATTATATAGGGGGCTAAATCATGATTCAACTTCGAAATTTGAAACTTTTTATTTTTAATAACATCTAATATATATTTTTTACTAGAAAAAATAAAAAAAGAATATTCAATTAATCTAATTTTCACCTCCCACTATAATTATTTTCTTGATTATATATATCTTAATATGCATTTATGTGTTTTCCCACCCTTTTCGATTTATAGGAAATATCCTTTTGAGAATTTCTCATGGAATTTAAAGATGAAGTGAGCTTTACTTTATATTATGGTAGAAGAAAAATAAACAAAGGAAGCATAAAATCTATTAAGTAATAGTAATTTTTTTAATATATAGTTATGTATTTTCGAAGAGCTGGAAATTTTGTGACAGTTCTGATTGGTTGTCTTGTATTCTAATAAGTTTAACATGAATTATATATCAACTAATTTGTTAATTATTAATAGGTATTTTCATGGATGGTTGTTAATCTTTATATATTTTCTTTCTCTTATTTTCTTTCACATATCTTCTTTTTTAATTTTTCATATAGAAAAATTTCTCAAAAGTCTTTAGAAAGTTTCACTTAAATATGGATATTAGAGAGGAATTTTTCAAAATTTTCTATCTAAATTATATTTTTTGAATAAATTATTTTAATTTATTATTAATCTTAATCACCACGCAAAGCACGACTAATTTCGTTAGTTTCATTGAAAAAGAAGGTATTGTGAAGATTAGTTGATACATCACCTTATTATTGTTCTATAATATCTAACTCATTATCGAATTAACAGATATCTTATTGATTCGCTACCGAATTAATGCATTTAAAGTTGATGATTGATAAGTCAAATCATTAAGTATAATTAGATGACCCATAAGGGTCCCTACTTAGTTATCTTTCTCATTTATCAGTTGCAAATATATATCACTTATTGAGCAACATGTTGGCTATTCTAAAACTACTCGATTATTCTTAATACTTATATTTCTATAGTTCTTGGTTGACAGTGAATCATGTATAATTCATCTGTACAAACTGAGCAATGTTGACAGGTAAACTCCTATCCACGTTAGTGAATCTATCATCATTTCCTATAAAATTTTATGACCAACCCCAATTTTTTGTTAGAGCTCGCAATTTTCCTGTATAGAAGTATAATTAATTATTTATTTTCACTTTTATCCGTAGGCATAATTAGAAAGAGATATTGATATGGTACAAAGGAAAACATTCTTAAATTGAGAAAAATAATAAATGAGAATGATTTAATATAACTCATTTTTGTCAGTTTATATTAAAATAATTTTTTAATTATTATATTTTGATTAAATCAATTAATTGAAATATTTAACATTTAAAAAGGCAATTCATTTGATTTGTAGTTTGGTTAGTTTATTTATATTATTATTTGATGAGCATTGATCGTGCTACGCACGGATCTATTTTCAATGTTGAAGAAAACAGTGTCATCATGTTAAGTGGGAGCATAATGCTCTGTATCATGTGGAATAAGATTTGTACCATTACATCGATAAAGCTTATTACAAAGATCAAAATTATACACATGACATGATTTGAACCAGGGCCTTGTCGTACTGGGTTCCCAAGTTAAACCAGGATCGGGGACCACCCCCGTTACCCAACCCAACCTCCAAATACGCATACCCTGAAGCGGATGAATTCCAAACGTATAACAAGATAGTATTTACTACGATCCTAGACTCTGGTATAGGTCGATAACCGTGACCAACCAGAACAAGTTCAACCATCCATTTCCAACCAATAACCATAACCAAACCAATATAAAACCAAGTTCATATCCATAACATAACATAAAAGGACAGAACAATCATAAATTGAATCAATCGATATCAGCCCCAAAACCAATGCCAATATTAAGGCTGACACCAATACCGACACCGCCCATTCCAACCCATAGTAGTCACACAAGTCTATGACAAAAAGAAAAACAATACCAGTTGGAACATGTCTCTAACCATAACCAAAATCAATATCCATAAAATGACCAAAGTATGTAAAGACATCCATGATATGAAATGGAGCCATCCGAAATATGGAGTTTAATTCAATCACTGATCCCGAATATGATCACTAGCAAGAGGAGATAAATGGACGGTTCCTGTATCGCGTGGAGATACAGTCGCCTAAAGACAGGTTAGCGGGTGAATGCTATCATAAACTATGGATAAGGATAAAATAATGCCATCCAGTAAAAATTAAGTAAACCAACCATATGCAAACAACCATACATATATGTATATATATATATAACCATGTCGGAAAATAGAGCCGGGTTTAGCATGCCTTTAAAATCATTAACCTGGGTATAAGTAGCTTAACCATCCTAGAACCACCCACGGGATATATGGGTCTAGTGTAACCTCCTAAACAGGCCTCGATACGTGTAGGCACACGAACCAGAGATACCATAAGAGTAGAGGATTCTCGAGTACCCTTCTCTCTCCATGATACATATGTATAATGCATTTAGAGGATTCCCATATACCTCATAGTATTATATATGGCCGCTATGACCAACCCTCATGTTGAAAAACATGAGTTTCTAGTGTTCATCCAATGGACTCGCACCTTCACGGTAGCTATCACACCCCACCATTATTGCCCAATTAAAACCATTACCATCCAAACAAATCATTATTCCATTATTATTAACCAAGGCTATGTGTAGTGGTGTCGTCTTGCAAGAAATGTACTTAGCCAACCTTTTTATGCAAGGGGATTCCATATACCCATAGATTACATTATCAAGTTAACGTTGAGGAATCCCGTGTACCCCACAAGTGTTTCATTATTATGTTTTCTTGGTGGAATCAATGTACTCCATAAGTTGTTCATTAGCATGTTTACTTGGGAGAGTCCTTTGTACAAGAAAGCTTAATTAACCATAATCATGACCACCAAACCTTACCATTTAACCATTTCAAACCATTTAGGGTTCCATTACCAAACCATATTAAGCAATAGTTCCATTAATAGTCTAAAAATGTAGTAAAAACGCATTATCATAGGCATTTTCTCAAATATATTGGGGGTATAGTGTTTCCAAAACTAATTTAAATTACCAATTTAACATTACAATACAACCAGTTGTCCAAACCACTATTAAAGCATGTAAAAACATAATTAAAATATTAAAAAAAATCATAATCAAGCATTTAATACCAAAACCCCCAACATATATTTGAAAACCCCAAAACCATACAATAATCATGCCATGAAAACATTCTATAAAACATGCCTTCAGTTGGAACTAACAATTAGGGAGGAGTACATGCCTAGTATTATGAATATGATGGAGAGAAATCACTTATACAAGCCCCAAATTTATCCTCTAGCTGAAACCCTAGCCTTCTTTTACCCAAGAGCCTTAGAGAAAATTAGAGAGAGTTTCTAAGTGTTTAAGATTAGAAAAATAGGGTAAATGAAGTCCTAATAGTGATATAAGTTTTAGGGCCTTAAGCAGTTAAGTGGGCAATGTCCCGATTACCCCTAACTTAAACTGCTTAAAAGTCCTATCAGATGGTATGACTCTCCCATACCAGTCGTACCCTTCCATACGAGTGGTACCCACCACTCGTACCCTAGGCCTACCCCTGGACCCAACACTGTACAACATATGGCTTACCCAACCCAAGTCATACCACTTTCTTTACCACCATACCACCATCGTTAGAGTCCAAGAGATGAACTCCAAGATTAGCCAAGCAGTGAATATCCTTCACCAATTCCCGGCTCTCCTTATCCATATGAGTTAAACTCCTCATGAACAACCTGCTAAAGGCATCAACAACTATATTTGCGTTACTTGAATGGTAGTAAAGTCTCATATTATAGTCCTTGAGAAGCTCCAATCATCTTCTCTATCTAAGATTTAGCTCCTTCTGAATGAACACATACTGTAGACTCTTATGATAAAAAAAATCCATGTGCACCTATTACAAATAATGCCACCAGATTCTCAAAGCAAAAACTACCGCTAAAAGCTCCAAATCATGAGTAGGATAATTCCTCTCATGCAGCTTCAACTGCCTTGAAGCATAGGCAATTACCTTTCTATGTTGCATCAAAACATAACCAAGTCCCACCGGAGATGCATCATAATAAAACACAAACCCTTCATTACCTTCAGGCAAAGTCACAATCAGAGCGAAAGTTAGATTATCCTTAAGCTTCTCGAAACTCCCCTCACAAAAATCCAACCAAGAAAACTATACCTTCTTCTGAGTCAACTTAGTCAATGGGGCAGCTATCATCAAGAACCTTTTCACAAATTGCCTATAATAACCAACCAAACCCAAGAAGCTCCAAATGTTGGTTGGAGTCGTGGGTCAAGGCCATATCTTAACAGCTACAACCTTTTGTGGATCCACCATGATCTCCTCATTAGAAATAATATAACTAAGAAAGTTAAAGCGTTCAACCAAAACTCACACTTGGAGAATTTGACATACACCTGTTGTTTCTTCAAGGTCTGAAACACCATATGGACGTAATTGGTATGATCTACCTCACTCTTAGAATAAACCAGAATGTAATCAATGAATATAATGATAAAAATATCCAAAAACTTCCTGAAAACCCTATTTATCAAATCCATAAATGCCGCCGGGGCATTAGTCAAACCGAATAACATAACTAAGAAGTCAAAATACACATACCGAGTATGAGAAGCTATCTTAGGGATATCAACCTCCCTAATCTTAAGTTGATGATACCTATACCAAAGATCTATCTTAGAAAAGAATTTGGCACCTTGCAACTGATCAAACATGTCATCTATCCTTGGAAGAGAATATTTGTTCTTAATGGTCACCTTGTTCAACTGCTGATAGTCAATACACATCCAAAAGAAACCATCTTTCTTCCGCACAAATAATAATGGTACACCCCAAGGGGACACACTAGCATGGATGAAACCCTCATCTAAAAGATCCTTAAGTTGCTCCTTGAGTTCCCTCAACTCAGCTGAAGCTATTCTATAAGGAGGAATAGATATTAGATGAGTGTTCGAAATAAAATAAATCCCAAACTCAATCTCCCTATCCATAGAAACACCAGGAAGATCATCTGGAAAGACCTCAGGAAACTCATTTACCACCATAACCAAATACAAAAAAGGACCTTCCGAGTTAGATTCTTTCACCTAGATCAGATGATAGAGACACCCTTGGGAGATTAATCTCTGAGCTCTAAGATAAGAAATAAACCTTTCCCTAGGATATAGGGAACCACCCTCCCACTCAATAAATGGTTCACCTGAGAACTTAAAGATGACCTTGCGGGTCCAAAAATCTAAGGACGCGTAATAAGAGTGTAACCAATCCAACCCCTAAATAACATCAAAATCCACCATATTAAGTTTAAATAAATCCACCAAAATCTACTTACTAGCAACAGATAGCACACACCCCCTATAGACTTTCTTAGAAATCACAGAGTCACTGACTGGGGTAAAAATAGGAAAAAAATCTAAAATAACCTCGGGATCAAAACCAAAAATACACATCCATAAATAGAGTCACATAAGAGAGAGTGGACCACAGATCAAGTAAATAATACACTTAATAAGAAAAGAGTTGTAACATACCAGTCATGACATCATGTGATGCCTCAGATTTCTTCCAAGTAGCAAAAACATATAACTGATTCTGACTGATGTTGGTACCAGAAGAAAAAACAGGTGCAGAAGCAGCACCCTTTGGTGTAGGAGCAAGAGATAAAGCAATCGGAGCTTTACTCTCTCCCGAATAACCCTTACCAATCAAAAAATTTCTAAGCATATGGTCTAGATGGCCACATTTAAAATACACATCCGTACCCTTATCATAGAAATCCAAATGGAACCTACCACAGAACCGGCAAAGAGGACATTATGAGGACGACTGAGCCCCACTTGCCTGACATTTGACACCCTGTGCCTAGAAATTATGACTATGTTGCCTATCACCTGACTATTTTAGGTAAGGACCACTAGTTGTAGAGAAGGAAATGAAATTCCCTCACTTATTCTTTGGCCACTTACCTCCTTCTCGACCACCTTGCTATTAAAGACTACCCTGTTCAGATGACCTGAACTACTTACCCTGCCTTTCTCCAAGCTCAGCCTACTTTTTTTTCCTCTTCTACCTATTTCATATGAACCACCAACCTAGAAATATCCATATGTTTAATCAACAATACAGTCTTGATTTCAAGGATCAAATCTCAAGATAGTCCATAAGTTAACTTTCTCATCCTGGCCCTCATATCAAACACTAATTCTAGAGCATACCTAGACAGCTGATGAAATTTCAAGGCATATTCCTTGACCGATATTTTTTGTTATCTCAAATTGACAAATTCCTCTGCCTTAGCTTCTCTTAATTTATAAGAAAATAAGCGACCCAGAAAAGCGTTAGAGAAAGTATCCCATAAAATTTACTCCTTAAATCATCTCTCACCCTATCCCACTCCAAGCTTGAAAATAGAATACCAAGAAAATGAAAAATTCCTAAATGCCTTATAGCCTCTCACTTATGAGTGTGACATGCTACACATCCTTAAAGGAGACACGACTTGGCACAGTTTTGTGGACTCCCAATTGACCATGAACCTAAGACTCTGATACCAATTTGACACAACCCAAACCAGGGCCTTGTAGTAATGCGCAACCCAAGTCCAACTAGGACTAGAACCACCCTCGTTACCCAACTCAACCTCCAAATAGGCATACCCTGAGTCTAGTAAATTCTAAATATATAGTAAGATAGTGTTTACTATGATCCCAAACTCTAGGATATGTTTATAATCGTGACCAACTGAACAAGTCCAACCATATATTTCTAACCAACAACCATAACCAAACTAATATAAAACCAAGTTCTTGTCTATAACATAACATAAAATGATAAAACAATCATAAATTTAGTCAAATGGTATTGCCCCAATACCAATGCCATTACTAAGGCGACACCAATACTGACACCACCCATTCTAACTCATAGTAGTCACACAAGCCTCTAACAAAAAGAAAAATAATATTTAATTCAGATATGCCCCCAACCATAACCAACACCAATATCCATAAAATGCCAAAGTATGTAAAGACATCCATGATATGAAATAAAGTCTTCCAGAATATGAAATCTCACCACTTCAATCCAATAGCTGATCCCGAATCTGATTACTAAGCATGGGGAGATGAATGGGTGATTCCTACATCGCATGGGGATACAGCCGTCCAAAGATGATTTAGCAGGTGAATGCTAGCATAAAATCACGATAAGGATAAAATAATGCCATGTAATAAAAACCAAGTAGACCAACCATATGCACAAAACCATGCATATATATATAAAACCATACCAGGAAAGAAAATTGAGTTTAGCATGCCATTAAAACCATTAACCTGGGTATGTGTAGCTTAACCATCCTATAATTATCCATGAGATATATGGGTCCAGTGTAACCCCCTGAATGGTCCCCGATGTATGCAACACTAAATGGAGATACTATAAGAGTAGGGGATTCCTAAATACCCTTCGCTCTCCATGTTACATATGTACAGTGTACTTAGAGGATTCCTATGTACCTTATAGTATCATATATGGTCGCTATGACCAACCCTCATGTCGGCAAACATGAGTTTCTAATATTCGTCTACTGGACTTGTACCTTCACGGTTACCTATCACACTCTGCTATTATTACCAAATTAAAACCATTGCCATCCAACCAAACCATTATTCTATTATTATTAACCAAGGCTATGAGTAGTGGTATCGTTATACCGACTATAGCTTGCAAGCAATATCCTTAGCCAACCTTTTTATGTAAGGGGTTTTTCATGTACCCATTGATTACATTATCAAGTTAACTTAGGGGAATCCCATGTATCCCACAAGTGTTCCATTATTATGTTTTCTTGGAGGAATCCCATGTACCCCACAAGTTGTTCATTAGTATGTTTACTTGGGGGATTCCCTTTTACCCCACAAGAAAGTTTAATTAACCATAACCATGACCACCAAACCTTACCGTTTAACCATTCCAAACAATTTAAACTATTTAGGGTTCCATTACCAAACCATACAATGCAATAATTTTATTAAAAGTCCAAAAATATAGTAAAAACATTATCATAGGCATTTTATCAAACATGTTGGGGGAATAACATTTCCAAAACCAATTGCAATTACCAATTTACCATACCTATGAAACCAATTGTCCAAACCACCATTAAAATATGTAAAAACATAATTAAAACGTGGGAAAAACCATAACCAAGCATTTAATACCAAAACCGCAACATATATTTGAAAACCCCAAAATCATACAATAATTATGCCATGAAAAAATTATATAAAATATTCCGTTAGTTAGAACTAATAATGAGGGAGGAGTACATACCTTATATTATGAAGATGATGGAGAGAAATCACTCGTACAAGCTCCAAATTGATCCTTTAGATAAAACCCTAATCTTCTTTTACCTAAGAGTCTTAGAGAAAATTAGAGAGAGTTTCTAAGTATTTAAGATTAGAATATTAGGTTAAATAATGTCTCAATAGTGATATAATTCATGGGAAATTAAGAGGTTAAGTGGGGATATGTCTAGATTACCCCCAACTTAAACTACTTAAATTCCTGTCAAATCCAAAAAATTTTCTAAGGGTATAAATCTGGGGTGTTTCAACATGATTGATGCAATTACATTGGTTAAAATTATTGAAAAGATCTAAGTTAATGTTAATTCAAATCATTGTAGTAGGCAGCATAAGTTACATGTGGAAAAAAGGAGACATTATTCAAAGTTAGATAGTAGTTATATGTCACAATTCACAACTAATACCTTTAAGTTATAAAGCAATAGCCATATAGTACTTGAAATGAGAGGAACATATAAATACTAAATTTTAATTAAATTGATAAAGATAAAAGCAACATTATTCACCAAAAGGATGGTCAAAAAAATGTGAAACTTACCTGACAACATATTAAGGAGAGGTCAAGATTGTGCAACCACTACAATTATTGCATTAAAATATGTGTGCAACACAAAATTAAAGGATACTTCAATTCAAAGATGTTATTCATATGATTACATTATTATCTTATATCATTATTTTTCCTTTTTACTATTATATGGTTCAATTAGTAAATTTATTTTCTTAAGATTTGATAATTCTAAAAGTACTGGTGAAACCCCAGATATGGTACCCAGAATGCTACATGGTGCTCATGACCTCGAAGGACCGCAAGCTAACCATGTTATACTATATAATGCGGAAACATAAACCGAAAGGCCATAAAGTTCAAAACTATAACATAATATCTGATAAAATATAACATCTGGGTGGGGTATGAAATACCCAAAAAAATAACAAATGAAATAACTAACTAAACATGATAGTTTGAAAAGCCTCTAACTGACTGAACTGTCTGAATAAGGAGTTGATGGGATATTGTAACACCCCGTAAATTTTTTTTCGTACACTTATCGCGATTATATGGAGTCCTAAAGACTTGCGTATGGGTTAAATTAAGTTTATGGTGTTCGGAAGTATCCCGTCAATAGTTGTATGAGTAGGTATTGGAATAAGCTTTCCAACGATATAAAGTTTGCCCAAAACAGAGGAGTATTTCATATAAGCGAGCACGTTCGAAATTTCAAATCGGTGGCCGGGAAGCCTGTGAACAGTGATCTGCAGGAAAATTTCTGCAGCTAGGCACACC
This sequence comes from Capsicum baccatum var. pendulum, assembly GCA_030864225.1. NCBI lineage: Eukaryota > Viridiplantae > Streptophyta > Magnoliopsida > Solanales > Solanaceae > Capsicum > Capsicum baccatum. Next base: position 144,678,419 of record CM061553.1, on the reverse strand, counting down.
AACTTGAGACGATCATAACTCCTTGTGCAAACGGAACTGTGTGGGCTGCAGTATATAGACGAAAAGCTCCGAGAGTCTTCTTTCTAATGAAATTGGTTTCATTCAAATCCAACATCTGAGTAAGGAGTTATACTCGTTTTACTTCAGCCTCTCAAAACAGATTTTTGTGAACAGTAAATTAGCAGGAAAATACTGAGGCCTGCCAGTTTTTGGGTCCACTTTGAACGATCATAACTTCCTCAATATAATGAACTGGGCGAGCTACCATATATCAATAGAAAGATCTTTGAGTCTTCTTTCTAATGCAATTGGTTACATCCAAATCCAATATCTGCGTAAGGAGTTATACGCGTTTTACTTCAGCCTCTCAAAACAGATTTTTAGGGTCAACTTCAAACGATCCTAACTCCTAGTACAGGACGAACTGGGTGGCCTAATTTATATGAAATGAAAGACCTCTTAATTATCTTTACAATGATACCAATTTCACCCAAATCCGATATCGGAGCAAAGAGCTATGATCGATTTACTTCAGCCTGTCAAAACTGTCCACTGGGGACAGATTCGGGATTTATTTCAATTTTTAGGGCACAATGGTCATTTTCTATTTGGACGAAAATTTGGTCTTAAAAACCTGCACTTAGCCTCAATTTTATCAGATTTTATCCAAATTTTAGGAAAGGTGGGAACCCTAACCAATTTCAACCCCAAATATTTTGTGATTCAACCGTAGAAAATTCAAATTGGTTCCGTAGTTGTGTTCACCATCTCGGAAGCTTCAAGAAGCACCCCATGGTTATGTAAGGAGGATCATAAATACAAGAGTTCATTGTTAAGGTATGAATATTGTTTATTCCTGATTCTTATCCATGAATAAGTATTTTTAAAGGATTATGAGTGTTGTCTTGATGTTGGAAGATAACTAGAAACATAGTTATGACTGGTTGTGTATAAATTGTTAGTAGTAAATTATGGAAGTTGCTGTAAATTATGGAAGTTGCTGTATTGGAGGATGAATTGTGGTGATATATCATTATATTAGTGGTTATGTATGCCTAGTGATCATGTTGGTATTGGATGGTGATTAAGAAGGGAAATAAAGGCTAAGAGTGATGTTGAGGGATATTTCATGAAAATGCATGATATGTGAATGTAATAAGAGTGTAAGAGGATGTATGTAGTACTCTTATTGATGAGCTAAAGGATTATTTCCTAGACATTATTTGGTGAAGTTAATACCTAAATGGTAAGGTTTGGTTGCTAATACTTGTTGCCACAAATGACTTATTGTAGATAAGTGTTCGAAGAGTACGGGAAGTCACTTGTATTGAAGTGGTTATATCAAGGTATGTAAGACATACTCTATCTACTCTTTGGCATGAATAATGACCCATGGAACTCTCAAGTAAGCTTCCAACATTGTCCTACGACACATGACACATAATAACATCATATGATCTTCGACACTACCTATTGAACTTGTTTTCACTTTTAAGATGTCCGGCTAGTCAAAAACGTCCATATACTATTGTTGACTCCGAAATGGTTTAATGAGGTATCCATGATTCTCTACTTCATCTTAATGATATTGATTACCTATTTACATGTTTTTCCTATTGAGGTATCATGGTTTCAAGTTCCATACAGTGTGACCACAAAGTAACCAATCTCAAAGATTAATTGAATTATGAAATGGAATGTCTATATTTTAAATTGATGATTTGATGTATTGTATTAGTACCACTGATCAGTTGGCCATCGTATTATAAAGATTATCTATATATGCTATTCCAGGGGTGGTCCCTGATGTATTGTATTAGTACCACTGATCAGTTGGCCATTGTATGACATATGTTATGTATTGATAAGGATTACGGGAAGTAATGATATGAAAGTAATGTGCAGGTATCCCATCAGTTCTTTTAAGTGTGGTCTACTCATACTGTTTATTCACTCGTATCTGGTTTCTGTTGATCTTTTGTATCTCATCTTGATACTCACTGCCTTACATACTCAGTACATATTTCCGTACTGACGTCCCTCACGGGGGACCTACATTCATGCCTGCAGGAACAGGTACTTCAGGTCGTACACCTCCGCAGTAAGAGCCAGGACGTTCTATTGTTAGTGGTGAGCTCCAGTTGTTTCGGGGCATCCCAAGTCATCTCTATATGTACTTTTGGTATTTGCATAAAAGTCTTTTGTGGGCGGGAGTTTGTCCCGACCCCAACTCAGTTGTGTATCTATGTAGAGGCTTTTGTAGACATATTGTACAGCCATAGGAGTGTTTGGTTGATAGACGTGATGGCTCTGACGGCCAATTACTGTTTATATATATATATGCGTGTCTGCTGGGCTGATACAGGTAATGTTTTCTTCTATTTACAACGAAGTGCTGCCCAAATTTCTAATTTTCATAAGTAATGTGAATGTGAAAGTATAGGTTATGAACGGTATCTCCCGGGCCTCCTCGGCTACGGGTGCCAGTCTGCTCCAATGGGATTTGGGGTGTGACAGAAGTGGTATCAGAGCAGTTCGTCCTAGTGAGTCTACAAAGCCGTGTCTACGTAGAATCTCGTTTATCGGTGTGTTGTGCACCACATCTATAAACAGGAGGCTATTGGACATTTAGGGATTGTTTCCACTCTTCATTTCTTAGATCGTGCAATAGATCCCATATTAGAGATAAAGTCATAATCAATCGCTTAATCCAATTGTTTCTTTTTTATTTATTATAGTGACGATGCCGGTTACAAGGAGAAAGAATAAGTGGAAACGAGTAGATGCAGTGGCCGGAGAAGGTACTAGTAAGTCACCACCGGCACAAGTTGAGCAAAGTGAGTCTCAAGCTGAGCATATATCAGGCGCTTCTTCTCCTCCGGAAGGGCCGTCTATTAATGTTGTTGATCGAGATTTGAGGGATGCAGTACAACTTCTGACGCGTATAGTTGCCGGTCAAGTTCAAGGGCAAGCTATTCCTACCACGGGTTCTAGTGGTATGGATAGAGCAGCTAGCCTTCGGACTCAGGATTTTCTGAAATTGGATCCTCCTACTTTTACCGGATCAGATATTAATGAAGACCCGCAGGACTTTGTCGATCAAACCCAAAGGGTTCTAGATGTTATGCATGTATCCGGTAAAGAGATGGTTGAGCTAGCAGCATATAGACTGAAAGGAGAGGCTATATTGTGGTACGAGGATTGGAAACGATCTAGGGGTATTGATGCACCTCCAACTACGTGGGGAGAGTTCAAAAATGCATTTATTGATCATTATCTTCCATTTGAGACTCGTCAGGCCCGTGCAGATCAATTCTTGAATCTTCGTCAGGGTAATATGAGTGTAAGAGAGTATAGTCTTCGATTTAACTCCTTGTCTCGATATGCTTCTAACGTGGTAGCTACTATGGACGACAGAGTTCATCACTATGTGAATAGATTGGAACCATACTTGGTTAGAGATTGTACCATTGCTGCTTTGAACAAGGACATGGATATAGCGAGGATACAAGCTTTCGCTCAGAAGATGGAAGAGCAGAGGCAAAGAAGAAGAACCCAGGAATCAGAAAAAGGATATTCTAAGCGGCCCAGAGCTATAGGGCAGTTTGTGGCATCTCAGGGAGGTTTTAGGCCTTCGTTCTCTCATAGATTGCCTAGCCCGTTATCTTCTTATCCTGCAATTAGTGCTCCACCGCAATTTCAAAGGTTCAGAGGTAATCAGTTCGGGCAAAGCAGTGAAAATCAGAGTTCGCGAACAGTAGGGTATCAAGGGCAAGGGAGTATGAGTCAATTGAGACCTCCACGACACCCGTGCCCCATTTGTAGAAAATTTCACTTTGGCGAATGTCGGCTTGGGACGAATAATTGCTTTTGGTGCGGTAAGCCGGGGCATATGGCTAGAGATTGCCCACGCAGGACCACAGGTAGTATAACACGACCTACCGGATCAGCTGTTGCGTCATCTTCGGTGCCTCCTTTGAGTAGGGGTGCACAACCTATGGGTCATGGTAGAGGTGATAGAGGAGTAGCTAGTGCTAGCGGAGCTCAGAACCGTGTGTATGCCCTAGCAGATCGGCAGAATTTAGAGGCTTCTCCAGACGTGGTTACAGGTACGTTGTCCATCTTTGCATTTGATGTGTATGCCTTAATTGATCCTGGTTCTACATTATCGTATGCTACTCCTTTGGTTGCGGGAAGGTTCGGAAGAAAACCCGAATTATTAGCCAACCCATTTGAAGTATCAACGCCAGTGGGGGAATCTCTTATAGCTAGGAATGTTTATCGAAATTGTGTTGTGAATATTTGTGGTCGTGATACTTTGGCCGATCTTGTTGAGTTGGAAATGGTAGATTTTGATGTTATTATGGGCATGGATTGGTTAGCGTCTTGTTATGCTACAGTAGATTGCCGTTCTAAGAAGGTATATTTCCATTTCCCAAATGAGGCAGTCCTTGAATGGAAGGGTAATGTTGGCGCGCCGAGAGGTAGATTTATTTCTTACTTTAAGGCAAGAAAAATGATTTCCAAGGGGTACATATACCATCTGGTTAGAGTAAGGGATGCAGAGGCAGAGCCGCCAACTTTTCAGACCGTTCCGGTTGTGAATGAATTTCCTGATGTATTTCCTGAAGAACTACCAGGTTTACCTCCTGAACGAGAAGTGGAGTTTGGTATTGATTTGTTGCCAGACACACAACCAATCTCAATTCCTCCTTATAGAATGGCACCAGCAGAGTTACGAGAATTGAAAGAGCAACTGAAAGACTTGCTAGAGAAGGGGTTCATCAGGCCTAGTATGTCCCCTTGGGGAGCACCAGTATTGTTTGTGCGTAAGAAAGATGGTTCGCTGAGGATGTGTATTGACTATCGGCAATTGAATAAGGTGACTATCAAGAATAAGTACCCCCTTCCCCGAATTGATGATTTATTTGACCAGTTGCAGGGTGCCCAGTGTTTTTCCAAGATTGACTTGAGATCAGGCTATCATCAAGTGAGAGTCAAGGATAAAGATATACCCAAGACAGCTTTCCGAACACGGTATGGTCATTATGAATTCCTGGTTATGTCATTTGGGCTGACAAATGCACCCGCAGTTTTTATGGATCTGATGAATAGGATGTTTAAGCCGTTTCTAGATGTGTTCGTGATAGTTTTCATAGATGATATTCTGGTCTACTCTAGATCAGAAGAGGACCATGTTAATCACTTAAGGCAGGCATTGCAGATTCTTCGTGATCGTAAGCTGTATGCGAAGTTTTCTAAATGTGAGTTTTGGCTCAAGTCAGTGGCATTTTTGGGCCATATTGTATCCAGTGAAGGCATAAAAGTTGACACTCAGAAGATTGAGTCTGTGAAGAATTGGCCAAGACCCACGACGCCTACGGAGATTCGTAGTTTCCTCGGGTTGGCAGGTTATTATAGAAGGTTTGTTGAAGGTTTTTCTTCTATTTCTGCACCTTTGACTAAGTTGACGCATAAAGCCTCCAAGTTTCAATGGAATGAAGCCTGTGAAAAGAGTTTCCAGGATCTGAAGAGCAAGTTGACTTCTACACCGGTATTGGTACTTCCTGAAGGCACAAAAGGGTATGCAGTGTACTGTGATGCTTCGAGAATTGGCTTAGGATGCGTACTAATGCAACATGGTAGAGTAATAGCCTATGGCTCTAGACAGTTGCGACCTCATGAGAGGAATTATCCCACGCATGATCTTGAGCTAGCTGCAGTTGTATTTGCTTTGAAGATATGGCGCCACTACTTATATGGGGTTCATGTTGACATATATACCGATCATAAGAGCCTGCAATATATCTTCAGTCAGAAAGATCTAAACTTGAGGCAACGGAGATGGCTTGAATTGTTGAAAGATTATGATGTTGATATCTTGTATCATCCAGGGAAAGCGAATGTGGTAGCGGATGCACTGAGTCGTAAGTCTAAAATGGCATCTATAGAAAAGCAGGGGATTATTAAGGATCTTCACCAACTAGCTAATTTGGGAGTTCGACTTCTTGAAACTCCAGATGAAGAGGTTATTGTACGTAATGCAGCGGAATCTTCATTGATAGCTGAAGTGAAAGAGAAGCAGTATGCAGATCCAATTTTATTGCAGCTTAAGGAGGATGTGCAGAGTGGCACGACAAAGGCATTTGAACTTACGCGAGAAGGAGTGCTTCAGTGTCAGAATCGTTTATGTGTACCTGATGTAGTTGAGCTAAGAAAGAGAATTATGACAGAAGCACACTGTTCAAGGTATTCCATCCATCCAGGGTCGACTAAGATGTATCAAGATTTGAAAGCAATATATTGGTGGAATGACATGAAGAGGAATATTGCCGAATTTGTAGCTGAATGTCCGAATTGTCAAAGAGTCAAAGTAGAACACCAGAAACCCGGTGGTTACATGCAATGTATAGATCTTCCAGTCTGGAAGTGGGACAAGATCAATATGGATTTCATCACGGGTTTGCCTCGTACATATCGGAAGTTTGATTCCATATGGGTGATCATTGATAGGCTTACCAAATCTGCGCACTTCTTACCAGTTAAGACAACTTATACGGCGGAAGAGTATGCGAAGTTGTATATTAAGGAGATCGTTCGGTTGCATGGAGTTCCAATTTCCATTATATCCGATCGAGGAGCCCAATTTACCGCGAATTTCTGGAAGTCTTTTCAAAGGAGTTTGGGGACACAAGTAAATCTAAGTACGGCTTTTCATCCTCAAACGGACGGACAAGCGGAACGTACCATCCAGACACTTGAAGACATGCTACGAGCATGTGTATTAGATTTCAAAGGCAACTGGGATGATCACCTACCTCTTATCGAGTTTGCCTACAATAATAGCTATCATTCAAGTATAAAAATGGCACCATACGAAGCATTGTATGGAAGAAAGTGTAGATCGCCAATAGGATGGTTTGAAGCAGGTGATGCGGTCTTATTTGGACCGGATCTTGTTTATCAAGCAATGGAGAAGGTTAAAGTGATCCAACAACGGCTTGCAACAGCTCAAAGTCGACACAAATCTTATGCGGATGTTAGAAGAAGAGGACTTGAGTTTTCTATCGATGATTGGGTATTCTTGAAAGTATCACCGATGAAAGGAGTGATGAGGTTTGGCAAGAAAGGAAAGTTAAGTCCACGATACATAGGTCCGTATAAGATCATTCAAAGATTTGGATAGGTTGCTTATGAGTTAGAGCTACCTCAAGAGCTCTCAGCAGTTCATCCTGTATTTCATGTTTCGATGCTTCGCAAGTACATCGGAGATCCATCGCACATCACTACTACGGAAGATGTACAAATTACAAAAGATCTAACTTTTGAAGAAATGCCTATTGCTATTCTTGATCGCCAAATTAAAAAGATAAGGAATAAAGAAATAGCATCGGTAAAAGTACTTTGGAGGAATCAACAAGTTGAGGAGATCACATGGGAAGCCGAGGAAGCGATGAAGATTAAGTACCCTTACCTATTCAACGATGAGGAGGAAGTTCATGAGACGGAAGAAGAACAATAACAAGTAAGTGTTTGTTTTTATGCAAGGATGTTATGATGATGAATATGTTAATTGTAAACTTGGACATGTCTTAAATCAGTAACTATGCTAACATTCGAGGACGAATGTTCTTAAGAGGGGGATAATGTAACACCCCGTAAATTTTTTTTCGTACACTTATCGCGATTATATGGAGTCCTAAAGACTTGCGTATGGGTTAAATTAAGTTTATGGTGTTCGGAAGTATCCCGTCAATAGTTGTATGAGTAGGTATTGGAATAAGCTTTCCAACGATATAAAGTTTGCCCAAAACAGAGGAGTATTTCATATAAGCGAGCACGTTCGAAATTTCAAATCGGTGGCCGGGAAGCCTGTGAACAGTGATCTGCAGGAAAATTTCTGCAGCTAGGCACACCAACTTGAGACGATCATAACTCCTTGTGCAAACGGAACTGTGTGGGCTGCAGTATATAGACGAAAAGCTCCGAGAGTCTTCTTTCTAATGAAATTGGTTTCATTCAAATCCAACATCTGAGTAAGGAGTTATACTCGTTTTACTTCAGCCTCTCAAAACAGATTTTTGTGAACAGTAAATTAGCAGGAAAATACTGAGGCCTGCCAGTTTTTGGGTCCACTTTGAACGATCATAACTTCCTCAATATAATGAACTGGGCGAGCTACCATATATCAATAGAAAGATCTTTGAGTCTTCTTTCTAATGCAATTGGTTACATCCAAATCCAATATCTGCGTAAGGAGTTATACGCGTTTTACTTCAGCCTCTCAAAACAGATTTTTAGGGTCAACTTCAAACGATCCTAACTCCTAGTACAGGACGAACTGGGTGGCCTAATTTATATGAAATGAAAGACCTCTTAATTATCTTTACAATGATACCAATTTCACCCAAATCCGATATCGGAGCAAAGAGCTATGATCGATTTACTTCAGCCTGTCAAAACTGTCCACTGGGGACAGATTCGGGATTTATTTCAATTTTTAGGGCACAATGGTCATTTTCTATTTGGACGAAAATTTGGTCTTAAAAACCTGCACTTAGCCTCAATTTTATCAGATTTTATCCAAATTTTAGGAAAGGTGGGAACCCTAACCAATTTCAACCCCAAATATTTTGTGATTCAACCGTAGAAAATTCAAATTGGTTCCGTAGTTGTGTTCACCATCTCGGAAGCTTCAAGAAGCACCCCATGGTTATGTAAGGAGGATCATAAATACAAGAGTTCATTGTTAAGGTATGAATATTGTTTATTCCTGATTCTTATCCATGAATAAGTATTTTTAAAGGATTATGAGTGTTGTCTTGATGTTGGAAGATAACTAGAAACATAGTTATGACTGGTTGTGTATAAATTGTTAGTAGTAAATTATGGAAGTTGCTGTAAATTATGGAAGTTGCTGTATTGGAGGATGAATTGTGGTGATATATCATTATATTAGTGGTTATGTATGCCTAGTGATCATGTTGGTATTGGATGGTGATTAAGAAGGGAAATAAAGGCTAAGAGTGATGTTGAGGGATATTTCATGAAAATGCATGATATGTGAATGTAATAAGAGTGTAAGAGGATGTATGTAGTACTCTTATTGATGAGCTAAAGGATTATTTCCTAGACATTATTTGGTGAAGTTAATACCTAAATGGTAAGGTTTGGTTGCTAATACTTGTTGCCACAAATGACTTATTGTAGATAAGTGTTCGAAGAGTACGGGAAGTCACTTGTATTGAAGTGGTTATATCAAGGTATGTAAGACATACTCTATCTACTCTTTGGCATGAATAATGACCCATGGAACTCTCAAGTAAGCTTCCAACATTGTCCTACGACACATGACACATAATAACATCATATGATCTTCGACACTACCTATTGAACTTGTTTTCACTTTTAAGATGTCCGGCTAGTCAAAAACGTCCATATACTATTGTTGACTCCGAAATGGTTTAATGAGGTATCCATGATTCTCTACTTCATCTTAATGATATTGATTACCTATTTACATGTTTTTCCTATTGAGGTATCATGGTTTCAAGTTCCATACAGTGTGACCACAAAGTAACCAATCTCAAAGATTAATTGAATTATGAAATGGAATGTCTATATTTTAAATTGATGATTTGATGTATTGTATTAGTACCACTGATCAGTTGGCCATCGTATTATAAAGATTATCTATATATGCTATTCCAGGGGTGGTCCCTGATGTATTGTATTAGTACCACTGATCAGTTGGCCATTGTATGACATATGTTATGTATTGATAAGGATTACGGGAAGTAATGATATGAAAGTAATGTGCAGGTATCCCATCAGTTCTTTTAAGTGTGGTCTACTCATACTGTTTATTCACTCGTATCTGGTTTCTGTTGATCTTTTGTATCTCATCTTGATACTCACTGCCTTACATACTCAGTACATATTTCCGTACTGACGTCCCTCACGGGGGACCTACATTCATGCCTGCAGGAACAGGTACTTCAGGTCGTACACCTCCGCAGTAAGAGCCAGGACGTTCTATTGTTAGTGGTGAGCTCCAGTTGTTTCGGGGCATCCCAAGTCATCTCTATATGTACTTTTGGTATTTGCATAAAAGTCTTTTGTGGGCGGGAGTTTGTCCCGACCCCAACTCAGTTGTGTATCTATGTAGAGGCTTTTGTAGACATATTGTACAGCCATAGGAGTGTTTGGTTGATAGACGTGATGGCTCTGACGGCCAATTACTGTTTATATATATATATGCGTGTCTGCTGGGCTGATACAGGTAATGTTTTCTTCTATTTACAACGAAGTGCTGCCCAAATTTCTAATTTTCATAAGTAATGTGAATGTGAAAGTATAGGTTATGAACGGTATCTCCCGGGCCTCCTCGGCTACGGGTGCCAGTCTGCTCCAATGGGATTTGGGGTGTGACAGATATGTCCCCAACTAACTCTAACTAATAAATTAATTAATGAGATAATAAAGAAATGATCATGTCCTTGAAGGATCAGGACTCACTACTAACTGACTGTTGATATCTAGAATCTACTAATGCTTTGGAGCTTGTGTCTCTGAATCTATGGTATAAAACACCATAGTGCAAACGCGTCAGTACTTTGAATATACTGGTATACATGTGAGGTAAGTTGAATGCATGGGGTTCATATGCATGAATAATACTGGCAAACTAACTAATATGACCATGAGAATACATACATGAATGCACAGTAACTATAATTGAGATCATGATAACATAAATTTATTGATAACTAACGTGACTGATAGCTGAGTTCTGATGACTGATGCAATTGATAACATGAGTGACTGTATCTGGCAGTCTTGAATCTGATGGAACTAGCTAAATTCTATACTATTCTGAGTTGACTATATCTGACAGTCCTAAATTTTGTAGAACTATCTGAGTTCTATTACTCAGACTGAATGACTGTATCTAATAGTCCTGATTCTATAACTAAAACTATGGGAAGTAGACCTTTAACCGACATGCCCCTAATAAGCTATTATAACTGAGTTGGGGTCCAATCTATAACGCCAATTGGAAGGTTGTCAATACTGCGCCACTGGTAAGGACAAGCTGTGAGTGAACCTCATATAACAGGTAACTCTAGTGAGGATGGTGGGAACCCTCATATAACAGGTTAATCCACCTCATCTACCCTCATATAATAGGCTATGATGTCTCAACCTATGCTGGCTATATAGTTTTGGAATGCGAGGACTGGTTCCAAGAATCAGACCCTCATATAACAAGTGAGTTCCTATTTTTGCGTTCACTCGGTGCTAATTCCTACTCTCATCTGAATAGAAACTGAACATGGATCATTGAACTGAATTAACTAAGTTCCGTTGACTGGCGGAATATTACTGAGATTACTGAGTTTTCCTGAGTCATGAGACTGACTTTATACTATGGATTATGACTTGGCTAAGGATATCGTGAAAACATGGCACTGATTCTAGGCACACAACTATATTTTTCGGGTACAAGTACCCCCAGGACTCGATGGAAGAAAACTGACAAAGCATGAATTTCTTGAATGCATGATCATATCAACAGTCCATTATACAATAAGTTGGAGGATTCATAAAGTGCAAGTTCTAAAGCACCACAAAGGCCACACATATATCCATAATTCATTGACTAAGACATTTAATTCATGGTCAGGTGTAATTAGGGGTTGAATATGGTGTAAAAAGACCCAAATACCCTTTTAAAATTGGTTTAAAATTAACTAAATGGGGTGTACGATGGTCCATCGCTGGGTCAATGATCCGTCTATCCTAACTATTGTACCTGGGCAGAATAGGGGTTCACTGTCTCTCTTGCGACGGTCTGAGCGACGGTCCATCACTAGATCGATGATCTGTCGGCTTGGGTCGTCGCTTTTAGGTAAAAGGTGGTCTCATTGCCTCGCTACGACGGCGTGGGCAACGATCCATCACTAGCCCGATGGTCCGTCAGCCCCCACCGTCGCACCTGGGCGATTTTGATTGCCTTCTATATTCTCCATAAATTTCTTCTCTGATACCGAATTTGGATGAAATTGGTATTGTTGGAAAGCTAATTCAATTTTCCACTTAACAAAAAGTGAAAATCTTAAAAATTTCACATGTATAAAAATAGATTCATATTTTAAAGTAAGTTCTGACATTTTTGGAATGATTTCAAGCTAGGAAGAAGTACCGAGTGTTACAACGGAGTATTTGTGAAGGTGGTTATATTCAAATATCTGTACTTCTGGATCCAAAAAGTATTTATGGAAATAATCTAAGCCAACTTTAAGATAATAGTTTAGGTGGTTCAAAACTAACATAAACTCCATTACATGGGTCTTATTGTATCAGGTAACACCTGCTAACAAATATTACTTCTTTAGTGTTTACTTGCATGACATCATGGATAAACCTTATACAAAGTTTATAGTTTTAGAAATGAAGTTAGCCTAGGGTCTCGAGACTCAAGCAATTCATTTGACAATTTATCTTATCTTTGTAAAAATATCTAGTATCCATACATAAAATTAAGTATACTTCTGAAATAATTAAATTTATGCATATCATACATATCATAAATACAAAAGAATGTCATTGAATACTTTTAGATAGGACTTCACTGGTTTTTCAGACGAATGGAGCTTTATGTTATTTTATTTGCACGATTATCTTTTCAAAAGTTTCACTTTCTTCCCTTGTAACAAACTATATAGATAAATCATTGGGAAAAAAATTTGTTGCTCTAACCATACTTCTTGAGTGTAGGAAAAATATAAAATCTTACTCGAGATGCTTTGAAAGAATAAGAATATAGAAAGAAGTTTATATTTAATTTTACTTTGTAAAGAATAAGAATCTAGACTAATATTCAAAAACAAAATGCTAGAGGGAGACAAAGAACAGGTTAAACTAATTTAGATACTACTTGATTTTACTATAGTTGACATTTTTTGCTGCTTAGCTATAATTTTTGAGAACTCTATGTCTCCAAGATTGCCAATATTTATTTTCTTTGGTAGGGAATCCTCAATTTGTTACCTATTATTGTAATATGTAGAATACATATGGCACACTGCTGGAAGATTCTCTGATTTTCAGTTCTGAGAGATCAAGGTGCTAATGCCCTGCATTTACATATATGTATTTTCAACTAAATAAATATACCTATTTAAGTCTAATTTAACACTTTCTTTCAAATCCCACAAATAACAAATATGTAATAAGATATTGTTGATGAAACTAAAGAACCGCATAAGAAATTCAGACACTAATCTGTAAAAGAGGGATGATCACAGTTGTAAGACATTCATATTTACTATGAACATGCTGCTATTAAGTACACATAGATGTAGAAATAAAATGAAAAAAATTATCTCCTGTTGTCAGTGATACATTGAAAAAGTATAGACTACATATAGTAAACAATATAAAATTTCTTTACACTTGTACTTCTTTAATTTCAATTATTAAGGAAATCCTTCATTTTACATAAAAATTAAATAACCAAGACCATTATGACAACTTCTCAAACATCATTTTTAACACATAAAATAATATAATTTCTTCTCCGCTAAATAAATCAAGTAGCAAAATAAAAATAAGTCTAACATATGATGAACTTATTGAACTTAAAGAGAAGTAGTAGGTAGCGTACTATTATTTTCTTAAATTACCATTTGTTACAAAAAATGAATACATACTAAAACATAATCTTAATAATCAAAGCTAAAAAGTTCATATTTGATATTTGTTGCCACATTAAGCTAGTTGACACATAGGATAACTCTGAGCTTTATCTATCACTCTTAGTATTTAATTTTATATCTCACAAAATTTCAAATCCAATGAATGCAAACTAGTGACAAACTATTTAGTTTTATTCCAATCTCATCAATATATCAAGAAAAAAGCTCTAATTTTTTGGAGGAACTCATTTGTAAGAAGTACTATTAGTTTCACTACATACAATATTCTAGTTCCATAATTGCAAACTTAGAAAAAATTATTAGTATGAATAATATGAAATTCTTGCAACTTGTTCTGCAGACTTGTAAGACATTGTAGTAGAAAACAATTGACAACAATTGTAAGTACATTTATTGAAAAGATAATTTGTAATTAATAGATGTGCTGGATACATATTCAATGATAGAAGGAGTGAAATAATTATACTGAATTTTGCATTTTTAAGTTGTTCCTTGATAGATTGTGTAAGACCTTTAAAATTTTGATCATTTTATTTTTAACCCTCCCGTATTTGTAATATCAATTTTAATTTGAATTGTGTTTAGGAATGTTAAAAGAGTAATTTGAAAAGGTATTAGAATTTTTGGAAAGGGTTCAAGGTATTTTGAAACTATGAGGCAGTGTGCCTTCGCGTTATCTTCATGTCATAGAGCTTACTCTTTGTGATATTGGCGTGGCATGTAGTATAACCTCCAAGATAACGGCGTGCCATGCCAAGGTGTAAAATACATTCTGTTTTATTTTTTTCATTTAAGGATGAGGGGATTTTGGCCTTTTTACCCTTTTCACAACTTATAAACATAAAAGGCACCTTTTTTCTTCAGTTTTCAAAGATCAAACTATATTTTTTTCATCTTTAACTCTCCAATAAAGAAGTCTTAAGGGTTTTACAATATATTCATCATCTTTTTATATGTGTGTAGCACGCCACACTTATAAGAAGGAGGCTACAAGGCCTTTATGAGTGTTTTTCTTTCTTGTGTTCTATGCTCTAGAGTCTAGTGTTATTAAACTTCTCTAACTCCTACCTTTGTCATGTTTCATATCATGCCTCCTCAAAGATCTGAAATTCATAGAAACTCTATTGGGAACTATGTCCTACCTGAGGACAATGTGGAGGGCACTCAAGCTATGTATAAAGTGCAAACTCAATCTGGGGTCCTTTATCCTAATTGTGTTGCTCCACGGGGAGTTTCACCTATCTTTACTAGTCCTTCTTGGACTTGTCGGTATGCCAATGCTTATGGTTAGCTACTTTAGGAGACATCTCTAAAGTAGAGTTTTGTCGGTCTTTTTATTTTCTTACTTAGTTAGTGACATCTCAGTCTCACTAGTTGGATCGTGTTGGTTCTATTGCTAAATTATCTGAGGTCACTCAAATTAGCTAAAATTATGAGGTTGAATCCCCTAACCTTTACATGCTTTAAGGTTGAGAAAGATCCTTAGAGATTTATGGATAAAAGAAAGAAGATTTTCATAGTGATGTATGCTACTCATTTTGAAGATATAAAGTTTTACTGCATATCAGCTGAAAGATGTAGCTTATTAATGGTATGAGGAGTGGTAGTAGTTAAGGGGTGATGATGCAGAAGTGGCATTATGGGATAAGTTTTTGGGTGTCTTTTCTGTTAATTTCTTTCCTCAGGAGTTAAGGGAGGATAAGACTGAGTAGTTTGTTAATATAAAGCAAAGTAAGACAAGTGTGAAGAATATGCCTTAAAATTTCAGAAACTATCTCATTAGGCTCTAGAGTTGGTGTCGAGCCAGAGATCTAAGATGAGAAAGTTTGCTTTTAGGTTGTCTCTCGAGTTGGTATTGAAGTGTAAAGCTATAATGTTGAAAAATGATATGGACATCTCTAGACTTTTAGTTTATATTTAACAGGTAAAGAATAAGAAAAAGAGGAAGGAACAGATGGGATAGAGGCAAAACAAAAAGTTTAGATATTCAGAGTAGGGTAGGGGTCAGTAAAATAATATGAGAGATGGTAAATAGTAGATCAAGTAGCAGATTTGGGGAAATTTTTATTTGTCTTCTAGTGCTCCTTATCCTAAGACTTTGGGTGATCGTCGTTCTTAGGATAACGGTAGTTCTAAGGCACAAGGTGGCTAGTCTCAGGCTAGTGAAACCTAGTCAGCCGCACCTTATCCTCTTTGTCATTTTTGTAGAAAATTTTATCATGGCTATTGTGAGGATGGGAGGAATTAGTGTTATAATTGTGGTTAGCTGGGTCCCATGTAAAGAAATTGTCCTTCAACCAAAGATGCCACTGGGGCTAAAAAAGTTTTGATTATCATGTCATCAGCTCCTACACCATAGGGTGTTACTTTTGGTATCAACGCTATATGAAATTGCCTTTATGCATTTGCTTCTCACCAAGAATCTAAGGCACCTCTAGATATTAATATTGGTATGTTACAACTATTCTCTTATGATGTGTATTATTTTCTTGACCCAAGGTCTACCCATTTTTATGTGACCCCTTATGCAGCTATGCATTTTGGTTTTAGTCCTAAAAGTATCTTTGACCTTTTTTTATGTCTACCCCAATGGGTGATTCTATAGTTGCTATAAGAATCTATAGGGGTTGTGTGGTGTCTATCTTTCATAGGGAGACATTGGCGGATTTAATAGAGTTAGATATGGTGGATTCGAATGTTATCTTGGGGATGGATTGACTTTACTCGTTCTATGATTCTCTAGATTGTAGGACCTGAAAGATTAGTTGTTACTTTCCTAATGAGCCTGTATTATATTGGGAGGGGAATTCCTTAGTACCCAAAGAGAGGTTTATTTCTTATCTTAGAGCTAAAAAATTAATTGCAAAAGGGTGTTTGTATCATCTAGTTTGGGTTAAGGATTCTGACTTTAAAAGTCCTTCTTTGCAATCGTTCCTTGTGGGTAATGATTTTCCTAAGCCCATGAGTGCTCTTAGGACGAACAGAGCTACACAGTCTAGGTTAATAGTTTTTAAAACTCTCATGTTCATCACTCTTTACCCTATCCTGACATCTTTTATATATATATATATGTGTGTGTGTGTGTGTGTGTGTGTGTGTGTGTTTGCACAATATTGTTTTTGACTAATCTTAGACTTGAAATTATTTATCACATTCCTTGAGTTATATGCCAGTGCTTATCCCATTGACTATCCTAGGACACTACATCATTTCATGATGTAGGGTCCAAAGATATTTTTGTTCCCCCTGTGCAATATTAGGTGGATTAGAATGTTCATTGAGTTATTGTTAAGTGGTGAACCTCCATCCTTCGGAAGACATTATCATTTCATCATTATTTGCTTATTGGTTCAGTGTTTTTGGATTCATTTTGGTCATAGTCGAGGGCATGTCCCGACTTAGTTACTATTCTGATTTTAGAGGCTATTGTGGATAGATATGGGTTGGATTGGTTATTGATTGACTCTTAGTTTTCATTGAGTCTTTTATTCATCTTTTTATTATTGTTTAATTGGCTTCCACATTGTTATTATTAATTACTATTGTGCTCTTGAGGTTGGGTTAAGGGGGTAGTCTCCGGTCCATGATGGACTTGAGATACCTATCACGACCATGCCCTATTTCGGGTCGTGATAGCTTGGGATGCTTAATAGTTGATATCTCAAAATGGTATAAGATTGAACAATTTGGGTGGTGACAACTCATCCTCATCGGGCTATATTTATCAATTGATCAACTATGATCTTTTTTTAATTGATAACCCACTCAAGGATATGCAAGAGTTTTTCATATCTCAAATTATTGTTGTATGAATGCATCTGTTGTAAAATAAATTGGTGTTAAATAATTTTAACATATCTTGATAAGAGGGGATATCATCACCCTAAGCAATTGCTTTTATTTGATCTTAGCAATTGAATAATATAAAAGACATATGTAGAGAAGGTAAGTAATTGATTGGGTTTTTCAAAATAAAAAAGCACTTATTCATCATGAAAGATCATGTTCATATATTTTATCTTTTTTTCTCTATCCTTTTCCTATCTGCATATATCGATAACTTGCACCTCACACTTTTAGTCCTACATTCTAGAAGTGATTGCATATATATCAAGTCTTTGTGCAATTCTTTTATATACTGAAAAATACAAATGTAACTAAAAATTTATGAAAAGTTATATTATATCAGTAGGCAATCAAAAGTTTTAAGAGATTGTGTTTTTGATATTTAAAAGTTTTAAGAGATTGTGTTTTTGATATTTTATATATATTATATCATAAGTGGAATGGTCATCTAGGTCATTTGTTGTTGTTGATCAGATTATTATTTTTACATTATTTGAGATTTTTACTCTTGATAAAACAACATATTATTGATTAAGTGAAAATACAAATTAACATTAATAAATTTTAATGAACTCAAGTGATTTTTGTAATCATCAAGTGAAATAGTCTTTCGGATCCAGAAAACTGTCGGAGTCTACAACAAAAGAACTTGTGTAATTAATATACCTTCAAAGTTCCTAAAATTAAATTTCAATTATCAGCAAAAAAAATTAACAAAAGAACTTCAAATTTAGATGTCTGGCATAGAGATAATTAACATGCAAATTGCGAGAAATCTTAAGCATCATACTACCTATATAGAAATTCCACTTGAACATAATATCTATACAAAGCCAAATAAAATTTGAAGAAGAATGAACTTGTTTTATAAAATTGAACATGTTATATCAGGAAGTAGATCCATTGTTTGTTAAATAATTTTTGGCGCCAGTTGAAGTTTAATCTTATTCCAAGAACACATACTTATAGGATGTAAAATAAAATATGAAATAGAACAAATTTGCATTATACAACTTAAAACGTGACATGAGAGAGCAAAAACTTACCTTTGCTATTGTAATGTTGATGCTTCCTCAGCATGTAAAGCAAATTTCATTTTCAAAAGTCTGTGAAATTTAAATTGCTCAGTCAATATATATATTTAATCTGAATCGATAATGAGCAATCATTAAATTTTATCTGAATAGTAATAATTAAATACACACTAAAATGTAAAGTGCTTTCATAAAAGTATAGCCAGTGATCTAAATAAAGTACACCAATTTTGAATTTCTCTGAACTACAAATGCAATCATGGGTAAGGAATTAAACTTATATACAAATAGATAGGAGAGAATAAAATATAATGAAAATCACCATAAGCAGTAAATAAATATAACCAACGATGATGTACCAAATAGGTCAAAGCAAAATCAGAATCGAAAGAATTTAAAATTACACAAATGGTAAGTACAAGAAACATGCATTGCTTGAAAATAGGGAAAAAACAGAGACAAAAAGAAAAAAGAGCAAGAGTTAAAATATTAGGATACCCCTTGACTTTGAAAAAGCAATAACTTGAATGTTGCCTGAAGATGCTAGCTCACTCAGGCTAGAAGAGAAGCAAAGAATTTATATTCCTTGGAACTACTTTATCTTTTTAAGGCAGTGGAAAGAAAATTCAACCATCAATACCTAAGAACCAAGTTGGATGACCTCAGGAAAATTCAAGCAGACTTTACTCTCACAAATCTAGGAATGGAATTCTACATGGTCAAATTAAATTGGGAAGAACTCCAAAGGAAGTTACTCCAGCAAGGATTAGAAGTTGGGAACTACACTTCGTCCCTAGTGAATCGAAGGTACTAGTCATAGCTATTTGGGTTCGATTGACTCAATAATTGACTGAGTTCTATGACAAAGGCATCCTTGAGAAGGTGGGGAGGATAATTAGAAAGATAGTCAACATAGATGCTTGCCCATCCTCTATATTTAGAGGGCATTATGCTCATATCTGTGTTCAAGTTCTGATGGAAACTCAGGTAAAGACCTTTGTAGCCATTGGACACCACTGTTAGGCAATTTGTTATGAGCAAGAGGGTATCTCTGCAAATCATGTGGGAGGACATACTATGGGAAGTTGCACATATTTACCATATAAAATGACTCATCTAGAGAAAATTAATTAACGGGTAGAGTCACCTGCACCAGAGCAGAAACAGGAATGAACAATAGTCTTGTTAAAAAAATGGAAAATAAGGAATATAAGCAAGGCCACTAACCAAGATAGCTCAAGCGAAACCAGGCTAGGTAAGTCCCCTAACTCATACCATGATGTCACTAAAAAATGTAAGATAGTTGTCTGAGATACTCCCAAGACACTAAAAAGGGCATAATTGGGCTTAGGACGTAAAGACCTTAAATCTCCAAAAATATTGATACTGTCCAACACATCTCGTTAATAAAAATATTTTATTATTGGTACCAATAAAGGGGCCAAGTCTTTAAAAGCTAAACCTATGGGCTTTATCCAAATGGACTTATCGATAAAAACCTACCTTGAATACCTGAGCTTTAAGCCTAAAACAAAACCAACTAAGGAGCCCAATATCTCTAAGTTGAAGTAAGTTTCCCATTCCCATATAACTGTCTTGTTAGAGGGAAAGTTGTCCTCCTACCTCAACATTTAAAACCCCCTCGGTCGACTACTAGCCTTATGATGGCTCTTAGTTCCAAGAGCTTAATTGATCCTCCTAGTCAAATCAAAGTCCTTGATACTGAATAAAAGGAACCAATTATCCATGACATAGCTTGTCTCCATATTAATCCATTATGAAATTGTTTTGAAAAATTCACTACCACCTCGGCTACCCCCAAAACTCTCTCTCCAAAAATGAAAAATTTTGCAACTCATTCTCCAACAATGAAATTTTTTTAACTTAACTTGTACACAACCTGGGCTTGACTCCCATCATCTTCACCTCAGCACCATGGCCAGTGGATCACCAACCAACCTCTTGGTTAGAGATGGGTCTGATAGAATAGATGGTTCCCCTTCAACTGGAATAGGTGGGGATAAAAATAAAAATCATAATCCAAAATCCACACTACCTGGCATATGTAATAATAAAGGGGATGAGCCAGAGATTACAGAACCTTGGGCGGAACATATAGATGATTGCTCTTATTAGGTTAACCAACCAAGAATCCTCAGAGCCTCTGACTCCAAAAATGTTGAACTCAGAGATAACCCTCATAACTCAAGCCCTACCATTATTTCCAGTAAAAATGACAAAGATGTTGGAGAAGGGGCCTCTATTTATGCTAACCTCTGGGAACCCCAACCTAAAAGAGAGTCATCCCATGTCCCATCGTCTCAGACCCCTCTATGCAGGAACTGCTAAAAAGGGAACTAATATTAGAGGCCTTAATAGAGAACAACATAGAGATGGAGAGAATACTAGACTATCTAAAAGTCCCAAGAATAGAGGTAGAAACTCTATGAAGGCTACTATACCTCACTTTCGAGGATATAGTAAACAAAATGGTCATAGCCCTTATACCTTAGTACCTATCAATTTTTGACCTGAAAATAATTTCTCTGAGTCCAATCATTGTTAACTTTTGCAATATCAAAATGTCCCTGTCATCAAAGAAATAAAAGTTCCTTGGAGAGGGGAATTGGACACACCTACTAGGGAATGGAAAGGAGGTCATGCAGGAGATAATAATGCCATAGTTGTCTATGATAAACTGTATTTTATGGAACACTAGAGGGGCGAACAATGTTGAGTTCAAAAGGCATTGCAAGTCCATGGTTGACCTCCACAAATCCTCGATTCTAGCCATTCTAGAAAATAAAATGAGTGACCACAACCATATTTCTAAGGACTTTGGTTTCTCTGAGAAGATCCAGTATCCAGCTGTTAGAAGCTTTAGAGGTTTAGTTATCATATGGAATAAATATAAAATTTGCATCAATGAAATTAATATCTCCTCTTAAGGAATTCAATTTCTTGTCCAGGTTAGTAAGTCCTTTTTTTTTGTTTTAAATTCCATTTATGCTAATAACTGTTTTGAGGAGACGAAAAACCTTTAGAATTAGCTTAATGTTTTTGCTAACTCCATAAGGGACTCTCCAAACAATTCCTGGTTGGCGAGGAGAAATTTAAATGAGATTTTTAAATCCTCTAAAAAATTTAGAGAAAATAACATCAACCATAATAGGGCTATGTTTTTTTGGGATTGTATTAACCATAGTGGACTTATTAACCTGGGATTCAAGGGTAGTAAGTTTACTTGGTCCAACAAAATATATAGGAATAGGAGAGCCCTTATTCTAGAAAGACTTGACAAGTGTTTAGCAAATGACACCTAGATAAATATTTTTCCTGAAGCCACTATAACTAATCTCCCTAGAATCTACTCTGACCATTCCCCTATGTTAGTCGGACTCACTATACACCTAATGGTATCCACCAAACCTTTTAGAATGAAAACTATGTGGTGCTCCCACCCCTCCTTCCTAAACAGGGTTATAAACTCTTTTGGCTTACTCAAGCCATTTCCAATTTTGAGGTTAGAATTACTTCTTAGAATATAGATGTCTTTAGGAATATTTTCCATAAGAAGAAAAAGATCTTATCTAGATTAGATAACATCTAAATATCTGCTAACTATCCTTACAACTTTCTTCTCCAGAATCTTAAAATTAGTCTCACTAAATTCTATAGTGATATTCTCAAATAGGAGCAGGAATTCTAGAAACTAAAATCCAGAATCAACTGGCTCTCTAAAGGGGATAGTAACACTAAGTTCTTGGCACACTTCTACCCTAAATAGAAGAATGAACAATAGGATCAACTCTCTAAAGGATGACATGGGGAATTAGGTCTATACCCAAAGGGATATCACAACCTTTGTCTTGATATTTTATCATACCCTTTTCTCCACTAATCACTCCACCCCCTCCATCAATTATCAATATAATCTTTCTATCAAAGGGTCATTAACTATTTAGACTATCCTAGACTTCAGGCCATTCCTAAGCCCAAAAATATCAAAAGAGTTGTTTTCTCCCTTAAGCCTACCAAAGATACTAGGCCAGATGGTATCCATCCCCTCCGCTACCATAAATTTTAAAATATCAATGGTCCCTTTGTAATTAAGTTTTGTAAGGACACCTTAACCACTTGCATTATGGAGGAGAAGGTCAATGCTACCTACCTTTGCCTGATTCTAAAATATACTAATGCTATCCACTTTAGGAACTTTAGACCTGGTAGGCTCTATAACACTCAATATAAAATCATCACCAAAATTAGTGCTAATAAAATGAAGCCCTACCTAGCCAACCTTGTGTAACGCCCCAAAATCGGGTACCGAGATATCACACAGTGCTTAGGATCAAAAGTGACCCCAAGATAACCCTTCTACTGGCATAACTCATAAGGAACTGAACAAAAAGTATAAATCTATACAAATTTGCAGAAAATAACTCTTTTCTAAACATGATAGATACAAAAATAAATTTAGAGGATTACAACTCTGCTTTTACAACCAAAACTAAAACGGAATACATTAACTTCTATTGACTGTCTTTGAAGCCTCTACTAGTACTGACTGTAGGTAGATGGGTCATGACTCTCTACTAACTAACTTAATACGACTGAATAGAGAAAATACAACACTTCTCGAACTATATAACTAACTCAAGCCCTTGAATCAAAAGAAATCATCACCTGCTCACTGGATGCCGCGAACTGATTGGATCTGAAGATGTACACTATACCTTGTACCTATATTCTTAGAAAATGTAGCCCACATACGAATATGTGGGTTAGTGCCATGGAAATGTACCAAGCATATAGGGTTGCAATGAATATATAAAATAATGTCTTAATATCATCACAGTTTATAAAATTATGCATGCTGATATAAATGACTTACTTAGCTCAAATTAAAATCATCATAATCATAAGAGATAAAAATATATCAGGTGAAACATGTGAGTCATCATATTAAATCTCAATTCACTTCCATCTCAATTCCAAATCATCAAAAAAATCAAATCTCATAACAATTCTCTTTGGAATATATGTTCATTAAATCTTTCAAAAACAATGACTTTCTGAAACTTAGTCTTTCAAACAAATATGTTTTCATCTCAAATAAAAGAATAAGACTTTTCATATTAGTTAGGAGAATACACAAACACACATTGGGAGATCTCATAACCGACATAAACCATGTGAGCCACATGTTGTCCAACGTAAAACCCATATTGGGGAGAGCCATCCTATTCTTCCCATCGGAGTAGGACTATAAGTATCAAATCCAAAAACTAGTGATCATTATATATAATCAGCCTCAATTTTTGCTCTTATGGGGGCACGTAGTTCTAAGGAAGTACCAATACAACTATCCTCCCACTCGGTGCTAAAGACTACTCCCGAACTTAGCTCAGATCTTTGCAAAGAAAGTCCACCACAAAATAATTCAGCAATTCACAACGGGAGCCATCATGCTACCCCTTTTTCATAATAAATCAAAATGTGAATTTCTTTTCTTATTAGAGTTCAAAAATAACTCTTTCAATACCAAAAGGTCAAATCATTCAAATCTCAAGGTGTGCATAACACATTACTTTCACAAAAATCATAATTCTCAAATAGGGTTCAAAACCCATATATCAATACTTGAGCAAAATATTTCAAGATTCACACTTTATGTAGCAAACATGTATAATTCATATGAAAATCTGGAGATTCAGCTTCAAACATGATATTAACATCAAAACTCAAGGAATTTATCTTCAAGACATCATAAAAATATAATAGTCTTTTGAAGAAGAACGTAGGATAATAGTTTCTATCTCAAATTCATATCAAAGCATGTCAAATCATATATCCTTGTAAAATAATATAAATTTTGGGCACAAGAACAAAATGATGTTCTTGTTGAAAAACCCCACATACCTTAAACTTGAAGCTCTGAATGAACTCTTGACCTTGAGACTCTATTCATGAAAATACTGAGTGTTTCTTGTAGCCCTAGGAATGGGGATTCTGAATCTCAAAGAATTATTGAAATCTCATGGATGAATCTTGAGATATTTGAATTCTTAGGTTGAAACCCTAATGAATGTTCTTGGTGATTTTGAGAGAAAGTAAACTTATTTTGGTGTTATGGGAGTTTAATCCTATTTTATAGACATATATAGGGGTGTTTTTGGCACTTGGAAGTGAGGTATGCAACACATTGCTTATCACACACATTTAAGTATGTGCCGCATTGCTTATCGCACACATTTAAGTATGCGCCGCATTGTTTATTGCACACATTTAAGTATGTTCCGCATTGCTTATCGCACACCTATTCCAGCAGCCATGTGCGATTGGTTAGGCGATGCACTCTACTTCGTAAAGCCATATCTCCTTGCTCGGGTGTCAGATTTTGATAAAATTGGTATCGTTGGAAAGCTAATTCAATTAAATACAATTAAATAGGTCTTGGGATGAAAAATTCCATGTATATTAAGAGATATTCACGTTTGAAGTTGACCCATGTGGAATTGAATGTCAAACTTTGAATGGATCAATTGGTGTTAGCTCAACTTTGTTCTAGGTCATTGCTATGAACATTTTTCACCTCTAAACTACTCCATAGACTAGGATAATAATCATGAAACTTGTATTCACGTGAGAATCACTTGAATTAGAGCTTAGACGCATAGGAACAATGGTTAGAATTTTAGCAAAAAAATATGGGGTATTATATTATCTCCCCCTTTAGAACATTTATCCTCGAATGTGGATAATTAACCTGAAACACAGAGGAATCTTAGTCTTCAAGATATCATGTGTAACTGATAGAACTGAATCACTGGATCTCAAGAATAATGAGCTACTGAACTGGTCTACAAGTGCATGAATCCTCAAGAAAAATAACTATATAGTTAAGTTAGAAACGAAGTGTCAACTTATGAGTAACCATTACTTTGCACCGGATCTGATCTCGTGAGAAAGGATGAGTAGTTTATGAAATGAAAACTCGGGGTATTACAATATCCCCCTTTTGGGATCGTTCGTCCCTGAATGATAATAATTTAATAAAAATACTAGGAAGAGTGTGATACTATACAGGATACTTACTAACTGAATCATGACTTAATATCTGAAACTGAAACTGATGCATCAACTGAGATGAATTCATAATTTAATTGGACACAAACACATTGCCTCTTGGAATGTACATATGTATAAGACTGCGGATAGTAAGACTAGCTGGAAAATTAAGAATATATAGGAGCTTATCTCCTTTCTTGCTAAACTAGATTACAGGCTATATGGACTGGATCATACTGACTACCCATACTCAAATGGAGTATTTCTTCAGCACTTTTCTACGAAATTCTATTGACATTTGGGAGAAAAGAATTTTGGGCATGTCTGAACAAGACATTTGTCTAAGGAATTACAACATTGATATAACTCTATAGCATAGAATATAATTATATAACTCATAAACTAGGATAGGATTGCTAGGCCGCAGGCAACATAACTTCTTACTTTCAAGCTTAGATCACTTCTCAAATGCTCTCTCAACTATACTATTCCCCTTAAATACCATACTCATTTGATTCAACTTATAATTCTCATATTGGCACTGCGAAATCTTTTTATTAAGGTCTAAACTAAACTAATATCTCTCACCATGATCAATCCTAACACTAAATCACAAGATATAACATGCCAAACCACAATACTAGTCTAAACCACAAGATTCAATATTCTATATCTTCATAGACACACACCCTAAGCATAACATGCCTTACCACTTCAATAACTAATTTAAAACTCTTGATATGGATTCACTAGTACATATTGCATTCATCATATTACACCCAACATAACATTCAAGCCTATCATTAAAAATGACATATAACTTTAAGACAAATACCGCTAAAGGCATACTTCACATATTATCTAAACCTTTATCAACAATAATTTTCTTGCACTATTCTTAAAAACATACACATAATTTCTAACTAACAATGACATGTATCAAAGACTTGGCCTCAATCTTACTTTACACTTTAGCCTTAGATAGAAAAGCATAAATAATCTTTCTTAATAAGGGTCATCAACTCTCTCACATCTAAACCATTGTTTATCCACTATCATCACCACTATCTTAACATGGGAAGAGGTCACCGAAGGGATAACACATATGAACCAGAAGCACGAAAACTACAATACATAACATTAACACTTATCTTTGTCCTAAGGAATAAAATATCAAAGGCATGGATTAATTAAAGAAATCTAAGCTGAGGACATGCATCATATAATGCGAACTTCACTAGCATTATGAGTTTAAAAACTGGTCATACTTTGAAACATGAGTTTATACTTATCATGAGCTATTCAACCTAAGACTGGAGTTCATAAATTCATAAGAGATAACTCAAATCATAGAGAAAAGCTGTTACATGCTTGCTAGAAGCTGAGAATGGGCTTGAGCACACATGATAGGTATAAGAATAGGCCTGTGGCATGGATTTGTCAAGAAAGTATGGATTTGGTGTTGTAATGACTGAAATCCAAGGAATACTCTAGAGTAAGAAGGGATCACTATCTCATGATAACTCATTCTTGACATGAATCACAATCTAATTCTCAAAACTCAGCTTGGTTCTTCACTAACTATCTCCTCCTTAAGTCAAAGCAGGTATTTAAGTATGATGGTCTACTCCATATCCTCGAGCTTAAGCCACAATTTCATTATTCTATTAGCTACAAATAAATGCTAAACTCATAAGAATAAACTAATTTCGAACTTACCAACTTCATTCTTGAACAACCCATCCATATGTCATCCTTAACTTTATAGCTTCAATAATCATCATCAAAGACTTACACTCTCATTTGCAACCATACCTATATCTCTAATCAAATAATCATAGCCTACCAAGATCACACCTCTATTCTTATATTTTTTCCAAACCATGAGAATAATAATCATACTAAAAAGGCTCAACATCTTCAATCATAACTCCTTAACTTATCTATCAAGAACATTATAAATTATCTAACTAGCCTTTCTCCACCTTGCAACTCAACGTTACTACTAACCATACAATATGTAATAATCCTAAAAAATAATGCAGCCCCATAGCACCTTGGGCACACCTCTACACTATACTTAATTACGAACATATGATCTTATCCTCTTGCATACACTGTTCAGGCCTACTAGATTACCTCCATATAACTAGCATCAACAACCGAACCATCAACTGTTAAAACTTAATGTCTAGAGCTAAACATGATTTACAAACCAATCTCATACACAATTTTCACTTCAAAACTATAAAACATATCATTAAGAAAAACTATTACACATTGACAATCGATCATAATCATATGGCCTATCTTATTCATAATCTGTTAACATATCCTCCTTCACATCATTACTATTTACCCATCTTCATACCTAAATTACTTTTATAGCTCTATAAATTTCAACTAAACTTCCTCTTGCAATCTTAGGAAAGCCAAAATTAACAATACTCAACCACCAAGTAATTCCATCCAAACCTATGCTTTCCTAGCACAACAAATAGCATCAATAACTCTTTTCATACTTCAAGCAAACAACAATCCACCTTAACTAATAATCTCCTTCTCTAACTTCACTAAACTAACAAACAAGGGTATATCACTTCATTACTAATTCAATTATAAGAAAAAATTCAGCTATACATATTCAATAAACCCTTACCACCATTCTTGCTACTACACTTCTAAATCCACAAGTTCAAGTAACACAAGACTTTTAAATAAACCGTACTACTTCTGTCACTATACAGAAACCCACACTTTCAACTAACACCAAAATAATAAGATAAACAATAAGTTTCTAGTGAATCAAAATAGGCCTCACACGACTTCCCTAGATTTGGTTTTGTGTTTTGATTAAGAAAATTATATGAATAGCAAAGAAACTATGCTAGTGAATCAAAATAGGCCTCACATGGCTTCACTAGACTTTGATTTTTCACAAACATAATGATAACAAAATTATATAATACAAGAGATAGAAACTTAACACACAACATTCAACGATCTAACAATACACCTTACTCTGTCTTAATTAAATAACTCAAAAGAACAAGGGTATAACTTCAAATCTGAGGGACTTATAACATACTAGAAGGTTCCTCTCAAGTCGCTTTTATGAAACTTCTGTAACTTCTGCTAGCAATTATAAAAGCATTATCTGGGGAGGAACTGGAACTTGCCAAACATGTTACTTCAAGAACATAGATAGAGAAGTATAGATTATCATTATGGATACTAAGGAGAAATTTGAAAGCATATCTGACTCGGGCTTAGTGCACGATTTCTGCAGGCTTGATAAAGCACTTCAGTTTTTTGGAACTCAAAAGTACTGATAGGATACTTTTGTATCTCTCTTACAATTCCATAACTATCTATGGAGAATTAAGCTCAACTATTTCTGATACCTTGGAAATAAGGTAGAGATGGCCTGACTAGAGTAAGATGAGAATCTGTATAAGTTTCTTGGAGAACTTTTCGATAGCAAGATTTAAGACTTGAAAGAATGGAGACATTTCCTAAATGCCTTGTAGCCTCTCAAAGAAAAGTATAGATGTCTCCGTACCATTCCACAAGACTCTACTAGACACATCTTCATAGAGACCCTAGGACACTTGAACTCTGTGCTCTGATACCAAGTTTGTACTGCCCCAAAATTGGGTCCCGAGATGTCACACGGTGTTTAAGATCACAAGTGACCCCAAGATAACCTTTCTACTGGCATAACTCATAAGCAACTGAACAAAATATATAAATCTATACAAATTTGCAGAAAATAACCCTTTTCTGAATATGATAGATACAAAACTAAATTACAAGATTACAACTCTGCTTTTACAACATAAATTAAGATGGAATACATCAATTTCTACTGACTGTCTATGAAGCATCTACTAGTATTGACTGTAGGTAGCTGGGTCATGACTCCCTACTAAACAACTCAATACGATTGAATAGAGAAAATACAATACTTCTCAAACTATATAACTAACTCAAGCCCTTGAATCAAAAGGACTCATCACCTGCTGACTGGATACTGCGAACTGATTGGATCTAAAGATGTACACTATACCTTATACCTATATTCTGAGAAAATATAGCCCATATATGAATATATGGGTCAGTACCATGGAATCATACTGAGCATATAAGGGTGTAATAAATATATAAAATAATGTATTAATAATCATCACAGTTTATAAAATTATGTATGCTGATATAAATGACTCACTTAGCTTGAATTAAAATCATCATAATCATAAGAGATTAAAATATATCAGGTGAAACATGTGAGTCATCATTATAAATCTCAATTCACTTCCATCTCGATTCCAAATCATCAAAGCAATCAAATCTCATAATAATTCTCTTTGCAAATATGTTCATTAAATCTTTCAAAACCAATGACTTTCTCAAACTTAGTCTTTCAAACAAATATATTTTCATCGCAGATAGAAGAATAAGACGTTTCATATTAGATAAGAGAATACACACACACACATTGGGAGATCTCATAATCGACATAAACCATGTGAGCCACATGGAGTCCAGCATAAAACACACATTGGGAAGAGCCATACTATCCTTTCCATCAGAGTAGGACTATAAGTATCAAATCCAAAAATTAGTGATCACTATATAAAATCAGCCTTAATTCTAACTTCTATAAGGGCACGTAGTTCTAGAGAAGTACCAACACAGCTATACCTCCCACTTGATGCTAAAGACTACTCCCAGACTTAGCTCAGATCTTTTTATAGAAAATCCACCACAAAATAATTCAGCAATTCACAACGGGAGCCATCATGCTACTCCTTTTTCATAATAAATAAAAATGTGAATTTCTTTTCTTATTCGAGTTCAAAAATAACTCTTTCAATACCAAAAGGTCAAATAATTCAAATCTCAAGGTGTGCATAACACATTACTTTCACAAAAATCATAATTCTCAAATAGGGTTCAAAACCCATATATCAATACTTGAGCAAAATATTTCAAGATTCACACTTTATGTAGCAAACATGTTAATTCATATGAAAATCTGGAGATTCAGCTTCAAACATGATATTAACATCAAAACTCAAGGAATTTATCTTCAAGACATCATAAAAATATAATAGTCTTTTGAACAAGAATTTAGGATAATAGTTTCTATCTCAAATTCATATCAAAGCATGTAAAATCATATATCTTTGTAAAATAATACAAATTTTGGGCACAAGAACAAAAGGATGTTCTTGTTGAAAAATCACACATACCTTAAACTTGAAGCTTTGAATGAACTATTGACCTTGGGACTCTATTAATGAAAATAATGAGTGTTTCTTGTAGCCCTCGGAATGGGAATTCCAAATCTTAAAGAATTATTGAAAACTCATGGTTGAATCTTGAGATATTAAATTTTTAGGTTGAAATCCTAATGAATGTTCTTGGTGATTTTGAGAGAAAGTAAACTTATTTGGTGTTATGGGAGCTTAATCCCATGTTATAGACATATATATGGGGGTTTTTGGCACTTGGAAGTGAGGTATGCAGCGCATTGCTTATCGCACACATTTAAGTGTGCGCCGTATTGCTTATCGCACACATTTAAGTTTGCGCCGCATTGCTTATCGCTCACATTTAAGTATGTGCTGCATTGCTTATCACACACTTTTAAGTATACGCTGCATTGCTTATCGCACACCTATTCCAGTAGCCATGAGCGATTGGTTAGGCGACGCACTCTACTTCACAGAGCCATAACTCTTTGCTCGGGTGTCAAATTTTGATAAAATTTGTATCGTTGGAAAGCTAATTAAATTATATACAATTTGATAGGTCTTGGAATGAAAAATTCCATGTATATTAAGAGATATTCACATTTGAATTTGACCCTTGTATAATTGAATGTCAAACTTTGGATGAATCAGTTGGTCTTAGCTCAACTTTGTTCTAGGTCATTGCTATGAAATTTTTCACCTCCAAACTACTCCATAGACTATGATAATGATCATGCAACTTGTATTCACATGAGAATCACTTGGATTAGAACTTAGACGCGCATGAACGACGGTTAGAATTCTAGCACAAAAATATAGGGTATTCACCTTGTTAGCCCCAATCAATCTAGCTTTCTCTATGATAGAAAGTCTTTTGATAATTCTTTTTGTTGCGTGTGATATAGAGCTAAAGAAATTAAATCCTTAGGGGTGACTGAGGAAGGGTGTAGACTCATTGTCAGACCTGGTAATTTTAGGTGTTTAGGTGAACATCTCAGCTAAGAGTATTTGCCGAGTTTTGAATGGGAATAGTTCTTACCTCTATCCAATATGTTCAAGATTAATTTTTCGGTTGATGAGATACAAAAAGTGAAGGTAAATCAAATATGATTGGAGGATAAGATTATTCATTTTCAATGGATAGAAGAACTTATTTTTATAGACCGAGAGGAGGCTCTTTGGGTAGTTGGAGGTTTTGGAGGCTCATAGTCTATCACAAAAGGTAGCCTGAACTTTCAGGCAAAGACTTAGTACACTCTGGTATGACATAGATTGTGTCCCACCTTAAGGGTCAATGTATTAAGTCCTGATAAAGCATCCCTAGTTGTGGGAATTATGGTAGGCTATGATATATATGTAGCCAAATAGATAGCTAGAGAGATCAGAGACTAGGAAACGAGAACCAACATAGTCATGTCCTTCTCTTGCTTGTTGACTCAAATTTGCTTGAATACAAAAGTACAAGAACTCCTAGATATTGATTAGTTCATCAGGCCTTGTACTACTACAGACTTGGGTTTAATTGGAAATTAATAAACCTATATCTAAGGTAGAAAAGATGGGTGCCACTATCATTAGAGCAAAATACAAGGCTAGGAGGCACGAGAGTGATACTATAGGGTTCGCCAACATGGGTAAGACCCCTATGGAGACTGCCCAGTCTAAGCCTTAGACCTTCACTGATGCAGCAGGCACCTCCCAGACTTTGACTCTACCTCCTACTACGGTATCATGCCTATTTACTTATAGAACAGTCACCACCAGTTATTTCTTAGTACAATAGATAATCTTAGCTGAGGTAAAGTAGAGATTGGCTATAGTGGATATGAATGTGTAATTAATGTAGAAAGAGGTGAAGCCCTGGGTGGAAATATGGATTAGAGAGGAGATGGGATGATGTAGACCAGATTTGATGGTTTTGATTAGTGTATTAGTGATATGCCCAAATTATATCTCTCTTACGAGAGAGTAAGTAGTCATTGTCAAATATATAACCTAATTAGGTTGGGTTATATATTTGACAACAACTGCTTACTCTTTCGTAAGAGAGATGTAATTTGGGCATTTCAAAGTTTGGCGTCGTTGTCGGGTAATACGATTTCAAATTGAGTGTATTTGTGATAATTAACTCATTGTAAGTTTCCTGGTTTAAATTTTATTTTTGTTTTTTTTCTCTGCAGGGTAGTCAGTGTGTATGCCAAGTACACAGAGTTTAGGTGAACCATTATTACCAGTACATCTGGAACCTCAGTTGATCAGTAGAATGGCAGACCCACAAGAAGCAGGAAGACTAGCTACCTTGGCTAGGGCACAGTTAAATCAACAGAATGTAGATAACCCAGGTCGGGTACCAAATCCGAATGAAGAGGACCTGAGAGATGATGATTTTATTGACCCAACTAATAGGATGAATGCAGCGGGAGTAGTTGTAGCTGTAAATCAAAATCGTCTATTCAGAGGAAGACGAGACCACCAAGCTGTGCAGTTTAATATTGATAATAATGAGGATGATTTAGATGGAGCTAGAGCTACAGGGGCAATAATTCTACCACCACTAGCTCCTGGGGTAAAATTCAACATCACCAGTACTATGATCCAGCTACTAAATTTGAAAGGAATCTTTGATGGATTACCTGGTGATGATCCAAATCTACATTTGGTGAATTTCATCAATATTTGTAAGTCATTTTCTAATCTTGGAGTGGGAAAAAAGGCTATGCATTTAAGATTGTTCCTATTATCTCTGTCTGGAGAGACAACTATGTCGTTCAATTAGCTGACTCTTGATTCTATAACAAACTGGAGTCAATTGAAAGGAGCTTTCCTAGAAAGGTTCATTCCACCCTCCAAAATATTATAGTTAAGAGATGAGATCAGCAACTTTAGGCAATTGGCTAATGAAGCTTTGCATGAGAATTGGGTGAGGTTTAAAAAGAAGTTGACTCAATGCCCAAACCATAAGATGATTGATGAACACTTAAAGGAAATATTCTACAGAGCTTTGAACTCACTTACAAAGCCAATATTGGATAATGATGCAGAAGGAGCTTTTATGGAGCTCACCTTTACTGAGGCTGTGAACATGTTAGAAAGAATGACTAAGACAAGTAGAGCTTAGCATACCAAAGATTCTGTAGTAGCAAATAATACTGGTTCTAGTGTAATATCAACAGAGTAGTATAGGAAAGAAGAGGAGCATGATCAGGATATGGCTTATATGAAAACCCAGATGGATCTGCTCATAAAATATTTGCTATCAGGGAATGTAGAAAAGTTAAAAGCTGTGGGGTCCCATGATAAGGGAGCTGACTGTGGGGTCCCACGGTAAGGGAGCTGAATCAAACACTAAGGAAAAGGCTAAATCTAGCATAACTAGGGGGATTTTTGGACCGGTGGTCAAGGAAACCATGGTTAGAACCATCAAGGAGATTGGAAGAATAAAAGTGACAGCAGTAGACTGTATGCACCTCCTGGAAGCCATGATAATGTTGTCACTAATTCAGGCAAAATGTCTATAGAGTACATGATGGAGAAACTATTAAAGAAAGTTGAGGTGACCAATTCTGGGGTGACTTCTATGAAGAGTGGCATATCTTCTATGAGTCAACTAGTAAATTTGCACTCAACTGCTATTAAACAACTAAAGTAGCAGATGGGCCAATTATCTATAGTATTCAACCAAAGATAGAATGGGACTCTACCAAGTGATAGAGTTTAGAATCTGATGATTGATGGATTGTGAATGGCTATTACCACTAGGAGCGGCAAGATGTTATCAAGTCCAGGATTGGGGGTATTTTCTCATACTGATGCGGTCAAAATAGATTGGGAGATGGTTGATGAATTTTTAGTGGTGCTTGTGGAGTTGGGAAGTTAAAAAAAAGAGTGCAGAAGTTGAACAACCACCTAAGCCAAAGCATGTTAGTGATATGGAGAAAGGAATAAGAATGGAGGTAAAAGTTGCCCAGTTTGAATCCCAAGGCCACCACCCCTATTTACACAATGTTTAAAGAAGAAAGAAGATGAAGGTAAGTTTAACAAATTTATGGCTATGTTGAAGCAATTGACAGTAAATGTGCCTTTAGTTGAAGCACTTAAGCAAATGCCAGGATATGCTAATTTTATGAAGGATCTTGTGATGAAAAAAAGAGCAATGAGCTACGAACCTGTAGATAATCTCCATCATTGTAGTGTTATTTAGACAAAGTCCTTGGTGCATAAGAAGGCGGACCTAGGAGCATTCACTATTCCTTGTACAATTAGATCTCTGGAATTTTCTAAGGCCTTAAGTGATCTGGGAACGAGCATTAATCTAATGCCGCTAGATATTTATGAAAAGTTGGGTTTGGGAGATGCCACACCCACCAATATAAGACTAGTTATGGTGGACAGGTCTGTGAAAAGGCCGATCGGTATGCTACATAATGTACTTGTAAAGGTGGCTGATTTTATATTCTCTACTAACTTTGTGATCCTTAATTATGAAGTAGACTTTGAAGTGCCCATAATTTTAGGCAGACTATTCTTAGCAACTGGGAGAGTATTAGTTGACATGGAGATGAATAAGTTTAAGTTTAGGCTCAATGGGAAAAAAGTTAGTTTTGAAGTGCATAATCCATGAAACAGCAAAAGAGATGAGTGTCTTCTCAATCATTGATGTATTCTATGAATATGGTAAAGATGAAAAAGCTAGGGATGAAGCACTTTCAAGGTATCTTAATGAATTCTGAGTAGTCAAGATAACCTAGTCATGCCACGACATTAAATCAGGCACTACTTGGGAGGCAACCCAAGGCATTTTGTTATTTGTATTTGTATTATGTGATTGACATTAGATCTCTGCAACTATGGTACCACATGTATATTTCTAACTCTCTTGTTTTAGTTTGATGCATTGGGGATAATGCATGATTTTAAGTTGAAGGTGAGACTGCTTGTGGGTGTTGATGTCCTCTTGGTGATTTTATTTCCATGCCTCTTTTCCTTGGCGTCTTGTTACTAGTAGAGCTGGTATTTTTAGGCGTACTGTATTTTGTTTTGTGATGTATTGTGATTAATTGGGTGAAAATTAAGTTTCTGGGGTAGTTGACATATTTTTTTTTGTTGATTTTAGGAAATGATAAATACCTCTCTAATTGTCTATTTTGTAACTGTGTGATGTGTATCTATATGCGACTACTGTGAATCTTTTTACGGAATTGGTATTAAGGACATGATAAACATTGCTAATAATTGCATGAACCGGATAGGTAGTAACTTGTGATATACCTTTGTGCCATTAGTTTGTGAGATACTACCTAGTTCTCATTGTGTGTTAAATCCAAAACTTTCTCGGTTGGTTTTGCCTTGGTTGTAGGAGAGTGGTTAGGAAAGGATCATAGGCCATTTTTGATATAGTCCACTTTTATCCTAAAGGACTTTCCATGTTTGAATAATATCCCTTGATCCTAATTTTGAGCCTGAATGCCTATATTTTTTTTATTATTATACCTATCACCTTCCCACTTGGATCACAATGAACCTGTTTTGGCCCTGGTCCTCCTTGGGCACTATGCACTTTAACTTAGGAAAATTGCCTAAGTTGAGGGTGGCTATTATAGAGGTGCGTGATGAAATGTTAGTATAAAGAAGGGTAAAATAAAAAAATGCAAGGCTGGGTGTGGTATAAAAATAATAAGAAAAGAAAAATTGTGAAAAAGAGAAAATAAAAGAAAGGACCGCATCCAACCTGAATTTGTTTTAATAAAGAAAATGAGAAATAAGTTGAAGGTTGATAACTGAGACCCCAAAAATAGTGTAGTGCCAAGGAGGCTTAGTCACTTTAAATATCCTTACGTATCATACCAGCCCCAAGCCTACATTACAAGCTAAACAAAAGTCCTATAGTGATCCTAGATTAAATGTCTGAAAGCTTCGGTGATGAAAATAAGGGCAAGATTATGGTATTTGGAATACATTTACTTGAACTTCTTTCTGAGAGTAATCGTCACTTGACCTTTCCTGCATTTACGTGCTTGATTTCAGATATAAGTGAAGAGGGATTTCCTTGTTGTAAGGGCACATCGGTTGTATTGTACGCTGCTTACTTGTTTGGGTAGTATAACTTGTACATATGAATGGTTATTGTTGCTAATTTGATGCTATATATTGATTTCTTTCTATCACATTATTAATCTTCATTGATATATGGATCTGGGTTTAGAGTGATTGAATATGGAGAGGGTAATGTGTGTTGAGCTAAAATTGATAATCAACTGTCATAGGTATCTTGTGTTTCTCTTAGTTAAGCATCATAGTATGGTGTTATGTATTTTCTTGAGGACAAGCAATTGTTTTAAGTTGAGGGTGTTGACGGAGCCAAAATTTGATACGCCTAAATTACATCTCTCTTACAAGAGCGTAAGCGGTCGTTGTCAAATATATAACCCAACTAGGTTGGGGTCGAATCCCACAGGGAATAAGGTGTCAATCAAGTATATCTGTGATTAGAATTATTGATAGATAATGGTTTCCTTTAATTGGGGGTTTTATCAATCAAACGATAATTAAAGTTTTGACTTACTTCAGAACTCAAAGATAAAATTTCAATAGTTCAAATCAATGATAGAGATAAACTAGGGTTGTGATCACTATGATTACTAACCCCTCATTGAATAATAGTTGTAGTATTGGATTCTCGTGACTTGTGGGGAATACCAAACTATCAGTATCGACAGTCTAGCAAGTGGTTCTCAACCTACCTAGATGTTGTTCTCCCTAATTCTCTCGAGCTTAGGAAAACTTTCTATTCACACTGATTTTATCTTGAGTTGATTAATCTTGTTACAACAGTATTCATTAGATGGAAAATTAACCTTCCCAAATCCTCGTTGATAATTTACTACCTTTAGTTTATTTCTTAGTTCAAGCAAGCAAACATAAGGCTACTAATAAAAAAACCATTACAAAGGAATTATCAAGATGTTCTCACAGTCACTCAAATCCTAACCAACTATTAAATCCATGAAGGAATAATTATAGATCCCACAACCCTATTTGTGGGTTTTAGTTCCACTTGAGAAAGAAAGAGATAACAACAATTGTATTCTTTAATTAGAGAAATAAAACTTACAAAAGATGAAGTCTGAAGTTGATTCTCTTCCAAGTTCAAGAAAAAGTTCTCAAAACCCAATCACAAAGTTGAAAATTGAATTCTCAGTTAAGAGGCCCAAAAAGAGGTGACTTTGCCTTTTGAATAAGTTCCAGATGATGAATGAAACCCTAAAAGATGCTATTTATATTTGTAACTTAAAGAAAATTCAAAACTAAAAATTCAGATTTTCGCTCCTTTAGCTGACGACATTTGTGACAACTTATCATAAATCTGACGACATGTGTGATGACTTATTAGAAAATGTCATCAAATCCTCTTCAAATTCTTTGTTTGCTGCCTTCGGCTGACGACAAGTTCTGAAGGCCTGTCAGGAAGTTGACGACTTATCAGAAAATATCATCAACTCCTCTTCAAATTCCATATTTACTGTCTTCGGCTAATGACAAGTCCTGACGACTTATCAGGAAGTTAACGACTTATAAAATAATGTTGTCAAAAATGCTTTACCTTTCTTTTTCTCTGCTTATCAGACCAAGTCGTCGGATAAAATCTTCAGAACTTTATTTTTTGCATCTTTCACCAAAAATCATCCTTCTCAACGTAGCTTTCCTATATGTTCATGCATCTTGACTTTCCTACAAAATCACATGAAATACCATAAAAACAACGATAGTTACCTAAGAACTTACAATTATTCCAAGTTAAAAGTCTTAAATGTACTAACAGAAGGCCAACACATCAATTAGCTGAAGGTTCGAGGGTATCTAATCTCTACATTTAGCAGGTTTATAGGATTAGATAGTTAGGTTCAAGAAGGTGGTTGAGGATTTGTAGGATAGACCAATCCTATCAATTCCCATTTTAGTAGAGATCCATGAAGAAGAGGAGATCTAAGATATTGGTGTTGAAAATTTGACCCCTATAGCTAATGTTGATGTTGATGGGAGAGAAATAAAGAGAAAAAAGAGAAAGAGAATTGAGAAGGACAAGGTGGAGGCCAAAAAAGAAGCCAGTATTTAGAGCGAGTTGGACCAGTAGGCTAGGGTCTATGAGATGGCAGTGAGGGCTGGTAGTTACCATCCTTCTGATGCCGTTGATCAGAGCAGTAGTGCAGTTCTGCCACTAGAGCCACCACTGAGTACACCAACCACAACTAGTGCGACTATTGGTGCGAGCGTCACAGCCCTTGCTAGGACCAGTAATGTTAAGAGTGGGGCCTCTTCTGAGGACCTCCATGCTAGTGATGTTTGAGATGGAGCTTAGTGCACCCAAGTATGTCTTAAACCTTCATTTTTATACTATACATGCACTGGGTACAGTGCATATGATTTCAGTTGGGGTGTGGGTGTATCGCTTGGCTGCCACAGTTGTTGTTATGGTGTTTTTTTTCTTATCGATTGTAGTTTGAATACAGAACTGGTATGTCTAGTCTAAATGTGATGTTTTGTTTTGTGATGTTTAATTAGGAAGAAAATTTGTACCTAAGGCAATTGACGTGTGTTGACGTGTTTTGAGTGATTGTGCTAAAATTGTTTTGAATTTGTTTGAGAAAATAACACCCTTCCTAAAAATTTAAGTATAACTTTATGAGATGTGAATGTGTGTTACCATTATGAATCTAGTAATGGCATTATAATTAGGGAAGTAATAACTGTGGTGAACAATTGCATGAACTAGATAGGGAGTAACTAGTAATGTTACCCTATGCAATGTGAGTGAGGCATTACCTAGTTACCTGTGAGGATGGAATCTAGAAATTTCTTGGTTGGTCTTTCCTAGGTCATAAGGTAGTCGGTTAGGATAGGATCATAGGTCATTTTTCAAAGCAGTCCACTTTAGCCTAAATAACCAGCCTTATGTAATAAGTATCCCTAAATCTCGAATTTGAGCCTTAATAGACATATTTTTTGATTACACTAATTCACCTTTCTATTTTTAATTGTAATGAACCTATTTTGGCCATGATCCACCTTGGACACTGTACACCTCAAATCATGCAAATTGCCTAAGTTAAGGGTGACTATTATAGGGGTGCAGAAAGAAACATAGGTATGAAGAGCATGTGTGAATAAAAAGTAAGTAGGGTTGGGTGTCGTTGAAAAAGAAAATAAAAATAAAAATAAAATAAGTAGAGACCACACCCAACCTAAATGAGTAAAAAAAGAATAAAAAGAGAGAAATATGGATGGATTGAAGGAAAAGTTGGAA
Source organism: Capsicum baccatum var. pendulum (assembly GCA_030864225.1). Classification (NCBI taxonomy): domain Eukaryota; kingdom Viridiplantae; phylum Streptophyta; class Magnoliopsida; order Solanales; family Solanaceae; genus Capsicum; species Capsicum baccatum. Next base: position 144,638,188 of record CM061553.1, on the reverse strand, counting down.
AACAAGTAGTCGCCTGAGTAATTGTAGTGCCAATGAGGCTTAGTTACTTAAAATTCCCAAATATATCATACCATCCACAAGCCTAAGTTACAATCAAAATAAAGTCCTATAGTGATCCTACCCCGACTATACAAAAACTAAGAGAAAGAAAATAAAGGCAAGGCTATGGACTTCTATGCACACTGTGGAACTTTTTTATGAGTGAGAGCATCTTTTGACCATCCCAACATTATTATGTTTGATCTATCTAAGCGAATGGAACTTCTTTGATTGTGATCTACATAGGTTGCATTATTAGATTACTTATCTGTTCGGGCAGTGTGACTTGTTTATATGCATGGTTGTTTGTTACTAATGTAATGCCATCACTTGATTCCATTATGTCATGTTGTTATGCTTTATCTGTATGCATAGTTGGGTTTAGAAAGTTTAAAAATAGGAGAGCCTAATATGCTTTGAGCTAAAGTTGATAATCGACTGCAAAAGGTATCTTAGGATCTTCCTGGTTAAGCATCACGTTTGTTTTGTTTTTATATTTTTGCTTGAGTACATGCAAACGTTCTAAGTTTAGGGTGTTGATATGTTGTGGTTTCATGGCACATTCGATGCTTAAAATAGTGAAAATATGCATCTAATTTGGTTGTTTTGTTAGATATGGCGTGTGTTTTATGTATGTTACAATCAAATTAGGTTGGAAGTGATGCCTACCTACAAAGAGGGTGAAAAATATCTAAAATGTTATAGTACTGGAAATACAAAGAGTCATGTAGTCACCTTATGACTCATAGCCAAAGTTGTAGTGTTAACAGTGGGCAAATCTGAGTTCCAAGAGTGAAGTAATAGAAGACTGTGAGTCGTAAGGTCAAACTATGAATTGTAGTGTGAAGTTGTACTGTGAACAGTGGATTAAAGTCCCAAGGATTGATGCTCCAGTATTGACGAGTGAAGACCACAATCATATGGACTGACTAAAACTCTTGGTAAGGATTCATAATGGTAACAGACTCAAGACCTTTGAAGGTGAAAATTTACTAGAGTGATTATGATTAGCAGCATGCGACTCATAAGGTGACCTATGATTCGTGACCACTAAAGCTAAAAGAGAGCTAGATAGCAGGCAATGAGTCGTAACAAATCCTAACGACTCATTGCTAGAGTGTGACCACTGCCAACTTAGTTTTCCTATTTTGTTTTAATTAGGCTTCCTTTATTATTTTTGATTACTATAAATACCTTTGGGTTATGCTTTTATTAAATTATGCACTTTTGCTATTTTTTTCACGCATATTGACTTCTTGATAATTTTGTTCTTGGGTTTTTGGTTTCGTAATCAATTAGAGATTTTGGATTTTGTTCTTTTCATTGTTGTGTAATTAAGTTAATGTTTTCTTCGTTTACCTATATATATTGTTGAATAACCATGAGCGGATAAATTCCTTGACTAGGGTTATGGGACCCCTTGCAGATTAACAACGTAGGAGAAGTGGAAGATTTATCTATTTTTCTATGATTGTGTGTATTATCATCTTCTTCATATTGATGGTCTCCTAAGCTAATGCAGAAGCTTGGGTATTGCCTTTATTCATGATCATCCTCACAAGGGAGTTTAAGATTTGGAAAAGTGGATTACGACAGTGATTCGAGGCTATCAACCCTTATCTCAACAATTTGAGACACAAAAGGTGATAGTTGTATTGAGGTTAAATATAAGGGATTAGAAAGTGACGCCCTAAGACTCACAATATAAAGGGTGATATTTATCAATATGTTCACAAGACGGTCGGTTATACATAGCTTGCCATACTTTGCATACAGAGTGGTGGGATAGGAGAATTGAACATGAAGAATTTCTAGAGTTAGGCGAAGGGGGAACACAGTCCTAGTGTTTGTATTCTATTCTTTACATCCTCAAGCATTCAAATTTGGATTACTATATTTGACATCGATCGTAACATACTTTTTTGGAGGTGTAGTTCTGGGAGACATCAAGAGGTAAAAAGGCTAACATAATCCTCAAAATAGACCTGGAGAAAGCCTTTGATAGGATAGAATAATGCTTCATTAGGAAAGCCCTCCATTTTTTCAAATTCCCTCCCAAGCTAGATAACCTTATCATGTTTTGCATATCTACTTCAAGTATCTCCATTATCATCAATGGAGGTAAAACTGAATCCTTCAATCCCTTCAGGGGCATTAGAAAAGGGAACGCCATCTTTTCCTATATTTTTTATCATGTCCATGGAACTCTTGTCTAGAAGAATTGACCATGAGGTTGACCTCCTCAATTGGACCCCTATTACTATCAGCAACTATAGGCCCAAAATCTTCCATCTGTTTTTTGTTGATGACCTTACCCTATTTTCCAGAGTTGATGCAAAGAATTGTCAAACTACTATAAACACCCTTAATAGCTTTAGTCATCACTCTGTACAAAGAATCAATACTTCCAAATCCAAGGTAATCTTCTTCTCATAATTATTTTACTGAGAATAGGGATCTTCTAGCCCAACTCCTCAAGATCAAAGCCAAATTTGACATTGGTAAATATTTGGATTTTCCTATTTTTTAACAAAAATTCAAGAATATGGACTTTCATTTCATTCTGGACTACCTTAGCGCCAAACATGGAGGCTGAAAAGCAAAATTCCTTAATATTGCTAGGAACCACACAATCCAAAGCTTCTCTTAACATTATCCTTAACCATATCATGCAATACATCTCCATAACCAAGAAATTCAAAAAGCTTATTAATAGAACCCAAATAAACTTTATTAGGGACTCTACTAATGAGAAAATAAGGATGCATTTAATTTTCTAGGACACTGTCACCCTACCCAAAAAAATGAGGGCAAGGTATCAAAAAGCCCACTATAAAAAAGGACTCTATCATCATGATCCTGGCCTGGAGATATATGAAAAAACCTTCAATATCTAGTCCAGAGTCCTAAAAACTCAGTTCAATAGGGATGGGATAAAATTCCCATCAAATGCTTTCAGGACCTAGAAAGGTATTTATGAGGATGTCAGTCTTGTAATGCAACCTCTACCTGGAGTGCTAAGGATGGGGTAGGATGTTAATTTTTGAAAGGATAGATGGCTCTCTAACTTTCATGATTTGAGAAACATCATTCGGGCCCCCCCACTCACATTGAAGAGGAGTGCAAGCTTTCTCATGTTTGATAACACGGTACCTGGCACTTTGAGACCCTGTACATAGACATCCTTCAAGACATTAGTCACTATATCATCAATTCTTTCTTTGCAAATACTAGAATCTAAAGTGATACCCCCATGTGAAGATTAAATGGAAATGACTTCTTCTAAACCAGTACAACCTACCATCACTTCGCCTATAAGGGTTTAACACACCAGGTTTTCAAACTCTAGAAGTTCTGAAAGATTTCCCTAAGGGATTATCAAATGCGAGGGACAACGACTCTGGCAATGAACTATTTCCAAACATAATAAGTCATTATACGGAGTTGTTTCCATAGTAGTGAGGGGTAACCAAGTTAGTATACCACTTGTTACCAATCCTAACAAGTCATTAGGTGGATCTGTCATCACAACTAAAAGAAATATAGAAATTAAGTCCCAGATAATGACTTCTCCTACTGAATCATTATCAAACCTAATGAATTGTTAAGAGAGAAGTCATTGGCACAATAGTAGGGGCCCAAGGAGTAGAACTTCTAATAACAACTCTAGGCCATAAATCATTACCTGACCTAATGAGTTGTTACCTCAGTAAGTCCAGGCTAGACATAGTTGCGTTGATGTAGTGGGGAATGGTTATAGTACATGCCTCTAGGAAATTCAAGCCTCATAAGAACAACTACTCGACTCATGATCTTGAGTTGGCAATAATTATTTTTTTATTAAAGATTTTGAGGCATTACTTTATGGGTTTTATGTTGATGTGTCCACTAATCACAAGAGCTTTCAGTATGGTTTTAGTCAAAAATATCTAAATTTTGGTTAGAGAAGGTGGCTAAAGTTTTTGAAGGATTATGAAATATGTTTTGTATCACTCGGGTAAGGCAAATATTATGGCCAACGCCCTTAGCAGTTTGTCTATGGGAAGTGTTTCTTACATGGAGGATAAAAAGAAAGACTTAGTTTCTGAGGTTTATCAGATTTCTAGGTTGGGGGTTGGATTAGCTGATTCGGACGAAGGTAGTGTCTGGGTTCAGAATCTTCTTTGGTAGCGAAGTAAAGGAAAAGCAGGATAGAGATCCTATTTGCTTAAGTTGAAGGGAGTAGTTTAGAATCAGAAGGTTGAGTTTTTCTCCCAAGAATGAGATAATATTCTTCGCTTCTAGGGCAGATTATGTATTCTAGATGTTGATGGTTTGAGGCAGCAGACATTAGCGAAAGTTCATGATTCTCAGTATTCTATTCACCTAAGAGCCACTAAGATGTACCATGATCTGCGAGAAGTCTATTGGTGGAATGGTATGAAGAGGGATATTTTGAAATTCATCGGAAAGTGTCAGAATTGCCAGCAGGTTAAGGTTGAGCACCAGAGACCCAGTGGTATGCTTTAGGAATTTAGTATTGCTACTTGGATATGGGAAGTGGTGAATATGGACTTTATTATTGGGTTACCTTGTACTCATCGATATATCGTAGATCAAATGACTAAATCAATTTATTTCTTATTGGTTAATACTTCAGATTCAACCAAAGATTATGTTAGACTATATCTTGGGGAGTTGGTAAAATTTCATAGAGTCCCTCTGACTATCATTTCAGACAGAGGTACCCAGATCACCTCTCAGTTTTGGAAGACTTTCTAGAAGGGTCTCGATACCCAAGTTTAGCATAGCACAATTTTTCTCCTAAAAAATATTCAGGCAGAGATGATCAGTCAAACCTTAGAGGACATGTTGAGGGCATGCGTGATTGACTTTAAAGATAGTTGGGATGATCACTTTTCTATGATTGGTTTGCTTATAATAATAGTTATCACTCCAGTATTCACATGGCCCTATTTAAGGCTCTCTATGGTAGGAGGTGTAGATCCTACATTGGTTGGTTTGAGATAGGTGAAGCTACTTTAATAGGGCCATATGTAGTACATGAGGTGATGGAAAAAGTTTTGTTGATTATAGAAAGGCTAAAAATTGCTTAGAGTCATCAGAAATCTTATGCAGATATGAGGAGGAAGAACCTTGAGTTTGATATTTGTGATTTTATCTACTTGAAAATTTCACTCATGAAAGGGATAAAGAGATTTGGTAAGAAAGGAAAGATCAGTCCCTGTTATGTTTGCCCATATAGTATTTTAAGTCATTTTGGTGAGGTAGCATATGAGTTGGAACTGTTTATAGATTTAGCATCAGTGCATCCAATCTTCCATGTCTCCTTATTGAAGAAATGTCTTGGTGACCCATTATTAGTAGTTTCCTTAGAAAGGGTTGACATGGAAAATAGCCTCTCTTATGAGGAGGTCCTAGTTGAGATCCTTGATTGTCATATTCGTAGGTTAGGGAATAAAGAGGTTGCTTCGGTAAAGATTCTGTGAAGAAATAAATCAGTTGAGGGAGCTACTTGGGAAGCATAGACAGATATGCTATGCAATTACCCCCATCTTTTCTCTTTAAACCAAGTTCCAGCTTTAGGTAATAGTTTTTCTTAATTAATTATTTAATTTCTATCTTAGTCCATCCAACTATTTCCATGTCATAGTATGCATTCATGAGTTTAGTTCAGTCCATGCATTAATTCCATTTTCAGATATTAACTCATGGTTCAGCTCATAAATGTTTAGTGCAAAATTTTAGTTTTTCCTAGCCTCTCAGCTTAGTCATTTTCATTCAAGGATGAATAATCCTAAAGGTATATATTGTAAAACCCCAAGTTTTTGAGCTCTAGAAGTTTTGGAAGATTTCCCAAAGGGACTATCAACTACCAGTGACAACAACTCGGGCAATCACCCATTGCCATACACAATGAGTCATTATTTAGAGTCATTTCCACGATAGTGAGGGATCCCAAATTTCTGCTTAGTGGTGACAACTCCAGCATATAACTCATTACCAGTCCTAATGAGTCATTAAGTGGACCCATCGCCACAACAAAAATAAATTCAGAAATCAAGTCCCTAGCAATGATTCCTCCTAACGACCCATTATCAGACCCAACAAGTTATTAGGAGGGAAGTAATTTTTGAAATAGTAAGGTCCTAGGGTGTAGAACCTCTGATATTGACTCCAAGCCATAACTTTTTACCTAACCTAATGAGTCATTACCTCAACCATTACAACTGGTATCAACATTTTCCTGCACATTTTAAAAAGGGCTATTTAGTCTTTTCCCATTCTTTTAAATACTAATCCACGTCGTTCAAGCTTTCCCATGGATGGTATATAATCTTAAACTTCCCCAAATTCCCCATTAAGTCATAAGATCAATTAAAATCAAGAAAAAGGGAGATTATGCTTCTCTAAATCCAAGTTAGGATTTATCAACTGTAAGTTCAAATTTCAAGGATTTCTTCAAGGTTTCCACCTATAGGTATGTGGGATTTCATCAATGGGTTCCTTCCATACATTGAGTCCAAATAACTTCTCCATCTTCAAGTTTAATTCCCCTCTAAGTATTGAGTTCTAGGTCAAATATGAGTTTACTTAGTCCCTTCAGTTTTTTCTTGTAATTAAGATATGAGTATATATTTTTCCAATAGGAGTAGCATCCTATCATATTCAGAATCAAAAATTTCTTTTTTATTCATAAATCGTTGAGTTTGGCTTGAATTATTAAATTCCTTATTATGATACACTTTTGTTATTATTATGTTCAGTTTGCATTAGTCAAAGTAGGTGGATTAAGAACACCCGATACCTAGAGACTCATGTATATATCAGTTTACCTATCTTTGAGAACTTCAGGTTATCTATAGTTTATACTTTAAAAATGATATCATAATAAGATATTTAGTTTATGTTTCAGTGTCTTTCTGTTGGGAGTAGTACTTAGCACCATGTAAATGCAGGGATGACGGCTCACCCATTAGTTAGGCTGAGACAGTTAGTAGAAGTCTCTAAGTTCCAGAACTCGTAAGTTGAGGCATGACTCTCTGGTCCTTCAAGACCTCAGTTTAGTGGATCCAAACCAGCTAGTGTTAGTACCCTTGGCAAGGTATTATAACCCCTCCAACTGGGGCTACAGGTTGGACCCAAATATCCTCAGACTGGTGCATGTCAATTATTGTTAGCTTCCACAATCCTCAGTTCAAGTTTCAATTTATGTTCGATTCATGTTTGTTTGATCGAGTATTCAGTTGTTCAGTTATCCTGTTTTATCCAGTATATGTTTATACTTGGTATTGCATTTATTTTACATATCCATGCATGTAATGACTTAAATTTTGATGAATTAGATGAAATGTGAATTTCTATGTGATTTGACCCTTTTACCCTTCCTTGTGGTTGTATTATGGTATTTTTAGCATGTGGGGATGATTGTCTTGGTTCAAAATGCATTTTGGTGTGTTTTATGAGATATTATGGTTCTTGGTGACTTTGAGAGCCTTATAATTGACTTCTGTCAACCTCTTTTGATTTGTGCATCGGATGACAAAATAAATTTTGCCAGTAGATCCAAAATATTGATTTTAGGGTGGTAACATGATTGGAGTGATTTTATGGCCTTTAAATCTTATTTCAACCCTCAGGTAGAAAGTTGTGATTTTAGATTCTAGGGGTCAACTTTGTAAACACAACATTTTTTTGAAAATCAAATATCGCCATTGAAAATGGGGCATCAAATTTTATAGGGTAGCAAAGTTTGTTTGTATTCACATGATTTCGAGTGAATCTCGAGGGGTCCACAGAGACTTAGAATTTCACCAAGTCCCCAGCCGCTACACCATACAGTTGGTGCACCTATGATAATGATGCTAGTATCACGATAATTATTGGGCGTGCAAGCTAAGTACCTTTATCATGGAACCAAGTCTACGATTGGGATAGTCTCTTCAGCAAGGTACCACAATCACGACACTCGATTTGCGATTGCAATGCCTGGATATATAAATACACATGTTTCATCATTTTTCACCATTTTTGAGACTTGTAGCTTAGGGTTTTATTATTTTTAGGAACTTTCTCCACTTTTAATCTTTGGTAAGCTCCATCACTCCTATTTCAATTAATTCCTTCAATATTTTTCAACTATTTCTTATTTTAAACTTGGATTAAAGTATGGAATTTGGGGATTTTAGCTCGTAAGGCCTAAAAATTATATTTCTCCAATTTAAACATCAATTTTAAACCCTTTTCACTTGGTTAAGTTTTGAATCTAATTATCACTTTTCTCTCAATTTCATGTTCTAAACAACTTCAATTCTTGATTTTTAAATGGATTTTGGGGATTTTTAACCAGTAAAGCTTGAAAATGATTTTTCTTTAATTTGAAACTTGTTTTTAACTTATTTTCACTTGGATTTTAAATATAGACTCCTAAAAATATGGAAAACATGTTTTTGAAATAAAATTATAATTTTGCTGGCTTTTTTTTGATGCATAGATTCTATATTTTTGTGTCTTCGTTGATTACAGGTCTGTTTGTGAAGAGTAAGATTACGGATTGAAGGGATGCAGATCGGCTTTCGGTGTAGGTTATGGCTTAACTTTTTTCAGACTAGGCTAGATAACTAATTTTGATACAAAGGCATGTTAGAACCCTTGGGAGTTGCATGACACAATGAGGGACCAGGCACCCCAAAGTTAATCTCACGCAAAAACATAGTAAAGAACTAATGAAGTGCTGGAAAACTAAAGACTTTGTAGGAAATAATCAACACAAGGATTTAACGCGGAAACCCCCTTGCTTAAGAAAGGAAAAACCACAGTTTGCCCACACAAGCACCAAACAAATCCACTATCATCAACCTTTCATTACAGACGCGATTTCAGCCTAACTCTAGGATCCTCCTGCTTGTAGTAACTCTATTACTAGCCTATCTTGACAACTCTATCAAGAACCCTCTACACTGATTAACTCTAATCAATGTTTGGACTTAGGCAAATCTACCTAAGAACACACTCAATCAAAAAGAAAAATTCATTACTCTTATAGACTGAGTAATTCATTTACAATTCAGGATTTACTCAAGAACACTCACTACTTTAGTATATAGATTAAGCTAAGAACATAAGCTATGCTTGAGCATTGTTGTAAGCTGGGTTCTTGCTTCTTTTCTCTCTCTTAAGATCTCTGAAATATTTGCATAAAACCATTTGCTAAAGAAGCATCTTTTTCCTTTTAAAGATGAGTGATGATTAGGGCAAAATATCATTGGATCAAGTGTCCTATTCAGTACAAGCAGCAGTTGTATGTTTGTTACACAAGAGAAAGAAACTGCACAGACATGCGTGCCAGCTGTACATACCATAAACATCTAGGGACCTAGAGCCTTACAGTTAGCTGCTCATAATCAACACTACATATAGAAGATTTTGATAGTCTATATGCATGAAAATAATAGTATCTTGTTTGTTGAAAAGCCTATTATTGTACAAATTATGTATTATGATATGTTCATACTCTATGGCATATGAATCGTGTTGGTTTTCATAGATGGTTGGAAATATTGAAAGGATATTTGGCTCACTTGGCTAGTATAATGGTTGGATATGAAAATACCTATTGTGGTTAGTTGTGAGAATTACTGAGCACATTTTCTTTGCTGCTTCCCCCAATCATCATGCATCATTATTTATTTTGTACGTTTGCTTTAATATTCCACCAGTCATCATGCACCATTATTATTTCAGTGGATTTGCATACTTCACCCTATTATTATGCCTTCATTCATTCATCTACAATTCAACACATTATATGGTACCTAGTCCCTGAACATTACACACACCACATTTGATCCCTACCTACCTAAAATCAGTATTTCCTCTTTTGTCATCATTGAAAATAAATAACAGTAAACCAAGAGTAAGATAATCACAAATCAGTTAACTCATGGCTACAGGGGTAACACTAACATAAGGAACATTTTTAAGGCAGAAGCAGATAAAGAGCACATAACCAAGAACTCATCCATTTTCAATGGATTTTGTATTATTGCAATGCAATAATTACATTTCATGTTCCATAGCAAAAGCCATAGAAGTTGGAGAAAAAATATGGAGGAGTTGGGGAGAAGGTTTGGAGAAGTCATCTTAGGATAGTGTAACAATTAAAGCTTAGAAGCCTCATTTGTTAGAATTGTAACATTCATCTTGAGTTCATTATTTTCCACTCCTTAGTTCTGCAAAAACCCTTGGACCTCTTTTGAAAATTTCTGGCTTTACACCAGTAATCACCCAATTTCTATATTTTCTAGAATTTGTTATTTTATTTTCTTCTTTTATAAGACCTACTAGTTTTATCACCACTATGTCTCATCTTCTTGGGATCATTTCCCTCAGAACTTTGGTACCTTTTAATAGGATTTCCAGATTTCACTTTGAAGACATGTTTTTAGGTTGTGATTTTGTTCCTTGAACCATTCAAAATTCCTTTCACACTATCAAAGGGGTAATGTGTTTTTCAGATAAATTTTTATTGGCAAAGGTAAGTGAAGAAAAGGGCTTGTCTTTAGATAATTAGGATAGTTGAGTTAGGCAAGGTCTATGGAGTTAATGCAAAGATGAATTTGATTTCAATTTTGCATAAGAAAAGTTTGCTAACATGGAAAGAGAGAGGATATGTGTAATGCCCCAAAATATCATCCCGAAGCATTATACGGTGCTTAAGGCTACAAGTATCCCCAAGCTAACCCTTTGAGCCTATTACTACATATAATAACTTATTTTGAGATGAAATAAACAAAACACTAGTACTGTCATATCAAATAATAGGGAAAATGAAGAAAATACTTGGTCCAAATGACCACAATACTAGAAATCTCAACATACTAACAATCTGATAACTAGACCGACAAGCCTCTACTACTCCATGACTAGAGAGCCATTGGGACAGGCCCCCAACTGACTCAAACTGAACTGAAAGCAATATATCTACAAAAATACTGAAATATCTGAAGATAGGTCCTCGAACCATGAGGACTCACTACTATGGAGATGTAGACAAAGGTACTCAGAAATCACTAACGAGGTTAGGACCGAAACTACATTATAAGGCAATGTAGCACATAGACGTATATATGGATCAGCACTTGGGAATGTACTAAGTATATGAGGGTGTATGCATTTAAATAACCATTATCATTACTCTGTATAAAATCATACATGCATATACAAATGACTCATATGACTTGAATAAATCTGAAATATAATTCTCATGAATCATGAATAGTGAAACATGAAATACAAATCTTGTGAGTCATTATACTTAACTTTAAAATCTCTACTCTCCTCTTATTCTCAATACTTGATGGCCAAAGGAAATTTAAACAATACTTTCAAACTCCTAATTTTATCTCATTGAGAGTAAAAATTCTTTAAAACTCAAGAACTCAGAACTTTTAGGAACTTTCAACACTTGGGAACTCTAGAACTCTTTTAGACTTAGGACACTTAGAACTCGAGATTATATAACTTTGGAAACATGGGAGTTTCTTCTAACTGACATAAACCATGTGAGCTACATGGAGTCCAACGTCTTGTCCTCCTAAGGAAGAAACCTCACATTAGGGAGAGGCATCATACTCTTTCCAGGTAGTATAACCTCAACTCATGATCACTATCTCGGCCTCGGTCCCATAAATCTGAGTCCTATGGTGGCACGTAGTTCTAGGGTATAAGACCTCAAAATCTTACCCAACTCAATGGTAAATACTACTCCCATACTCAGCTCAGAACTCTTAGGAAATCCACCTCAAATAACTAAAGGGTCTTACTGAAGACCAAAATGTATTACTAGTCGTTTAAATAGAACATCATTGTGGATTCCAACTCTATTAGGACCAAAAAGGTCAAATATTTCTCAATAATCTCAAAGTACTTAAATCATAGGTGCTTATAGCACAGAAGTGCATAAAATTGTTATTATCAAGTAGGGCTTAGTGGCCCATAGTTCAATCTCAAGTTAAGAATCATCAAAATGCATACTAGAGATCATAAGGATTCATAAATCATATAAAAAACTAGAATTTCAGCATTATGCATTAAAATCTCAACATACTCATGTATCTAAATTTCTAAAACATGGAAATTATCACAATATCAAGAACAAAAACAAAGGGTACAAAACCATACTTCAATTTTCATAAGAAAATATGTGAAACCATATATTCTTGTAATTTAAAACAACTTCTGGGCAAAAGGAAGAAAGGAGTGCTCTCGTTCAAACCCCAAATACCTTGAATTAGAAGCTTTGGATGAACTCTCACTTTTGAGACTCTATTCATAATCTTGAATGAGGGTTCTTAAAACCCTGGACTTGGGAACCATAAATGTTGACTCAATTTAGAAAATCTATGGTGGAATTTTGAGATTCTTGGAAGAGGTTTTGGATACTTAGGGTTTTTGTTAAGAAAAACTTCATAGAATGCTCGTAAATGAGTTTAATTTAGTGTTTATATGGTTTAAGAGGCTTGAAAAAAGTCCAAAGTGCCCTTTTTAACTTCTCTACGATGTTGGAAAAAATTGAACTGGGAACTCAATTTTATGGGCCACCATGACGCGCCACTATCACGGTGGCTCGCTGGAAATTGACAAATAAGAATATGGGAGTCACCGCAATATGAATCGATCATGTTGACCCACTGTTTGGCACCTAGAACTTCAGCGTGATACGTCACAATCACGCTAGGCCATTGGAAATTAACTATTGGAAAATTGGGGTCCTTCATGAATTGCCACTATTGCAGAGTTCCTCTGGAATTTGATAATTGTTAAATAGACTCTCTCCGTAATGCGTCAAGCACTAAAATGATGTTGTTTTATGATTAGGACTTAAATTAGCCATAACTTCTTTCCTGGGCATCGAATTTGGGTGAATCTTATATCGATGGAAAGCTTATCAAATTTCTCATGTGATGAAAAGTAGAAATTAGGAAAATTCTATATGGTTAAAATGATGCTCACTTAGGAAGTCACTTTTTAACCTTTTCGAGGAGAAATTCAACTTAAGAAAAATTTGGGGTATTACAATATCTCCTTTTCTAATAGAATAAGAAGAAAAACATGTGTATTTATGATACTGACCTGAGATATGGGTCTAGGTCCCTCTCTTTCTTTGAGTAATTTCTCAAATTTATGCATACTTAATCTATTTTATTCAAAATTTGTTCCCATTGGTGTATACCTATAAAGGTATGATACTGAGTTAGACTAAGAAATACATACTTTACCAAGGATACCTATTTTTTGATCATTGCTAATTTTGTGGAGAAATACTGATTCACATGGTAGGTTAGGTCATTTTGATTAGTCCTAAATTCAATCTGTTCTTCACAAATTATTCCTTGTGAAGTCCTTAGTAAAGATATCTGTTGTCTGATCCTTAGTTTTACAAAACTTCATGCAGATAGCCTTTTTCTCAACATTGTCTCTTAGAAAGTGATGCCTTACATCAATGTGCTTAGTTCTGTTTACTGCACTAGATTCTTGGACATGTTTAGAGGTATAGTGTGATACAATACCAAAATATTTTAATTATTGCTTGATCCATAGCAGTTATGCACAATAAGAAGAAGCAGCAATATATTCAGCCTTAATAGTAGATAGAGCAACTGAGTTTTTCTTCTTAGATCCCCAGGAGATTAAGGATGAGCCAAGAAAATATACCATTCCTAAATTTCTTCTTCTATCTACCAAATATCTAGCATAGTAAGCATTAACATAGCCTACACCATGTCCTATGTCCCCTTTAGATATCTAAGATTCTTTTCATAGCTTTCAAATTGGACTCTTTTGGGCATGCTTAAAATTTGGCACACATTCGTACACTAAAAACAATTTCAGTCCTTCTTACAATAAGATATAGCAAGGACTTAATAATCCCTCTATAAATTATCTCATTAATTTACGGCCTAAGTCATCATTGTCCATTTTTGAGTTGGTTCCAATTGGGATATAAATTGTCTTGGCATCTACCATGTTATACTTCTTCAGTATCTCCTTGATATACTTCTCTTGAAAAATCATAGTCCCTTAAGAAGTTTGCTTAGTCTGTAAGCTTAGGAAAAATCTCAATTCACCCATCATACTCATCTCAAATTCACTCCCTATTAACTTAACAAATTCTTCACGTAGGGATTCAGAAGAAGCTCCAAATATTATGTTATCAACATATATCTAGACAATCAATAGTTTCTTACTCTGGTCTTTAAGAATAGAGTATTATCTATTTTTCCTCTTTTGAAGCTATTTTTTAGGAAAATTTTTTAGAGTCTCTCATATCGGGCTCTTGGTTCTTGCTTCAAACCATAAAGAGATTTATCCAATTTAAGTACATGATGAGGAAAGTCTGCATCTTCAAAGCCTGCATCTTCAAAGCCTGGAGGTTGTTTGACATAGACTTCTTTCTTTAGGTTTCCATTCAAGAAGGCACTTTTGACAACCATTTGAAATAGTTTGAATCTTATGTATGCAGTAAATGCAACAAAAATTTCCATTACCTCTATTCTTTCTATAAGGGAAAAGGTCTTATCATAGTCAATCCCTTCTCCCCGGTAATAACCTGGAACAACCATCCTTGCCTTCTTTTTGTTGATAGTTCTATTTTTATCTTTCTTATTTTTGTACACCTATTTGGTCCTAATAATTTTTCTATCAACAGGCCTGGGGACCAGATACCATACTTTGCTTCTTTCAAATTAATGGAGTTCTTCTTGCATTGCATTAATCCAATCAATATCTTTTAGGGACTCCTTTAAATTTTTGGTCTCAATTTAGGATAAAAATACTAAAAATGCCATAGCATTCCTAGCTTGAGCCCTGTTTAGACTCCAATTTCCAGGGGTGTAGTCAGGTTCTAAAGGATATGAGAGGATTTGTGCTCTAATTTTGCCTTTTGAGGTTGATACCACTAGCACCAGGTCCTTGTAAATTTTTATGAGTTTTCTCTGGGTTTTTTCTAGTGTAGATGCAATTTGTGATTGAGATCCTGGATCATCATCACTGTCATCATTCTCATCTACATTAATAAACCCTTGATCATTATCTTTAGTAATAACATCCCTTTGAACAAGAATGAGTTCATTATCTCCAAAGTTTGTTTGACTTCTTAACTCATTAAAGTTCATATGAATACTTTGTTTAAAACACAGAGTTCTTTAATTGAACACTATATAAGCCTTGATTGTTGAGGAGTAGCCTACAAACACAGCTTCATCACTGTTGGAATCAAATTTTCCTAATTTCTCTCCTCCCATTATTTATCACAAAATATTTGTATCTAAAAGGTTTGAAATAGAGTATCTTAGGTTTTCTATTGAATACCATTTCATATGGAGTTTTATTTAGAGGTGATCTAATAAAACACCTTTTAGTCACATAACAATCAGTACTCACTGCTTCAACCCATAAATTCTTTGGAAGACAACTATCAATTAACATAGTCTGAGCAATCTCTATGAGTGTTCCATTTTTCCTTTCAACAACTCCCTTTTGTTATGGAGTTCTAGAAGTAGAAAAGTTGTGACTTATTTGATATTCAGTAAAGAATTCATCATCTTGAGAATTCTCAAATATCAGCTCCATGATTAGCCCTAAATTCAGAAATTTTGTAGTTTAGATTTACTTGTTTTTTCTTGGCAAAAGCCATAAGAACCCCATATCTTTCATCCTTCGTTCTTATAAATATTGTCCATGTGAACCTGGAATAGTCATCTATAATAACCAACACATATTTCTTCCCTCCTCTACTTTAGACTTTAATAGGTCCACATAAATCTATGTAAAGTATTTCAAGAGGCCAGGAAGTACTTATTTGCTTTTTCAATTTGAAGGAGGATCTGGTTCGTTCACCATTAACACAAGTATCACAAACTTTATTTTTTGGGAATTTCAGCTTTGGTAGTCCACAAACCAAGTCCCTTGAAATCAACTTGTTTAACAAGGAGGAACTCACATGTCCCAATCTTCTATGCTATAAGTTAGCATCTTCAGCTTGTGCACTTAAGCAAGTTAATTCTCCATCAACCACAGACTCCAGATCAACTACTTACATATTCTTGATCCTTTTTACTTTGAGAAAATTCTTCTAGATTTTATGCTTGATACAATACATCCATCCGATAAGAATTTTACCTCATTTCCTTTGTCATAGATTTGAGATACACTTAGAAGACTATATTTAAGGCCATTCACATAAGACACATCTTCTATTGCCTGATCAGGTGATTTTCCAATCATTCCAACACCTTGGATGTGCCCCTTTTTGCCATTTCCAAAAGACAGGGAGAGAAAACAATCAACCCTTCTAGTCATGTGTCTTGAACAACCACTATTCATAGACCAATTTAGGGTGAAATCCCTTTTTTCTATCCCATTTTCTTCTTTATCTTTAGTAGTTGCCATTATAGAACACTAGGAACCTGAGATTATTTTCTTATCATCTTATTTCAACATGAAACCATCTCTATACTCTTTACTTTTTTAGGTTTGATGGACAAGTCTTCCTAAGAATCCAACACCTTCTTTACTATACAGCTAGCTGCATCTTTTCTTCTTGATGTATCAGGATTTTGATTCTTCCATTGCATTGGGTAGTGCTTCTAAATTCTTCAAGGCTACCGCCTTTTTCCATATATGTAAGAATCCTTGTTGCCACAAGTTCAACATCAGTGTCTTCTTAACTTGAGTAAGATTTTAAATCCTTCAAAGTCAGGAATTTCTCCTTTATTCTTTCTTTCTTTCTAGCCCTAGTTTAGTTGTAGCAGCCATGATGATCAGGACACTCTAGCTATGAACATTTTAGAGTGAACAGACTCTAATACCAATTGTAGGAACCCTTTGGGGTTGCACCACATAGTGAGGGACCAAGTCCCTCAACTCCAATCTCAGGAAAAAAAACAATAAAGCAATAATAAAGTGCTGAAAAACTAAAGGCTTTGTAGGAAATAATCAACACAAGTATTTAACGTGAAAACTCCCTTGCTCAAGGAAGGGAAAACCACGGCTTACTCTTACAAGAACTAAGGAAATGCACTATAATCAACCTTATAGTTAAAAACAAAATTTCATCCTAACTCTAGGATCCTCCTACTTGTAGCAACTCTACTACTATTCTATCTTTACAACTCTACCGAGAACCCTTTGCACTGATTAACTCTAATCAGTATTTAGACTTTAACAACTCTACCTAAGCTCACATTCAATCAAGAAGAAAAATTTATTACTCTGACTGAGTAATTCAATTTTGTAAGCTCAGTTTTTACCTCTTTCATCTCTCTTAAGCTCTCCAAAAATATTTTCAAAAAACATTTGATAAAAAGGCATCTTTTTTATTTTATAGATAAGTGATGATTAGGGCTGAAATATCATTAGACTAAGTGTACTCTTCAGTACAAGCATCACTTGCAAGTTTGTTACATAAGAGGACAAATCTATGGAGACACGCGTACCAGCAGTACTATACCGTGAACATCCAGGGACTTTGACACCTGCAGTTAGCTAGTCATCATAAGAAACTACATATTGAAAATGTTAATAGCCTATATGCATGAAAATAATTGTATCTTATTTGATGAAAAGCCTATTATGGTCTAATTATGTATTGTGATATATTCATACTCTATGGACATATGAATCGTGTTAGTTTTCATGGCTGGTTGGAGATATTAAATGGATATTTGGATCACTTGACTGGTATATTGGTTGGATATGGAAATACTCATTGTCGTTGGTTGTGAGAATTACTTTGTCATATCATGTACATTCATGAAATATTGGTACCTCTATGGAAATACTGGAAACACCAAGAAACACTTGCTTTTTTTTTGATAAAAAATATAACATCCTATAAAAACCCTCCCAGAGAGAAGTGTTGGAGATATGGATATAAATTATATATGAGTTAATGAACCCTTAATGGGTCCTACCTTGAGAAGCTTTAGCTCCGTACGTATATAGAAAGGTTGTGCGACAGTCTCAGAGGTTGTGTGATGACCTTATTAACGCATCGTAGAAATACAACACTTTCTATTCTTAAAACCATGAAATTATGCTTGAACTTAGGTCATTTTACTAGATAGGATATGTGTTTTTGATTATTGTAGGTAAAATAGGTTAGTATAAGTCTTGGACTTAAACTGGAAGAAAAAGACCAAAAAATACCAAGTTGCAGAAGGTACGAGTCTTTTCACGAGTCATAAACATCTTATATGACTCGGAGGTTCACTCATAAGTACAATAGAAACCAGGCCAGAAAGAAAACCAAGTGTAGAGAAGATACGACTGATAGTATGATTCGTAAGATAAGGGTACGAGCCATATCATGAAGTCATATACAGAGCAGAACCCAAAGAAGAAAATAAAAGTTAAAGTGTTAGAAGAATATGATTCAAAAATTTAAGTATACCTCATTTGGACAAGCCATAAGTAGACTAGTGTCCAAAGAGTGAAAGAAAGAAATACCAGGTGGACACGAGTAAAGGCCATGATTAGTATAATCAAGGTATGACTCGTGAGTAGGAGTCGTAAGAAGAATACAAAGTTGAAGCTTGGAAGATCAGACACTAGAGTGGATATGAGAGATACAATACGACATATAAGAAAACAATATGAGTGGAGTAGTAGAATAGGTGGATTGAACATGAGAAATTTATGGAGTTGAGAATCCAGGGGAAATACAAGCCTAGTGTTCGTCTCTTATTATTTACAAGTCAAAGCTTTCAAGATTCTATTACTAATTACTGATAATTCAAAATTCCCCCCATTTACTTTCTACTCTGCTCATGAATTACATCAAGTTAACCAATCATTCAATGTTTTCCTTGTGGGATCGATCCCAACCTAGTTGGGTTACTATATTTGGCATCGACCATAACTACTTCATTTGGAGGTTAGTTTTTTGGCGACATCAAATTTTAGCATAGTTGAAGGGGAAGACAGTTTGACTAGTTAATTGAATTGGTGAAGTTTGCAAGTTTTATTTTTTTTATTTAACATATGCTAGTGTATATCAAGTACTAAGAGAAGAGGAAATACCTTAATCCATTTTGATCCAAAGCTAGAGATAATTCTTCATACACTAAGAAAAATTAAGGACAAGTTCATGATGAGGCTCAAGACCCTCCAGCTATTGATCCTAATACAGATATCCCATATGCTTTAGTTGATCCTTAGAATATTGCTAATTTCTAGATAAAACAACTAATAGCTACTGCAGAGGAAGAGAAAAGAGCAGCTGAAGAGGCCCAATTAACTAAAGAGGTTAGGTTAGCCCAGCAAGGAGGACTAGCCAGGCCTAGACAAGTAGCTGAGCATTAAGACAAAGTTTAGACAGGTAGATCTCTATCAATTCTTTCATATCAAAACTTATAGATAATGAAGAAGATATGGGTTATGTTGAACTTGTTGAGATAGGAGCCATCTTTTCTCCTAATTTACCCCCCAATATGATGTTTGATATTTTAAATATAATGATCCAATTGTTGAACTTGAAGTGTGTATTTTTAGGATCAACTACTGATGATGCAAACATGCATCTTGCTAATTTTACCAAGATCTGCACATCATATACTAATCCAGGGGTGGATCAAGAATCTTTGAGAATAAGATTGTTCCCATTTTCATTGAGCGGTGAAGCATCACTATAGTTAGGGAAACTTCTAAAAGGCTCAATCACTTCTTGGCATGAGTTAAGTAAGTAATTTTTTAAGAAATTTTTCCCTTTTGCAAGGATGTTGCAATTGAAAGATAAGATTTATAACTTTAGAAAGTTACCTGCAGAATACTTGTATGAGGCATGGTTTAGATTCAAGAAGAAGATGAGCATGGTACCTAATCATAGAATCAAAGGATTAAATTTGTTCAAAATCTACTATATATAAATTGAATGTCAGTTTGAGAGCAATGACAGATACAATTTTGGGAGGTGCATTCATGCATCTTCAATGAGATGCCGTGCAGAATATGTTGGATGATATTTCAGTGTCTACTGGAGGTTGGTATACTAGAGATATAGAATACAATATAGGTATATATGCTATTAGAGCTGCCAATTATTTTGGATCTGGTCATGATTTGGTAGCACAAGAAGTTGTACAATTTTGTATTGATATTGGGTTGCTTACAAAATAGTTCACAACAATAAGTGCTGAGAAAGTAAATGAAGTTGTGGCATGGGGATCTACTTTTAGAACTTTTGAGAATGAATCTAAATAAGAAGCATAGTATTTTGATTAAAGGTGTGTGTATTTCCAAACCCAAAGGAAAGGAAATCAAGGGTAGAACTATTATAATAATAGATATAGAGACAGAAGTAGAGAGAGTTAGTGATTGGCAATAGAAAGATGATTACAAGTAGAAGAGTGAAAAATATGTTCCATAAGGTAATTGTGATTCAGAATCTAGAATTGAGGTGCTGTTGTCAAAATTAGTAAAAGGGAAAAAAGTGAAAAGAGATTTCTTAAGGATATCAACATAGACTTGTTAGGGATAAACTAGAAAGTTGAGTCATATCTACAGTAATCAAGAAGTTTGAATAATAATTTGGTCATATATTAGCCAAAGTAAATCAAAGATAGCCTATCACTCCCTCAAGTAACACGGTAGTTAATCGAAAGAATGATGGTCATGTCATGCCATAACCACTCGAAGTGATAAGTCCACTATAGACCCACCTATATCGATTATAGAGGAGCAAAAGAATATTGATGATCCTACTAATTTGGATAGTAGTATCAAGGAAGATACAGGAGAAGATAAGGTTGAGGATTCTATTTTGAAGCCTATATCAAGACGTTATCCTCCTTTTCCTCAAAGGCTAAAAAAGAAAAAAAAAGAGGGTACATATAAGAAGTTTTTCTCTATTTTAAAGGAGCTATCAATCAATATGCCACTTGTAGAGGCATTCGACCAAATTCAAGGATTTAAAAAATTCATGAAAAAACTAATCACCAAGAAGATATCAGTCAATTATGAGCCAGTAAAGGAGCTATCTGAAAGATCTAATCACCAAAAATGACTAACCTCTTGATATAGGAGGATCCTGGTGCTTTCACTATACCTTGCTCCATTGGATCCTTCAACTTGGCTCATTCATTATGTGATTTGGGTGATAGAGTCAACCTTATGCCATTTGCATTATTTAAAAAGCTGGGATTGAGGGCTCCCAAAACAACCACCATGAGATTAGTGATGTTAGACATGACTGTGCAAAAACTAATTAGTGTTTTATATGATGTATTGGTGTAGGTGGATTTTTTTATCTTTCTTGTGGATTTTGTGATATTATACTGCAAAGTGGAAAGTCCCAAATATTTTAGGAAGACTATTCTTGGCTACAGAAAGGACATTTATTAATTAGGAGTTAGGAAATCTGATATTGAGACTAAATGATGAATATATGGTATTTAATGTACGCAAATCCATAAAGCAACCTAATAAGTTAAAAGTGGTATCCGTGATTGATGTGTGTGATGATGAAACATATTCATTCTATGATGTTGATTTTGTTACTCTTTAGGATAATGGTGCTAGTGTTGTTGTTCCTATTGAAGAGAGGTTGGGTGTTGAAGTGCTAACAACCATGATTATGAAATTCGACAATGATGGCATTGAGGATATAATGAGATGGTATGTGCACTTTATGGGAGTGTTCCTTACACTTATGCACCAAAGAAACTTGATTTGGATTAATAGAATAGAGCTACTCTACTTACTCGTCCATCCATTGAAGATCCATAAATCTTAGAGTTGAAGTCCCTCCTTCTCATTTATGATATGTATTTTGGGGGTCCAACAACACTTTTCCAGTAATTATTGCAGCTAATTTGATTTACTCAAAAGTGGAAGCATTGTTATCAGTATTATAGAGATTCAAAAGGGCCATTGGTTGGTCCATTACAGATATTATGGGTATTCCGCCTGATCTTTGTGCTCATAAAATTCAACTTAAACCAGAGTGTATTTTAAGTATAGAACATCAATGTCGACTCAATCCTCCTATGTAGATGGTGGTTAATTAAGAGATAATCAAATGGTTGGATAACTGGTATAATGTGTTTCAAAGAAAGGCGGGATAACTGTTGTGTCTAATGAGAATAATGGGCTAGTGCCGATGAGTCTAGTCATAAGATTAAAAGTGTGCATGTATTACATAAAATTGAATGCATGGACTAAGAAGGACCATTTTCCCATACCCTTCATGGACCAGATATAAGACAGGTTAGCGGGCAGAGGATGGTACTATTTTCTTGATGGGTGTTTAGGTTACAACCAAATCACTATTGCACCTGAAGACCAAAATAAGACCACCTTCACATGTCCTTATGGTACTTTTGCATTCAAATGTATACCATTCGGGCTTGTAATGCTCCAACAATATTTCAGAGATGTATAATGTCCATCTTCTCTCATATGGTAGAAGACACCATCAAAGTGCTTATAGATGATTTTTCACTCATTGGTGATTCTCGTGAAGATTGCCTAGTGCACTTGACAAATGCTCTTAAAAGGTGTGAAGAATGCAACTTGGTACTTAATTGGGAGTAGTACCATTTAATGGACAAAGGAGTTATTATGCTTGGGCATAAGATTTCAAAAAGGGGCATAGAGGTTGATAGAGCTAAAATAGATATGATTGAGAAATTACCTCCACCAAATACTGTGAAGGTAATTTAGAGCTTTTTAGGGCATGTTGGTTTTTATAGGCATTTCATCAAGGATTTATCAAAGATTGATAATCCGCTTTTCAAGCTTCTTGAGAAAGAGGTGAAATTTATGTTTGATGATACATGTATGAAGACTTTTGAAAGTCTAAAAGAGAAGTTGTTGTCAGCTTCAATCATTGTGTCACCTAATTGGTCCTTTCCTTTTAAGGTTATGTGTGACGCAAATGAAGTGGACTTAGGTGTTGTCCTAGGCCAACAAAAAGAAAATATTTTTCATCCTATCTATTATTCCAGCAAGGCACTGAACCCTACTCAAAAGACTACGACCAATCAAGAGTTATTAGAAATGGTTTTTGCCTTTGAGAAAGTTCGGTCTTACTTGATTGGGATGAAGGTAGTTGTGCACACAGATCATGTAGCATTGCATTACTTAATGGCCAAGAAAGATGCAAAACCTAGACTGATTAGGTGGGTACTTTTGCTACAAAAATTTGTTTTGAAGTCAAGGACAGAAAAGATATGGAAAACCAAGTTGCAAATCACTTGTCTAGACTTGAGGAGGGAGATATACAGAAAACTAAAGATGGGCTAGAGAATTGTGATAGTTTTCTAGATGAGAAGTTATTGACAGCATCCTAAGATCTAATTCCATGGTTTGCAAACTATGCAAATTATCTCACCAGTGATCTAGCCTCAGATGATATTTCCTCTCAGCAAAGAAAAAAGTTCATACACAAGGTAAGGAAATTTTTTCAGGATGAGCTATATCTATTCAGAATATGTGAGGATGGGATTATTTATAGATGTATACCTAAGGAAGAGATGATGAGCATACTTGAGGCTTGTCATTCTTTGCTAGTCAAGGGTCATCATAGAGGAACCCCTACAACCCACAAAATCTTACAATGTGGGTATTATTAGCCAACAATCTACTAAGATAAACATGATTTTGCTTCTGCTTGGTATCAATGTCAATGCCAAGGTAATATCTCTAGATGCCATGAACTTTCAATGACCCCTATTTAGAATTGGAATTTTTTGATGTATGGGGTATAGATTTTATGGTACCTTTTGTGAGTTCATTTGGCATGAAGTATATACTTGTGGATGCAAATTATGTAGCCAAATAGGTGGAAGCAGTTGCGCTCCTAAAAAATAAAGTACGTAGTGTTACTGTGTTCTTGAAAATCCTATCTTTTCTCAATTTGGAAGCCCACGTGCTATCATTAGTGATGGTGGATCATATTTTGTAATCGTTTATTCAAAAGTTTGCTTGAGAAGTATGAAGTGAAACATAAGGTGACAACACCTTATCAACCACAGACTAGTGGACAAGTTGAGGTGTCCAATAGAGAAATCAAGTCCATCTTGGCTAAGAAAGTAAATGCCAATAGGACTGATTGGTCACAAAAATAAGATGATGCATTATGGGTTTACCAAACAACATTCAAGACTCTAATTGGCTCTTTACTTTATGAGCTAGTGTATGGTAAGGATTGTCACCTACCTATTTAGCTTGGACATAAAGCATCGTAGGCCTTGAAGAAGCTAAATTTTAAGCAGCAAGATAAAGCCCGTCAAGATTGAACAAGATGAATGAATAGGATGAATTCTAAATTTGAGCTTATGAAAGTTCTGTGCTTTACAAGGAAAAAATGAAGCTACATCATGATCAAAAAAATGAAAAAAGAATCTTCAAAAAAGTGACCAGGTATTGCTCTACAACTCAAGGCTTTGCTTGTTTCCAGGTAAGTTAAAGTTTTGATGGTATGGCATTTTTATTGTGCTAAGAGTGTTCCCATATGGCATTTTGGAATTAAAGTGGGATGGTGAAGCTTCGTTCAAGGTGAATGGGCAAAGAGTAAAGCAATACAAGGGTACCACTAAGGAAATAAATATGATTTTTGAGATGGACCTTGGTGAAGTCTAAGTAACCAAAACAATATGCATGTGTAACTATTTTATTATTCAAATGATTAAACCTTGACTAGAAATACTTCCCCAAACAAAATCTAGTTTGCCTACGCATTGGCTGCCATGGCCACCACGTTAGGTTGGATTAACCTTTCAAAAAATACTCAAAGTGTGAACGAGGAGTTTAAGAAAGTATCGTATGCAAGTTTGTTGCAGGAGAAGTTGGTGGATAAAGTACAAAATCAAATTTTCTCAAAACCGGTGGTCATGTTGCTTGGAGAACCCAGTATTACATAGAAATTATCTAAAATAAGGGATCTGATTATAAAAGAGAATTTACAATATGTTGTTATTAGTAAATTCTGCTACGGCAAACTTCATATCATGGAATTGCGAAAACAAATACCTGTACAATGCAATATCAAGGGGGATTGCAATATAGGTGTAATGGATTCTAGACATATTATGATCAGGCAGAATATCTTCGAAGATTATGTTAATTTAATGTCAACAACAATAATTTATATAAATTTAAAAGAAAGAATATGGCAGATGAGAACCCTTAAGTGGGATTCCTAGTTCGAACAGGATGTAGAAATGACCATTGTAGTCCCTTGGATTTCAATGCCAGATCTACCACCCAATTTCTTTGCAAAGGAAGCTATTTTTTCAATAGCCTCTAAAGTAGGTAAACCTTTAATGGTTGATAGGCTACTATAAATCAAACAAGACCAATTTGTACACTTATGAAGGTTGAAGTACATCTAGTAGCCAATTTACCAATAAGAGTTCAAATCATGAAGAGGATAATGTTATAGGGTAAATCAAATTCAAATGGATACATATTCATTATGATTATAAACCAAAATACTACAAAGAATGTTGTCTTCAAGGACATGATGAAAGCTCATACTGGAATATGCATCTAGAATTGATGGAAAAGGAGGATGAAAAAAAGAAAGAAGATGATAAAGAAAAGCAGGAAACTAGCAGGGTAAAATAAGTATAAGAGGTGACCAATAC
The DNA here is from genome assembly GCA_030864225.1 of Capsicum baccatum var. pendulum. Classification (NCBI taxonomy): domain Eukaryota; kingdom Viridiplantae; phylum Streptophyta; class Magnoliopsida; order Solanales; family Solanaceae; genus Capsicum; species Capsicum baccatum. The sequence goes on along the minus strand of CM061553.1, from coordinate 144,612,500 downwards.
ACAGAGGAGGTGGGGGATTTATAAAATGCAATGGTCATTAAGGTAGAACAGGTATAAAAAGTCAAATTTGGCCACATAATGGGAGAAGTGTAGAATGAGGAAGTAAATAACATGCCCACTTCAAACATCTTTGAAGCCCTTGAAGAAAAACATCATGAAGTGGAGAATAATAAAGGTGATCAACAAGACAAGGTGGATAAGCAACAAAAAATCACAGAGAGCATAAAAGAATGGGTTACTAATACCTTTAGTAATCAAGATCAGCACCAAACAAAAGAAAACATAGAGACTGTTATGAGTAATCAAGAACAAGTTGAAAAGAGGCAAGTTGATAATAGGGAAAAGAAAGATCACAGTGCATTAGTGCCAGAATCTCTAATAGATAAGAGTCATATGCAGGTTGTTGTTCTTCAGACAAATGTTCAAAAAGAAGTCTTGGACGTTTTAGAAGATACATGCCATGGATATGCAAGTTGAAAAACAATTACAGTACAGTAAAAAGGATAATGTATTAATAGATAAAGATGACTTGGAAGAGATTATAGATAGGCTGGGAGTTGATGGCAACTTATCACCTAAACAAATTGATAGGTTAAAAGAAAAATAAGGCATTCCAAAGAAGAATCACAAAGGTAGGAAGACTAGTACAATACAGACAAGGAGCTCCAAGAAGAATAGGTTGGGATGAGTGCTCTTATATGGAATATTAGATTAGTCAACACACAAAAGGCATTTACTAGATTGATTACATTGAATAAAAGGTACCAGTTTTCATTTGTGGGACTAATAGAACCTTTTAAAGATAGTAAGACTATTGATGATTATAGAAGAAGATTAGGTATGCAGACAACAATCTCTAATATCTCTGGTAAGATATGGGCTTTTTAGAAGCCAATATAGTGTGTACTATTATTACAGATGAAGAACAACAAATAATAATGAAATTAGACAATCGGGAAGCTAGAATCACAGTTATGATTTCTCTAATTTATGCTAAATGTTCACTAAGAGAGAGACTAGCTCTATGAGAATCTCTTGAAGACATGGCTTAACAAATGCAAGATCCTTGGATCATAGAGGGGATTTTAATATGATAACTAGTTAGGAAGAAAAATTAGGAGGATTACCAGTAACAGTTGCTGAAACTCAAGATTTTAGACAGTGTATAAGTTTATGTAATGTTGAGAATCCAGGTTTTAAAGAAAGAAAGTTTACCTGGTGGAATTGTTGAACAAATGAGGAGTGCATATTTGAAAGTCTTGATGGAATTTTGATCAATGAGAAGTTACTGCATACATTGCCAGTATTGGAAGTTGAACACTTACTAAGGAGTGGATCTGACCACACTCCTTTAAAAATCAACTTCAGTATTAAGAATGAGTCTACCATTAAACCGTTTAGGTTCTTAAATATGTGGTTGAAATAGGAATCATGCTTGACAATTATTCAGGAGAATTGGAAGACTGTTATTATGGGAAATCCTTTCATTTTGTTTTATTAAAAAATAAAAAGAGTCAAGGTTGCTTTAACTAAATGGAGTAGAGAGTGTTATGGTAATATTTTCCAAGAGATACCTACATTGGAAGAAGTTATCAAGGTTACAGAAAAGAAATTGGAAGAATATCCATCTGCTGCAAATAGGGAATTGCTAGTTAAATCTCAAGTTATGCTAAGCTTACAACTTAGAAGGGAAGAGGATTTTTGGATATAGAAGGCTGGAATGGATTAGTTTAAAGATGGTGAAAAAAACACAAAATTTTTTCATACAGTGGTTAAAGGTAGAAGAAGCAGACACAAGCTCAATAGGATTCAGAATGAGGATGGATAATGGGTGGAAGAACCAAATATAATTATAGGAGTTGCAGAACAATTCTATCAGAAGTTGTTTACTAAAGGAGATTATAATGATAATTTTTAAATGTTTGAACATATCCCTACCATTGTTAATGAAAGTCAGAATGTGAACAAAGAAAAAGTACCTGACATGCAAGAGGTGAAAGAAGTAGTTATGGGTCTGAATAGAAGCAGCACAGCTGGACCAGATGGCAGGACAGGGGCATTTTTCAGGATGTATAGGAAATAATTAAAGAGGATGTGTATCAAATGGTTCTATCTTTCTTTAGTGGACATCAGTTACCAAAATTTGTCACACATACAATTTTGGTAATACTCCACAAGAATCTAGTATAATACATTTTCTGACTTGAGACCTATCTCTTTAAGTAATTTTGTCAACAAAATTTTCTCCGGAACTTTGCATAAAAGACATAAGAATGTTTTGCCACATGTTATCTCTGAAGAACAAGCAGGTTTTGTTCAGTCGAGGAGTATTGCAGAGAATATATTAGTGGTAAAGAAGGTCACAGCTGACATAAAAAAAGGTAAAATTCCAAATATAGTCATTAAACTTGATATGATGAAAGCTTATGATAGAGTGGATTGGCTGTTTCTCACAAAAGTCCTAAGAAAAGTTGGATTTAGTGAATTGTTAATTGATAGGGTGATTAGAATGTTGGAAAATAACTAGTATTCAATATTATTGAATGGCTAACCCAAAGGGTTTTTCAGGTCTACAAGGGATTTGAAACAAGGTGATCCGTTATCACCTACACTTTTTATCATTGCAACTGAGGTATTTTTAAGAGCTCTTAAGTCTCTTTTCTGTAATAAATATTTAAAACCATTTGGCATCCCTAGGGTAAGTCCGAAAGTCAATCACTTTGTATTTGCTGATGATATGATCATTCTATACAATTCTGATTTGACTACTTTGCAAAAGGTAACTGATACATTTGAGCAGTATGAGAAGGTCACAGGGCAGAAAATCAATAAAGAGAAGAGTGTTATTTATATGCATCAAGGAGTTTCTCAAGGCACTGCAATATTGCCAGAGGTGGATACTGGTATATCCCGAAAGTAATTTCCTTTCAATTATATAGGGTGTCTAATTTTTCATATGAGAAGGAAGAAGAAATTTTATTAGTTAATCATGCATAAGATTAGTAGTAAACTTCAAGGATAGAAGGGTAAATTATTATATTTTGGGGGTAGGTCTGTTCTCATAAAAAGTTTTTTTACAAGGCATACCATTCATTATTTATCTATCATGAACCTACCACTTAATGTCCTATCATCTATCCAAAGAATGTTTGCTCTTTAGACCAATCACATTAGAGGTAAAAGTAGGCACTGGGTTAATTGGAGTAAATTATGCTATCCAGTAGAAGAAGAAGGATTAGGATTCAAAAGATTAAAAGATGTGTCAATGGCTCTTTTTTGTAAACTCTGGTGGAATCTCAGAACTAAAGATTTAATATGGAGTAGGTTCATGCACAAAAAGTATTGCAGGAAACAACATCCTAATGCAATATATTGGAAAGTTGGTGTTGGTTCTCAAGCGTGGAAAAAAATATTGAAGGCTAGGGATTTAGTGGATCATCAAATCCTATGGAAGATCAGAGGAGGTCAAGCCAATGTGTGGTTGGATAATTGGACAGATATTGAACATTTATCTAATATTTTTCTCTGGTAAGGAAATATAGGAATACAGGTGAAGGAGCTGGTTGTTGGTTCTCAATGGAATTACCATTTATTAATGAATTTTCAACCTCAAGAGGTTGTTACATACATTTAAGCTAAGACTAGTTCCAAAATTAAAGAGGGAGGAGTGGACATTCCAATTTAGAAGCTAGAAACCTCTAGTAAATTCTCAGTTAAATCTGCATGGGAATATATAAGGCAGAAATAGGAGAAGAATGCATTGTACAATCATATTTGGATGAAGGGTTTACCTTTTAAAATGGACTTCTTAATGTGAAGACTATGGAAAGGAAAGGTCTCAGTGGATTATTTAATGAAAAGATGGGGGGGGGTTAAAGGACCAATAAAATATTGGTGTTGTTTGCAGCCTGATTAAGAAACACTATCTCATGTGTTTATAAGATCAAATTTAGCTAACAGGACATGGTCCTATTTTGCTTCATCTGCAGGTATTTTCATACATGGACTATCCCTTAGAGAAAGTATTCTAAGTTGGTAGAGTAAGGATGCCAAATACAGATTCAAGCCATACTATCAGTCAGTTCTAAGTATGATTACATGGGAACTGTGAAGGAGAAGAAACAACTTGAACCATGAAAGTAAAGGTGTGTCTCTACATAAGGTAATCTTTAATATTACCAGGAATGTGAGCTTACTTCTGTATATAAGAAATGCTATAACAAAGTTTCCTAGTAGCTGGTCAGATATCCTTAAAGCTCTTGAAGGGAGGAAACCAAAAATGAAGATTACAAAGGTTGTGTGGACTTTCCCCTAAACTGGATGGGTCATCTATAACATTGATGGGGAATCTAGAGGTAACCAAGGGATAATCTCATATGCATTTTGTCTAAGGAATGAAAATGGTGACCTAATTTATGCAAAAGGTTCTAGAATGGAAGATACTTCTAATGTGATAATAGAGGCTGAAGCTATCTTACAGGCAGCTACTTATGCTAATGTAACTCAAATAAATAAGTTAATCATCCAAGAAGATTCAATGTTGATGCAAAAATTTCTCAGTAGGGAATGGAGTTGTCCTTGGCACATTGCAGATCAAGTAGAGCAAATATGGAAGATAATGTAGAACAAAAAAGTTCAATATCAACACATACTGGGGGAGGGGAATCCGCTGGCAGATTATCCAACTAATTATGCAATTGACAGTGGAGATTTTGTTTACACAAGTTTTAACAATTTCAATCATATGGAAGAAAGATACTGAATAGTGATAAATTACAATGTCCATATATCAAGATAAGAGTGTTAACAGAATAATGGATCAAATTTGTTGAAAGTTTTCAAATAGCTGTAGGACAATACATACAAATGACAAATTAAGCTCTGAATGTTCTAGATCTAGCCCTCAAGTCATAATAGATGAACGTCGGCCAAAGAAGAAGATCAATGTAGATGATGGAATGTAGAAAACCTAATTTGCATATGGATTCAAGTTTCTCAGGATCTTAATTACAGCAGCAATTACAAAAAGGGAATGAAATTTCAAAGAGCAGCGGAAGCTACTAATGAAGGTTAGAGGAAAAGGATGGATGTGTACTTACTCAGTTTTCAAATAATTCCCATAAATGTTCTGTCAAAACAATACATCAAGGAGATATTCAACTCTTACATTAGAGAGTAAACCTGCAACCACAAAGAGATGTTAAAGAAGAGAAAACAACAGGAGCAGAAGAATCCTTAAATTTTGAGAGCTGGCAAGGTCAATAGCAGGAACAATCTATACTAGATGATCGGTAATTCACAAGAGCTGTAAGACTTAGCTTTGAATGGAGATGGACAAAAAGTCTTTGATGTAGGATATAATTTTGAAGCGATAATGGGATTAGGTTTAGGAAACACGTACAATGTAATATGTAATCATGGAAATGGGCTGTGTTATAGGAAGGCCCAATTTTGTTTTAGTTGATTTTAGATGGATTGGTCCATCTAGTACATGTACTCTTTATTATCAGTAAAATTCCTCATTAAACAAAAGAAAAACCCATAAGGCTAGTTGGTGAAATTCGTGTATCCAATTTAGCCACGTCGTGTTGCGATGTTAAATTAAGCACTGTATGGGAGGCAACCCATATTTGTACTTATTTATTTATAGGGTAATATTTTTTTTCAGTGTCCAGGACTAAAGATAGCAGAAAAGATCCAAAAAAGTTCAAGAAGTAGGTCATACGAGCTCCTCACGAGTTGTATCTTAATGGTCGCATAAGGACCTAGGTGTCACGACCCGAGCCAGGGCCTGACCATGACGAGCATTTCGAACCATTGGGGCCTGAAACACCCCTATCTATTTGTTAATCATGCACCTAATTCATATTATCATACAAATGTAGAGAAACACAATAATTCGGAAACATGGTCATAAATATAAAAAGAGACAATAACGGGGAGATAATGTTCCCTCAACATCAATTATCCTCAGAACAACTGTCTGCAACAATCTGTAACAAATGACTGAAATAATGTCTATATGAAAACTGGGACAAGGCCCCCAGTAGACCTAAAAACTGAATATAAGATAAAAGGACTACAGGATATAAGACCTTCCGAAACATAGAAGGCTCATCACTTGTCTCCACAGCTCTGTCTGAAAGTTTTACTGTTTCTCTTGACCCCTAGACTGGGCCTCTGAACCTGAGAGGTTGAAGAGGGAAGGGGGTCAGCACAAAAGTACTGGGACGCAGAGATATCAAAGCAAAACATAATCGTTTTACAAAATATAGTTGAGAGCCATTATAAAGCAATTTCGTATCAAATCATTCGAAAGAACATGGGTGTAATGCAATAGTTTTTCTCAACAAAAATGAAATGCAACTAAGCTAGGTGGAATACCCTAAATAATTTACACCAACTATCAAACCTCGGTTGCCTCTGAGATTAGAGTATAAATGAGGGAGATACACACAAGACCATAAAGCATGGTGTCTCGACCCAAATCAAATATGGAAGTGCACAAGACCACAAAACATGACTCCTAACTATAATCCCAATTTGAGATAATATAATATCAGGTACCCAAGACCACAAAGCATGGTACCAAGTTCCCGAGTCGGCAAACATAGTTTCCAGCGTAGAATCATTTGACTCATACTTTCTTAGGGGAACCACCTATCTCATTTAAAATAAATGCATTTAAAATCACTTCATAATCCTTCACATATCATACTTTATAGGGTATCGTCATACCCGACTTGCAAGTCATCAATATCATATCAATCTCTTCATCCAATCCTCATATGCAATATTCTTCAATATGAACAAAACAACCCTCTCTTTGAAAGTCGAGAATCATATCATTTCATAGCACTTTTTGAAATATTTCATGACATGCTTTTAAAGATGATTTCAAAACTATTCATGTCATATGAAATTTTAAAACATCATATCAAGAGAGGGATTCCAAATAATTCATGCTCTCAATTTAACATCATCTCAAATCATATGCAATTACATATACAATATATCAAATCATTTCGAGGAAAGGCCTAAAAGACCAAAACAACATGATTAAAGCATTTGGAACATAACTATATTCATAATTTCAAAACCCCCATTAAAAATATGATTTAAATTGCCCATGAGATTTTTTTGGATAACCTCACGTACCTCTATTTCCAAGGATAATAGATGTTTCTTGAAGCTTGCGGATTGGTGATTCCAACTATGTAATTATCTTCGAAACCCTACAGTCAAATCTTGAACTAGTTGGGTTTTTATTTTGAAACCATAAGGAGAATCTGGAGCACTTTTGATGAAAGAATATGTATTTTGGGGTCCTTGGAACTAAATCTAGCGTTTTAGGGCTATGTAAGGGTGGAAAAGGACCACTGTGTCCACAACACAAAGTGTTTAAATCACCAGAATTCCTTACATAGGCGCCACCCATCCCGTTGCCTATGTTCACATAGGCGCCGCCTAGGCTATCGCCTATGTTTGCATAGGTGCCGCCTAGGCTATCGCCTATGTTTGCATAGGCGCCGCCTAGGCTAGGCTATCACCTATGTTTACATAGGCGCCGCCTAGGCTATTGCCTATGCTTTCCAGTGGCCATGGACGATTGGTTAGGAGACGATTATCACCTTGAAGGGCCATAACTTCTTACTCGGGTGTCAAATTTTAGCCAAATTGGTATTGGAAAACTAACTCGAATACCTATCATTTGACACATAGTAGGCTTTCTATTCAACATATACAGAGAGTTATGATCGATGAAAGTTGACCCACTTTACAACGTCTACTAAAACTTAGTCAATTGAAGTAGTTCCAACTCGTCCTTGAGTTGAATGACCCCTATGGTATAAATTGAAGCTTGAGCGGATTCATATGCAACACAATAATTAACACGCCATATTGTCATAGGATTTTATGGCTTTGGGATTAGCAAGGCATAGAAATCATGGTCTATATTATAGCTTGAATTATGGGGCATTACATTATCCCCTCTTAGGTCATTCGTCCCCGAATGATGATGCAGAACATAGACAGACACGATTTCAAGAATAATAAAGGACTAAGAATGATAAGATAGGAATAGTACCTTCTATCTACTCCTTCATCGAAGTAAATAAATTGGGATATCTAATTCTCATGTCATTTTCTAACTCCTAAGTTTCTTTTTCGACTTTTTGATTCCTCCACAGTACCTTTACTGAGGCTATCTCTTTACTTCTCAGCTTCCAAACATGGTGATCTAGAATTTCAACAGGCTCTTCTTCGTAAGACAAGGAGTCTGTCACTTTGATATTCTATACTGGTAATACCATAGAATGATCTCTAATACATTTCTTCAACATGGATACATGGAATACCGGATGAATGGAACGCAAACTTGTAGGCAATTCTAACTCATATGCAACTGTACTAATTTTTTTCAAAATCAGATATGGCCCTACATAACGAGGGCTCAATTTACCCTTTTTTTCCAAACCGCATAACTTCTTTCATAGGAGAAACCTTAAGAAACACCCAATCACCAATTTCAAACTGTAGTTCTCTTCTCCGAACATTGGCATAAAACTTCTGACGACTATAAGAAGTCTTGAGTCGTTCTCTAATGATTTTCACTTTCTCCATAGCCTGATGAACAAGATCAGGCCCATACAACTGAGTCTCACCCACTTCACTCCATCCTATCGGAGACCTATATCTCCTCCAATATAAGGCCTCAAAAGGATCCATCTTGGTGCTGGCATGGTAGCTATTATTATAGGCAAATTCAACCAGTGACAGGTAATCTAGCTAACTACCTTTGAAATCAATGATGCATGCCCTCAATATATCTTTGAGGGTATGAATGGTACGCTTAGCTTGCCCATCCGTCTGAGGGTGGAAAGTTGTGCTCAAATTCACTTGTGTACCTAAACCCTTCTGAAAGGATCTCCAAAACTGAGATGAAAAATGCGTACCTCTGTCCGATATAATGGACACTGGTGCCCCATGCAATCGAACTATCTCCTCAATGTAAATCTTAGCATAAACCTCTCCCAAATAATTAGTCCTCACAGGCAAAAAGTGGGCTGACTTGGTCAACCGATCTACAAACACCTATATAGAATCGTACATGTTTTGGGATCTCAAAAGTCCTATAATGAAGTCCATATTTATCATCTCCCACTTCCATAAAGGCAGGGCTGTCTCTTGGGAAGTACCACCCGATCTTATGTGTTCTACCTTCACTTGCTGATAGTTCAAACACTTGGACATAAAATCAGCTACATCACATTTCATGTTATTCCACCAATAAAAGGTTTTCAGATCATGGTACATCTTAGTAGATCCTGGGTGAATGACATACCTCAAAGTGTGCACTTCATTAAGGATTCTTTCCCGTAGCCCATCGATATTCGAAACACATAACCTACCCTGAAATCTCAGAATACCATCACCACCAATTTCAAATGACATAACCTTTTATTGACCCACATCTTTCTTGATTTGCATCAAGATGGGATCTTCAACCTGCTTCTCCTTAGTTTCAGGACAAAGAGATGACTTAGCTAACTCATGAAAAATCACCCCTCTATTTTTGGAATCTAAGAGTTGCACTCCCAGATTTGCAAGGCGGTGAATCCTTCACCATCTTTTTCTTTCCTTCTTCTACATGGGAAAGGCTGTCTATAGACAACCTTCTGAGGGCGTTGGCTACAATATTTGCCTTGATCGGATGGTAATGCAGACTCATATTATAGTCTTTCAAAAGATCCATCCAACGCCTATGCCTGAGGTTCAATTCTTTCTGTGAGAAAATATACTGTAAACTCTTATGGTCAGTATAAATATTAATATGCACTCCATAGAGATAGTGCCTCCAGTTTCTAAGTGCAAACACCACGGCTGCTAACTTCAAGTCATGAGGGGGTAATTGTTCTTATGAACCTTTAACTTCCTAGATGCATAAGCTATCACCTTGTAACGCTGCATCAATACAAAACCAAGTCCCACACGCGATGCATCACAATAAACCACAAAATTATCTACACCCTCGGGAAGGGTCGTCAAAATAGGAGCAGTAGTCAGTTTGTCCTTCAATTTCTCAAAACTATTTTCACACAAGTCAGACCACACAAGCTTCATCTTTTTTTGAGTCAGTTTAGTAAGCGGAGCAGCTATGGAGAAAAAACTCTCTACGAACCTTCTGTAATATCCTGCCAAACCCAACAAGCTCTGAATATTGGTTGGAGTCGTGGGTCTGGGCCATTTTCTCACTGCTTCAACTTTCTAGGGATCCACTCTTGTCTCGTCGCTAGACACAATATGCCCCAGGAAGGCAATAACGTCTAACCAAAATTCACACTTAGAAATTGTGGCATACAGTTGATGATCCTTAAGGGTCTGAAGGATAATTAGGAGTTGATTGGCGTGATCCTCTTTACTCTTAGAATAGATCAAAATATCATCAATAAATACAATGACGAACAAGTAAAGAAATTGATGGAACACTCTATTCATAAGATCCATGAAGGCTGCAGGGGCGTTAGTCAACCCGAAGGACATGATTAGAAATTTGTAGTGACTATATCTGGTTCGGAAGGCGGTCTTGGGTATGTATGACTCCCTAACTTTCAACTGATGATAACCCGAATGAAGGTCTATTTTTGTAAAGTACTTGGCACGCTGAAGCTAGTCAAAAGGTCATCAATCCTAGGAAGAGGATATTTATTTTTAATCATGACCTTATTCAGCTGACGGTAGTCAATGCACATTCGAAGGGACCCATCCTTCTTTCGCACGAAGAGCACCGATGCACCCCATGGGGAAACACTAGGATGAATAAAACCTTTGTCTAGGAGGTTTGAAAGTTGTTTCTTTAACTCCTTTAGTTTCGCGGGAGCTATTCTATATGGCAAAATAGAAGTACGATGAGTATCTAGCTACACATCACTACCAAAATTTATCCCCCTATCAGGGGGTATCCCTGGGAGATCTTCGAGAAAGACTTCTGGGAATTCATTTAGTATAGGGACTGAGATAAGCTTTCGGGCTCTATGAAAAGAGATAAAGTGACTGCTAGGTTCCACAGAACTCCCTACCCATACAATTGGTGTCTCATTCGAGAAAGAAAAACTGACCTTTCAGGTTCTGCAATCAAGGGTGGCATAACACGAATAGAGCCAGTCCATCCAAAGGATGGCATCAAAGTCTTCATATCCAGTTCTATAAGTTCTGCCACAGTTTTCCTACCATGAATAGGCACGGCACAATTTCTATATACCCGTATAGCAACAACCGAATCACCTGCAGGAGTAGAAATAGAGAAGGGTTCTACAATAACTTCGGTCTCAAACCCAAAACCAACAGCCATATAATGGGTCACATAAGATAAAGTAGACCAAGGATCAAGCAATACATAAACATAACGAGAAAAGATTCGTAACATACCGGTAACAACATCTGGTGAAGCTTCTGCCTCCTGGCAGTTAGGAAAAGAATATAACCGGTTACGACCACTTTCGGCAGCTGAAGTGTCACCCTTAGAGAAAGGAGTTGTGGAGGCGGCATGGGACTTAGCGCCCCTCTCCCCCGTATTTATTCCAGCAGATGGAAAATCACTTTGAAGGCGACCTACTTTGCCACAAGTATAGCAGTTTATTTCCTCAAACCAACACTTCTCTGGATGATTCCATCTGCAAACCTCAAAGCACGAATGAGTATGATGCTGCTGGGCCACACTGCTCTGAGACTATGTTCCTAGAGCTTTGGACCCATTAGAAGTCTAAAAATTCTGAGTTTGTCTGTCTGTCGGTGGTCTGGGTGCTGGGGCACTGGCTGCTGACTGTGCATTATTCCAAAACTTTTTCTTCTTCGACCACTTATTACCCCAGTTACCACTTTGCGGCTGACTCTGGTGCTGGTCCACAAATTTAGCTCTCTTAGCCTATCTGTCTTTCTCTTTAAATTCATCAATATTTTTATTCTTCTCTTCCACTTGATGCATATGAACGGTCAGTCAAGCAAAGTCTAACTCCTTATTCAACATAGCCCCCTGGCACTTAAGTACCAGGTCATCAACAAGGCCAAATGCAAACTTTCTCATCCGAGCCCTCATATTACTAGTCAACTCTGATGCATAGCGGGATAGTTTACTAAACTTCAAAATGTACTCCGGGACACTCATACTTCCCTGCTTCAGATTTATAAAATCTTCTACTTTGGCCTCCCTCAACTCCAGAGGAAAGAATCGATCAATGAAGGCTTCCACAAATTTACCCCAAATTATGGGCTCAGCACTTTCACCTATTTCATCTTCCCAGTCGGCATACCACTAACTCGCAACGTCCTTGAGCTAATAGGTTGCTGCTCCACCCCTTCAAGATCATCCACATGCATCACCTTAAAGATCTTTTCTATCTCATCCATGAACTCCTGTGGATCTTTCTCCACCTTGGTGCCAGTTATCTTAGGTGGGTTCATCTTCATGAAATGTCTAACTCTAGTAGCCTAAGATATAACAGGTGCAGACCCAACATCTTCCAATCGTTGATCTTGGTTGGCTACTAACTGTTCAGCATATGAATAGACCATCTAAATTTTGCATTTGAAATATCTCCCTAAGCAGTTGGGGAACGGTTGGCACTAGTCCGTGGAGCCCCAGGTGAACTGGTCAGAACTGAGGGACTCCCAAAGTAGAGAAAAATTCTAGAGTGTGATCCCTTTATGGGTCCACATCCTATAAGTGGGACGGGCCTCATTTGCCTGAGCATTCTGATCGATGTTACGACATGAAGGCATAACTTTGTTTCCAAAACACAAGTGATCATTGATTAGGGAACAGTTCAGAATCTGAAGCATGAACTAAATCACAAAGAAGAGAAATATTTCCTAAACACCTAGCAGTCTCCTACTTATAAGTATGGCGCACTACACACCCATAAACAAGAATCTACCCAATGCGATTTTGCAGACACCCTAGGACCGTGAACCGTGCTTTGATACCAAGTTTGTCACAACCTGAACCAGGGCCTGACTATGACAAGAATTTCAAACCATTAGGGCCCGAAACACCCTATTTGTCTGGTAATCATGCACCTAATTCATATGATCAAAGAAATATGGAAAAACACAATAATTTGGAAACATGGTCATAAATATGAAAAGAGATAATAACGGGGAGATAATGTTCCCTGAAAATCAATTATCCTCTAAACAACTGTCTACAAAAATCTCTAAGAAATGACTGAAACGATGTCTATCTGAAAACTAGGACAAGGCTCCCAGTAGACCTAGAAAATAAATATAAGATAAAAGGACTGCAGGACATAAGACCTTCCAAAATATTTCGCTCACCACATGTCTCTACAGCTCTGTCTAAAAGTTCTACTGATTCACTTGACCCCTAGACTAGGCCGCTGAACCTGAGAGGTTGGAGAGTGGAGGGGGTGAGCACAAAAGTACTAGAACGCAAAAATATCAAAGCAAAACATAATAGTTTTACAAAATATAGTTGAGAGCCATTATAAAGCAATTTCGTATCAAATTATTTGAATGCAAATGGGTGTAATGCAATAGTTTTTCTCAACAATAATGAAATGTAACTGAGCTAGGTGGAATACCCTACATAATTTACACCAACTGTCAAACCTCGATTGTCGCCGAGATTAGAGTATAAGTGAGGGAGAGACACACAAGACCACGAAGCATGGTGTCTCGAACAAAATCAAATATGGTAGTGCACAGGATTACAAAGAACGACTCCTAACCATAATCCTAATTTGGGATAATATAAAATCAGGTACACAAGACCACAAAGCATGGTACCAAGTTCTCTAGTCGACAAACATAGTTTCCAATGTAGAATCATTTGACTCATGCTATCTTCGAGCAACCACCTATCTTATTTAAAATCAATGCATTTGAACTTACTTTATAATCCTTCACATATAATACTTTATAGGGTATCATCATACCCATTTTACAAGTCATCAATATTATATCAATCTCTTCATTCAATCATTATATGCAATATTCTTAATATGAACAAAGCAACCCTCTCTTTGAAAGTTCAGAATCATATCATTTCATAGCACTTTTCAAAATATTTCATGACATAGTTTTAAAGATGATTTCAAAAGCATTGATATCATATGAAAATTTAAAACATCATATCAAGAGAGGGATTCCAAATTATTCATGCTCTCAATTTAACACCATCTCAAATCATATGCAATTACATATACAATATATCAAATCATTTTGAGGAAAGTCCTAAAAGATCAAAACAACACGATTAAAGCATTTGAAACATAACAATATTCATAATTTCAAAACCCCTATTGAAAAACATGATTTAAATTGCCCATGAGATTTTTTTTGGATAACCACACGTACCTCTATTTCTAAGGATAATAGATGTTTCTTGAAGCTTGCAGATTGGTGATTCCAACTATGTAATTATCTTTGAAACCCTACAGTCAATTCTTGAACTAGTTAGGTTTTTATTTTGAAACCCTAAGGAGAATCTTGAGAACTTTTGATGAAACAATATGTATTTTGGGGTCCTTGGAGCTAAATCTCATGTTTTAGGCTAAGTAAGGGTGGAAAAGGACCACTTTGTCCTCAACACAGAATGTTTAAATCACCAAATATCCTTACACAGGCGCCGCCCATCCCATTGCCTATGTTCACAAAGGCGTCGCCTAGGCTATTGCCTATGTTTGCATAGGTGTCACCTAGGCTATCGCCTATGTTTACATAGGTGCCACCTAGGCTATTGTCTATGCTTTCCAATGGCCATGGACGATTGGTTAGGTGACGCTTATCACCTTGAAGGGCTATAAACTCTTGCTCGAGTATTGAATTTTAGCCAAATTGGTATCGTTGGAAAGATAACTCGAATACCTATCATTTGACATATAGTAGGCTTCTTAATTCGACATATACAGAGAGTTATGGTCGATGGAAGCTGACCCACTTTACAACATCTACTAAAACATAGCCGATCGAAATAGTTCCAACTCGTCCTTGAGTTAAAGGACCTCTATGGTATAAATTCAAGCTTGAGTAGATTCACATGATACATAATAATTAACACATCGTATTGGCATAGGATTTTATGGCTTTGGGATTAGCAACACATCAAAATCATGGTCTATATTATAGCCTGAATTGTGGGGCATTACACTAGGAGACTATGTTGATTCAGGATAAGGTTTCTAAAGTATTTACGACTCTCAAAATAAGTCGTACCCTTAAGGTATGACTCATCAAATTAAGTTGTATCTTCTCTATAACCCAGGTAGGGTTCCAGCGCTGTACGAGTTGAAGAAAAGACCCATAAACATGGCTACGAGTTGCACACATGACTTATACCCAAGCTTATCAAGTTAAGGGTCACAGGTCAACCCAACCTATAACTTGATTTAATATCCAAAAGAGCACCCGATAATGGGTACCCACTATCTAAAAACATAGCCACCTCTATTTTTTATTGATTCTTGAGCTTCCAACATATAAAATCAATCAAAAACACTTTGAATTAGTTACCAACTTGCTTAAATTTCTCACATGCATTAATTAAGCATGAAATTAAGAAAGAACAAGTGAAAACTTGAGCACCCTACTCTCTCATATATTCAAGTAATTTTTTAAACTCAAATTCATTATCTGTCAAGTTGAAATGACAAATGTGAGATATTTTAGACTTGCTTGAAGTTGCATTTACTTGTGGGTTGAGATTACCCTAATTCATAGGATTTGAGTTGAAAATGGAAATTAGAGGTGGACGTGATTTTAGGTGTTTATATTATGTGTTGTTTTGACTAAAATTAGGTAATATTATTGTACAATAAAGAGGGTAGTTTGGTAATTATGTATTGGAGTCAACTTCTAATTGTTTACAATAAAGTTGAACTTCTTTGTTGTAGTGGGTACGACACTTCTTAAGACTTTTACCCATAAGTAATGGGGTCGTAATGAGACTCATACACATTAACAAGATAAAAGTCTAACAAATTTTAAATTCTAGTATAGGTACAACTTGCCTAAATGAGTCATACCCAACCCATACAACTTGTACACTTAAGTTGTAAGGACCTGGGAAGAGGTCATATTTAGAGTGTTCTTTTTAAATTGCGCACGAGTGTTGGTAATGAGTTGTACCCTGTTCATATGACTTGTTAGGAGGACTCATAAGTAGGCCAGTGAACATCCATGTACACACTGAGTATCATATAACTCGGTCATATGAGTCGTACCCAGTCGGTGTGACTAGTACCCCCTACTCGTACCTTGGATAAAGCATGCACACTAATATTTATTTCCTACATTTTTCTTTCTTTTCTTTATTTACTTACTAATTAATGTGTACTTTTAGGTATTATGCCTCCAAAAGGTGTTTCTTCTTCCAAGAAAGTGGCCAAGAATGGAAAGAAAAATGCACCCTCCTCAAGTTCTAAATCCACTGAGTCATCTAGTAGTAGTGGTGATGTAGTTGAATTACTAGTGAAGGGACAAGCTGACCAAGTGGAAAAAGACCTACTCGGGGAATGAAAATAGCAACTCCAAGGGACATACTCTAAGGGGACCAAGGAGAAAGAACTGGAGCACCTCTCCTCTATACTCACCTCAGATGTAATAGGTATATCTAGTAGCCCACCTCTGGTATAGTCTATCGCACCTCACTCAAAGGGAATTCCATTTGGGTTCATTATGATTTCACAGGCCATATGGAATGATGAAATAGCAATATTGGGCATATTGGAGGCCATGATCTAAAACATAGAAGGGGGCATGAATCCCTAGGTTGATACTAAATTAGAAAACTAGGATAAAAGGGTGTAGCTGAGACTGGATACATTTGAGCTTAGGATAACCCGATAGTTGGGCAGCAGCCAAACCCCAGATCTTATAGAGGTGAAAGGCAAAGTGGCTGAGATAAAGAGAATGGTGGATTGTTGTATGCCATACCAATTATCACAGAGTTCAAAGTCACAATTAGCATGCCTAAGGTCTATGATGATAATATTTTGGCTACTCCAGACCTGGTAGATGAGACCCAAAATAAAAAAAGAGAAAGAAAGAAGAAGAAGCGTAAGAAGAAACATGCTAAGAATAAAGCTAAGGAAGATAGCCTACAACATGAGCAGGACTAGCAGGTGAGGGTTCATGAGATGCATGCCGGGGCCAGTGGTTCGAGATGGTGATTGATGATGCCGATGGAGGTGGTGATGTAGACCCTCCAAGTCATATACTATTTAGCACACCGTCCACCACTAGTACCACTATTCTTGACTCAGTCCTGATAGCTGATGGGAATCTAGATGATGCATTGGGAACCCGAGTGAAGGGCCCATATGCTAATGTTGTATGAGTTGGCACCTTGAGTGCTCGGGTATGTTACCATTCCTTTGAACTACATTTTTACATGGATTGAGGACAATGCATAAGATTTAAGTTAGTGGTAGGGTGTACCATGTCACCATGTGCTATATTTTCCATGTTTCAAAGCTCGTGGCCCTAACCTAAAATATTTGAAGAACTAGCATGTTTTGCTCATGTTTTTGAGTTTTTTTTTATTTTTGTTTTTGTTTGTGTGCTGGGAATAGCTGAAATAGGAGAAGAATTTGTGCTTATGGAAATAGACCATTATTTTGAATAATTATTCTTGAAATAGTCAAATTAAAAATTTTGTGCTGAAAAATTAATAACCCTCCTAAATTTTTGTGTTAATTGTGTGATTTGTATATGGTTGAGAAAATTATGAATCTAATAATGGAATTAGGATTAGGAATGGAATAACTAGGGTGGAATTTTACATAGCTGGATAGGTAGTCCTTAGTAACGTAAACCTATGGAAGTCTGTGTGAGTGTCTACTTAGTTCCCGGTGTATCTGAATCTAGAACTTGCCCGATTATTTTACCTAGGTCTAGGATAGTTGAGTAGGAGATGATCATAGGCCATTGTTATTTTAAGACCACTTGAGCCTGAATGCCCAACCTAATAAATCATGAATTTTTTTGATCCAAATATTTGAGCCTTAATTGATCGAGTTTTTTTATTTACACCAATTTCACTTGCTCATTTCTACAATGAATCCGTCTTAGCCCTGGTCCTCCTTGGACACTATGCAGCTCAACCCAGGCAAATTGCCTAAGTTAAGGGTGGCTATTATAGTGGTGGATAGAAAAATTGACTGTGAAGAAAGACATATGAAAGGAAAAATAAATGGAAAAGGGACAGGTGTGATACAAATAAAAGAAAATTACAAGAAAATAAAAATAAGTGATAAAAATAAAACCACACCTAGCTCAACATAAAATGTTCTTGAAATAAAAAGGGAGACATAAGGGCAAAAATGAAAGAGAAGAAAAGTGGAAAATGTATGGACCCTGAATAAAGCATAGTGTCAAAGAGACTAGTCACTAAATAAATCCTACAAATATACCATACCATCTCCTAACTTACATTAAAGTTGAATAAAGTCCTTTAGTGATCCGACCTCGACTGTCTAAAAAGTTATGAAGAGAGCATATGTGCAAGCCTATGGTATTATGTAGACACCGATAGTACTTCTTCGTGAGAGAGAGTGCATTTTGCTATTCTGTGAAAAATTAATTATTCCATATTGAGTGTATGTTGTTAGGTTGCTAGACTGTTCGGAGAATGTGATTGGTATATGCCCAGTTATCTCTTACTAAGGTAATGCCATCATCAAATTCCTTTTTGTCATTCCACGCAACGAATCATATACACAATTATTTCTTGAAAACTTGAAATTAAGAAGGGGAATAAAAGTATAGAAAATTGAATTGAAAGTTCATTGCCATAGGTATCTTAGGATCTTTGTGTTAAAGCATTGTTATTTAGTGATAGTTTTTAGTTTTTATTTTGCTCGAGGACACGCAAACTTCTAAGTTGAGGGTGCTGTTGTTTTGTGGAAACATGACACTTTTGATGCTTAAAATAATGAAATTATGTTGGAACTAAGTTCATTTTAGTAGATATGATGTGCTTTTGTGGTTATTGCAGGTAAAATAGGTCAATATAAGTGTTGGACAAAAATTGGAAGAAAAAGACCTAAAAAAACCCTATTGTAGAAGGTACGAGTCTCCTCACGAGTCATAAAAGCCTCATACAACTCGTAGGCTGACTCATAAGTACAATAAAACCAAGGACAAGTAGAAAAATAAAGTTTAGAGAATATACGACTGAGAGTACAAGCCATAAGATGAGGGTAAGAGCTGTATCATGAAGTTGTACACATAGCAGAAACCAAGGAAGAAAATTAGAGTTGAAGTGTTCGAAGAATACAAGTCAGAAGTCTGAGTACACCTCGTATTGACAAGCAGAAAATAGACCAGTGTCCAAAGAGTGAAAAAAAGTCCCAGGTGAATATGAGTGAAGGCCATGAGTTGTATGATCAAGGTACAAATTGTGAGCAGGATCCATAAGAATAATAGAAAGTTGAAGCCTGGAAGATCAGACACTGGAGTGGATACGAAATACAAAGTACGACTCGTAAGAAGATGGTACGAGTGGATGAGTGAGTCGTACCTTGTGCCGATATAAATTTTCTTTTCTATTTTTATTAGGATTTCTTCGTATTTTTTGAGATACTATAAATACCCTAGGTTTTATATTTTATTAGGTTACTAACTTCGATGTACTTTTACATACTTTACAATTACGCTTGAGATTTTGGGTTCTTATTCAATTACAGACTTGGGATTTTATTCATCTTATTCTTGTGCAATTAATTACATGTATCCTTCATTGATAATCATAGTTTATTGCATGAACATGAGCGGTTAATCTCCCTGATTAGGGTTGTGGGAACCCTGGCAAATTAGCTATGTAAAGGAAGTGGGAGATTAATCTATTCAAGGGTTTATGCATGTATCTTAATCTTCTTTACAATAATTGACCCCTGATCTACTGCAGAAGCTTGGGGATAACCTATATTTGTAAATGTCCTCATAAAGGAGTTTGTGATTGAGAAAAGAGAATTAAGACAGTAATTTGAGATTCACCTCTATCATACTATTCAATCATCTTATCTAACACTTAAGACTTAAAAGGTGAAAGTGAACTGAAGTCATAGACAAGGAGCAACAAGGCGATGCCCTAAGACTCACATGGTAAAGGTGAGATTTACCAACACGTTCACAAGATGGTTAGTAATACATATCTTGTCGACTTTACATACAAAGAAGTAGAATAGGTGGATTGAACGCAAGAAATTTATAGAGTTGAAAAGCCAGGAGTAACACAAAACTAGTGTTCATTTCCTATTGTTTACAACTCAAACAATTCAAGATTCGGTTACTAGTTACTAATAATTCCAAATTCCTCCTATTTACTTTCTGCACTGCTTATGAATTATGTCAAGTTAAGTAATTGTTCAACATTTTTCTTATGGGATCGAACTAACCTAGTTGGGTTACTATATTTGGCATCGACTATAGCATACTTCTTTTGGAGGTTAGTTACACCACTCATGCATTATATCATCATAATTATAATTATAATTATCATCACTATTCTTAATATTTTTATTGTATTTACTTTATTATTCTTGTGATGTTATTGTATTTCTACCTTGACTTGTTACCTATCCATTTGTTATATTTTTCTTTACTTATACTTGATGTTATTATATATGTTGTCCTTCTATGCTTTACTTGTATGTGGTATAATGTATAAGTTTTGTCCTTTCTAGTGTTGTTGCAATATATGTGAGTATTATAGAATTGTTAGTGCAAAATAGTCTGGGCTACTATTGTGGGACATTTTCAGATTGTAGGTGACAGGCCCTTCGTATGTATTTTGTGTGATTTATTATCTACTTTTCTCAATTGGCCTATGATACCTATTGAGTACAAGTGGACCGTACTTACTCTTATCATGCCTTTTGCTATAGATCCTAGTTTAAGTATGCCCCATATTGGTTGATTCGGGTGATATTTGGATGAAATACACCGGATTTTAGCCCTTGAAAATTTCTTAATCTTTGAGCTCACTGCCTTGGTTATGACTTGACCCCCTGAGTCGTAGGGTGTCTTAATGACTCATTGGGATGAGTCGTACCTAAACAAGTAAGTTTGTGGCTTAGTTCTACTCTGAGTACGAAAGGCTCACTATGAGCCATGAGGATATGTTACTAGTCGTAGGTCCAAATCGTAAGATGTCTAGTTTTCAATTCATTAGGGTTTTATGTTGCTCATGGCTAGAACTTACGAGTAGTAAGATCTCATTACAAGTTAGTTGGTGGAGTCTTAATGTATGGGTACGAGCAAAGGGGTTGACTCAGGACCAAAGGTGACTTTTTCCATCTTTTATGTTGAGGGCATTCTAGATATTTCCCCTCTTGTCCAACTTAGAATCCACGTCCTATAACTTCTTTAGGTCATTATTAGCTATAAAAAACATGTCAAATAACCTCTTAGAACACTCCTGAATCCTCAAGGTCAAGAACACTTAGGGTTTTCAAAAGGTTGATCAATTAGGGCTCTCAAGGGTGATTTCTCTCTGTACTTCTTGGTGATTAAGGCATGGTACTCTTTTCTCATTGTTAATTTTGAAAAGCATATGATATAAAGTATGGTTCATAGTATTATTGTTTTGGTTTTGAATGCAAAGGTTGGGGGTATTGAATATTATGAATTGAACAATGTTTCTCATGGTTTATATATATGATTATCATGCTTTTCATATAGTCTTGAACTTATGGGTGCATGGGCATGGTGAATAAACAAGGAAATTGTGATTTTCCAAAACTTGTGACTTTTGAAGTGGTTATGACCTCAACCCCACAATACAAAATTGGTTGGGTTATGAGAATTGTGGGAATTTGTAAAATTGAACTAATCTTGACATATTACATGATATAAATAAGTATTTGAAATAAAATGGCATTAATAAGGGAGTTGTTCTCCCTAAGTTAATGGGAATTGTTTTGGCATATTATCATTACTTTACAAGTATAGTTGGTTTGACGATACCAACAATGTATGCCTAAAACTGGACTATGGTTAATTGAAAAGGAATGTGTGATACTTTTTTTAATTGGTCTATAATAAGGGTTGTGTATCTGAGTCGTGAAAGTGAAGGTCTGAGTGACCAATACTGAAAATCGCATTTATCGATATGAGGTCAAAGTGACCAGGGAGGTTCAAGATCTCTTATTATTATTTCATGATTAGAGAGGTTTGAATCCCCTATAAATTATTATAAGATTGGGTGCTTAAGTCACCTTGGCATATGTTGGAGGGTTTGAGTCCCCCATGTGCATATATATGAGATTTTTTCTCCAGTTCGTGCAGCCACACACGCTGGGCCTGATCGGGGTATGAGAGCTGGGGGCCATATAGCCCATGGATACTATTATATGATGGTTGAGCTAAAAAATCTAGGCTAACATTTTGAAAAGCATGTTAAGCCTCATTCCCTATCCCGACATGTGTTATACATATTCATGTATATGCATTTGACTATGTGTGTTGGCTTTTGAATGTTTTTAAACTATTGATCATTCATTATCTTTATACTCGAGTTACATGCTAGAATTCACCTTGCTAACCATCTTCGGACACTATATCCTCACACAATATAGTAATTGGTCATACTTCTACTCTTCTTGTTCAGTTACTAGGTGATCTGGGGAAAACTTTTGAGTCAGAATGAAGTGGTGAGCCCATACTTTAAGGATTTTATTTCATTTTATGGAATTGTTT
The DNA here is from genome assembly GCA_030864225.1 of Capsicum baccatum var. pendulum. Classification (NCBI taxonomy): domain Eukaryota; kingdom Viridiplantae; phylum Streptophyta; class Magnoliopsida; order Solanales; family Solanaceae; genus Capsicum; species Capsicum baccatum. The sequence continues at coordinate 144,589,781 of CM061553.1, read as the reverse complement.
ATGACTTTACTATCTATTTGGCCTTGGTTTTGGCTATGGTCAGAGTCATATCCCAACTATATATTCTTTAGTTTTGATTAGAGGCTTTGTCGAACTACTATGGGCATGAGTGGTGTTGGTGTTGGTATTTGTATTGGTATTGGTATTGGCCTTGATATTGGTATCATTTAGTTTTGGTTATAGACTTATTTTAATGTCTTTTAATTAATATTCTCTTATCTTGTTATATGTTTGAAATTCAGCCAACCTGAGGGTGTGGTGTATTTGGTTTGGTTAGGTGCAAGGCTGATCTTTGGTCCACACAGGACTTAAGATACCCGCCATGGCTAAGCCCTGGTTTGGGTCATGACAAAGGTGGTATCAAAGCCTAGGTTTGGTTTCATTGGGTATCCAACAAAGTCATGTCAAATAGAGTCTCTTTTACCGGTGTGTAGTGCACCACACTTATAAGGGAGAAGATGTAAGACATTTAGGAATGTTTCACTTTCTTGTTGTTCTATTTCAAGCCATAGAGTCTAAGGTCTTGAGTAGCTATAATTCCTATTTGTTTTCTTCTTAGATTATGCCTCCATGACGATCTAAAGCTCAGAGAAACTCCTCTGTCCCACTTGAGGATAATGCTTAAAGTACACTTATTGCTTATGGGGTACAAACCCGGTCTAGGGTCTAGTTCCTGATTGCCTTACTGGAGTTCCATCAGTCTTGTCTAGTCCTTCTAGAGCTGCTCGACCTAATTGCCTTACTGGAGTTCCATCAGTCCATTCATATGTTATATCAGTTGGTATCTTCTCAGTCTGAGCATGTATCTTTTGTTACTCCATCTTTTGAGGCCATAAGAGTGTGATAGCTTATGAGGTTGAGCCCTTTTTTGTTCATTGGTATTAAGGTTGAGGAGGATCCTCAAGATTTTATTAATGAGATGAAGAAGATCTTTTGCATTATGCATGATACTATTACAGAATATGTAGAATTTGCTGCCTATCAGCTGAAGGATATAGCATACCAATGGGGTGAGGAATAGAAATAGTCTAAGGGAGATGATGCCAAATATTCACTGTGGGATGATTTCTCTAGTTCTTTTCTAGACTGCTTATTTCTGCAAGAGTTGAAGGAGGTAAAAAGGAAGAGTTTGTTAATCTGAAGCAAAGAAAGATGATGATTGTAATACCCCAACTTAGGGGATAAAGAGTCCCACATCAGCAAAACATAGAAGGGATACTTGGTTTATAAGTAGGCAAGACTTACTCCCTAGTGATGCATTTTAAAGCCATGAGGGCCTAGTCCCAAAGTAGACAACATCATTAGTGGGTTGGGGAGTTACAAGGGTCTCTCGGGCCTTGATGGTTTGGGATGCCCATCGTAGCCAGGGCCTGATTTAGGTCGTGATAAGAATGGTATCAGAGCCGCTCCTATATCAGCCCAGATAATGTGGGTTAAAGTTCAAACTGAGTGTAGGCCAATCCCGATTAGGTGGGGCAAACCTTAGTCCAGAGTCTGGGAAAATCGCATTTGGTGGGGTAAACCTCAGCGAGGATGCTGAGTCAATAAAGGGAGTGTATGTGACACCCCAACTTAGGGGATAAAGAGTCCCACATCGATGAAACACAAGATGGATGTTGGATTTATAAGTAGGAAAGCCTTACTCCCTAGTGACACATTTTAAAACCTTTAGGGCCTGGGCCTAGAGCGAGCAATATCGCTAGTGGGTTGGAGAGTTACAGGGGTCTCTTGGGCCTTGATAGTTCAGGATGCCTATTGTGGCTAAGGCACCAGCTTGGATTGTGACAATGATCAAGGATTATGCCTTGAAACTCCATCACTTATCCTAATATGCTTCTGAGTTAGTGCTTAGCTGAGGGCTAGAATGAGAAAATTTGCCTATGGATTATCTCGTGATTTAATTCTAGAGAGTAAGGATGCCTTGTTGAACAAGGATATGGAAATATATAAATTGGTTATGTATATGTAGCAAGTTGAGAAAGAGAAGAAGAAGCAGGCTAAAATTGGGAAAAGGCAGAACAAGAAGCTTAAATTTTTTTATCAGGGCAGAGTTCAACAGCCGAGTGGTAGAGATAGTGGAAAGTGGTCTAAGAAGAAGTGGGGAAGTTTTGGTTCCTACTCTACGGTTAACACTCCTTATCCAAAATCGTCGAGTGAATTCGTTCTTAGCATAATAGTAGATTTAAGGCATAGGACACCTAATTTCAAACTGGTGGGACTTAGTCTACTCGATCATATCCTCCTTGTAGATTTTGTGTGCAGTTGCATCATGGATTTTGTGAAGAGGAGAGGAATAAGTTTTTTAAATATGGTCAAATTGGTCACTTATAGAGGAATTGTCCTTCTAAGGTTGCTTCAGGGGTAAATAAGATTCCCGGTGACACTTCATCAGCTCCTGCACTGAAGAGTGCTACTTCTGCTTATTGTACCAGCACTAGTCAAAATTGCTTGTATACCCTTTCTACCCACCAGGACTCTGAGGCATCTCCTAATATTGTCACTAGTATGTTACGTCTCTTTTCTCGTGATGTGTATTGCTTGCTTGATCTAGGGTCTACTCTGTCTTATGTGACCCTATATGTGGCTATGCATTTTGGTTTTGGTCCCGAGTATATCCCTTACCCCTTTTCTATTTCTACCCTCATGGGTGATTCAATGGTTATTAGAAAAGTCTATAGGGATTGTGTGGTATCTATTGGTGGTAGAGAAACTCTTGTAGATCTAATAAAATTAGATATGGTTAATTTTGATGTCATACTGGGGATAGAATGGTTGCATTTGTACTATGCCTCCTTAGATTTTCTAACTCGTAAGGTCATATTTAAATTCCCTAATGAGCCAGTCATTGAGTAGGAAGGGGGTTCTTTAGTTCCTACAAAAAGGTTTATATCATATCTTAGAGCTCGTAAGCTGATTTACAAGGGATGTCCTCATTTGGTATGAGTTAAGATTCAAACTCAGAAGGTACTTCATTGACATTCATTCCTGTAGTATATAAAGTTTTTGAGGTTTTTCCTAATGATCTTGTTAGTATCCCTTCAAATAGAGATATTGATTTTGGGATTGACATTTCTCCGGACACTCGTCCTATCACTATCCCTTTTAATAGAATTGCTCTGGCTGAGTTAAAGGTACTTAAGTAGAATTGAAATACATCCTTGACAAGGGTTTTATCCATCCTAGTGTGTCTCCATGGGGTTCTCCAATTTTGTTCGTGCATAAAAAGGATTGTTCCCTTAGAATATGCATCGATTACCATCAGTTGAATAAAGTTATGATAAAGAATAAGTATCCTCTTCCTCAGATTAATGACTTGTCTGGACAACTTTAGCGTGCTATGTGTTTCTCTAAGATTGATCTAAGGTCCTGTTACTATCAATTAAAGATTAGGAAAGTTGATATCCCTTAGACTACCTTTCAACCTATTATGGTTAATATGAGTTCATAGTCATGTCTTTTTGTTTGACTAATGCCCCGATAATATTCATAGACTTGATGAATAGGGTCTTTAATCAGTTTCTGGATTTGTTCATTACCGTGTTTATAGATGATATTTTGGTGTATAGCGAGGTAGATCATCCCGATAACCTCCATATCGTATTGCAAACTTTTAAAGACCAACATTTGTATGCTAAGTTTTCAAAACTCGAGTTCTGGCTGAAAGCTGTTACTTTTTTGGGTCATGTCACTTCTAGTAAAGGTATCATGGTAGATCCACAGAAATTTGTAGTGGTTAAGAAGTGACCTAGTCCCACAACTCCAATCGATATTCGGAGTTTCTTGGGTTGAGGCATTTACTATAGGAGATTTGTGGAGAGTTTCTCAACTATAGCTACCCCGCTAACTAAGTTGAAACAAAAGAAGGTGAAGTTCTTATGGTATAATGCTTGTGAGGGTAGTGTTGAGAAGCTGAAAGATAAGTTGACTTCAGCTCTAGTTTTGACTTTACCTGAAGGCACCGATGGTTTTGTTGTCTATTGTGATGCATCTTCTATGGTACTTGGATATGTGTTGATGCAGCATGGAAGGGTGGTGGCCTATGCAACATAGAATTATTGGAAAGTTTACATTGAAGATTTGGTGTTACTATTTGTATAGAGTCCATGTAGATATATTTTTTGATAATAAGAGCCTGCAATATGTGTTCACCCAGAAGGAGTTGAATCTCAGGCAGAGAAGGTAACTTAAGTTGTTGAAAGATTACGACATGAGTCTCTACTATCACTTAGGTAAAGATAATATGGTTGTTGATGCTCTTAAAATGTTATCTATGAGGAGTCTAACTCATGTGGATGAGGATAAGCGGGAGTTGGTGAAAGATATTCACCATTTGGATAACCTTGGAGTTCACCTCTTAGACTCTGAGGATGGTAGTGTGTTTGTGAAAGAGGTGGTGCAGTCATCCCTTATTGCTGAAATAAAGACAAAGCAGGTACTGGATCCTATCTTGATGAAGATTAAGGGGACATGAGACAACAAAAGTTTATAGCTTTTGATATTGGTGGTGATCGTATCTTGAGGTACCAAGGTAGATTATGTGTTCCCGATGTAGATGGGTTGTGAGAGAGAATCTTAGTTGAGGTTCACGAGTCGCGTTATGTCATTCATCCCAATTTAATAAAGATGTATCATGGTCTTAAGGAGATATATTAGTGGAACAACATGAAGTGAGATATGGCCAGTTTTATGGTTAAAGGCTTGGTGTGTCAACCAGTGAAGAATGAGCACTTGAGGCCCGGTGGGTTGAATCAAGAGATTGAACTGCCATTGTGTAAATAGGACATAATTATTATAGATTTTATTATCGGTATACCTCGATCTCATAATTAGTTTGATTCAATTTGGATCATCGTGGATAGGATGAATAAGTCTAATCACTTCTTGCTAGTGAGGACTAATTATTCAGCAGAGGATTATCCGAGGTTGTTCCTGCAAGAGATTATAAAGTTTCATGGGGCACCTATTTCTATTATGTCAAATTGTGGCATTCAGTTCTCATTGCATTTTTACATTCATTTCAGAGAAGTTTGGGAACTAAAATGAGCCTCAGTACTTTTTTCCACCCACTGTCAGATGGTCAGAAGAAAAGACTATTCAGACATTGGAAGATATGCTTCAGGCTTATGTGATTGACTATGATCGTAGTTGGGTTGATTATTTTCCTCCTATAGAGTTTGCGTATAATAACAACTGCCACTTTAGTACTAGGATGGCTACATTTGAGGTATTGTATGGTAGGAGATATAGGTCTCTTATTATGTGGTTCAAGGTTGGTGAGGCAGAGATGTTTGGCCCAGGTTTGGTTGACCAAGCGATAAAGAAAGTGAAGGTGATTCGGGATACACTTAAAGCTACCCAAAGTTGCCTAAAGTCCTATGCAAATGTGAGGCGTAGGGAGTTAGAGTTTGAGGTTAGCGATTGGATGGTCTTGAAGGTCTCTCCCTTGAAGGGAATAATGCGGTTCAGGAAAAAAGGGAAGCTCAGTCTTAGGCATGTTGGTCAGTACTTGGTTTTGAAGAGGGTTGGTAAGGTTGCGTATGAGTTAGAGTTTCCCCCTAGTTTGAGCACAATTCATTCGGTGTTCACGTTTTGATGTTGAGAAAGTGCATGGGTGATCCAACGACTATTATTCCTATAACAACCTGAGACTACCCCCTAGTCGTCACACGGTGCTTGGAACCATAAGTGATCCTAACCTAACCCATGAATTGGCATGTGGTTAATCAACTGAATTATAGTAAAATAAATAACAAGTTCTGTTGTGTGCAAATATAATCAGGGCATAATCTGAATAAGTACAATAACGATAAAGTTTACAATCTGATTAAAACTGAGAAAAAAACTAAAATTACATGACTGACTTTGACAAAAATTTATGAAGCCTCTATTATACTGACTATAGATAGATGGGACATGCCTCCAACTACCACTAATCAATACACATGAAATTAAATGAACTATATATGAACTAAAACTGTCTGGAGTTCCCAAAGTAGGAAAACTCATCCCCTGCAGGCTGGAATCTGCAACTGTCTGATCCTGATATGCAGGCTACAAATGGTACCTACATTATGAAACAATGTAGCCACACAGATATATATGTGGATCAGTACTTATGGAATGTACTAAGTATGCATGGGTGAATGCAATACGTAAAACTGATTTCATACATACTCATAAACATAAGTAAGCTAAGTGTAAGTAAACTCACCAATAGGATGGAATAAACTGAAAGCTAAAAATATCTTAAAGCAAGAGTGACAAACGTACTCTGATAAGATAGTGAATCTCTACACTTAGCTTTTATAAAACTATACTTTAATGATATAAGTAAAACTGAAGCTAGAATACGGTAGAACATGGATACTTTATGAATACCGAGCCTTCAACTAAGTGATGGAGACTGACATAAATTGAGGATCTGAATATACAGCTACACTGAGCATGAATGCATAAACATACTGATTTATCTGATTAACTAAATGACTGATAGTTGAATACTGGTCATGTAAGAATGAATTGTACTTAGTCTAAATAACTAGACTGAAAGTTTTGAGTACTATGCATATGAGGTAAGGAATGACTGAGCAACATGAGATAACTAAGCATGAATACGTGAAAATTGAATTATCTAAGAATACAAGACCAAATGTATAACATGATTCTAAAATAGTTTGTAAACTAAATTACTGAAATATTGATAACTGAATAACTGATAATTGTACGTTATGGTCAAGAAAACCTGAAACTGAACTGAGTTCGGAGCTGAATACTGAATTAAGACTATAACTGTGACTGTAACTAAGACTATAACTGAGACTATAACTAAGACTATAACTGGGACTATAACTGAGACTATAACTGAGACTATGGGAGGTATCATCTAACTGATATGCCCTAATTTGAGCTAATTGAGGTCCAACCTATAACCCTAATTGGAAGGGTATTAGTATCATGCCACAAATACTAACACTGGTTGTGTGGGTCTACTAAACTAGTGTCCCAAAAGACTAAAGAGTAACCCTATACTTGTACGAAACTCATGAGATATGTGTCAACCCTAAACTGACAAGAAAACATCTCAAACCTACAACTGGCTATGTAGTTCTGTAACTCGTGGATTGCTACTTAGGGCCATACCTACTGCTTGCAGGAATGCCCCCATCCCTGGGTTCGATCGATGCTGAATCCTACCCCCAACTGAATGGCACTAAAATACTAACTGGTGTATGCACTATTAACTGATAACTGATAAGCTCAGGTCATGGTATTCTGAAAATAATAATACATATGGATTCTGAGGTAATTATTGAACTGATACTGGGACTAAAATTGGAATTAGATAACTGAATATGACTCACAACTAACCATATTACTGGTTGAATGATATTTCCTATGGTATAAATGAAATCATTTTGTAGATACTGGAAAACTAGACAACAACTAAATTTTGGGTATTCATAACCCCCAGGACTCGATAGCAATAATAATAAGATTAATGCTTTAACATGAGGCAATTCACTAAATACATTGAGATCATGAACTTGGAAATGGGAATATCTTAAACATGGGAGCATAGCATGATTACATAACTAAAATCATGAATTTAGAATTTCACATAAAATTCACTTGAAATAGGACATGAGCATTTTATCAAAACATGTAAAGATCATAGCTTGAATATAAGAATGTCTTAAACATGAGGGAACAATAGAGTTACATGGTAAAATTCATAACATGGGGATTCCTCAAAAAATTAGTTGAACATGATATGGGAATTCTATCAAACATGTGGAAAGCATTAATTTAAAACATGGAAATATTGCTAAACATCATGAATTTAGGATATATTATGGAATTTAATTGAATAAAACATGGAAAACTCAAATTCATGGCATGGGAAATTCAAAATCTTGCATGGAATCACACATGGGTTGAAATTATATAAATCACTATGAAAACTTTCAATTCAATATTTCTTGAACATTTAAAATAATATATTCAAAGAAAAATTCATTCTTTAGTTGAAATAAAAGGGTTTTGGGCTCCATGGGTGAAAGAGGACCTATGGATGAACTCCCACATACCATAAAGCTTTAATCTTGAAGGAGAAACACAATTTTAAAAGCATTCTTGAATTAGGAAACTTGAGTTCTTTCTTTTCTTGAAGAAAATTTAATGAAGTTCCTGGTGTTCTTGAGGGGTCTAGGGTTTTCTTCGAGAGAAAAAGATAAGAAATTACGTATATAATGCTTTTGGGGCTGAAATTAATTGTTATGGGCAGATTTAGATGAGGGAAAGTGACCAAAGTGCCCCTAGACCCTTTAGAAACTGAAATAGTGAGTGAAATTGTTCTTTAATGTGGTGGCCAATACGTCGCATAGCTAATCGCATCGACAACTGACGTGTTGCGTCCCAATCACATCGGCTTACTGCCTCATACGAAAAATGCCATAACTTTTCACTTGGATATCAAATTAAGGCAAAATTGGTACCATTGAAATGATAATCCAATTATATACAATTTAGTGGGTCTTAAGATGAAAAATTCTACATATATCAAAAGTTATACACATTTAAAGTAGACCCTTATGGAACCGAATACCAAACTTTAGACGAACCAAAGGTTCTAAGATCAACTTTGTTCTAAGTTATTCTTATGAGCATTTCGCATATCAAAAGCAAATCAAACATGAGGATAAAGATAATGAAACTCATATTTACATGGGAATCATTTAGATCATAGGTTATACACGTAGGAATGACGGTTCAAATACAAGTCCAAAAATGTGGGGTATTACAATTCTTATAGAGGAGTAGGTATTTTGAATTCCTTATTGTATGAGAAAGTCCCAATTGATATCTTAGATAGGCAAATTTATCGATTGAGGACTAAGAACGTAGCTTCAATAAAGAATCTATAGAGCAACCACAAGGTTGAAGAGGCTACTTGGGAAGCCGAATAGGATGTGAACTCAAACTATCCATTCTTCTTTTCTACTCAAGATAATCATGCGTAAGGTATGTGTTCTTCTTAACATCTTAATTTTATGACTTAAAAGGGAAATAGACTTTGGCATAAACCTTCTTTCGAATACTCAACCTATTTCTATTCCACCATACAGAATGGCACCAGCAGAACTCAAGGAACTGAAAGATCAGTTGAAGGATCTCTTAGATAAGGGATTCATCAGACCCAACATTTCCCCATGGGGTGCGCCAGTATTATTCATACGCAAGAAAGATGGTTCTCTCAGGATGTGTATTCATTACGATCAGCTCAACAAGGTCACGGTCAAGAACAGATATCCTCTTCCCAAGATTGATGATCTATTTGACCAACTTCAGTGACTTTGTAAATAACTAAATAGCCATAAATTACCAATTATTATGCCATAGCCAAGGATCCACCCTATCCATATCATATTATAAATAAATCCCAATGCCGTACTTGAACTAGAGCTTACATTGTCATGATCATTTTCAAATATGTAAGACTTGAAGTGGGAATCATTTAATCAATAACAACATCAATTTTTAGTCTTTAACCAAAAATAATATATCATAAGACCACATCAATAGACCATGTAAATAAACCATAACAATAAGCCAAACCACTATATCACTACAATTACCCATTGGACATTGCCTCAAATTAAGACTAACTCTCAACTACCAAACTAACACAATCAATAAGGATTTAATATATTCTGAATCCCAAAAGAGTCATTAATAAGGTTATATAAAGCGTAAATAAGTTTACAAAATCTAATACAAGTCTTGGCTTAAGATGGCTTAGAAAGGCCCACTAATAATCCCCGAAATCCATATTTATGTAAATTCTGCACCAAATAAGGTTAAGGTATCTTAATTACTTTCTAGATGTGAAATTATCCATAATTAGACCTATCATTGCAAATCTCCTTAAAGCCTAAATAACTAAATTAATTATGCCTATATTATAGATTCAAGATAGCCTAAACAGTCCAACTAACTCAAATATTCTCAATTATAACTCCAACATCTAAATCCCACACCATATCAAGTATAATGTCATAATCATACTTAAAATAGCTCAATCTATGAAGAGGGTAAACCTAGACTACCTTATGCCAAAGAAAAGCCCAAATAATCTTTTAAATCATTGATTTACCTTTACAAGAAGTTTCCACAATGTGTCACTCTATCAGAATCACATTCTACTCATCCAAATTAAACTACGATATAAGTATTGCATGGATTTTCTTCAGGTATAAAATTATATAAAAATTATATGTGAGGTCCATTTACAGAATCTCACTTTCAAAAACAACATACGCCCCTCTCTTTTAAAGAAATATTTATCCTGATAAATGAGTGAATTTTCAGATCTAATGGTGTTGCAATCAACACACAAAGATTTTAATGATTTTAGAAAAAGGAGAAATTAGCCATGAAAATAATGGAATCTTACCACAAATTCTAAGAAGAAACACGTAAAATAACTTTCCCCAATCTTCAAAAATACCCACAAATGACTAACCCATGTTTTCCCACTTTTTAGGGTTCGATATTCTATGGAATGGATAAAATTAGGAATATTGGGATATGTGGAGTATTTAAACCCTTCCCAAATACCCAGAAGCCACTTAAACAGACATTGGGCCCCTTAAGAGACCTAGTGTTGCTAAAGAGACATCTGGTGCCTACACAGGTACCGCTTAAATATTAAGGGCACCACTTAAGCGATTACTTACTTTTTCAGCCTAACCACTTATATTGCAAGCTGGGAAATTTAGTGGGTCTCTGCAAAAGTAACCAAAATGTCCTCGTAAGTGGTGCACTAGCTGGTCTATCTCTTGGGAAGTACCACCTGGCCTCATGTGTTCTACCTTCACTTGTTGACAGTTCAAACACTTGGACACGAAATCAGCTACATCACATTTCATGTTATTCCACCAATACAAGGTTTTCAGATCATGGTACATCTTAGTAGAGCCTGGGTGAATGACATACCTCGAAGTGTGCACCTCATCAAGGATTCTTTCCCGTAGTCCATCAATATTCGGAACACAAAACTTACCCTAAAATCTCAGAACACAATCACCATGAATTTCAAATGACATAACCTTTTGTTGACCTACATCTTTCTTGATTTGCATCAACATGGGATCTTCAACCTGCTTCTCCTTAACTTTAGCACAAAGGGATGACTTTGCTAACTCATGAACAATTACCCCTCAATCTTCAGAATCTAAGAGTCGCACTCCCAAAATTGCAAGGCAGTGAATCCTTTACCTTTTTTTTCTTTCCTTCTCCTACATGAGAAAGGTCGCCCATAGACAACCTGCTGAGGGTGTCGGCTACAATATTTGCCTTTCTCGGATGGTAATGCAGGCTCATATCATAGTCTTTCACAAGCTCCATCAAGCACCTCTGCCTGAGGTTCAATTCTTTCTACGAGAAAACATACTACAAATTCTTATGGTCAGTGAAGATATCAACGTGAACAACGTACAAGTAGTGCTGCCAAATCTTAAGTACAAACACCACAATCGCTAACACTAAATCATGGGTCGGTAGTTACGCTCGTGAACCTTCAATTGCCTAGATACATAAGCCACTACCTTACGATACTGCATCAAAACCTAACCAAGTTCTACATGGGACGTAACACAGTATAGCACAAAGCCATCTACACCCTCGGGAAGGGTCAAAATAGGAGCAATAGTCAGTTTGTCTATCAACTTCTCAAAGCTATTCTCACATAGGTCAGACCATACAAAATTTACCTTTTTCTGAGTCAATTTAGTGAGTAGAGAAGCTATGGAAGAAAAACTCTCTATGAACCTTCTGTAATAACCGGCCAAACCTAAGAAGCTCCGAATATCGGTTGGAGTCGTGGGTCTGGGCCATTTTCTCACTATTTCAGCTTTCTGGGGATCCACACTTACCCCATCACTGGACAAAATATGCCCTAAGAAGGAAATAACGTCTAACCAGAATTTATAATTAGAAAATTTGGCATACAGCTGATGATCCTTAAGGGTCTGAAGAATAATTCGGAGATGATTGGTATGATCCTTTTTACTCTTAGAATAAATCAGAATATCATCAATAAATACAATGACGGACAAGTCTAGAAACTGATGGAATACTTTATTCATAAGATCCATGAAGGCTGCAGGGGTGTTAGTCAACCCGAAAGACATGACTAGAAATTCATAGTGACTATATGGAGTTTGGGAGGCTGTCTTGGGTATGTCTGACTCCCTAACTTTCAACTGATGATAACCCAAATGAAGTTCAATTTTTGAAAAACACTTGGCATCCTGAAGCTGGTCAAAAAGGTTGTCAATCCTAGGAAGGGGCTATTTATTTTTAATTGAAACCTGATTCAGCTGACGGTAGTCTATGCACATACGAAGGAAACCATCTTTCTTTTGCATAAAAAGTATAGGCACGACTGAAGAAGACACACTGGGTCATTTAAAATCCTTATCAAGGAGATCTGCTAACTATTCTTTCAGCTATTTTAGTTCTGCAGGAGCTATTCTATATGGTAGAATGGAAATAGGATTAGTGTTTGACAACACATCAATACCAAAATCAATCTCCCTATCAGGTGGTATTCTTGGGAGATTATTTGGAAAGACTTCTGAGAATTCTTTTACTAGAGGAACAAATTGAAGAGAAAGACTCTTGGCATTGGAGTCCTTAACTCGGATAAGGTGGTACAACCAACCTTTAGAAATGAGTTTGCGGGCTCTAAGATAGGATATAAAGTGCCCTCTAGGTACTAAAGAATGTTCTTCCCACTCTATCACTGGTTCATTTAGGATAGAATAAGTGACCCTTCATGTCCTACAATCTAATGTTGCATAGCACGAATGGCGCAAATCCATTCTCAAGATAGCATCAAAAGCAACCATATCTAACTCTATGAGATCTACTAATGTATCCCTACTACCAACAGTTACAACATAGCCCTTGTACACCCTCCTAGCAATAATAGAATCCCCCACCGGGGTGGAAATGGAAAAGGGTTCAAAAATCACACTAGTCTCAAACCCAAAACCAAAAACCACATAAGGGGTCACATAGGATAAAGTAGACCCGGGATCAAGTAACACATAAACATCACGGGAAAAGATTTGTAACTTATCGATAATAAAATCTGGGGAAGCTTCCGCCTCCAGGCAGTTGGTCAAAGCATATAACCGGTTGCGATTGTTCTCGACAGCTGTTGTGGCACCACCAACATTCTTTCTAGCAGATGGAAATTTCCATTGAAAGTGACCCGGATGACCACATGAATAACACAATAATAAGCCTAACTATCACCCTCCTGGATGATTTCTACCACAAGTCTTACACTGTGGAAAAGTACGATGCTGCTGAGCCACACTACCCTGTGACTGAGTATCTTGAGGTCTAGTTCCATGGTTAGTCTGAAAACTCTGAGATCGTGTGTCTGCTTGTAGTCGGGGTACTGGGGTATTGGCAGTAGACTGTGCATTACCTCAATTCTTCTATTTCTACCATTTATTTCCCCACTTACCGTCCTGAGGCTGACTATGACTCTGGTCGGCAGATCTAGCTCTTTTCGCTTATCTTTCCACCTCCCTATCTTTAGATATCTTATTTTTTTCTCATCTACCTTCTACATATGAACAGTCAGCCTAGAAAAGTCTAAATCCTTATTATACATTGCCCCCTGGCACTCAAGCACCAGGTTATCAGAAAGGCAGGATGCAAATTTCCTTATCCGAGCTCTTATATTACTAGTCAACTTTGGTGCATAGCGGGCTAGTTTATTAAACTTCAAAGTGTACTCCTGGGCACTTACACTGTCCTACTTTATATTCATAAACTCTTCGGCTTTGGCCTCCCTAAACTCCTGAGGAAAGAATCGATCAAGGAAAGCTTTCACAAATTCACCCCAAACTGTAGGCTCAGCACTCTCACCTTTTGTATCTTTTCAGTCGGCATACCACTGATTCACAACATCCTTAAGCTGATAAGTTGCTAGTTCCACTCCTTCAACCTCATCCACATACATTACCTTAAAGATCTTTTCTATCTCATCCACAAACTCTTGTGGATCTTCCTCTACCTTTGTGCCAGTGAAATTAGGTGGGTTTGTTTTCATGAAATATCCGACCCTAGTATCCTGAGATGTAACAGATACAAACAAAATATCTTCTGATTGTTGATCCTGGTTAGATACACACTGTGTCATCATATAAATAGACCATCTAAATTCTGTATTTGAAATGTCTCTATGAGCAGTTAGGGGATGGTTGACATCAGACTGCGAAGCTCGAGGTAAATTGGTCAGGACTGGAGGGACTCCCAGAGTAGGGACAAGTTCTGAAGTGTGAGCTCTATTATAGGTCCACATCCCATGGGTGGGATGGGACCTCATCTTCCTGAGCATTCTGATCGATGATACGACGTGGAGGCATAAATTTGGTTCTGAAATACAAGAGATCATTGATTAAGAGATAGTTTCGACTCTGAAGCACAAATTAAATCACAAAAAAGGGAAAAATTTCCTAGAAGCTTAGTAGCCTCATGCTTATAAGGCGCACTACACACCCATAACCAAGACTCTACCCGATGCGATTTCGCAAACACCCTGGGAAATGAATCGTGCTTTGATACCAAGTTTGTGACGACCTAAATTTGGGCCCTGGACATAATGAGCATTCCCAAACCTGAAGGCCTAGAACACCCTTTGTCTATCTGGTAATCATGCACATAATTCATATGATCAAAGTAATACAAATTAGAAATAATAATACGGAAACATGGTCAAAAATTTAAAACAATTAAAGGACTGAAAACATGCCCAACAATATTTAATAAACATCTGCAACAGTCTGCGAAATCTACTGACATACTATTTGAATAACTGGGACAAGGCCACCAATAGACCAAAAACTATACTGAAATAAATACCTAAATGACTAGGCCTTTCAAAGCAAAGAAGGCTCACCAACTGAACTCTGAGACAACCATGTCTATAGACTCTACTAAGGATATGGACCCCTAGACTGTACCTCAGTACCTGGGAGAAAGGGGGGTCAACACAATTGTAATAGCACACAAAGCAATCCAAAATAAAGTAATTGAACATATATATATAATATGTGAGAGCACATTTTCATCAAACATTATGCATAAAACAATTTCTAAAAACACATAGGCATCTTCTGAAAACATGTAACCTGTCTTTAAATCTCAAACTCTGATCTGTGTATTACTTCTGAGCTAGGTGGTATCCCCTACAAGTCTGATATTCTATGGGCGATATGGAATCCACCATTGACTCAACGGGGAAGCCTCCAACGCGAGTATGCCACAAGGGTTGGAGTTTCTAAATCTGATATGCCACACGACACTTAAGTCAACGTATAATAATATACCCAGGTCGGCAAACCATAATTTTAGGAAATGAGTTGCTCGAACTTAAGCCCTCTTCAGGGAACCACCTAACATCTCTGTATGCCCATTTATAACCTTTTTAGTATATGCAACATTCTGAATATCTAAAATCATGATAGTTTGAAATGTTTATTAGTCTGAGTCTTATATAGCACTGGTCTGAATTAGTATCTACATACCAAGACTTGCAATTCATGATTTCTGAGCCATAATACATTAAGCTAAATCTTTCATTTAAAGCATAATTTAGACCACCAAAAACATGCAACTGATATAGAAGATTTCATGTTTCGAAACTCAAGTCAAAATCATGCAAAAAATTCATCAACATATGGTGGTCTAGTGCCTTTAGCAAATCCACGCACTATTTCATCTCATGCATTATGAACATTAAACATTCATGCTAGATTCCCTCTTTAGTGGTTTAAAACTACCTTTAAATCATAAAGATAGTTTAATTATTTCATATAGTGCTTTTTAAGGATGCATTGCAAAACAATTCATATGCTATGAGAAATCTGAAAAATTCATAATAAGAGGGAATTCACCAAAAATCATGCTCTCAACAAGAATTCATTCTTAAATACATGGTTTTATACATTCATATTCTCAAATTACTTTGGGAAAGGTTAAAAGACCAAAACAATGATGTTAAAACATTTAATATATGAATATATACATAGATTCAAAAACCCTATTCTAAAGCATGATTTTTCTATGCCCATGAAAATTTAGGAAAACCCTGCGTACCTCTATTTTGGAAAATAATGGGTGCTTCTTGAAGCCTGTGGATTGGGAATTCTGAATATCTAATCAATTTTGAAAACCCATGGTTTAATCTTGATTTATTTGGGTGTTTAGTTTGAAATCCTTGGGAGTGTTCTTGAGAATTATTAGATGAATGTGGATGTATTTTGCAGAATTGGGAACTGAATTTCGTGTTTATGGCTGAATAATGGTGGGAAAAGGACTATTTTGCCCCCAAAATAGAGTGTTAAAGTCACTTGAAACCATTGCATAGGCTCTGCATATGATATCGCCTATATTTACATAGGTGCCGTATATGCTATCGCCTATATTTACATAGGCATCGCATATGCTATCACCTATATTTACATAGGCGCCATATATGATATTGCCTATATTTACATAGGCGCCACATATACTATCGCATATGCTTTCCAGTGGCCATGTGCGATTGGTTAGGTGATGCATTCTACTTTGAAAACCAATAACTTCTTGTTCGAGTGCCGGATTTTAGCAAAATTGGTATCGTTTGAAATCTAACTCGAAAACCTATAATTTTACACATAGTAAGCTCTCTAATTCGATATTAACAAAGAGTCATGGTCGATAGAAGTTGATACATATTATAATGTCCACTTAAACTTAATCGATCAAAGTAGTTTTCAACTCATCCTTGAGTCAAAGGACCTCTACGGTCTAAATTAAAGCTTGAATGGATTCATATACGACGCAAATAATTAACATGCCATATTGGCCTATGATTTATGGCTTTGGGATTATCAACGCATCATAATCATGGTCTATATTATAGCCCAAAATGCGAGGCGTTACAATTGTACCCTGCCTCAGTATAACTATGATCTGTATATTTTGCGTCATCAAATGGGGAACCACCAACTAATCGCAAAAGTAGAACTAATGAATCTCTAAGCAATATAAAATAAATAAATCCCTATAGATGTTGGGCTAGTACCTGGCCCACCGCTGATTTGGGTGGAAAAATCTCAAGATAACTTTTTGTAAAATGGCCTAAAAGCCATAATTAACAATTAAAGATTCAAATAGTAATAATATAATTATAAAAGTATAATAAATAGATAGGATCTAAGAAGCATCCCAATACACAGTAATATCAGCATAAGAGCTACTACAAAAGAACAATGAGTATTGAATAGTAAAATATAATTTGTCTCCAAGATGAAGGACTAGATATAGAAAAATAAAATAAAAAAAGGTAAATCTGGCTCAAAAAGCTCACCTAATCTCTGAAATCAACTCTGTATGAACGTCAACTCAGCGGTGGTAAATAATACTCAAATATACACCAAAAAGGTACATAAGTATAGTATATATTCCAAAACCATGGGTACTGAGTAGGCATTATCGATTGACTGTACTAAATTATGATATAAATAAGATAATATACTAGAAAACATAACCTAAGTCAAGATAAAACAAGCAAACCTGGAAATAAGCTCTGACATCGCCGTACATACATAAATAAATAAATGCATGAATTATAATGTAAAGATCATATCATTAACTAAAAGGTTGTACCCTAAAAGAAAATAAGTGTGGAAAACTAAATAACCAAATATAGACCCCCTTAAGTATTGAGGGTACAATCAAGGATACCAATGATAGAATAACCATAATTTACCAACTTTCATGCAATATCCAAGAATACATCCTTCCTATATCACAATATAGGAAACCTATAATGCCGAAATCAAATCAAAAAGTAATAGCATCATTAGTATTATTATTTATTTTGGGGAACTTCAATCAAAATATATATCATTAATACCATCAACAAATTACCAAACTTGAATTAGAAATCAGAATTATAAACCATACCAATGAACAATTTTAGCCAGCCATTTCAATAAACTAAACTAAATACATTATAATAATAATCATAGCTATAACCCATCCTTTTACTCATTTTTCTACACAGGTCAAGAATCATAACCACAAGTCTCATCCTTAATCAATCTATAAGCCATATTATTATCCATATTTTAGATCCATAACAATAATAATATTTAAAAGTGATATTATGAAGTATATATGGAATTCATATCAATATCATATCTTATGGCCACCCATAAAATCTACAAGTCGTTACTCATATCAATAGTCCAAATCATATCGTAAGCCATATCATACATATAAGACTTGCCATATCTATAAGCCATAACCTATCATATATATAAATCATATCACATTTACATGTCATATAAAATCTATGAACCATATCATATATATATGACATATCATACCCATAAGCCAAATCATATATATGCATAAACCATATTATATTTATAAGCCATAAACCTTTAATCATGCTTATATCAATAAAATTAAGCATAACAATAGCCCATGTATTATTAGGATATCAATAGGCCATGTTAAAAAAATCAGAGAGGTTAGAGTTTCCCTTATTATTTTTCATGAGTATGGATGTTCAAATCATTTTATGATTGGGTTCTTAAGTAAAATTAGAATATGTTAGGAAGTTTGATACTCCGATATGCTTATACATTTGATTATTCTTTAGTTTGTGCAGTACATACACTGGGGAACGACTAGAGGGTGAGTGTTAGGGCCCATATAGCACATGGTTACTATTATATAATGATTCATCTACTCAATCCATGCTAAAGTTTTGAAATGCATGTTAAGACTTATTCACTATTCTTGTATGTAATATATATATATATATATATATATATATATATATATATATATATATATATATATATATATATCTTAATGAATTAGTCTTTGGATGATTTTAAATCATTGATCATGTCATTGTATTATCATTATCCCTAAGTTATATGCTAGCATCCATCCTGCTAATTGTTTTTGAGAATTATATCCACACACAATGTAGGAATCAATACTACTACTACTTCTCCTACTAGATGACTTGGATTCCAAATCATCTAGAGAGTTATATTGAAATGGCAAGCATCCATACTTCAAAAGACCCTATTTTTATATTTTGGTATCCCTTACATTTTTGCTATTCATTTAGATTTGGTTTTTAACTATTGTCGAGCGCATGTCCCAAGAATTTATTGATATTTAGTTTTCGAACTTAGTTTAGAAGGTTTTATTTGAACTACTATGTCTATTAGCCAGTATCAGTGGTTATTTGGACGATCTTTGGTGGTTGGTTGTGTATATGCATTTAGAATTTTTTTAGGCTGTTGTATGTTATCTTGTTATATGTTTGGCATTAATCTGACCTTAGGGTGTGGTATGTCTAGTTTGGTTTTATGTTGGGGTGATCTCTGGTACACGTGGTACTTGAGATACCTATCATGGCTAGACACTAGTTTGAGTCATGATATCTGCTTGGAGTTCCTCCAAATCAAAAAATTAACATTATAATAGATCTCTTTCTAGATACCTATCTTATTTAAATTCCACCCTAAAGAATGGATTGGGCCGAGCTTATAAAAATAAATAAAAGTTGAATGATATCCTAGGCAAGGGTTTCATTAAGCCTAATTTCTTTGCATGGGCAGATCTATTTTTTTTGTGTGTGAATAAAAATAATTCTTGAAGAATGTTCATCTATTGTTGTTAGTTGAACAAGGTCACGATAAAAAATAAATATCCTATTCCCATGAGTGATGGTTTGTTCGCTGACTTAAGGGTGCAAATTATTTCTATAAGATATACCTCATATCAGGATATCAATATCTCAGAGTCAAAAAATGCGACATTCTAAAGACAACCTTTAGAAATGTGTATGGTCTCTTCAAATTTTTTCGAATGCCTTTTGGACTAACAAATTTTTCTATAGATTTTATGCAATAGATGAATATGGTGTTTAATATGTACTTGTATATGTTCGTCATTGTCTTTATTTATTACATCGTAGTTTATTCTCAGTGTAACGGTCAAAAAATATACCATTTGAGGATTGTCTTCAAACTTATAAAGTCACCAACTATTTGCTAATTGAAGAAAATGTAAATTCTAATTGAAATCCATAGTTTCCTTGGTCTTATTATTTTAGGTGGTCATTTAGATTGATCCTCAAAAGATCAAAGAAGTGAGAAACTGGCCTACACCCATCTCCCCGTAAGATATTAGGAGTTTCTTGGGTTTAGCTAGTTACTAAAGATATTTTTTCAATTATTTTATTCTATTGCTTATTGTCTGTCAAGATGACTCTAAAGAAAATCATATTTTAGTGGTTCATTCTTATGATAAGAGTTTTTAGGAGTCAATGAATTAACTCACCACCACTTTATTTTTGACTTTTCAAGAAAGATCAGGTGTTTTTTTGTTTATTATGATAATTCAAGAGTTAGACTTCATTATGGATTAGTGAAGTGGGGCAAGGTTATAATATATGCCACTAGATAACTCAAACCTCATGAAAAGAACTACTCGACACATGATCGTGAGTTGGCAATAGTTATTTTTGCCTTAAGGCATTATGTACAACACTCTAAAAAATTTCAAGCATTTTATTTTTGGCCTTTTTATGTTCAAAACATCTATTTTTGACTTAAATTATGCATAGGTGTCTTAAAAGGGGGTGTCTTAGAATATTTTTGGGAATATTTGGATAAGGGTTGGAGTTATTTTGAAATTTCCAGGCAATAATCCTCCACTTTTTTGCTATGTTATAGAGGTAAGACTCTATGATGAGAAGTGTAGCATGTAGGTAAGTCTCCCCAATAAGGGCCATCCCATGCTGAGGTTTAAAAGTCATTCATCCATGTTTTATTATACATGGGTGAGGGGCTTTTAAGTCTTTTCAGAAATGTACAACCCTTAAACATAATGTAAACCTATTTGTTTCAGTTTTAAAAGATCAAATCCCCCAATTCTGCTCTAAAACTCAAAACCACAAGAAAGCATAAGGATTTTATTATACATTCATCTCCTGAGTCCCAAGCTCCAAATTACTTTCAAGTTTGGGTTTATCTAGGGCATATTACTCTTCCCCAACAATTATTTTATTAGACTCATGTAATTCTCTCCCTAAACTTATGTTTTTGTATTGCCATAAATTTATTTAGCATTCCCATGATTTTTGTGTTGGGGTTGAATTATGGGTTGAGGTTTTAGGATATAAATAGTTTGAATAATTTTTTTGTGATTACCATTGATTTATTATGCATTGCATTATTGGTTTGTACAGGTGTTGGGGTGTATGGGAATGGTAAATGTAGTTAGGTGTATAAGGATTCTATAAATAATCTTATTTTGGTATTTAATTTGGTGAGAACCCAAACCCACATCCATAAATGGTTTTGGGAATGTGATTAATCAATTGGCTTGACTTATTCTATAGAACTAATGCATTTCATTAATGGCAAAATGTTTAAGGATGTCTTCAAGAACACTATGGAGTACAAGGATTCCCCCAAGTGGATAATAATGATGTTGAAAACCATATGGGGTACAAGAAATCCCCTAAGTTGATTATAATAATGGTGTCTAGGGTACAGGGATTCTCAAAAGTAATGTATTAATTACATTCACTTGCATGCTATTGTAGGTTTGAAAATACCACTTAATAATGACTTTATAATTATCATTCAATGTAATAGTTGCGTTATGTGTCAAATATTTTAATTAGATTTAAAGGGTGTTATATTAGCTTGTCTTTAAGTATGAGTCCCAAAGAACTGATACTGGAAACTCATGTTTTCCAATGTGAGGGTTGGTGTAAATAATTATGTGCTTATGGCACACTATATATATTTGTATCATGGTTGGCGTAGGGTACTAGGATTCTCCAACCTTCTATGATATCCCTTATTTATGCGACTTACACTGGGTCCCGACCAGGGGAGTCAAATGACTGATATAGTCTATGTATAGTTATATGACAGTCAAGCTATATAAAGAATATTAAGATTTACAAATTGCATGTTGAGCCTTGTAGCCCACAACGGCATATTATATATATATATATATATATATATATATATATATATATATATATATATATATATGTATGTATATGCATATGCTTGTATGCACTTGGATATTTTGACTAATTTGGGATTATTGATCATGGCATTACTTTATCTCTTATCCATAAGTTACAAGCTAGATTTTAGCCCGCTAACCATCTTCAAATATTGTTTATACACATGATGCATGCACCAGATATATTTCTACTTTTCCTTTATAGTAAGTAGGGGATCGTGGGATAGCTCGAGAGTCTAATTGAAGTTGTGAGCTTCAATACTTTCGTAGACCTAATTGTATGTTTAGTTTTAAAATTGTCATATGCATATTTTTCTCCTTTTGGCTATCATCAGGGGCATGTACAAACATATATTTTATTTGGTTTAGATAATAAATTTGTAGATATTTATGTGGACTTGGGTATTGGATATTAGTTATTTTGACATATCATAGATTTCTTTGAATTTAACTTTTCAATTTTGTTATATTTTATGAATCCAGTCTTAGTTGTGCGTATGCTCTTTTGATTAGGACAAAGGGGTAGTCTCCGTCCATAGCAGACTTGAGGAACCAGCCATGGCCAGGCCCTAGTTCGGATTATGATAAAGTCGGTATCGGAGCCCAGATTTTTGGTCAATTGGGTGTCCATAAAGTTGGGTCAAGTAGAGTCTTTTTTATTGGTTTATATAGCAACACACTTATATGGGAAAGGCTATGAGACATCTAGGAATGTTTCCCTTTCTTGTTTTTCTATTTTTGGGAAATAGAGTCTAAGTTCTTGAATCTTCTTGGATCCTAATTTGTTCCCCTTTTAGATCATGCCTCAAAAAACACTTAATACTTGTAGAAACACTTATGTCCCACCTAAGAACAACGTGGATGAAAATCAGCCTACCTCTAAGTATAGACCCTGTCTAGGGTCAGTACTTCTGATTGTACCCATGCACTTCCACTACCCTCCATTGATCCCTTTTTGGATGGTGACACGAATGCTCAGTCTCCCCAAGGATATATTACTAATGAAAAATTTCATCAACCTATTCATCTTTTGATCCAATTGGTGACCCCTTAGTCACGTTAGTCGGGTCCTGTCATTTCTTCTATGAGTTCTTCTGAGAAAAGTAAAGTTGATCTATTTATGAAGTTGAATCGTTTAATTTTCACTGGAACTAAGGTTGAAAAAAATCCTTAATGTTTTATAAATGAAATAAATATGATTTTTTAAGTCATGCAAGCTATTGGTGTAAAGGGTGAAGAATTCACTGCTTATTCATTCAAGGATGTAACATTTTAAAGGTATGAAGGGTAAGATAAGCTTAGGGGTGATGATGATGAGTTTTCTTTATGGGAAGACTTTTTGGGAGCTTTTTGGGATTGATTCTTTCGTCAAAAGTTGAGGGAGGTGAAAGATGAAGATTTAGTGAATTTAAAGCAGGGAAAAATAAATATAAAGGAATATGCTTGAAATTCTATTTGATGTGATGCTGTGCTCCTGAGTTACTCTGTAGCATGGGGGCTAGAATGAGGAGATTTTTCTTTGGGTTGTCCCATGATTTAATTTTGGAGAGCAAGGATTCCTTGTTCAACAAAGATATAGAGATCTCTCGACTTGAGGTGTATATGCAATAAGTTGAAGGGAAAAATTACAAGTAAGAAAAGATCGAGGATAGACCGAGTAAGAATTTTTGATATTCAGATCAGGGCGAAGGTCAGCAGCGAAATGGTAGAAATGGTGGAAAATTGTTTAAGAAGAAGAAGAGAAATTATGATTCATATTCAATGTGTAGTGCTTCTTATTCAAGTCATCCAGTGATCATTATTTTTAATGTGGTTATAGTCTAAGGGCATAGGTTACCCAATCTAAGGATAGAGGGGAACAATCAGGTCCATCCTATCCTTCATGTTATTTTATGGTTAGTTGTATTGTGGTTTCTTTGGTTAGGGGGGAATCAGTGCTTCAATTATTTTCAACCTGTTTATATGCAGAGAAATTTCCCTATGGGTAAGTTACTTCAGAAGCCAAAATGGTTCTTGCTGCTACTTTTTTTGCTCCAGCACCTAAGGGTGCCACTTCTAGTGTTAGAACTAGATGAAATCATCTGTATGCACTAACCATTGGTCATGAGTCGGAGGCAACTCCTAATGTTATTCTTTATATGTTACACACTGCTATGTGACAACTTTTTTCTCGAGATTTATACTTTTTACTTGATCTGGGTCTAGTCTTTTTTATGTTACCCTATATGTGGCTGTTTATTTTTGTTTACACCCCGAGTGTATTTCTAACCCTTTTTATATATCTACCCTTATGGGTGACTCTGTTATGGCTAGGCTGGTCTATATGGGTTATGTGGTATCTATCCGTGGTAGCGAAACTTTGGTAGATCTAATAAATTTAGATATGGTGGAATTTGATGTTATCTTGGCACCATTTGTGCTATGCCTTTTTATACCGTCATACTTGTAAGGTCATTTTCAAATCCACTCAAGAGCCAGTTATTGAGTGGGAAGTGAATTCCCTACTACCTAAGGGAAGGTTTATATCTTATCTTAAAGCCCTAAAGTTAATGTCCAAAGGGGTGTCTTTATCATTTTGTCTGGGTTAAATATTCTATCACATAGGGTCTTTAATTACAATCTATTCCCATGGTTAATAAATCGCCTAAGGTCTTCTTGGTGTCCCCCTTAATAGGGAAATTGAGTTTAGGATCGATCTTCTCCTGATCATTCATCCTATCCCTATCTCTTATTATAGAATAGATCTACAACAATTGAAAGAAATTAAGGATCATATGAAAGATCTCCTATATAAGGGTTTTATCCGCCCTAGTATGTCTTCATGTGGTGCATCAATTAAATTTGTGCATAATAAAGTTTGCTCTCTTCGAACATTGATAGACTACCACTTGATAAATAAGGTGACTATGAAGAATATATTTCTTCTTCCCAGGATTACTGATCGATTTGACCATCTTCAAGGTGCTACTTATTTTTCTAAGATCGACTTTCTATCAGGATGTCATTAGTTTAATATTAGGGAAGAAGATATCCCTAAGATAACTTTACATAGCTGGTATGGTCATTTTGAGTGTTTGGTGATGTTCTTCGGTCTGACTAATGTGCTAATGTTATTTTAGGATCAATTGAATAGGGAATAATATTAGCTCTTGTATTTGTTTGTGATTTTGTTTATTACTGATATTTTTGTATATTCTAAGAGTTAGGCAGATCAAGTAGATCACCTATTCATTATTCTGCAAACCTTGAAAAATCAGTGGTCGTATGTTAAATTTTCTAAGGGTGATTTTTGGCTGAATGTTGTTCCTATTATAGGCCATGTAGTTTCTAGTAAAGGGATCATAGTGGATCCATAAAAGGTTGTTTTTGTTAAGAAGTGGGCTATACCCACGACTTTGACCAAAATTCGATACTTCTTAGGTTTGATCTAGTATTATAGCTGGTTTATGGAGAGTTTCTCTTTCATTGCTACTCCATCGACGAAGTTAACTCAAAAGAAGATAAAGCTCCTTTTGTCATATATTGGTGAGGGATGTTTTGAGAAATTGAAGGACAAGCTGACTTTTACTCTTATTTTGAACCTACCTGAAGGTACTGATTCTTTTTTGTTTTTTTGATGTATCTCGTGTAGGAATTGATTATGTTCTAATAAAATATTCTAAGGTAGTGGCTTACGCGTCTAGGCCGTTGAAAGTTCATGAGAAGATTTACCCAACTCATAATTTTGAGTTATTAGCTATGGTGTTGGCCTTAAAAATTTGGAGCCATTACTTGTATGGTTTCACATTGATATTTTCTTAGATCATAAAAGCCTTCAATATGTGTTTACCTAGAAAAAAATGACTTGAGTTCCTCAAGAACTATAAATAAGTTTCCATTACAACCTAGGTAAAGCTATTATGATAGCTGATACTCTTAGCAGGTTATGCATGAGTAGCTTGTCAAATGTGGTGGATGAGAAAAAAGATATAGTTAAGGACATTCCCTATTTGGCTATCCTTAAAGTTCATCTTTTAGAGTCTGAGGATAGGGGTGTAATTGTGAAAGAGGTGGTGAACTCAGTTATTGCTGTTTAGGTGAATAAGAAGCAAAACCTGGATCCTATGTTGATGAAGATCAAGGATAATATGGTTCAATAGAATGTTATGGTTTTTGAGATTTGTAGTTACAATATATTGAGGTACAAAGGTAGGCTTTGTGTTCTTGATGTTGATGGGATACGAGAATGGATCTTAATATAGGCTCAAGAGTTGAGCTATAAATCTCATCCTGGTTCGACAAAGATGTATCATGATTTGATGGAAATTTAGAAGTATAACAACATGAAGTAAGATGTGTCCAATTTTATAGACATGTGCATGGTGTGTAAACAAGTGAAGGTGGAGCACATAAGGCCCAATAAGTTGTCTTAAGTGATAGAGTTTCTCATGTGCACATGAGAAGTGATTAATATAGATGTTGTTATCGGTTTTCCATGGTCTTGTAATTAGTAGGATTTGATTTGTGTCATTAAATATAGGTTGACTAAGTCTTCTTACTTCTATCTAGTAAAGACTAATTATTGTGATGATGATTATTCAAAGTTGTTCATTTAGTAAATCATCAAATTGCATGATACTCTAGTTTCTATGCATGTCACTCTAGTTGGTATCATTTCAGACAGAGACACAGTTCTGATATCATTTTTGGCATTCTTTCCATGGTGATTTGGGGATTAAGGTAAACCTTAAAACTGCTTTCCACTATCAGATGGAAAGAAAATAAAAAAGAACTAGTCAGACTTTCGAAAATATGCAAAGGGCCGATGTGATAAACTTTGTTGGTAGTTCGGTTGGCCATTTGACTCTTATAGAATTTGCATACAATAACAGTTATCATTTTAGTATTCAGATGTCTCTTTTTAAGGGTTTTTATGGTAGGATATATTAGTTTCGTATTTGATGGTTTGAAGTTAGTGAAACCCAACTATTTGGTGCTTACTTGGTACATTAGGCCATAGAAAAAGAGAAGGTGGTTAGAGATTTGCTTAAGACCGCTCCAAGACGCCAATAGTCCTATGCGGATGTGAGGCCAAAAGAGTTAGAGTTCAATGTTGGTGAATGGGTGTCCTTGAACGTCTATCTCAGGAAGGGAGTGATGCAGTTAGGAAAGAAAGGAAAGCTCAACCCCCATTATGTTAGCCATTATTTTATTTGAGGAGATTAGGGAATGCTTTCTATGAGCTAAAACAGACTACAAGTTTTAGTTCTATTCTCTCTATGTTTCATGTATATATGTTGAAGAAATGTGCAGGCGATCCCTCCTTTGTTGTACCTATCGAGAGTGTTGGCATTTTAGATTCCTTGTCATACGATGAGGTCCCAGTAGGTATTTTTGATAGAAAAGTTTAAAAGTATAGGACAAAAGAGGTAGCTTCAGTAAAAGTTCTTTGGACGAACCAAAAGGTGGTAAAAGACACTTGGTAAGTCGAAGAGGATAGAAAGACTAAGTACCCACTTTTGTTCCATTTGTTTGATGACGGTGTTTAAGGTATGAGTTCAATTTTACTCTTTGTACTTGTCGAGTTACCATTTGATTCTGGTGTGTTCTCATCAGTCTTTTACTAGAAGTTTCCTAACTTATCCTTCGGTCATGAATAATCCTAAAGGGGGGATAATGTAACACCCTAAAATTTTTTGAGCATTTTATATTTGGCCTTCCAATTTATGAAACAACACATTTTTACTTAAACTATGTTTAGGTATGTTAATGGGGTGTCTCGAAAGAGTTTTGAGAATTTTTGATAAAGCCTCAGCAGGTAAGCCACAACCATAAGGTCGTGCACTACCGAGGTGTAATATTCATGCAATACTTCTTTATTTCACTTGGGGTGAGGGGATTTTTAGTCTTTAAACCTATGTAAGAACCTTAAACATAATGTAAGCCAATTCTTATCTGTTTTAAGATATCAAACACCCTAATTTCACTCTCCAACTCAAAACCCTAACAAAGTATAAGGATTTCATTGTACATTTATCTCCTGGATCTCAAGCTCTGAATTACTTTCAAATTTTGGTGTATCATAGGTATTTTACTATTCACCAACTATTATTTTATAAGAATCATGTATTTATCTCCTAAAACTTATGTTTTCCTATCGGTACAAATTGATTTATTATTCACATGGTTTTGATGTTGGGTTTTGAATTATGTGTTTAGGATTTTGGATAAAAATTGTTTGAATGTTTTCCCCAAATGGTTACTATTGTTTATTGTGAGTTGAATTATTGGTTTGTACACTTGTTTGGGTACATGGGAATGATGAATGTAATTAGGCGTACAAGGATTCCCCAAATAATTAGATTTTGCTATTTAAATTGGGTAACCCTAACTCACTTGCATAATTGGTTTTGGGAATGTTATTTATCGATTAGCTTTAGTTATTTCTTTAGTACTAATGCATTACATATAATGGCAAAAAGGATAAGGATGGCCTTGAGGAGATTATGGGGTACAAGGATTCCCCCAACTGGATAGTAATGATATTGATAACCTTGTTTGGCATAAGGAATCCCCAAGCTATTTTAATAATGGAGTCTGGGCTACAAGGATTCCCTAAAGTAATGGCTTAATGACATTCGCTTGCAAGATCTAGCGGTATGATGATACCACTTACCACTTGCTTCATGATTTACTCACTAATATTATAGGTAGGTTATGCATTAAATTTTTTAATTATGCTTAAATGGGGTTTTGTTAGCTAGCCATGAAGGTGTGAGTCCCGAAGGACTGCTAATGGCAACTCACGTTTGTCAATGTGTGGATTGGACTTGATAACTGTGTTCTTACATCACACACACAGTATATATATATATTTGTATCATAGTTATTGTAGGGTACAAGGATTTCCCGACCTTTTATTATTTCCCTAGTTCATGCAGCTAACATGCACTAGGCCCGACAAGGGGCAGACATTGAACTCGCATAGCCCGTGTGTAGTTTTAGGTCTAGCTACACAATCTAAGCTTTAGTTTTCAAATTATATACTGGACCTTGTTCCATACCCTGACACGTTATATAAGTATATGCATATGCTTGCATGTACTTGGATTTTTAGATTATTGATCGTGGCATTACTTTATCCCTTATCCCTAAGTTACATGCTAATGCTCAATCCGTTAATCGTCTATGAACGTTGTATCCCTACGCATGAACCAAAAATACTTCTACTTTTCTAGTGTAGTGACTAGGTGATCATAGGATAGCTCAAGATTTAGATTGAATTGGTGAGCTTCCATACTTTGGAATACCTTATTTTATGTTTTAATATCATATTGTCAAATATTATTCTTTTGGCTCTTTTTGACGATCGTTAGGGGCATGACCCGGCTTAGATTATCTTTGGTTTTGATTGAGGATTTTTAGATATTACTGTGGACTTGTGTATTTGTTATTGGTTCTTTTTGCATACCATATATTTCCTTGAATTTAGCTTTTCTATTTTGTTATATATTTGATATCAAGTCTCGACAGTGTGTATGATGTGTTTACTTGGCTAAGGGGTGGTCTCCAGTCCATAACGGACTTGAGATACTGATCACAACTGAGCCTTAGTTTGGGTCATGGTAATATCTCTATGAGCTTCAACATTTATGTGTTCACTGATCACAAAAACCTTCAATATATGTTTAGTCATAATTACCTAATCTTCATCAAAGGAGATGGCTAGAGTTATAGAAGGATTATGATATGAGGGTCTTATACCACTCGGTTAAAGCCAATGTGGTAACCGACGCTCTTAGTAGATTATCCATGGGAATTACTTGTAATGGCATCCAGGTCATTTTTTGAATTTCTACACTTTTTGTCATTTAGATTTCCTATATCTTTCACAAGTCATTTATGACTTACTGGAGCTGACAGTTTAGTTGTCCGGCAGTTCATTTGATTTTAATAACTTGTTCCATAATTTGAAGTCTTCGCTTGAAAGGATTGGCTATCAGGCATAAACTTTAGGTTGGAAACCTTATATGCAAATTTTGATAGTTCCATGAGCTCTCAAACATCAATATTTTTGCTAGGTACCATTGGTTTGGGTATGGAGGCTTCCAAGATCATTTCTGTCCTTGGAATGTATATTTTTAAAAATGAAACATGGGTATGGGCCCTATATTTCAGCAAAATGGCTCTACTTGGAAATATTTATGGAGCCATGAGTCTAAAATGTCAAATTATAAAGGATACCATAGTTTATTTGTATTTACAATATTTTGAACGAATCCCCGAGCATCGATGGAAACTTGCCAAAAACCAAGTTCAACTAGTGCAACAGCTTAACTGGACCTTTTATCACTTAAGCATTGGTCACTTAGGCTACCAAATATTCACTTTTGCTGCTAGGGCTGGTTACACCCCTATCTCTAAAGTGCAGGTTTGACCACTTTAGCGAATGTCGCTTGAGTAATGTTAAAGTGAATGTCATCTAGATGAGGGTGTTGCTTAAGTGACCATTGTAATGACCTAAGTTTTTGGTGACTTGTTTGAAATTTTTATTGTTGTGTAATTTGACCAATTTATCCCACTGTGTGGCTCAACTTTTTAATTTCGCGTGTGTTGAGATTTTTGGCATTAATCCCAATGCATTTTAATCTGATTTGTATAATTTTGAGATTTTTGGTGGCTTGAAGAGTCTTATAGTTGACTTTTGGGTAACATATATTGATTTGTACATCAGATGGAAAATCAGGCTTCGCCAACAGATCTGAAACATAGATTTTAGGTGGATATCATTATTGTTGTGATTTTATGGCTTTTTAATCTCATCTTTAGCTTTGGTTCAAAAAGTTGTGAAATTGGGTTTCGAGGGTCAACTTTGTGAAAACATTTTTTTCAAAATATTATATCACCACTGATTCTGAAGCATCAAATTTTATAGGGTAGAAAAGTTTTTTGTGTTAACATGACTCTAGATTAATGTGGAGGGGTACGTAGAGACTTGGAATTCTCCAAGTTTCCAGCTAGTGCACCAATCAGTTGGTGCGCCTGGTTAAGTGACATTTTTGTTACTTCAGAGACCTAGATGAGGAGTTGAGATGTCACTAATGTGAAATTTGCATCACTTAGGTTATCAACGATAAGGCAATGACAGGGTCTCTTATGCTACACCTGCCGGCAGGCAAAGCATCACATTAGCGACACCTGGTAGCTTTAGCGATAGTCTCTAAAGCGACCCGAAAATTATTTAAGTGATGCCTAGGTTATTTAAATACACCTTGTTCATGATTCATCACCACTTTCAAGACTTGGAGATGGGTTTGAGTTTTTGTGTATTTTCTTCCATTTCTAAAATTAGGTAAGCCCCAAACCACCTATTTAAACTAATTTTCCTTGATTTTATCATTCATATCTTATTTAAACATAGAATAAAAGATAAAATTTTTAGATTTTTTCCCTAATGGCCTAAAATAGTATTCTTTGATTTAAACCCTAATTTCAGCTTATTTTCACTTGGGTTTTGTCCTATGAGTTCCTTTAATCTTGGGAAATATGTTTTGGATAAATTTTTTTATTTTGGTGTTCTTTTTTGTAAGACCTATTTTGGGAGTCCAATTTTACACTGATTTAGAAGTGAGAATATGGTTGTTGTTGGCTTTCTTTTGATGTGGAGATTTGATATTTGTATGTTTAGTTGTTTCCAAGTTCGTTCAAGTGAGAAAAGCTCCTGATTGAAGGCTTTTGAGATTGATATTTTGCATTTGAGTTAGGTTATAGCTTAACTTTCTTTAGACTGGGTTAAGTTGTTAAAAAAATGTCAAAGCGTGCTATGGGTCTGAGGTTTTATAATAGAAAATATGTTATGTCATTTATGTGTCCGTGTAGGGGCTTATGATCACAATATTTGGCGGTCTTGTGACGTTATTTACTATATATGATTGTGTGGGGTCTTATATGAGGTTTTACACTGCTAAGGATATATGGATTTTTAGTTTTAATATTTTTTATGGGTAAAGCCTAGATTTTGGGATTTAAATGGTATATATGACATTATTTTAAATGTTTCATTTGATGATTTTCTGGATTTTATCAAATCCTGGATGGTTTGTTGATTTGAGTGGATTTTTGTCTCACTTGGTTTGTATATTGGAAATTCTCATATTGGTTTCTTCTGAGCGCTACATCCTTATATCATATTCATTAATTAAACGTTGGTACCACTATGTAAATAAATGAAATACAAGCTTTTCTAACAGAAAATATGACATCATTGAAACCCTCTATCAATGTATGCACCAGAGAGTATATATAGATATTTGTATTGGATATTGGTTATATATGGTTAACGAACCCCTCATGGATCATACCTTGTAGTGGTGTTTGGTAGGCATAGGTTGATGAACCTCGCATAGGTTGTTCTTGGGAGCAGAGCTCAATAGGTAAATACAGAGGTTGTAGAACGACCTCATGCATCATTTTCATCATAATCATTACTAGCATCACCACTCTTATCATCTTTATTGCACTCTATATATTGTGCTTATACCGTCATTATATTTCTGTCTTTGAATTGATATATTCCTAATTTTTTGATCTTTCTATACTTTTAGTTGGCGTACGTGTATATCTATTCTTCTTTTCTCTTCCTGTATTTGTCATATTTATGTATATTAGAACTATTTGTAGAGACGGTTCTGGCCACTGCTTAGGTCATTTTCTTATTGTAGGTGGCATGCCTATAGTTTGTATTTATATGCTCTATTTTATGCTTTACTCAATCACTCTTTGATACCTATTG
Organism: Capsicum baccatum var. pendulum; assembly: GCA_030864225.1. Taxonomy (NCBI): domain Eukaryota; kingdom Viridiplantae; phylum Streptophyta; class Magnoliopsida; order Solanales; family Solanaceae; genus Capsicum; species Capsicum baccatum. The sequence goes on along the minus strand of CM061553.1, from coordinate 144,556,864 downwards.
CGTACAAGTGGATCATACTCACACCTACTGCGCCTTTTTAGTGTATATCAAGGTATAAGTGCACCTCATGATAGTTGATTCAAGCAATACTTTGAGCCCAATTATTGTAGTAATTGATTGATTCATACAGATCTAACTTCTGCCTTTTTCATATCTAGATTATGCCTTGTATTCAAAGATAGAGTTTTGTTCCTATTTTGATGTTCTTAAGTATTTTGACGTTGAGTTGTACTAGCTAGTTCTTACACTACTACACCAGGTTTTGGGATATTCTAAGGAACTTTTGGTTATGTATTTCTACTATTACTATAATGTGTTGTTTGGATTCACTCTAGTATCCTCACCTTGGGTTTGTGCATTATCTATTGCTGTTCATATAAGTTTGTGTTCTAGGCTTACTTGTGAAGGCCTATCGTGACAAGTGCCATAAATACCCCTAGTGTCATGAAACAAATCAGGGTCTTGTCGTGATGGGTATCTCTAGTCCCCATGTGGACTAGATATCACCCTATGCACCTAACCAAACCAAACACACCACACCTAAGGTCGAATGAATTCAAAATATTTAACAAGATAGTGTACAATAGCCTAAGAAAGTTTTAAATGCATGTCCATAACCAACCACCGATGACCAACCAAATGATTGAAGGACCCCGCCCAACATCCATAGTAGTCCAAAAATTCCTTCTAAATAAAAATCAAAAACTGAATATCAATTAAATGTCGAAACATGCCCCCGACTATAGCAAAAAATACTATTCAATATTGTATAACTAAAAGGAAAAACATAATCCTAAAATTGAGCTTTCCAAAGCAAGGAAGTTCACCAATTAATAAGTCAACTACTAATCAATCCACGATCAATGAATAGGAAAGTAAAAGAATGGCCTATTCTTGCATCGTAGGGGGATACAATGTCTAAAGACGGATAGCGGGGTGAACTCTAGCATGTAATTAAAAGGTAAAGATAAAGTAATATCACAAATTTAAACCAAGTCAACAAATGCACAATAAACATATACAAATACACACACACACACACACACACACACACACACACACACACACATATATATATATATATATATATATATACCATGCCTGGATAGGGAACAAGGTTTAGAATGCACTTTAAAACCTTATCCTAGATTGCTTACCTAAACCATCATATAATAGTACACACAGGTTATATGGGTCCAACTCTCATTCCTTGATCGGTCCCAGTGTATGTAGTTTCATGAACCAGAGAATAATATCATATATATTCACACGAGAGACTATAACTAAAACACCTATGAATGTGGCCTTCCAAGAAATTTTTGGTGATTAATGATAATCATGATATATATTGTGTTGTGTTGTGTCCTAGTGGTTTACTTGTTTCTAACATGTGTAAGGGTTGGTTGATGAATGTTGGTGTGTTAACTTGTGTTTATACTTTTTCCCCTCATTCAAGGATGCATAGTCTAGGGTGAGAATTAAAGAACCTAGACTTGAACCCTTGAAAGAACAACAAGTTTTGGTGTCTCTGGGGTGGGTATTGTTTAAGGGCTTGAGTCATTCCCTTGGTCATGACTCATACCCTTCTCCTCCTCTAATAAATTATTCTAGATAAATTAACAAGGTAGTATACTTGTTCCATACGACTTGCCCTACTTTCAATCTTAACCAATGCATATGAGTTGTATGCAACTCATCCGTGAAGAGAGAGGCCTCAAACTATATGAACTATTCTAGTTATGAGTGGTCAATATAAGTTAAGTCACGAGTCATACCCTTTGGATATAACTAAAGGGTGTGTAGTCTTACCTTAACCATTATGGTTGACATAGTAGAAGCTTAGGGTACAAGTTAGGGTAGCTCTCATACCCTACGTCATGAATACTATGTGTACCATAAGAGAGAGTCTTATCCCTGCACGTGTAGACCTTTTAGATTTTTATAAAGGATATTTTTGTCATTTAGCATACCTAAAAACCTATACCCCCTCACTATATAAGGCATAGTATCCTCCTAAGTCTTTATTTTAAAAGTGTTAAGCATTCTAAACACTCTAAAGTCTCATAAAGAAAAATTAGATGCTAGGGGTTTGAGGTGTTCATCTTATGGCAATAAGTATACAAGATTGTTGGTGTGTCACCTTATTTAAGGCATGTATCTCTTTACCTCTTTAATTATCTCTAAAACCCATGTATTTCACACTTGTATTAGTAAGTGTACATGGTGGTTTTAGATCTAATTAAAATGGTGTTGTTACCTAACAATTAGTGATGGTGATTCTTTCTTATATCTGTATTGGTATATGTTATTTATTATAGATTATATATGTGGGTGCTTGTTGAATTTTTTTTACATGAGGGTCTTAAGGAACCCTAAACTTGATAATTTCTACCATGAAAAATGCTTTGTTGAAGGTATGCACCAAAGATGTTTGTGAAAATGCCTAAGTAAGTTTTTTAGTCATATGGTGTTAATGTATTAAACTAGGGAAATGGCCCAATGAATATGAATGAGTGATAAACGGTCTATTGAATTTATTATGAACCATGTGTGATGAATTAATGACCTTGATGGTTGGCTAATGAAAGGGTAAAGTCCCTAGGTATAAAGATGAACCCAAATTCTTGGTTGAATTCATGTGTGGTAAGAATGTGGCATAAAATTACTGTAACGATCTTAATGACCATATCTTGTTTTGTATGATAAATTGATGGAAGGCATTGACGTATTGAAATAGTTGATCAATGAAGGCTCCCATAAAGACCAAGTAGTCATATATGGTGTTGAATTAGCTAAATGGTGAAAGTCCTTAACTGTTGTATTGAATGTATGATTGACCCATGAGCGAAGAGGATTAAAGTAACATTGTCAACTAAAGATATTGTGGTGGCTTAAGGTTGAAGTTCATTTGCCAATGACATGCCTTGAGGTAAAATTCATTTACCCAATGAAATTGCTTGTGATTAAAGTCCCTTGCTCACTCTTGAAGTGATACTACCTCACCCAATGTACGAGAATATGGTTAAAGTCCATTTCTTGAATAAATATTAGTATGGATAACGTCCCTTGAGTAGTGAATGTGTATGTGGATGAAGTACTTAGTTAGTGAATGAGTAAGCATCGTTGAAGTACTTTGTCTAAGTGTATTCAATTATGGTTATTGTCATATGCATAATGTTAAATGTTGAACCTATGAGTGTGAAGGGTCGGAGTTCCCCATTTCATGCCTAATGAATGAATGTTTGAGAATATTGATGAGCCTTAATATCTTTATTGGTATGTAATGTATCTATATGTATGATTAAGTGTATGAATGTGACATAATGTGATATATATTGATTTGTTGTTGTTTGATGTTTTACTTTATCACTTATCCTTGAGTTACATGTTAGCGTTCCAACCGCTAACTATATCTGGACCTTACGTCCCCATGTGATATAAGGGCTAGAACATCTTCTTCTTCTTCTGCACAGTGATTGGATGATTAGGCAGTTCATGCATTGGCTTAAAGTGGTGTGCTTCGTTACATCGGGAAGACATTCATATCTTAGTCCTTCTCCTTAAACTTAGTATCTTTAAAACTTGGTTTGGCTAAAGTCGGGGGCTTGTCCAGACATTTCTACTTATTGACTTGGGTTTGTATAAAGGCATTATGAACAACTGTGATCTTCGGCGTAGTGATTATAATGAATATGCTGTTGACTTATGATATAATTAGGTGATCTTAACTTGTGAATTGGAGTTTCTTCGACTCCTATGATATGATGAAGTGTTTAGGTTGGGTTTCGAGGTGACTTTTGGTACATGTGTGCTTGAGGTACCCATATTACATGGCTCGAAGTTCAGGGCGTGTCAGTTTGGTATTAGAGCATAAGTTCATGGTCAATTGGGTGTTCACATTGACTGGTAAAGTAGAGTCTCTTTTATGGATATGAAGTGCGCCATATATATAAAAGAAAAGCAATGAGTCATTTTAGGAAATATTTCCCTTTGTTGTGTTTCAATTTCAAGCTATAAAGTATAGGGCCTTGAATTTCTCTGATTTTATGTCCTATATTTTAGATCATGCTTCAAATAAGATTTGAGACTTAGGAAAACACCACTGGGGGTCCTATGGACAAAGCTCATCCAACTTCTGGAGTTTAGAATCTAGCTAAGGCTTCGACATCTGGCCATCCTTGTCTAGTTCCACCTACCAACACTCATAAGAGTTGAATTACTCCTCAGTAAACTTAAAAGGATGCTACTAATGTAGAGTTTCATCACTTTATCAACCTCTTGAACAAAATTGGTAGCCTCTTAGGTGCAACATGGTGCTCCGGCTACCATTCTTTCTGAGGCCATATGAACCGGTCAATTTATAAGGCTAAGCCCTCTTATGTTCTCCAGTACAAAGGTTAAGAAATATCCTTAAGTCTTTATTGATGAAATAAAAATGATCTTATGAATTATGTATGATACTGAGATAGAGGTCATTGAATTTGCTTCCTGCCAATTGAAAGATGTAACGTACCAACGATATAAATGGTTGGACTTGTCTAGGGGTGTTGATGCTAGCCTTACTATGTAGGAGTATTTATCTGAGGCTTTCTTAGACTGCTTCTTTCATCAAGAGTTGAGGGAAGCTAATGTGGAAGAGTTTGTGAACTTGAAACAAGAAAGAATGTCCGTTCAACAGTATGCCTTGAAATTTCATCAATTTCCAAGGTATGCTCCTGAGATGGTTTCTAGCATGATGGATAGAATGCATAAGTTTATATCGAGATTATCCCGTGAGTTAGTTCTCAAAAGCATGAACACGTTGTTTATTGAGAACATGGATATTTGTAGATTGATTATGTATATGAAACGGGTAGAAGACGAGAAGAAAAAGTATATTGAGCTTAGTGAGAAGCAAGGAAGAAAGTTTTAGCCTTTTGAGAGTAGTGATGGAGATAGTGTCAAGTGGCCATGAAAAAAGTGAGGGAGTTTGGGTTCATTCTTCTCGGCTATTTACTGCTATCCTTAGTTTAAGTTTTTTGGGTGGTTGCCGATCCTAATTTATTGGTGGGTCCTAGGCATAGGGTGGAAAATTTTAGAATAGCGGTGCCCAGTTGGATCCACCTCGCCTTCCTTCAAATTTTATGGTTAAAGCCGTTGTGGTCAGTGTGAGGAGAGGAAGAGCATATCTCTTCATTCTTGCCAGGTTGGGCACATGCATCGTTAGTGCCCCATTCTAGCAGCTTCTTGTGCTAACAACGCCTTTATTGCTACACCCTCTACCCTCACACCAATGGGTGCTATGTCTATTGCTGCTTCTGTATCTAGCACCGACGTTAGTGAAAACTGCTTGTACACACTTGCAACTCCCTAGGATTCTCAGGCGTCTCTCGATGTTGTCATGGGTATATTAAGACTTTTATTTTATGATGTGTATTTCTTTCTTGATACCGTGTCTACTATTTTATATGTGATCACATGTTTGGTTGTGAGTCTTGATTATGGTCCTGAGAGTCTGTTGGTTCCTTTTTCTATTTCTCCCCAGGTAGGAGACTCGGTGGTTGTTAAAAGAGTATACAGGGGGGTGTGATATCTTTTTGTGGTAGAGAAACCCTTATTGACTTGGTAGAGTTAGACATGGTTAATTTTGATGTCATCTTGAGAATGGATTGATTGCACTCTTGTTATGCTTCCTTAGATTGTCGGACACTTAGGGTTATGTTTAAAATGTTTAATGAGTTAGTCATTGTATGACAGTCCTTAACTTCCTAAGCGAAGTTTTATTTCTTATCTCAAAGCCTAAAGGTTGATTTCAATGGGGTATTTGTATAATTTCTTCCTAGTTAAAGATTCTAAATTGGAAGAGCCTTCTCTAGATTTTGTTCCTATAGTGAATAAGTTTCCCGAGGTATTTCCTATTGGTCTTCTCAATGTTTCTCTTAATAGGGAAATTGATTTTTGGATTGTTCTTATTTCTTACAATCATCTGATCCCTATCCCACCTTATAGAATAGCTCCGACGGGGTTGCAAGAACTTAAGGAGTAGTCAAAGGACCTCTAAAATAAAGGTTTTATCTATCCTAGTATGTATCCTTGGGGTGCTCCTATTTTGTTCATATGCAACGAAGATGGTTCCTTTTGTATGTGCATCGATTATCGTTAGTTGAATGATGTAACCGTAAAGAATAAATATCCTCTTCCTAGAATTGATTATTTGTTTGACCAACTTCAGTTTGGAAGGTGTTTATCTAAGATTGATCTTAGATCGGGTTATCATCTATATAAAATTAGTTATGTGAACATCCCTAAGACTGCCTTTAGAACCTGGTATGGTTACTATTTTTTCTTGTCATGTCCTTTGGGTTGACCAATTCCCCGATGACATTCATGGATTTGTTAAATAGGGTCTTCCATCTATCCATGGACTTATTTTTGATTGTCTTCATTGATTATATCTTAGTGTATTCAAAGTGTAATGCAGATCATGTACATCACCTCTATACCATTTCATACATTTTCAAGTATCATCATTTGTATGCTAAGTTCCCCAAGTGTTAGTTTTGGATGAAAGTTGTTGCTTTTCTTGGTCATGTCATCTCTAGTGATGGGATCATGGTAGATCCCCAAAAGGTTGTGATGGTTAATAAATCACCTAGACCTACGACTCCAATAAATATTCATAGTTTCTTGGGTCTAGACGGTTATAATACATTGTTTGTGGAGAGGTTCTCCACTATAGCTTCCTCGTTGACCAAGTAGACCCAAATGAAGGTCAAGTTCTTATTTTTCGATGCGTGTGAGGGTAGTTTTAAGAAGTTGAAAGATAAATCAAATTTGGCTCTGATTTTGACTTTGCCCAAAGGTAGTGATGGTTTTATGGTTTATTGTGACGCGTCTCTTGTCGGTATTGATTTTATACTGATGAAACATGGTAGGATTGTAGCCTTTGCTTCTAGGCAATTGAAAGCTCATAGAAAGAACTACCCCAACCATGATCTAGAATTGCTAGTCGTGGTTTTTGCTTTGAAAAATTGGCGACATTATCTCTATGGTGTTCATGATGATTTCAGTTTTGATCATAAGAGCATTCAATATGTGTTTACCCAAAAAGAGTTCAATATCGAGCCGTTGTTTATGAGGATAAGCAGGAATTGGTGAGAGATATTTATTATTTGGTGAATCTTTGAGTTTGACTTGCGGAGTTCAAGGATGGTGGTATGTTTATTCATCTTGTATCTCAGTAGTCTCTTGTTATTGATGTAAAGGAGAAGCAAGTCGTGGACCCTAACTTGTTGAAGAATAAGAGTAATGTTGTTCAACACAAGGTTGCATACTTTATGATTAGTGATGATGGTATCCTGAGGTACCAAGATAGGCTTTGTGTTCCAGACGTTGATGGATTGAGGGAAAGGGTCATGGCCGAAGCTCATGAAGCAAATTATGCTATTCATCCTGGTTTTACACTACAAGAGAAACATGTAAGGAAAGGAAAATTTGTCCCAAAAAGTCCAAATCATGTCCCAATCGGTCTTTTAGGATGGGAAAAAGCAAGACGTATCCCATTCTAATAGGCTCCAAAGCAAAAGGTCAATAGCGACAACTCTTATAAGATTATGCTTAAAAGCTTTTTGCGATGGAATAAATCTCGTCGTAATTATTGTTTTGTGATGATATATCTTGTCCTAATCGACTAAATACCTGGATATAATTCTCTTTTAGAAATTGGAAAGTGGTTCGCCACCCAACGCTTTAGCCTCCTTCACTAATGGTCTTTTACGACGAGTTAAACTAGCTGGTCCTAAAATGTTTTTTCCGACCAACATAAAACTAGTCTATAAAATGATTTTTTAGACCATGTTTCTGGTCCTCGATTAAAGAGATTTTTTGACCAACAAAAATCTGGTCCTGAAAGTACATTTGGTGCTACGATTTCCAATCACCACTTTACTGGTCCTAAAAAGCCTATTTGGACAAAGTTTTGTTCTTATATATATAATTAAACAATTTCTAATGGCATTAATCAAATATTTATATATCAATTCATATCAAATTACCATAATCTACTTTCAACTATACATAAAAACACCATATATATATCATTCAGTTTATTGTTTACACAAATACTTCAATGAAAAAAGAAACCCAACATCATCTATTGATTAATACTATCAATATAGATGTCTTATTGGCTTTATCTAGCTATCTAGGCTCTTTGAGTTAAACACCAACAATTTCCTAGTCTACAAAGTTCCAAGTCCAACATCTATTTTGAGCTACCCACAGTTATGTTTGTCTGAAGTCAATGAAGTCAATAGAGGAGAACTGATCTTCAAGGTGAGTCAGAAGCCATTATACATGCTACTACACTGAACATGATTGCAAGGCTAGCGGTCAATTGATGAAGCCCACTCATTCAACAAACACCTTTAAAGGTTAAGGACATAAGAAATTTTGCAATATGGGATAAATTTAATTTTAAAAATATAGAGCTAATTTGTTGACAACCATGACTATATAATCACAATACGAGAGCAAGCCTTAATATTTACGAATACATATTTTGTATTATGATTGACTATTGGTTGCAAATTTGGTTGTAGTAATAGATTTGATTGTTGTCAATTTTCAATTAATGAACTAACACTTGAAGTGTTGTTAGACATTATAAAAGAACTTTGAGACGAATATTCCATACTGCTTTACTTTTACACATAAATTATAGCTGATGGTCCAAATATAATGCATATTAAAGCAGTTATAATAACATTGAGATTAAATTAATTTGAGAGAGCTGTAACAGTACCTGTGGTTGATATAATCGGAAATGTTTCCATAGTTAGAAACATCAATTAAATATGGAGTTTTCTCTTCAATTAGTCCAATAATATCATTCATTTGAGCACCTATCTCCAAAAATTACCTGTAATCTTATGCGCCATACTTACTCAATATGTAGGATCCAGATATAAATAAGGTGCATTGACATAAAACAAAGCAACTTCAGCTACCTAGTAGAATGTGTTATAACCTATTGAATCTTTTATTTTCTCTCTGCTCAACAAGTACCTCTCTAAAAGATTCACACACAAATGTACCACAAAGGATTGCTTATCTTTCCGTGACTGCCTGATATAAGTGAAAGGGTCTCCATAGCTTTTGATGACTTGTTTGGAGGCCAACACCTAAATGCTCAAAAGTTGGTCACTCTGAGGGAACAAGAATATACAAGAAAGGCACGTTTTGATCAAAACATAAAGCAATCCCGTGAGTGGAAGGTTGCTTGGATGCTTGCCTTGATTCTAACCTGAGGACCATAAACCTTGAAAAATGAACCATCCTCAATTTTGAGATCATGAAAGAGGCGTCATTCATCAAGTACAAGCACATAAGAATCTATTTATGAAGATAGTGGTATTCATCCAAGGGAGTGTACTAGTTAATATGTGAAGAGGGACCTTGAATATAATTCAAATCATCCTTGGATACACTCCAAAGACACCTCAACTTAGGGGTATTATGGTCTTTTGAGACTCCTTTTTACACTCCAAAGGAGCATCCTTCATTAAGGGTACTTTAGTCTTTGTTTGTAATAAGTATAAATAGACAAGTAGCCTTCTATTTTCATAAGTTTTTGATCAATTAATTGAGTGAAACTCAAATTGTATTTTTTCCTTAGTGTAGGGCTTGGTAAAGCCATCATAGTGTAGGTTTTAGAAAAGACATTAAAACTAGGGTCATCATTTAGTGTGGAATAACTCTTGTTGACATTTTGGCGTGAAAGGTTGGGTGCTTGAGGAGTTGATCCATTTGTGTCCACCTAAGAATGAAGTGTTATCCATCAATGGTGAGGTGTGTTTAAGTGATTAATGTACACTTAGGTGCTAATCAATATAGTTGGTGTCTGTTTCATTACTATTTTTCATTTAATGAAATTTTTCTTATTTCTACTTCATCTCCTCATTCTTTAGTTGCTGATTTTTGCTTCTTTAGTCTTGAATTTCGGTTATAGCTTTTTATTAGTTATCATTTAGTGCCATGTATTAGAGTTGTTCTCATAACTATAAGCATTGGATCTTAGAAAATCTCCACAAAAAAAGAGTCCAGAGTCAAGAAAAAATATATAGGTATTTCACGTTTTTGTACTTGGACAGCATTTTCAATCTTAGATCTGCATGTTTTTGTGTTGTTTTGTTGGTTTCATGTGTTACATTCTTGTTCCCTAGCACCTAGGGACTCTAGATCTACGTTTGGAACAAGATTTAGTTGTTTTTGAGATAGATCCACCATTGTTGTGGCTTGTTTGAAGCTTTTTGGAGGTGGAGACATTTTGGGTTTGTGTTGGTGACATAATTTGTGGCTTGCTTTTTGTTTATTAATCTTGACTTGGCCGAAGGAACCTAGATCCAAAAGAAAATCTGAAATCAGGGTTCATTTGCTTGTTGGTCAAACTTGGTCAACTCTTGAATATTTATCTTGTTCTTCCATCATCTTCATATCTTAGGGAAGAAGAATATTCAAAGAGCTTGTTTGATCCAAAAAGAGGGAAGGAAGATATTGTACTTGTTTCTTGTGAAAGAATATTCCTTGGCATATTCATTGTCATCCAAAAGAAATAAGAGATAAAGGGAATAATCAAGTACAATTGAAAGTACAAGGGGGGACCAACTCATTTTGAATTAATTTAAAACTCCAAAAAGGCTTCAAAACCTTCATTTTTCCCTCTAAAACCGAAATCCTTCTTCCCTAAATGAGTGTTTGGCTGAAACAAGAGATTTTGAAGTTGAGAAAAAAATTGAAAAATTGATGCCCAATCACAAGCTGCCATGTCATAACTTTTGTGAACAACCAAATTGAGTTCTAAATTAGATTTCTAAGATTCTATTTGTTTTTTCTCGTTGCTTTTGTGTTGATTCTACCACTAATTACCAAAGAAGTAATTACCTACTAGGTCGATAATTAGTCTAGAGTTCTTTGTTTCGTGTCTATGTTTATTTGTTCTTTTATCGTTTGTAATTCATTGTAACTTGTTATGTCAAGTCCATAAGCAATTTTACTTGAGTCATATAAAAAAAATCCATTTTGGGCCAAAGTGGAATCATCCCTCACTTACTTTCCATGTACATGCCAAAGTTTAAACACTTGTGAGACCAAGTGTGAGGTAAGAATCCAAGAGTCAGAGAGTTGGAGAGGATATTTTAACTAACATGTTTGTTCCTTTTGTAGGTTTGTTTCCTTCCTTTAGGTAACATGGCTGCCAATAATTTTAATGCCACATGTGATCACATCAATGACCATCTTAAAGATATGAAATGTCATATTAAAGTTATACGCCAATTATTATCGAAACTCTTCTCTCAAAATCTAAATGTCCAAACAACTTGTGAGAGAGGTTCCCAAGCTTGTAACAAACTTTCACACTGAGGTAAAGACAAACATAATCATGAACGTCAAGGTAAAATAGCTAACTCTTACACTTTTACGCATACGAATGATGATTGTATGGCTAGTAGCCCATTGAGTGTGAGTGGTAGCTTATCTATTTGTGAGTCCATTGTTTCTTTGCCCATTAATGATGATGTACATGTTATGAGTGTTGATATACTAGTTGATCCTATTGATGACCGAATTGAATCTTCTTGTAAGATTAATTTAAGTCCATATAGTGTTGAAGCCTATATGTTGAACGGAAGTACATCATCTTTTGTAATTGATGTTGATCAACTTATTTGTAAGAATTTCCCACTACTTGATTATGTATGTGATATGCTTAATAGAACTCAAGTGAGTGAAATGCTCAAAGATATTAGTCAACAAAATCGGAGTGAACCCAAGAGCTATTCTTGGGATAATTCAATACTTGAAATATCTTTGAAACTTGGTATTATTATTGTAGAGGGTGATGAATGTATTTGTAAGGAATCTACCTGGGAAATAGATCCTACTCTCTTTAGGCATAATATCCTGTTTGAAGATGATATAGTCACTCCTAATAAACCTAGTGGTGAGAATGAAGTTGAAGGTGTAGCTTGTATTCAAAGCTATAACCTACATGCACCAACATTTCTCCTAAAGATGGATATCTCTTATTGGAAGATGAGAGTACTCTTAAGGGAAAGAATGTGTGGTCTTGGAAAGGAATGATCAATTAGGTGATGATAATTTTAACTTGCTTGAATTCATAAGAAACCTAGTAAGTGATTGTTCCTTGAAAATGGGTTATGGTTGTGATTCTTTGTATGATACCCCAACAATGTTTGATAACTATGAGGATGAATTTCTTTCTTATTATAAAGACTTAAGCAATAATCCCTTTGATTTTTGTAGTGGTGTGTGTCTACTTGAGGGATCTTCCGTAAAAGGAGAAAGTGTCCATTGCTTAGAAATTACTTCTTCTACTATGTGTGACCTTATTGTTAAGAGTACTTATGGTGTTGAAGTTGAAATTAGACGTGAGTACTTACATGAAGACACCTTAGTAGAAGTTGACTTGAGTGATACCTTTCTTTGCTCACTATTTGCTTTTGATGACAGATATGATATTGTAGAGAGTATGTGGTTTAGTTTGGGTGAAGCCTATGGAAAATGGGAGTGTTGTCTAGACCTGTGTCTATGTCCTCTTCCCGTTTGACCCCGATGTCAAATATAGAATTGATGATGTTTATGCACCCAACTTGTTGCTTGGTCTACATGACAATCAAGTATCACTTTTGTTGAATCCCATAACCAAATCCTTTGTGCATATTTCACAAAACTTTTAACATTTAATTTAAAAGATTCTTGGTTATATTGTAAATATGTGCAACTTTCGCATGTCGATATGATTTGTTGTGCTAACCCTAACCCTCAAGCCATGAGGAGTTCGTATTTGTTTATCCTGTGTTTGATTTTTCAAGGTTTGGATTCGAGGTCGGATCCTTTTCAAGAAGGGGATGATGATACAAGTCAAATGGCCGCCTTATATTTTGATGACTTCTTTGGAGGCCAACACCTAAACGCTCAAGACTTGGTCACTCAGAGGGGACAAGAATATGCTAAGAAGGCCCATTTTGAGAAAGACATACAACAATCCTGTGTGTGGAAGGTTGTTTGAATATTTTCCTTGATTCAAACCCAAAGAATATAAGCCTTTAAAAATAAACCATCCTCGATTTTGAGAGCATGAAAGATCCACCATTCATCAAGTCCAAGCACACAAGGTGCAATTTATGAAGATGGTGGCATTCATCCAACGGAGTATACTTGCTAATATGTGATAAGGTACCTTGAATATAATTTAAGGAATACTTGCTTACACTCCAAATGCACCTTAACTTATGGGTATTATGGTGTTTTGACACTCCTCTTTTACACTCTAAAGGAGCACCCTTCATTAAGGGTATTTTAGTCTTTGTTTGTAATTAGTATAAATAGACAAATAGCCTTCTATTTTCATAAGTTTTTGATGAATTGATTGAGTAAAACTCAAATTGTATTTTCTTTCCTTAGTGTAGGGCTTGGAAAAGCTATCTTAGTCTTGGAAAAGACATTGAATCTAGGGTCATCATTGAGTGTGGAATCACTCTTGTTGACATTTTTGCAAGAAAGGTTAGGTACTTGAGAAGTTGATCCCTTTGTGTCCATCTAAGAATGAAGTGTTATCCATAAATGGTGAGGTGTGTTTAAGTGTTTAATATACACTTAGGTGCTAATCACTAGAGTTGGTGTATGTTTCATTACTATCTTTTATTTAATTCAATTTTCTTCTTGTTTCTACTGCATCTCCTCTTTCTTTAGTTGCTGATTTTTGCTTCTTTAGTCTTGAATTTCTGTTATAGCTTTGTATTAGTTATCACTGCCCATCCCTGTAAGACAAAATAGTAAATACCATATTTGATATTTTGGGAACACATACCTGCATGTAGATGGAAATTTTTCTGGACTTCCAAGATCAAGAGATATTAAATAGAAAAATGTTCTCTATAATTTGTAGCTGGAATAGAAGGGTTGAAGAAATAAAAATTGCTACAATGAATCACCCTTTTTTTCGTATCTCCAGTATAATACTATTTCTTAACCTCGATAGCTTGCTAAAAAAACTCTCGTGTTCCTCCTAACATTTCTTTAAGGACAGATGTCAAAAATCAATGATTAACTACTTGGAAGAAATCTCATGTCTCTGATGTATCTCGAACTTTGTCCACAATCTCTTAACATTTGATTGGGTCCTCATCCATGCCTTCAAGGTCTATAACTGGATCAATGAACTGTGATCCATACTTATCCGAAGATTCTAGCTTTTTTTTTGGTTGAATAATAAATATTTGAGGTACTTTAGTGATTCCAGCATAAACAAGCACTTTAACGCCAGCCTTGGTATCATCAAAGACTTTTAACTCCCTCATTTTGTCGTAACGTTTCTCATTTGTGGCTTAATAATGCTTAGTGCTAGAGACTATCATCTTCTTTGCTAGAATGTTATAAGCAAGTAGAGTAGTCCTTAGGACCAAACATGTAGCACCAAATATTAATAACAATACTTACTATTTATGCAGAACACTATCATTCAAATCCGCAAAAATAAGAGGTTATAAACAAGGGGAACTAGATGATAATCTTTAGTTGTTTTAATTCCATTTCACTAGTCACTGTCTGAACCAACTGCCATTCCTATTTCACTTTCACTTATCATTGTCTGGACCCATAAATATTCCCTTTCACTTGTCATTGTCTTAACCCACTTCCATTCCTCACCCCTCAAGTACCCAAAAAATAATATCCCGTAGACAAGAAGGAAAAACAAAAAAATCACCACGCTTAACTAATGTATTGAAAATATTAAGTCAATTTTCCCAGATAAACGTATGACCATTAGAAACCACTATATTATAAAAATGAGCTAATAATTCTGAAATTTTTATTGAAAAAAACATAAAAAACAACGAGGATTCAAAAAGGCATCGGGCGATGCTCGGGGGTGGCAATGCCGTTTTAAGAATTTTAAAGCTTCTCTCTCTTTCTTGTGACATAAAACTCGTATCAAGGTGTGTGCATCTCGCAGATGTCTATCTCCATATTTATGTGCTTCAAGACCTATTGAACTGTTTTCACTTGAAGTCATCAATAATTGGATCACAAATTCAGCCTAATATGAAGACCAAAGAATCAAATAGGACCCACATTGAACATAAACAAGCCAAAAGCTTTAAATAGTTCGTAACAAACCCGGAGGGAAATAAACTTAGGATTTGATGAGAGAATCTTGCTTTTTCCGAAACTAGCTATCGGGTAAGCCCTTTTAATCAGCAATAAACAAGTCCTACAAAGTGAAAGAAACATAATTTTTTCTTCTCATATAGTTACTGAGCATATATCTTTAACTAAAAAAGATGGCTAAAAACTGAAACATAATGAAAGAAAAACATCCAGATAGGGCAATATCAACTAGCTAAGTAGAAGTACATCGCTTAAAGAACTAGTTATAAATTAGTACAGTTTTGAGGAAGTGTGAAATGCAGAAAACTTCTATTTTGACAAGCCTTAACTTACATGATAAATTTTTGGTGTCGGAAGCCACAAAATTAAATTAATTAGGAGAAGAAAGTAAAAGGCCAACAAAAATTAAGTCAGCTTACACGAAAGAAATTTTCTAGAATAGTAAGTTTCAGTGATCAGACTAATTCAATAACAACAACAACATACCCAGTGTAGTATTCCCACAAGGGTGGGGGTTAAATTATAGACAATCCATACTACTAGCCCATATAAAGTAGAGAGGTTGTCTTTAATAGAACCCTAGCTAAGGATACATAACGGTATAGCAAAACAAATAACGAACAGAAAACTCAAATAGATAATGAAATTAAAACCAAAAAGAGAAGTTTCACGTAGGTGCATAACACACTATTGTATTTTTTGTTTAAAACAAACAAGGAAATACAGGTTATTGCATCTTTTGTGAAAATCAATAAAGGAAATGTACTTCAAGAAGATGCAACATGCTAAAATTGTTCGGGTTCTATATTTTCTAGGGGGTGCTAAATATTTAAATGATGAACATGGAAAATACAAGGTCAACTTCTAATCTTTAGAAGATTACACACCTTAAATTATCTTTAATTTGAAAGAAGACACAACCTAGAAATATAAAAAATTTCTAATAGTTTAAGATCTAATCTTTGCTGGCAATATTCAAAGACCAAAGATGCCATCAATTCTAGGTATTCCTCAATATGCAGTGCACTTTTAATGTACAAAAATAGATATTATAGAATTTCTATTGTTCATACTAACAACTACTCTAGGTATCTCTGCGAAACTCCTTACCTTCAGAAGATTAAAGAACTTAAGAGTCTTCATTCTCTAAAGAAGGTATCTATAGGAAAAGGAAGTTATCAGCTTTAATTTCCTTCTTGTAACTTCAATTTTAATACCTAGCACCATTTTTAATGGGAAAGAGATATAATTGGAAGACTACACCAAGGAAAGCGTTCTATACAGGTGAGGTTACTAGGACTTTGAGGGAAAATCGTGCTAGCTAGGTAGGGTTAAAATAACTTCTAGTTGAGATCAACAAATTCAACTATCTCTTTCATAAGCATAATGACCACAATTAATAAAAAATTAGGGGGATACTCGAGTAATAAAAAATTTAGAAGAGGACATACTTTTTATACATTGAGTTTATCTTCTATCATGACAACATCAATATTAGAAAATACGCCTGAAGGACCTCCATCTAGTAACACCCAAGCATAACCTTCATATCTAGTGAAATAAGAGAGTCAAAAATGGACTATTGGAATCGTAATAGAAAACTTTATGAGAATGAGATTGTGAGATTGTACAAGAGATGCCTTAAAAATACATTTCACTACAACGTCTCTGAGGATGTCATCAATTAGTGCACAAACATTATTAAGGACAAAGAAAACAAAAATGTACTCAATAAAGTAATCTTGAAAAGGTCCAGATTTTAGACTAGGCATTGAAATAGAAAATACAACCCCTTTATCATTTCCTTCCTATATTTAGGGATACAAATAAGGAGAAGGAACTAGGGAGTAGACTATGAAGTGAATGTCTTACCTTATCAAATTGTGGAAGTATAGTTTCCAGGCGTACACCTTCAATATCACTGTGATATAAATTGAATATGAATGGTTCTCTTATGTCCCAAAACATAACTCTAACTCCTAGAAATCATATAGGAATAGCTTAGTATAAAACTTTGTAAAAGATCTAAAGGAAGGATTCTTTTCCTTCAAAACTCAGTACACAAATTAGACACTATGATAAAATCTAACAATGAATAATTGGTAAAAAGTCACATGACACTTATTAATATGATAAAACAAAATTGGGAAAAGAAATTAAAGAGCTTTAGAGGATACCAAGAACATCTATCTAGCATGCTAGGAATTACATCTTCATATTTATCAAGAGATATAAATATATTGTTCCACACTATATACTGAGTGTAATTCAACTACCACTAAATCAGACCAAGGTAATTCCCTTACCCACTAACTCCCAAGTTCTCTTTATAGAATCAGCAATAATATCAAGGATGGAGTGAAATATGGCAACAAAAAGCACATTAACCAAACTCACTACACATTTCCAAAATTCTATTTGAAGTCAATTAAGTATCCTCATCAACTGTGAAGGTAACAAGAATGGACAGAAGTAAAATAACTATTTGAAGGTAGATAATCTTTAGATAATTTCTCACCCTACCCCATGTAGAGACTGCGTTGCTCTACCCTATATAGCAGTAAACCTGCCCAACTCCATACCCACCCAAGCCCATTATTCTTTCTAATAGTACGCACACAGCTTATGACCTTACCCCTACTTTGCAAAGGTAGATAGATGACAATCGACCATCCATAAATTGATATATTTCATTATAAATTACCTATTTGTCAAAATTTAAAAAAAGAATAGATTTTGAATAAAAAATATAAAGAATAAGAGTAGATCAAACCATCAAGCAATAAAATTAATATTTGAAAAAAATATAACTACATGGAATAGAAAGCATACCTAAAATTCGCATTGTGGAGAGATGAACAGAGATTTGGGTAAATCGATATGCATAGCCCAGGAAGAAGACACAATAGTGAAAACTAAAACATTTCTACAATTGGCATAGTTGCCTATAATTGACAAAGCTGGGCATTCGATCCCTCACAAGCTTATTGTGCATCTACAAATTGTGTATAATTATATGTCGTAGTGATGTTATAGTGTTAAAATTAGCGACCAATACTATTTAAGGAAAACAGAAAGTTGTGTTAAGAAAATTAACATAAAAAAGGCTTAATTAGGCCCCTATTTATATTTTTGGTGAAATAAAAAATATATATTAGATTTATGCGGTATGTTTTCCCACTCAAAGCTCTGATTACTATTTGAGACCAGTTATAAATTTTTTACGGAACAAATTTTATGCCTTCACGATAAAATACACTATTATGGGCCAACATATAGCCTCGTCCTAATACATATACTTTTATAGATAAAATTATTAAATAATCCCTAAATGTTGGTCATAAATAAAGCTTTTTCTTATAGTGCTACCAAGATGTACCATGACCTTAAAGAGTTATAGTAGTGGAGTAATATGAAGCATGATATTGCTAGTTATTTTGCTATTTGTATAGTGTGACAACTAACAAAGGTTGAGAAATTAAGGCCGGATGGCCTATACCAAGAAATTAAGTTCCTCGAGTAGAAGTGGGAGGCAATTAATTTGGATTTTGTTATCAGTGTTCCTAGATCTCTTCCTCAATGTGATTCAATTTGGGTCATTATTGATAGAATGACAAAGTTTGCCCATTTCTTTCCCTTAAGGTCTAATTACTCGGTAGAAGATTATGCTAAGTTGTATCTTGTGGAGATCGTGAAGTTGCACGGTGATCCAGTGTCTATTATCTCAGGTCATGGTTATTTATTTTCACCACATACTTAGATGTTGTTTAACATAAGGGTCTTGAGGAACCCTAGTATATGCGATTTCTACCATGAAAATGGACCTGTTGAAGGTATGCACCTATGGTATTTGTTAAAATTTCTAAGTGAGTTGTCTAGTCATATGTGTTTGATGTATTAAACTAGGGTAATGGACCAATGGATATGAATTAGTGATAAAAGGTTTTTTGAAGGAATTATTAACCATGTGTGATAAAAGTGATGACAATGGTTGTTGGCTAATGAAAGGGTAAAGTTCCTAGGTCTAAAGATGAACTCAAATTGTCGGTTGAATTAGAGTATGGTGAGAATGTAGCATAAAATTGTTGTAAGGGTCTTGATTACCATATATTGTTTTGTATGATAAATTATTGAAGGTATTGGATGATTTAAATTCTTGAGCAATGAAGGCTCCCGGAAAGACCAACTGGTTATGTATGGTGTTCATTTGGCTAAATGGTTAAAGTCCTTAAGTGTTGTATTGAATGTATGATTGACCAAAGAGTAATGGGGGATAAAGATCCATTGTAAACTAAAGATAGTGTGATGGCTTGAGCTTTAAGTCACTCGACCTATGAAATAGATTGAGGTTAAAGTCCCTTGCCTAATGAAATTGCTTGTGGTTAAAGTCCCTTGCTCAAAAAGATTTCTTGAGGTAATAGTACCTCTCCCAATGTACGAGCATGTTGTTATAGTCCCTTGCTAAATGAATTCGAGTATGGATAGAGTCCATTGTGGAATGAATGTGAATATGATTGAAGTACTTGGTTAATGAATGGATGAACATGTTTAAAGTCCTTTTTCTAACTGTATGTGATTGTGGATAGAGATCTATGCATAGTGTAAAATTTTGAACCTATAAGTGTGGAGGGTCGGAGTTCCTTATTTCATGCTTAAAGAATGAATGTCTGAGAATATTGATGAGCCTTGATATCTTGATTGGTATGTAATATATCAATATGTATGATTAAGTCTATGAATGTGATATAATGTGATATATATTGATTTGTTGTTGTTTGATGATGTACTTTATCACTTATCCTTGAGTTACATCATAGAATTCCAACCGTTAACCATCTATGGATGCTAATTCCCTACGAGACGCAGGGGATGAAGCATCTTATTCTTCTTCTACGCAGTGATTAGACGATTAGGCAGTTCGTGCATTGACTTGAAGGGGTGATCTTTCTTACATCGAGAAGACATTCATCTCTTAGTCCTTATATTTAGACACAGTCTCTTTAAGAATTTGTTTAACTATTGTTGGGTGCTTATCACGACATATATAATTATTGACTTCGGTTTGTATAGAGATATTGTGAACAACTGGGAACTTATGCATAGTTATTTTAATGAATCTGGTGTTGACTTATGATATTATTCCCGCGATATTAATTTTTAAATTGGACTTCCTTTAACTCCTATGAAATGATGAAGGTTTAGGTTGTCTTACGGGGTGAGCTCCGGTACATTTCTTCTTGAGGTGCCCATACAACATGGCTCAAAGTTCGGGGAGTGTCACAAACCTCTCAACATATAAAAAGGTGACTTAAGCACACGATTATGTAATGATTTAATGAGGATTCGAACCTCCCTAATCATGAAATAGTAATGAAAGGTACTCAAACCTCCCTAGTCGCATTGTCCCCTGCATCGTCAAATACAGTTTCTCATATTGGTCACTCAAATCTCTACTTTCATGACTCAGCTAGACTACACTTATTAGAGCCCAATGAAGACAAGTATCATAGATTCCTATTCATTTAACCACATTCCACCTTATGGAATACATTGTTAGTATAGTCATACCAATTACACAAGCAATCTAACAACAACATGCCAAAACAATTCCTATTAATTTTGAGAAAAAACTCTCTTTGTTCATTAATACATGGTGGGGGACACCGACCCTCCTTTTTTAATTAAATCATACCATGGTATTTCCAATACCCCTTTATATCATACAATAGTTCAATTTCGTAAATTCCCACAATTCTCATAATTGGAACCAATTTCACATTATGAGGTTGGGGTCATAACCATTTCGAATGTCATAAGTTTAGGAAAATCACATTTCCCGAGTTCATTCACCATATCCATGCACCTACAGGTTCAAAGCATAATTAAAGCATGAAAATCATATATAAACTAAAAGAATCATTGTTCAATTCATAAAAATTCAAAACCCCAACTTTCTTTCAAAACACAAGTAAACATCTCATGAACAATATATTGAAACTCTTGCCTTTTCAAAATTAAAAATAAGGGAAGAGTAACATGCTTGAAAGAGTAAGATGTATGGAGAGAAATCACCCTTGAAAGCCCTAATTGATCAACCTCATGAAAACTGTAAGTATTGTTGACCTTGTTGAATTTGAGTGTTTAGAAGTTACTTTTATGTGTTTAGGAGGGCTAATAATACCCAAAAGGGGTTATAATACATGGGATTCAAGTTGTGCAAGAGGGTAAATGTCAAGAATTCCCTTAAAATAAAAGATGAATAAAGGTAGTCTTAGACTATGAGTGAACCATCGACTCTTAACCACTCCATACGACTCGTCACCACAAGTTGTAACAAAAGTAGTGCAACAAAAGCACCCAACACTACTGACCTTATGACTCAGCCAGTGGACTTATAATGGGACTCTACGACTCTTAGGTCGCAGTCGTAATCAAAACAAAACCCATTTGGGGAACATACTATACACCCTACAATTTTTATCCCATGACTCATAACATATATTTACGGCTTTTAGTTAGCCGGTTATACTTGGAGAAAAATCAATCAATAAACTTACTGGTTTTGGTAGGAATTATACCAACAACTTGTAAGGATGCCTTACGACTCATAAGGTCCAGTAGTAACTAGGGAAGTGAGATCAAATCTCAAGGAATTTTCAAGGGCCAAAAATCCGGGGTGTTTCAGTTCTCCCCCACATGGATCATTTATCCTTGAATGATGGGAAAATGCATTTATTAGCAGGTATTTACTCCATATACCTCTACACTTACCTTTAATAATAATAGTAAACAAAGATGTTAAGCAATCACTCTTTTCTTTAAGAAATCAAAAAAACAACAGTGTTAAGGAATACGCAAACCTTATCCACGATTATCCTGAGCAGAAAACAATAATGGATATTTGGACTTCATGTCCTCTTCGGCTTCACAAGTAGTATCTTAAACCTTTTGGTTACTCCATAGAACCATTACCAAAGCTATTTCCTTCGTTCACCACCGATGAACTTGTCAATAAAAAATTTCAACCTAGACTTCTCCATAAGATACAGAATCCAAAAAGCCTACCTCCTCTAAAGGAAAAACTGATGAAGTATCACCAATGCACTTTCTCAACATCGGAACATGAAATACTGAATGAATGGGGCTCAAACTAGGAGGCAAGTCCAACTCATATGCCAAACTACAAAACCATTTAAAGACCAAGTATGGGGTGACATACCGGGACTAATATTTCTTTTCTTCCTAAACAACACAACTACCTTCATGGGAGACACCTTCTAGAACACGCAATCATAAACCTCAAACTCGAACTCCCTACGCCTTACATCTGGAAAGGAATTTTTGCAACTCAAGGCATCTTTAAATGCATCCCAAATTACCTTTACCTTCCCCATCACATGGTGAACCAAATTCGGGCCGAATATCTCAACCTCACCAACTTTGAACAACCAAATTGGAGACCTACTCCACCTATAAAACTTTGACTCAAAAGAGACATCCCAATACTTGAGTGGTAGCTATTACTATACACAAACTCTAGATAAGGAAAATAATCATCCCAACTGCCACCATAGTCAATCACAAAAGATCGAAGCATATCTTCTAATGTCTAAATAGTTGTTTATGAAGGCCCATCCAACTATGGGTGGAAAGTAGTACTAAGGCTCACCTTAGTTCCCCATAATCTCTAAAACAAACCCCAAAAAGTTGATGAGAATAGAGTTCCACGATCTTATATGATAGAAATGGGCGTCCCATAAAACTTCACGATTTCATAAAGAATAACTTCACATAATCCTCTGCCAAAAAGTTAGTCCTCTATGCGAATAAGTGAGCAGACTTAGTCATCATATCCATGATTAACCAAATAAAATCAAACTAATTTAGAGACCGAGCAAGACAGGTAATGAAATCCATATCAATTATTTCCTATTCCCACATGGGCAGTTTAATCTCTTAAGTTAACCCACCGGGCCTCAAATGCTAAACCATCACTGGTTGACCAACTAAGAATTTTTCCATAAAACTTGGTACATCCCGCTTCATATTGTTCCACCAATAAATCTACTTATGGTCATGATACTTTTTCATTGAACTGGGATGAATGACATAATGTAACTTGTAAGCCTCAGCCAAGATCCTCTATCATAACCCATCTACATCAAGAACACTTATTGTGCCTTGGTACCTCAAGCTACCATCGCCAAAAATTACAAAAGATACCACACTTTGTTTTCCCATATCTCCCTTAATCTTAATTAAGACAAGATAGAATACCTTCTTCTCATTTAATTCAGCAACAAAGAATGACTTTTCCACTTCTTGCACAAAGCACCACCATTCTCAGTGTCCAAGAAAAGAACTCCAAGGTTATCTAAATGTTGAATATCTTGCACCAGTTCCTATTTATCCTAATCAACATGAGATAGACTCCCCATGGATAACCTGATAAGACCATCGACAACCATATTAGCTTTACCTGGGTTGTAATGGAGATTCTTGTAGAAATCTTTCAGCAGCTCAAGCTATCTCTTTTCTCAGCTTCTTCTAGGTGAAAACATATTGCAGGATCTTATAATCAAAATAGATAACTTTATGGACCCAAGATAAATAGTGATACCAAATATTCAATGCGATTACCACATCTAAAAACTCTAAGTCAGGACTTGGATAATACCTCTCATGAACTTTCAGTTACCTAGAAGCATATGCCACCACCATACCTTAATGTATCAACATACAACTAAGTCTAACACGAGATGCATCACAACAAACCATAAATCAAACATTACACTTGAGAAGGCTGAAAAAATAAGCTGAAGTCAGCTTATCTATCAGCCATTCAAAACTACCCTCAAAAGTATCAGACAATAAGAACTTCACATTCTTCTAGGTCAACTTAGTTAATGGGGTTGCTGTTGTTAAGAAACTCTCCATAAATATTCTATAGTGACTGGCTAAAACTAAGAATCTTCAAATACCGGTTGGAGTCGTAGGCAACATTCAGCATATACACCATGATCTATTGACAAAAAATGACATTACCCCAAAAAAAGAAAAAATTTTAACCTAAATGTGCACTTCGAAAATATAGAATACAAGTGATGATCATTCAAGGTATGAAGCATGATATGAAGATGGTTTGCATCATCCACCTCACTCTTAAGGTACACCAAAATATCATCAATAAACTAAATGATGAAAAAATCCACAAACTGATGGAAAAACGTATTCATTATGTCCATGAATGCCATTGGGGCATTAGTAAAACCAAAGGGCATGACTAAAAACTCATAATGACCATATCGTGTTCAGAAGGCAGTCTTAGGGATATCTACCACCATAATCATTAGATAATGGTAATCTAATCGAATATCAATCTTAATAAAACAGCTAGCACCTTGAAGCTAGTCAAACAAATTAGCAATTCGAGGAAGAAGATACTTATACATTACCATAACCTTTTTAGCTGGTGGTAATCAATGCACATCTTAAGGGAACCATCTTTCATATGCACGAACAAAATAAGAGTACCCCACGGAGACACACTTAGATTTAAAAACCCTTGTCATGAATGTCTTTCAACTTTTTCTTAAACTCCTTCAACTCAACTTGAGCCATTCTATATGGAGGGATAGAAATATGAAGAGTTTCAAGAATATCATAAATCCTAAAATCAATCTCCCAAACATAAAGGATACTAGGAAGATCATCAGGAAAAACCCTAGGGAATTTATTAACGATGAGAACGAATTGTAAGAAAGAAACATCCGAGTTAGAATCTTCAAACCATACCAAATGATAAGGAAATCCCTTGGAAATTAACTTTCAGGCTTTAAGATATGATTTGAGCCTTCCCTTAGGCACTAGATAACACCCTATCCACTTAATGTCTGGATAATTAGGGAATTTGAACATAACCTTATGAGTTTGACAATCTACAAAGGCATAACATGAGTGCAACTAGCCCATCCCCAATATGACATAAGAATCAACAATGTCAAACTCTATCAGATCAACCATAATTTACTTGCCACCAACATATACCACACATCCCTTATACAATTTTCTAGAAACTATAGAGTCACCTAACAGAGTGTAAATAGAATAGAGATTAGGGATACACTCGAGATCGAATCAAAATGCAAACCCACAAATGGGGTCACATAAGAGAAAGTAGACCCTAGATCAAGCAAAAAACACACGTCATGAGAGAAAAGTTATAGAAAAATAGTAAAGACATTGGGAAATTACTTGGAGTCCTGTCGGGCAACAAGAACATACAAGTGATTTCGGCCAGCACCAGTACCAAAAGTAAAAGAAACATACTTTAGAAAAGTAGCTGATAAAGTGGAAACAGGAATTTTATTGGACCCTAAAGCGACCTTAGAAGGATAATCCTTCTACAAGTGACAACTCTGACCACACTTAAAATAATTGTTCCTTCCCTTTTCACAAAACACATAGTGTGCCTGCCCGCAGAATCTACAAGAAGGATATGATAGAGAAGATTTAGCCCCATAATCTTGAGATTTGGCACCTCATGCCCTAAATCGACTATTAAGTTAAGAACAATGATCACACATCAACTTTGAATATGTAGCACTAGTTGTATAGTAGGAACCATAACTTTTTAAAAAATCTAAGATTCTTATTTTGTCATTCCCAAATATCTACCTGATTCTTTTTCTCCGCCTAAACAAGTTGCATATACAAAACTAATCTAGAGATATCTATATCTCTGTTCAACAAGGCAACCTTACTCTCTAGAATTAAATCATAGGATAACCCAAAAGCAAATTTCCTCATTCTATCCCTCTTGCAAGACACTAACTCGAGATCATATCGAGATCATAACGGAACAACCCTTGACCATCATACTTCCTTGATTTGGATTAGTAAAATTTTCTTCTTTATCCTCCCTCAAATCCTACAAAAAGAAGCAACATAGAAAATCACTAGAGAATTCATCCTATAGTGTAGATTCAACATCATCTCCCTTAGATAGTTCCTATTTCTCATACTATTTGTATACTAAATCCTTTAGCTAATTGGTTGTAAATTCTACATCTCTATATTAGTAGCATGCATAACTAAGAAGATCTTATCCATCTCATCTCATTAACACCAATGAACACAAGAGGACAGATCCTTATAAACTATGTAACTCTTGTGGCCTCAGAAGATTTAGTAACAGAAGCCACACATTCAATTTGAGAAGATACCAAGTGAGCCAATATTTGAATACACTACCAAAATTCCATATTTGATATATCAACTTGTGGAGAACGAGAAGTTCTAGAGAGGACCAATGGAATTCCTATGCAACAATGAGGATTTCGACCCCTAAATCGAGTATGTACCCCATTATCCAGGTGTGTCCCATCACCATTGTCCTCTAATGGGGAAGAGGAATGTATGTGAGCTTCTAATTTTCTAGGAGACATAACTTGAAAAGACAAAAAACAAGAATTAAAGGAGATTTAGGATCGAACACTTTATAGCTTGAAACAGAACAACAAGAAAGGAAAACATACCTAAATGCCTCATAGCTTCTCCCTTATAAGTGTGTCATGCTTCATATTCTTAAAAGAGACTATACTTACTATGGCTTTTTTGGACACCAAATCAGATAAAACCTAGGATCTGATACCACCTATGTCCCGTACTGGACCAGGGCCTATCCATGATAAGAATCTGAATTTTCACGTTGACCGAAGGTCACCCCCCGTACCTTACTAATAAAAACACACCACACCCCAAGGCCAGATGAATTCCAATCATGTAAAAAGACAACGTAGGTTGCCTAGGATGGTTTTAAAATAATGTCCAAAAAAAACCACCAATGACCGACCAAATAATGGACCGAAACTGCCCAACAACTATAGCAATCCAAATAAAGGCTTTTAAATAAAGATCCCAAATGGAATATCAATAATGATTTGGGACATGCCCCTAACTATAACTAAAAATAGTATTCAATAGTTTACAACTTGAATGAAAAAAATAATCCTAAAATGAAGCTTTTGGAAACATGAAAGCTCAATACTTCAATTTAGCTCTCAATTAATCCATGATCACTGATAATGAGAAGTAAAAGTGCGACCAATTCCTGTATCACATAGTGTAAAGTTTCCAATGAATATTAGCAGGGTGAGCATGTAACTCAAGGATACATAAAAAGTAATGGTTTTAATTCAAACTAAGTCAACTAATGCACAATAACCATATATTATATATATATATATATACATATATATATATATATATATGCCAGGATAGGGAGAGGTGTTTATCATGCATTTTAAAACCTTATACTGGATTGTGTCGCTCAAATTTCATATAATAGTACCCATGGGATATATGGGCCCCACCTCTCACCCCATAGTCGGGCCCAATGTATGTATCCACATAAACCAAAGAATAATCTCATATATATGCACATGGGAGACTCAAACATCCCAACATAATTTAAGGTGACTTAAGCACTCGATCATGTAATAATTTAATGGGGACTCGAACCTCCCTAATTAATAAATAGTAACAAGGAAGACTCAAACCTACCTAGTCACCTTGACCCTTGCGTTGGCAAATATGATTTCCAGTATCAGTCACTCGGACCTCTACTTTCATGACTGATCTATACAACCCTTATTAGAGACCAATTAAAACTAGTATTATACATTACCATTCATTCAACTACATTCCATATTAAGTCATATTATATTCATATCTTCATACTAAATATACATGAAGGTAAAAACAATATACCAACATGATTCCCATTATCTTAGAGAACACAACACTCTTATTTAATTGTAATGCGTCAGAATTTTAACCCTTGAAAATTCTTATGCTTTG
The DNA here is from genome assembly GCA_030864225.1 of Capsicum baccatum var. pendulum. NCBI lineage: Eukaryota > Viridiplantae > Streptophyta > Magnoliopsida > Solanales > Solanaceae > Capsicum > Capsicum baccatum. The sequence continues at coordinate 144,528,832 of CM061553.1, read as the reverse complement.
GGTTCAATGCCTTTGTCACGACTCATGGTGATGAATCGTTTCGTGGTTATGGGTTATCAGACCCTAGTCGTAACGAAATCAAATACTTTATTTAAAAGTTTTGCTTTGAGTATGAGTGGCTTACTATGATCCGTGGGGATATATGACAAGTCATAGGTTCGAATCATAGGATATCCAATGTTCAATTCATATGGGTTATATTTTGCTTATGAGTCATAAGATTCCATTACGGATAGGATGGTGGAGTCGTAAGGTGGGTAGTGTATGGGGGTCCTAGTAACTTTCTTGCTTATAAATCATGGTCATGTGTCATAATTTATGGGTACTAGTCAGCGTGTTGACTCATAACCATAGGCGGATTTTTCTAGCTTGTAAATTGAGGGCATTTTGGATATTTCCACTCTTTCCAAACTTAAAACCCACATCTTATAACTTCTTAAGGGCATCAATAACTATCATAAACACATAAAATAACCTCTCAAGACACTGGAAAATCCATAATGTCAAGAACACATAGGGTTTTAATCAAGCTAATCAATTGGAGCTTTCTAGGGCGATTTCTCTGCATACTTCTATGTAATTAAGGAATGTTACTTGAGAAAGCTTACCTATACCATCAAATGTGGTAGAGGATGGTCGTTGGCAATAGCTCCACTTTTATTAAGGTTGAATCGATGTGGAGCTAAATTAGAATTCTAGTTCTATGGCTGTGAAATCCTACTAATAAGTTACCCATAATGTAAATAAAGGAAAATGCATAAATTAAAATTAGGTGTGAGGGGTTGGTGGATTGGTGGGTTAGTTTGGCATGTGTTTTGTTAATGTCAAGTCGAGTTAACATCGTGGACAAAAATTGTGATTTAAATTTGGTATGAGAAGAATATTGGGATTTTGTATACCTAAGAGGAAGTTATGCATGGGTGAATGAAGATTTAGTGTACATGCTAGTAGACAATAATATGGTAGGCTAGGCATAGGATCCTTAAGGCTTGTCTATGCACAAAACCTCAAGAATTACACTCTTTGACCCTCTAGGGTAACTAACAAGTGTGTAGAACTTCAACCACCCATTAACTTAATTGGGCATCCCTATTTCTAAGAAGATGCAAAAATAAAGTAAACTTCTTAGTCACCCTTATTCTAAGATAGTGAAAATTAGTAAACTACATCCATTAATTGTCTACTATTTCTTTGTCACCCACATCCCTCTTTAAAGTATTATATAGGTTTGAAATGTTAATCTAAACCCCTCTTTGAAGGATTGTTTGATCTTTCAAGAGTTAGGAGTTTTCATCAACAAGCTCATTTTGAGTATTTAAGGTTTTCACGCACAAATCCTAACTAATTAAACAAAGCAATAGCAAAACCCATCATTAACAAATTAGAATATACACAACGAGATCAAAACCTGCATATAATTACACTTTAGTACAACATAATCCCAAGGAAATGATAGTTTAGCTACTCATAAAGAAAAGAAAAGAAAATATAACATAGGGATTTTTCAAGGCATCTATTTTTCACAAATCCTAAATTCAAAGTCTCAAAATTCAGTTACAATTATTGCTCAATTTAGGGATTTACAATTCAAATTCCAAATGTTTCAATAATGAAGAATACCCCAAAGGAGAAAAAGTTTTAGCCTATTAGTGGATTTGGTATGGCTGTGTGAAATTATAAAACAACTATCGGGCAGAATTTTGCATTGCCTCAATCGCTGATACTTGTTCGCGATTGTGGCTACCACGACGTCAGTATGATCACCACAAATGCAGTCCATTGAGATTTCATTGACTGGTCGTGATCATGGTCCATAGACAGCATTCTTAGTGACTGAGTTCACTTCCTACTTCAGGTCCTTCAGTTGGACTTCTTTCCTTCTTTTTGATCTTTTCATCTTGCATCCAAATATTTCCAAATCATAAGTTGTATGTCTGTAAAATGTAAAATTTAGTGCATTTAATCACTAATACATCTCATTTACAAAATCAAGTCATGATAGTGTGCACAAATATTGAGAGCAGATGAGTGGTAAATTCACCATTAATCAACACCCCCAACTTAAAGCTTTGATTTTTCTCAAGCAACACTATCTTTTACCAAGAGACAGTGCACATGAATGCCCAAATTATATTACCTAATAATCACAATGACTTTAACTTGTTACTACAAAAATTAGCTCTTCAAACATGGAAAAAATTATTTTCACAACACCTTTTAATATAAAATGTGATTTTCAAGGATGCAAAAGATTTAAAGAGAAACCATGCAACAATCATTTAAACTCTAGAAATGATCACCTTTTTACCTAAACTACATCATACACATTTTGTCGCATTTCTTGGGAGATGACTAAATCATCTACCTTAACTTGTTTATATGTACCCTCTCAATAAATAAAATTCCACACACCAAGTTATCAAATAAGCAACAAGGAATTTAAAAGAAAAACTCTCTCTCACACAAAGACTCTCAATGCTAACAAGTACCATGACATAGGATTGCCCTTATTTTTAATTCTCACCACAATGAATATACTTGGTTTAAATCTCTAAGGGATTTTTGAGCCTTTAATGTAGGTTCACAGAAGGGTAGAATAACATTGAGGAACAAATTGGCTTAAATCTTTTTGAAGATCCACATACACACTCTTTGAACTAACTTGTGACCATGGACCACTTCTTTTTATTTTTGGACCTTACACATACCTTCTTTAAGAACCTTGATGTCCCAAACTTTTTGAGGGCATTATTCTTTCTCTTATATCTTTTGCAATCTATGAACCATTTTTCTTTTCATTATCCCTTTTTTTTAACTTCATCATTGCTTGGCTCAAAGCTGTCCACTTATACTACTATGGCCCAAAGTCAACCTTTATAAACTTACCACCCCCAACTTAGGTATTTAGCCTAAATTTTTATTTTTTTATGTTCAAGGAGGGTTGGGTTCAAAAGAATGATAAAATTTTGAATGGTACACGATTTGTAATATAATTGCCATAGAAAGTATTAGAGGCTTATGTTTTGGGGGTCTAAGGGTCCTATTTTATGCATGGGTAGGCTATTAAGGCTTAGAGTGGGTACCTAGTTCACAAAGATAGCCTATTATCATCTCACAAACTAGACATAATCAAACTTCGCCTTTAGAGACTAAAGGGCCAAGTTCTAGATGGCGCAAGTACACATGAGATATGGACAAACAAGCTCACTACACATAGTATGCAAATTTGACAAGGAAGGTAAATTCCCCCCCCCCCCCCCACTAGAGACAAAAAAAATGAGTATCTACTAGTTTTCACATGCCAAATTTTTGGAATCAGAAAAAGTGAAAAGTTTTGTTTAAGGTCACTTACTTATGTGCCCTTGATGTTTTGGAAATTAATTTTGACGGAGAGGTTGTTTCCTTTACATTTAAACCATGAAAAATTTGATAATATGGAAACAACTTAATCCTTCGTCTCATATTTTGTTTTTCCTACGGGCAAACCATATTGTTACTTAGACTTTGCCATAGGTGAAAGTGCGATCCCAAATCCAAAATGCCATAGGTACTCAACCGTCCCTTACATTTACGACCTTGATGCCACGAGTACTCAGACTTCCCCTGTATCAATGGTTCAAAACCGACCTATGATGCTTTTTCCCTTAAGAATGTCGTCACTTATTCTATCATAGAGAAAAACTCATCCAATATTACCACACATAACATAAAGTTAATGTAAAAACATAACTATAAAAATTACTAATCTATGCAAATAAGGGCACCATTAGAGTGCCCAAATAGTTTAACCCAAATAAACATAAAAATTGTCAAAAAGAACATAAAAGCATTTAAAAATATCAATAATAAAAATCCAAATAATATAAATGCGGAGAAAGACACCCTCAACTAAAAAGCTAGCAGTGTCCTGACTATATAAATAATTAAGAATAAAGAATGATAAGGGTGCTTCCTTAAACTTCATCAACAGCTTGATACGATCCTAGCCATGAGGACACAAATCTAGACGTGGAAAAGTAAAGATAGATATAGGATAATGATGATAGAAATATAGACACAAAATTGATAACAAAGGGCAATCTAAAGGTATGTCAAACCCTAAAACCTTCATTAATGGATTATCAATGGGCACCTAGTTCTTACATGACTGCAAAGGAGATTAGATCCTCTTTATAACCAATGTTTCTTAAAATTGTTTAACATATGATTTTCGAAGCACTCAAACAAACAAATTGAGTTCTTATGAATACATAATATAAATTAATCAACAAAAACTAACAAAATTTCTAAGGAGCCTATTTATGATTATTTCCTTTGCACAACTAGTCTATTACAAAAAAAGCCCATAAGTGTCTACTTTGAAAATAACCCATAAATGCTCTCTTTATTCCTGCATGAATGATTTACTCGGCTATAAGCTATCTTTCAAACACGACATTGCATTATTAGAAGCTTGAAGAAGGACCTCCAAGCACATTATTGGATCCTTTGGGCGATTAAGCCTTGGACCTCCTTATATTGGCCTCGAGTTGTGTGATCAGAAGTGCTGACGCCTATTTGACTTATACTATACTCCTCTTCTTAAAAAGGATTTGACCTCGAATCCAAACCTTACCAAATCAAAGGAAGGACAAAAGAACACAAATTGTTCATGTCATGAGGGTAAGGGTTAGCATAAATAATAATTTAATCATTACAAGGTTGAACAAAATACAGATATAACCAAGGATCCTTCAAGTTGATCAACAAAAACTTATTGAAAAATACACGAAGGAGTTTGCTATGGGAATCATGAAGAAGTAAGAAAACCACCAGGGTCATAATGGAATCATTAAATCTAAAAGGCAAGGTTCCCTTAATCGTAGGATATATAAGAAATAATTTGTTTATCAACTCTTTAATATACCAAATCAAGAGTGGTGCCTTAATTGGTATTTAAGTCCATAATATGCATATATAACTTCCACTCAAACAAGTGGACCAACCAACAAATTTTCTAACTCTACATAAAACAAATCCAAAACTAGCACGGATGTCCTCATAGGAAAAGTGGTAGTATAGGAGGAAATCAAGTATAAAGGCATCATTCAAGGCGGTATCATCTATAAGATTGCCATTTCGCTCAAATAATATAGAATATAAGGTACACAAGGAAGGAATCAAGACATTTAAGCACATATGAATTCTTTCTTTTAAGTAAATCATTAATATGGCATCCACAAGTTGGGATACATGTAACTTAAGAACTAGTGTGTCAAACAAGGATGCCAAGTTATAAGAAACACCCAAAGGAGAAAATGATATATTTACCCTCAAGTTCTCAAGAATAATACCACATTTGATAAGGACGTAATCATCTTTTCTTACATAATAAGAAAGGTTATCACCCAAATGGAGTTCATATAAATTAGTTTCATTGGAATACTCTATCCTTGACATACAAGTGGTGAAATATTGGTCAAGAAGGGATACACACAATTGTGAACTCTATTTGAGCTTTTAAAGGCCCCCCTTCTTTAAAAACCCTTTATATTAGTTGGAGTTTGTTCCCTTACACAATGTTGGTCCCTTAAGTGGATTGTGATTCACCAAGAAAGACCTTTCACCACAGTGAAGTATACCAACAACCTTATTGAAACTTAGACTGTTATGTGGACCAAGCAATAAGTTTGGTGTGATATAATCACCATATAAAAATTTGGCACCAGGATCAAATCAAAAGACTAGCAATATACAGGGGTCTAGACAACACTCTTTTCCCCACTAGGTTTACCTAAACTAAAATATATACTCTTTTCATTAACATGAATATCATAAAAATTAGAGAAAGTGTATAGAAAGGTATCACTTAAGTCAACTTCAACTAAGGGGCCCTCATGCATGTACTCATTATTAGATTCAAAATCATCTCCATGAGTATTCTAAATAATAAGGTCACATAAAGTAAAAGAGGAAGTAATTTCCAAATAACTGATACTTTCTCTTTCAATGGAGGAATCTTTAAGTAGACACTTACCATCACCAACATAAAATGGGTTATTAATTAAGCCTTTAAAAGAAGTAAGCCATTCATCCTTATAATAGTAAAAAACGTGTTGGATGTCATATAAAAGATCGCATCAACAATTAACTGCTAAGGAACAATCACTTATAGGGTTTCTTAATAATTCAAGAAAATCAAATTTATCGTCACTCAATTGATTATTACTTTCCAATACTTCACATCTCTTTTCCTTAAGAGTACTCTTATCTTCCAAGAAGAGATTTCCATCTTTAGGAGGAATATTGTCATACCATAGTGGGTTTGTGCTATGGAATATGGTCGTCAAGATGAACTATATCAAAAATGCTATCCATACAACTAGGTAAATAACTAGGAGTTATATCGTCATCTTCCAACAAGATATTGTTCTTAAAGTGAGAAGGATCTATCAATGAAGAAGATGTAGAGTATGCAAGTCCATCCTCTAAAAGACCATTATCAAGTATCAAATATATTTGAAGCACTTAATTATCCCGATGATCCAAGAAGGCATTAGGATAATCATTAAAAGACAATCTCAAAGGGCCACCCCTATTTTCTTTACCAACATTATAAATTACATCACCAACTTGAGGTTCTTTAATCACATTGCACATATCCTCAAGTGGTGGACTAGTTTCACTCATAAGTAGATCAACACAATTTTTACAAGATAATGTACAATCATCCAACACTATGTCTTTAATACTAGGTGGACACAAATTGATCATACAAGTAGAGTCAATTCAGTCATCAATAAGATCAGCTAGTGTATCCATACTAACAATATATACATAATCATCAAGAAGCAAAGAATCAATAAACTCACTTGTAGGTAAAATACTACAACACTCAATGGGCTACTAGCCATACAATCTTTATGGACAAGCATAAAAGTGAAAGAATTAGCTATGTGACCTTGAATTTGTTGAGCACATTCTTATTTACCTTGATGTGAAGGTCCTCCACAAGACTTGAAAGCATCTAAGATTTCCCTCATCAAGTCTTTAAGGGTAACCTTCTATTTTGGTCCCTGTTATTTTCTTCTTGCCATGTTGTTACCTACACATATGTCCTTATTAATAGAAGGACAAACAATGTTAGCTTTGACTAGTGGCAAACCTCTCAGTACACTCCTTACAACCACTCTTTTTTCTCTCTTAGATTGTCACCTGTACACCCTTACTCCACTAATTCTTTTGTCTTTCATTTTTATAAGACTTGGAGTAAATGATTAATTTTCCTTTATATTTAGGATATTTAGGATATGTAGGTATAAGAGATGATTTCCCCATTAGTCCTTTTCAAAATTAGGCCAATTTCGAAAATTTGGAATCTTGAGTTATGCAAACCAATCGGCACCAAAATGTATATGTTCATATTCCAATAGAAATATACCACACCGCACCTCCTTATAATACCCATCTTCAGTAAAGAAAACCTAATCTCTCTCAAAGACTCTATAACCTTTCAAGAAGTATGGGAAATTCTTGGATATTCAAGGTATTATTAGATCATCACCTCAAGAGGTGTTATGTAGTTTGCATTAAACCAGTCATTAAGTGTAATTACATATCTCAGAACTTCACAAATCTCTACCTATCTTTAACAAGTTGGTATTCTTGGATCATTATTATAAAGATTCATGTCACCCTATGGCACATAGATTTTCCTAAAGAACACCCTATGTTTACGTAGGATTCCTTGAAAATTTACACCATTCTAATTTCAGACCTTGAATATACTTAAGGTCATATGTAGCTTGTTTAGCTTTGCTCATAGCATAATACTCGAAGACTCTTTCACATTTCCATTCTCAATGAAGGTGATGTAAGACCCAGCATATCCATTTCATTATAGTCTTATATTGTATGCCAAAAGAAGTCCAAGACATAGAAAATTCTAGCGAAGTATTAGCACTTAGTCATATTTTTGGAATTGAGATTTAAATAGTTTTATTTTTGACCCCTACAATGTTAAGATGCCTATTTTTTAGTAGAATCATGATCAGGGAGGTCAATGGGTGTTCTCGAGCAAGTTTTGGATTTTTCAAACCTCGTTAGAAGCTTGATTGGATATTGAAAATAGTGAGTCAACGCGAATTTGATGTGTCGCATTGCCCATCGCGTCGACCAATCTTTTTTCCAGCATCAGATGCAAATTCCAGTGAACAAAAAGAACTCAACGTGGCATGTTGAGATCACATTAGTACCGTCGATGCGGCACATCGGCATGCGTGTCGCTGGACATGTTTTTATTTTATTCAGTAAAGATCTACATCTAAAGGGATAATTATGTCAACTTCCCCCACACTTATTCCACCCAAACACAAGATCAAATATTATTCTAAAAATACTAGGCTTATTTTTATCAATTTCACACAAATTAAAAATGATAAGCTTCAAAACTCGACCACAAGAATTCAAAGATTCCATTATTATTTTTCTAAATTGGTTTAAGATTCAAGGTTTTCCAGGTTAATATCTTCAAGAATTCTCCTTCAAGAGCACAAATATAGTCTCAAAAGATAACTTGTTGATCTAGTTCATCATCCAAGGTATGTGGGGTTTGAGTAAGGATAATCCTTTTGTCCTTGTGCCCAAAATTATATTTTTCAACAAATTTCTTATGATTTTAAAATAAGATTTATAGAAAAGTATCTTATTGATTCTTTTGAGTAAGATATGATTGAATTATGATATCCCATATTTATTTTGAGTTAAAGAAATGCTTTTTATGATTTCTAATAACATAATCATGATTTAAGGTATTGTTTATAGCTTTTCCATTGAATTGAGCATAATATTCTGATTTGAAGTTATTATCTTGATATTATTGATGAATTTTAAGAAGCATACAAAGCACTATATTTTCCATGCATTTAAATGAGTTTGATATATTGATAATCAATTATATAAATAGTATTTGATTTGATCTTTTGATCCTCTAAATGAGCTTTGGAATCCACTTTATAGATTTAATTAAGATAAATATTGAGTAAACCATTGAGCGAGTTTTAATGTTGATTTCCATAAGATGAGCATAACAAATTAAAGGGAGTAGTATTTAGCATCGAGTTGGGTATGATTCCAGGGTCTTATACCCCAGAAATATGGCCCACCATAGGATTGAAAATTTAAGTGCCCATAGAGGCAGAGTTGTGATCACTTGAGTTGAGGTTATACTCCATGGCAAGAGTATGACACCTCTCCCCAATGTGAGGTTTCTTCTTTAGGAATACAAGACAATGGACTACAACAACTCGCATGGTTTATGTTGGTTACAAGTACCTCCCTTGCATTAAAGTTTTAAAGTATTTTCCTAAAGAGAAGAGTCTTACAAAGAAGCTTTTGGAAAACTAAGTGTAAAGGATCATAAGTTTTACTCAGATTATGTTCTAAAGAAAGACAGTAGTTTAAGATTTTAGTTTTCAGATTCAAGAGTGAGTCCTTTTTACACTTAGTGTGTTTTAAAGAAAGAATGCAAGTATAGTTTCCAGAACTAAATGATATGACTCACGAGAATTATTAAGTATGAATTGCTTTTATTACTTCAGATTTCATTCTTTCAGATATTCTATCCTATGTAAGTCATTTTCATTTAGTATGCATTATTTTTATAAACCATGATGAGGAGATGATGTTTTTCTTATGCATATCACCCCCATATACTTAGTACATCCTAAAAGTACTGATCCACTTATATTTCTATGTGCTATATTATCTCATGATGTAGGTTAAGATGCTCAATCATAGTAGTGAGAGTGATTTATGAGAATTTCTATCTACACTCTTACAGTGGTAAGTCCTCATGGTTCGAGGACCTATTACTATAGATTTTCAGATTTCATAGTATTTAAGTTATTTATTTCATATTAGTTTGAGTCAGTTAGGGGTCTGTCCGAATGGCTTACTGTTCAATTAGTAGTAGAGCTTTGTTGTCTATTAGTTGGATATCTAAATTTTTAAGTAATAGTTATTTAGGCAGTGTTTTCAATTTATTTAGTTTAGATTTGATATACTAAAGTACCATTTCTGTAATAGTTTATGCTGAAGTAAGATCCAGACTTTGTAGCAGGCTCATAGGGTTAGTTTGGGATTACTCATAGCCCTGAGCACTGTGTGATGCTTCAGGATGAGATTTTGGGGCATAAAAAACATTGTATCAGAGCCAAAGGTTTGAGGAGTCCTCGAGTGTCAGAAAAGCCACATTACGTAAAGTCTTAATCATCGGTGTGAAGCGCTCCACATCTATAACAAAAGGCTGTAAAGCATTTTAGAAAAAATCCTCTTTTTCTTTCATAATCCTTCGTGCTTACAGCTATCTCTATCTTCTATTACTCATACACTTTTATGATAGAATTTTCCTCCTAGTAAAGCTAATGCCCATAGAAATGATAATCAGCCACCCCATCCTGTTGATCCTTTGAATGAAAATAGGTCACATGTAGAGTTTTGGGTTGTTTTTTAGGCACTAGACAAAGTTGTGACAATAAATTTTTAAGGTAACCATTAGGCAATAGCCCCATCTCAGTAAGATGGGGACTTTGTCACAGCTAGAATCATAGATTTTATGAGAATGAGTCCACGAAAATTCTTTGGGTCAAAGACAGGTGAGGACCCACAACTTTATCTAGATGAGGTGAAGATTACCCAAATTATAAATGTTTCAAAGGAGGATAGTGTAGAATTGGCATCTTATAAGCTAAAGTATGTTGCTTATGATTGGGTGGGAATGTGAAAGAAGAGTAGAGGGGAAATATAGCTCCCATGACTTAGTAGGTATTTTAGGATGCGTTCCTAGACAAGTTCTCCCCACTTGAGATTTGGAAAGCTATGATAGAAGAGTTCATGAACCGGAGGCAAGGATCTATGATAGTGAAATTATATTGCCTCAAGTGCAACCAGTTGTCTAAGTATGCCCTCGCCCAGATGGCTGACCCTAGGTCAAACATGAGTAAGTTTATGGATAGTGTGTCTGGGTTGATGTTTAAAAAGTATAGGACTACTATGCTCAATAGAGGCATGCATCTTTATAGATTGATGATCTACACTCAGTAGATTGAGGAAGAGAAGATAAAGGAGAGAGAGAGGGTAAGTAAGAGGGCTAAAATAAGGTAGTTTGATTATGGTTAGAACAGGTCTGGAGGAAGAAATCATTTGCAGTATTAGAAACAGTTATCTATGCCTACAACTTTTTTAGCTAGTGCTCCTTCACCTAGGAATAGACCAAAATAGTGGGGTAAGTCTTCTATATCTAGATCTTAGAATAGTGTGAGTAGAAGACCTCATTACCCCTCTTGTGCTAAGTGTGGTAGGGACCATCCTGGCTAGTGCTTGGCTGGATAGAATGGTTATTTTAGTTGTGGCAAGACGGGTCATGTAATTAAATAATATCTATATAATAGGTAGGGAAATAGAGGTGACTATCCCAAGAATCAGGCTAATATTATCCCAGCTCCTCTAGGTCGCCAAGATCCTCCTCAGGGTGTGTCATCCAGTACTGGTGGCAGTTAGTGCTAGAACTAATTTTATGCTTTACCATTCTAGCAGTAGCATAAATATTCACCTGATATTTTTATTGGTATGCTTCATGTCTTTCATTTTGATGTTTATGTGTTGTTAGACGCTTGGTCGAGTTTGTTTTATGTGACTTTATTAGTTGCTATGAATTTTGAGATAAGTTCAGAAAAAATCCCTGAGCCCTTTTTTCTTTCCACTCTAGTAAGTGAGTCAGTAGTTGCCAAACAGATTTATAAAAATTTTCCTATAACTATTCTTCAGAGAGTAATGTTAGCAGACTTTATAGAGTTGGACATGGTTGACTTTGACCTTATTCTTGGTATGGATTGGATCCATTCCTTTTATGAAACCATAGATTGTCGCACCCGAGTAGTGAAGTTTTAGTTTCCAGATGAGTCAGTCTTTAAGTGGTCAGCTAATTCATTATCTCCCAAGAGTCATTTCATATCTTATCTTAGAGACAAAAAGTTAATCTCTAAAGGGTGTATCTACCATCTAGTTTGAGTCAAGGATACTAAGTCTGAAACTCTCACAGTTTCGCCAGTCAGTATAATTTATGAATTTCTAGATGTCTTTCTCGAAGATCTACTAAGGGTACCTCCCGATAGGGAAATAAAATTTAGGATTGATCCTCTACCTAATACTCAGCCTATTATCATTCCTCCATATCATATGGCACCCACAGAGCTTAAGAAGTTGAAAGAGAAATTCAAAGATATTTTAGATAAAGGCTTCATTAGGCCTAATATTTCCCTATAGGGCACTCTTGTCCTATTCGTTCGAAAGAGAGATAGTTCTTTTTGAATTTGCATTGACTATCATCAACTAAATAAGGTTACAATCAAGAATAAATATCCCCTTCCTAGAATAGATGACTTGTTTGATCAATTATAAGGTTCAAGTTATTTCTCAGAGATAGACCATAGATCCGACTATCATCAACATAAAGTAAGCGAATATGATATATGAGTCATTGCCTAAGTCATCGTGACTACTTCCAGGAGTTTTTCAGATGGTTTTTAATGGATTTTTTGGTATTTTCCCACTCTTTTAACCCTAAAACTACGTTTCCTAAGCTATTATAAGGATGAATATAAATCTTAAACAACACCAAATCCCTCATTCTCAACACAATACATGAATTACTCAAGAAACATGCGATTTTTCACTCCTCCAAATTAAGAAATTAGTGTTTTTCATCACTAAGTTCAAATCTACAAAGATTCAATTCAACAATTGAAATTAATCAAGTGTGTGATATTCAATGAGGATCACCATTAATCCTCATGCCTAAATTATGATTTCTCTCAAGAATTTTACGATCTTTATAATATAGGAGTTTATCCAATTGTAACTCTAAGCTTAAATTCAATTCTCCATGATATATTTGTCACTCATAAGCATGTTTTAATAATTATTCATGATTTCTTTGGCTCATATTATATCAATTACATTACTCTCAAATCCATGCATGATTTACATGATATTTGTTAAGATTTCAAGCATATGATCAAGTTATATGAGATTTAACAGTTTCAAGACTATTAAGTATTATTTATTATGATTTTGAAGATTTTAATCCATATTAATGACATGCCATGTTTCCTATGAAATTTAATAGTTTCACAGACTTATAATTATGAACCCCCGGTATGTTAGTAAATTCATGATTTTGAATTCGTGCTATGAAATTTTCCTTTTCTCTTGTTATGATCAACTTATAATATTATTATGTTCAGTTGCATTAGTTAGAGATGGTGGGCTATAAACACTCAATACCTAAGGATTCATGCATATATTAGTTTACATGTTATTGAGCACTTCAGATTATTGATGTTTTCAGAATATAATCATAATGAAAAGTGCAGTTTTTAGAGTCATTCATTTGGGAGTGGTACTTAGCATCGAGTGAACATAAGAATGAAGTCTTACCAATCAGTTGAGGACTAAATCCTTTAGGAGGAACTACGGTTCCAAAGCAAGTTATAAGGGGTCACCCGCCAATTGAGGACTGACAATCTATTCCTTTGGGACAATAGTTTAGTAGATCCACGACGGCCATTGTGGTACCTTTGGCAAGATACTAGCACCTTTCTAACTAGAGTTATGGGTTGGACCCCGATTTGCTCAGATTGGTGTATGTCAGCTATTTTTAGCTTCCAAAGTCCTTAGTTTATGTTTCAGATAATGTTTAATTTTTAGATTGTGCATAATCTTGTACTCAGTTATTTAGTTTTCATTCAGTACATGTTTATTAACATCCCACAATTTTAAACATAGTATTCTTATATGACCCTTAGTTTAGTTTTACTTTCTTTTATAGTATTCATTTCCAGACTTTTACAACTTTTACGTACAAGCATGTTATAAATATATATAGTTCAACAAATGGCTTACATTCTCAATTTTATGGCATTTTTTAGGTATTTTCATGACTAATGCATACCTCACGTACTCATTACATTTCAAAGTACTGATTGCATACCTCTTCTGCCCACATTTTTCATGTGATATAGATTCATGTGCTTACTTCCAGGATCATAATCGGCAGATCATAAAATTCAGCCCGCTGGTAATGAGTTCTCTCATTTTGAGGACAAAAGTCAATTCTAGTTCTTCTATTTTATTTTCTTAATCATATGTAGTGATTAAAGATATAATATCTCGACTACCTATAGCCAATATTAGTAGAGGCTCCATAGATCGTCAGTTATAATTACTGTAATCAGTTTATCTTTCTTTTCAGAATATAGATGTTATAATAAACTTTCTAATAGTAAATGTATAGAAACCACATTCTCATGATTATGCTTCCGTTAGTTAATTTAACATTATTATATGTTTTAATCATTTGGTCAAACATTATGCTAGTACATGTGTTAGCTTGGGATCATATGTGGTTCTTAGACAGTATTCGACTCGGGAGTAGTCTCAGATTGTGAAAAACTTAGTATTAGAGCACAAAGTTCAAGCGTCTTAAGGGGTATATGAAGTCGTGTCTAGTAGAGTCTTGCAAAATGGTATGGAGACGTTTGTACTTTTCTTCGAGAGGCTACAAGGCATTTAAACAATATTTCCCTTCTTTCATATCTTAGATCATGTAGTAGAGATGTTCTCTAAGGACTTATACATATTTTTACATTACTCTATTCATGCCAACTCTGTTTTATTTTTTAGGTAATAGAAAAATTTAAGCTTAAATTTCTACCGATGGAGATTTCTCAGATAGTCCCAATAGATAGTTAGGAGATTATATATAGGCTCGAAAGGATCCCCTTAGTGCCTTTAAGTTCCAAACTTTGAAAGCGTTCATTCTTATTTATGAAAAACATGCATTTAGCCAAAGTCCTGTGTGATCTTAGATCCCTTCTTAGACTTCTATACCAGCATGAACTAGAGTTAGGACCAAGAGCCTTGAAGTATAGAAGTAGTGAAGTGGGGATAGTATTTATCTGAATTTAGTAGAATTATGTATCCATGGGGCTATAAAGGTGTTTTGTAGATTGTATAATAGAACTTTGAGAGATATTTACCCATTAAGGGGTATTCAAAGTATTTTAGTTCTTTAGTTAGGATAAACATTAGGCAACGAGCAGAAAGATAGAGAAGTTGGTTATGGTTTAGTATGCTCATAAAATTTTGTATGGATTAGTATTTCTTGATTTCTATCCAATAGTATTAAATGGGTATTAGTGCATGAGAATTTGTGTGTCTATCCATATTAGGTGTTAGAATCTAAGATAGAATTGTTGATGATCAAGCTAACAAAGAAAGGAATTTTGAATTATGAAAGAAAAAGGTGTGTATTCAGGGTATTGTAATACTTCAGAAGACTTAAAGTTAATACATGTTTAAGTTATTATATGATGACTATAGGGGCTATAGAAATTTAAGAGTTGTATCTCAGAAGGAAACACTAGCAGCGGGTTTTATACTTTCTTGTATAATCTATGTGTACTAATTATATCCCTAGCTCTACCGTAGAGTGACTATAGTTTAGTTCAGAGTTTATTGCAGAGGTCCACAGACTTAAAATAATGACTTAAATCTAAGGGGGATGATAGAACAAATAATCAAGTTAGGTTATTAGATTCTAGTAGAGATGCTAGTGAATTTTAGAACAAAACTAGGCGGTAAAATGCTCGGCCCATTCTTCTCTTAGTATGAATTTTGTACTTTGGTCACTACGATGCTCTACTCATGTCTTACAAGTCAGCTCAACGATCTTATCCTATATTCATGCACTTTATATAGAATCACGTCCAGTGTATTTCCTAGTATAAGGAGCGATGGTTCATACAGTAATATCACTCATATTTCATTAATTTATGAATTCCAGTCTAATTCAACTAACTCCTGACTCATGTATTCATGTTTTACAATATGTTCATTTCTAGGTACTCGTGATACATCTTTAGTGACTAGTGATATCACACTACGTCGTGTATGCAGTCAAATCATATCTCTTGAATGAGTTAATTCCAATCATATTTTACTCCTCAGGCCTCATCTATATGCTGAATACATTAAAATCCTTCAGTCAAGATTTCACAGTGTCATTCAATACCAGTCCCTCATGTTCTGATTCTTCAGTGACCCTTCTTATGCTTTGATAGGGATCTTGTTGGCAGTTGAATGATAGGCTAGAATGATTCATTGATATACCTTCATATGATGGCTTATGGTGATTAGTGACTCTTTGACTAGTACTTGAGGTTGATTGTTTAAGGTGGAAAGAAGAAGTCCAACTTTGAGGGTGATAACTCCAAGTGAATATAGAATATAGTATTTTCATGGTTAGGACTAATGTAGTCCTTTAAGTGATAGAGTTTTGTGTCTCTAAGTTATGATTGGATAGAGTGAGATCATTCAGTAAGGCTAGACATATATTTTAGCAGTCATATGTAGTGTAATCACAATAAAGTTAGAAGCTTCAGCTAGCTAAGGGTTGTATGTCCATAAGAAGGAATCATGGATGAGAAATATTGCTAATTTTGAAGTTGTCAGACTTTTTTATAAAATCATATTATTTTTATCCTTACCTTTGACCTAAGATACTCTTGTTTCATGATAAGTAGCTTCAGACCAAAAGTGTCTTATGTTCAACTGTAAATCGTTTATATTCTATAATCTTAGACTAGTAGACTTGGATGCTCAAACCATGTTATAATCCTTATTTAGATATCCCACTCTGATCATGCCCAAAATTATTTTCTCCCAAATTTTATTAGAACATCTAACAAGGAGTGTTAAAGGTGACAAATATTTCTTTCCCATAGACTGTTAGAAATTTCATGTTATTAGATACCACTTTTTAGTTCTAATTATATTTTCATGCCAGGAATGCTTTAGTTGAGTTATAAAACTCTTAGTATGAGCCAGTCTGTATAGCCAGCGATTCCATTTAATGTTCAAATGGACAAGCTCCTAGGTTTCTCATCTTTTTATCTTGTCTTACTACCTTGAGTTTCATTAATATGCCTATTTCCATGATGTTTCTTATTTTTATTTATCTATGTGCAAACTAATTTGGTTGAAAATTCACTCATCATGTTTATATTCAACTTTTAGAATTCTGTGTCAAAGATTACAACTCTTTTCCTATTCTTTTAGCCAAGTCAATATTAATTTGAGGATTAATGATCCTAAGGGGGAGATAATGTAACACCCCAAAAATCCAAGACAATATTAGAACCATGCTTCAAGTATATGAAAAGTCAAAAATCATGTTTTAGTAGTTTTATTAAAGAGTTAGATACATATTAAGGTTACAAATAGCTCCAAACTTATAGACAAGTCAAAGCGTCCCTTGGCGATTAAATTCTTGTGAAGAATATAATTATAGTCAGCTTCAAACGAGCATAACTTTTGGATTACTAAGAGATTTTGAGCTCAAGATTCACCATCAGGTAGATAATTGGATGATCTTTCCAACTCCACCAATTTTGTCTTAATTCCATATTGGAATAAAAAGTTATGGCCAAATTACTGAAGAACTATCAAAGTAGCCAGTAAAAACAACTCTGACAGTGACTCGTTTTCAGTGGGTCATTAGGAGGGAGTAATTGCCACAGTAGTAGGGACTGAAGTTTTGTCCTTTGACCACGACTCAAGCATTGAATCGTGGACAGACCTGATGAGTCATTGCCTAAGCCAGTGCGACTACTTCAAACTTCCAGGAGTTGTCCAGTTGATTTTTAATGTTTGTTTTTGGTCTGTCCCACTCATTTAACCTTAAACTACGTATTTTAAGCTATTCTAAGGTTGAATATAAAGCCTAAATGGATCTAAATCCCTCATTCTCAGCACAACACATGAATTACTCAAGAAACATGCGATTTTCCACTCCTCCAAAGTAAGAAAGTAGGGATCTTCATCTCCAAGTTCAAATCTTCAAAACATTAATGTAAGAGTCAAAAGTAATCAGGTTTGTAGGTATTCAATGAGGATCTTCTTTCATCCCCATGCCCAAATTAAGATTTCGTTTAAAAATTTTAGAATCTTCATAAATGAGGATTTTAAACAATTGTCACACTAAACTTAAACTCAATTCTCCATGATATATTTGTCACTCGTAAGCATGTTCTAATGATCATACATGGTTCTAATGTAATCCATGTATGATTACATGATATTAGATAAGACTCCAAGCATATGGTCAAGTTATATTATATTTATCAATTTCAAAACTATTACTATTAATATCCATATTAGTTGACATGCCATATTTTCCTATGAAATTTAATATTTTTGTAGACTTAGAATTACCGTCGGTATGTTGGTAAATTCATGATTTTTGATTCGTGCTACAAAATTTTCCTTTTTACTATTATGATAAACTTTTAATATTATCATGTTCAGTTGCATTTGTCATAGCTGGTGGGTTATGAACACCCGATACCTAGAGATTCATGCATATATTAGTTTACATGTTATTTTGCACTTCAGATCCAATGCTGATATTTTGAGAATATAATCATAATGAAAAGTATAGGTTTCAGTGTCATTTAGTTTGGAGTAGTACTTACCACCGAGTAAATATAGGGATAAAGGCTTACCCATTAGTTGAGGACTGATACCTTTAGTAGAAGTTCCTAAGTTCCATAACTATAGCGCCACTGTAGGTTATGAGGGGTGTAATACCCCATATTTTTGTGCTTGAATTCTAACCGTCGTTCCTATATGTCCAACTCAAAGCCAAATAATTTCCATGTGAATATAAGTTTGTCAATCATTATCATAGTCTATGAAGTGATTTATAGGTGAAAAATGTTCTTAGCAATGACTTAGAACAAAGTTGAGCTAAGATCATTTGATTCTTCTAACTTTTGGCATTTGATTCAACAAGGGTCTACTTTAAACATGTATAACTATTTATTTACATTGAATTTTCTAACTCAAAGACCCACCAAATTGTAGATAATTGAATTAGATTTCCAACGATATTGATTTTAAAAAACTCCAACAACCGAGTATAAAGTTATGCCATTTTCCGTGTGAGGCAGTAAGCCGCATGATCTTGACGCGTCGCATTGACGTCGCCTCAATATGAAAAACTGATGTGGATCCAAGGCTATTTTACATGCTAATTCCATTTTAAAAGGCCTAGGGTCACTTTATTCAATTCTCCTCACTCAAATCCATCCAAAAACACATAACTTCACCCCCAAAGAAGCAAAGATACCTCATTGCTCATCTTTTCATCTCAAGAAGCAAAACCCTAAGCTCATACTTTCTCTCCAAGATACCCAAAATTTCTCCATTAATTCTCCAAGAAAACTTAAGATTAAGGTTTTACAATACAAGAACTTCAAGAACTCATCTTCAAAAGCATCAATAGATGTCTACTATTCAAGATTTTACATTCAATTCATCAAAGATCAGCAATTAAGGTATGTGGGGTTTGAACAACAACAAATCTTTCGTACTTGTGCCCAAAACTTGATTTTTATTATCTGAGTTATTTGATTTTACATGTTTTCTTATGAAACTGAAGTTGGGCTTATACCCTATGTTGCTATTCATGATATTATGAAATTTTCATGGTTTTAAAAGTTGAATTACATGAGCATGTTTATATTTTGGTATATATATATAGCTGAAATTTCTGGATTTTAAGATGATTACGAATGTTTTGTTATCAAGCATGAGTTTTGAGATGTTTTAATCATGAGATTCATATTATGAGTTATTTTCCAATAACTTGATTGAGATGATTGAAATCTTTTTACGAAGATTGTTTTGAGGCTGAGTTAAGAAAGGAATCCACATTAATTATGATTTAAAGCAAAGAGTAACATGATTTAGTCTTCATTATACACCCTTAAGTTATTTTGAGGTGGATTTCATAAAAGTTTTGAACTGAGTATGGGAGTAGTATTTAGCACCGAGTTGGGTAAGTTATCATGGTTTCATACCCCAAAACTACGTGCAACCGTAGGTTAAGATACTTATTCCCAGTATATGTGGATGACCGAGATAGTGATCACTAAAGTTGAGGTTCAATTCCGATGGCAAGGGTAGAATAGATATCCCCAACATGGGTGAGACATTAGACTCCATGAAGCTCACATGGTTTATGTCAGTTAGAAGAACCTCCCAAAAGATGTCTCCATTCTTAAAATAGTTTCAGATATTTAGAGTCTTGAGATAAAGTGTTTTCCACACAGAATAAGTCTTAAGATTTCTAAAGCCTAAGACAGAGTACTTTCCAAATTTCAGAAACTAAGTGTAAAAGCTCACAATTTATTCAGATATTATTTTACTTAAGATTTCAGTTACAGAATTACAGTTACAACTTTTAGAAATAAAGGTGAGCCTTTTTTTACATAGCCTATATGATTTGTGAATAAGGAAAGAATACAGATTTTAGAACTAAGTGTAATGACTTTTGAGATTTATACTACATGCTTTACTATCCATGATTTATGACTTTTGGATTTCAGATTACTCAAGCTATTTGAGTCATTTACATTTAGCATGCATGATTTTATAAATGATGATATTAATATATTATCTTACTTATTGCATGCACCCCCATATACTTAGTTCATCCTCAAAGTGTTGATCTACATATATGTATATGTGCTATATTGTAACATTATGTAGGTACAATATTTAGTATGCACATTTAGATTCACACAGTTGTAGATTCAAGCCTGCAAAACAATGAGTCCTCCTCTTTTAGGGACTCTAGTTAGATTCATTTATGTCATTTATTTGCTTACTCATATGTATTGATTAGCGATAGTTAGAGTAGCTTTCCAACTATCTATAGTCAGTATTAGTAGAGGCTTCATACACATCCAGTAGATGTTAATGTATTCAATTTTAGTTTCCTTTGAAAAAGTAGAGTTGTAATCATATGAATTTAGCTTTGTATTGATCAGATTCAAAAAAGAGTTACTTTCTGCTAATTTTACATAAATTTATGTATCTTAATCAGTTGCTCATAAGTTACGCTAGTGTAAGGATTAAGCTTGGACCACGTGTAGTCCTAAGCACCGTGTGATGTCTCAAGACCCATTTTTGATGCGTTACAAACTTGGTATCAGAGCCCAAAGTTCAAGTGTCCTAGGATGTCGATGAAGCCATGTCTAGTAGAGTTTTGCAGAATGGTATAGAGATGTCTGTACTTTTCTTCAAGAGGCTACAAGGTATTTAAGAAAAGTTCCCTTTCTTTCCTACTCTAGATCATGCAGTAAAGTTATTCTCTTAGAAGCTCCTTTCTATTTGTGTGTTACCCCAAAATTCCTCAATCTATTTACTATTTTTGAGGTAACATTTTAAGCGAGTTCCAATTTTTCCCCAGATAATGCTCTTAGATTTACTCGCAGAAATTTCAAAGGTTACACAAAGGGCTGAGAGGAGCTCCCTGTTGTGTTAAGTTCCTTGAGTTGAAAGTCTATGTCCTGATTCTTATCAGCCATTCGGTTCAGACAGGGTAAGATATGTATTATTAGATCATTGAATATTGTGTGTCAAGTTTCTATCTCTTGTAATTTTATTATCATTTTGTTGTTGAAACTAAAGTCTAGTGAAGTCGTGTGGGGATCTTTCGATTCACTAGAATAGTTGATTTTTTATTCATCTCATTTTCTTATTCAAAACACAAAATCAAAGTCTAGTGAAGCCATGTGAGGACTATTTTGATTCACTAGCAGCTTGTTATTCTTCTTATTGTTCTTGTATTGGTTTGAACTGGAGTAACAAGAAGGATGGCTAGGGCGATTTATTGATTATATATATAGATGAATTTTTACATATGATTGAATCAGTAATGAAGTGATATGTCCTTGTGTGTTAGTTTAGTGGAAGGTAGAGAATGAGTTATTAGTTAAGGTGAATTGTTGCTTGCTTGAGGTGTGTAAAGGGGTTGTTGATGATATTTGTTGTATTAGAAAAATATAGGTTTTTGATGAAGTACTTGGTGGTTTAGTATTGTTAATTTAGGCTTCCCTTGAGGTTGCAAAAGGAGGTTAGTTGAAGCTTGTTAGGCGTATAGATGGATGAATAGTAGTGATGTGTAGAGGGAGGATATGCTAATGGATTATATTAAAAAGGCCATATGTTTGTGATCAATTATGTTTATTTAAGGCTTTAGTGGACTAGTGTTTCTTGATGTCTTAATTGATAATTTTTGAGTGAGAATGGTGTCTGAAGTTTGGTTGTAAATCGTGTTTAGCACTAGACGTTAAGTTTGAATAGTGGATGATCACAAAGGTGAGAATAATGACAGTTCTGTTATTGATGCTAGTTATATGGAGGTGGTCTAGTAGGCTTGAATAGTGTGTGCAAGAGTGTAAGATCATATATTCGTAATAAAGTACGATATAGAGGTGTGCCCAAGGTGATATGGGGCAACATTTTCTCAATGTTTACTAAGTTTTGTGTGTGGTTAGTAGTACCCTTAAATTTCTAAGTGGAAGGAGGCTAGTGATATAGTATATGGTGTTCTTTGTAGCTATGTTAAGAAGTATGATTGATAATATTGAGCCTTTGGATATAATATTGATTCTCAAGGCTTAGAATTATAAGTATATAAGTGTGATCTTGGTAGGCTATGATTCTGTGTTTAGAGATATAGGTATGTTTGGTATTCTTTTACATGCTTTCCTAGTCCTAGTAGGATTTTATTTATTATTTCCTTAATAGTAGATCGTAATCTCATGCTATTTGGGATAACTTTTTCCTAGTCCTATTTAGATTTGATAAAGGTTTATTCCAATCCCATGCTATTTGGGATAGGTTTTTTTTCCTTATATATAGGGATGGATGTTGTTATTTCCAAGAAGACAACATTATTATTAATCGAGAGTTTCTCTTATTTACACCTTTGTGTGTGGCTACTTGGGATTTATCTTACAATCTTATAAGAACAATTCTTTATGAGGTAAGATTAATTCTTAATTTGATATCTTTGGTTTCTATTACAGTTAATTAAAGAAGGTGATTAGTCTTATACTAATTGTTGTCTTCTATTTTTTTGAAATAGGGGACTAGATCATTTTTTATCTAAGTTCTTGAATAAACTCTATTAGTATCATAATTAGTCTTAATCCTCTAATTTTGATTAGTAAGATCAATTAGGGTTCTTAGCACTTAACCTCGAAATTGAAGATTTTATTTTCCAATTTTACCTATCTTTAATTTCTTGCCTTCAATCTTAGAATTTTCGCTTCTGCATTATTTTCTTGTTTATTAACGTAACCCGATTCTTATCAGACACCATAGGGAAACAAAAAGAGAGTATACTTATCTATTGCCGGTGCTTCTAAGCCATCGACATTGGAGAAGTAGACACGGTCACATCAAAGAAGACGTTAAAGACATTAGTGAGAAGGAGAGCTCAAGAGAGACGTTACAGAGAGTTCCTCTATTCTATGAGCAAAAATGTTCCGTTGTTGGGACTTGAACTCGGGTCTCTTAGGTGAGAGCTGAGTATCCTAACATATTAAGCAAATGCATAAAGAAATAGAATTTAGTACAAAAGAAAATTGTGAGCAATAATGGAGAAAAATATTATTGAATTGTTGTGACAACATTATTACATTGAGGCCCTATTTATAGACAATACATTCCAATCCTTTTCCTAATAGGACACTACATTACAATCCTTTTCCAAGTAGGATTTTATATGTTAGTTCTATTCCTACTCATATTCTAAAACTCCCCCTCAAGCTGGTGCATAGAAGACATAAGTACCAAGCTTGTTATAGATGTACTAATATGAGAATCGGGGAGGGACTTGGTGAAGATATCTGCAAGAAAACTGATAAGGACTACTTTGGACATCTAGGAGACCTCAATTGAAATGGAATAAACTGAAAAAATTATCCAAAAAGTAGTAAATATTACTGTAAAGTTGATGTGCCACTGAAAAATTGTCGAAAACTGGTATAAAATATATAGGTCATCTCGAAATCAAGAGACGAAGTAGATCTTGAACATGAATGCCACCGGAAACATTGCCAAAACACGCTCACATACCGGATTATTAGATTTGATGGCTGAAAAGTGACAACAATCTGAGGGAAAAAAAGTATATGGGTAGGGTCGGAATGATGACATTACCCTACTGAAAAAGAAAAATATGTGTAGGGTCGAAATGATGGCACGACCCTATTGTGAAATAAAAACTATATGAGTAGGGTCAGAATGGCGAAATGATCCTACTTGAAAAGATAAATTATATAGGCAGGGTAAGAATGATGGCACAACCTTACGGAAAAAGATCTGATGAGTCACCAAAAAGACGTACGAAACTATGTAAATTAAATCTGAGTATTCACCAGAAAGATGCAGGTGCTATGCAACTCAAATATTGGACAGTAGTCTGAAAAGATGCACGGAGCTATGAAAATTAGATATAAGAAAATAGTCACCAAAAAGATGTACGATGCTAAGAAAAATAGATATGAAAAATTAGTCACCGGACAGATGCATGGTGCTACGCAAAGATATGAGAAAATAGTCACTAGAAAGATACACAGTGAGTCAGTGACCCAACTTTTGCTAACATAATCATTCGCCAGACGGGCGACATATATGGATTATAGTTACCCGCCGGTAGTGGAAACTCTTTGATTTTTTACCAAGATCGTGGAAGCTTTGATACCATGTCAAAAATAATGGAGAAAAATATTATTGAATTGCTATAACTACATTATTACATTAAGGCCCTATTTATAGACAATACATTCCAATTTTTTTCCAAATAGGACACTACATTACAATCCTTTTTCAAGTAGGATTTTATATGGTATTCCTATTCCTACTCATATTCTAATAAAAATGAAACAGGGAAAAGTGAAAACAAAGAAAGAACACAAATAGAAAAAAACATTTAATAAAAACAACAACAATAACAACAAACCTAGTGTATTCCCAGATAGTGAGGTCTGGGGAGTGTAAGATGTACGTAGTCCATACCTCTACCTATAAAGAAGTAGAAAGGTTGTTTTTGATAGATTCTCAGCTCGAGACACAGAATACTACCCAAATACATAGTGAAGCATGAACAAGATACATTTAATAAAAACAGAGGGAAGAAAACAAATAGAGTGTTTTAGCCTAAAGCAAATCAAGGGAAAAACTACAGTATTTAGAACTAGATATGACCTTAGCAGTTTCAAAATGAAAAATCCTACCAACAAAGAAATAGAGAGACGAAGAAGAAGAGAAAAGCTTACCTTGATTGAAGTCGCAGTCACACAAGTTTTTCAAGTTAAAGAAAATATTTTTGAAAGAAGTCCAACAGTAGCACAACTTTTTTAATCAGGATTATATATATATATATATATATATATATATATATATATATTAAAAAATAAAACTAGTAGCATAAAAGTGACCTTTTTTAGCTTTTACCTGTGAACAGTCTCTCTTCAGTCCCAAAAGTGTGTGCTTTTTCATAACTGAGTCACATTAAGGCATTAGAGCAACATCTTCTTACTTCACTTTAAGCGAGCATTTTTCATGCCACTTGATGAACAGAAAGTGCATAAATGCTTGAAAATGTGTTACTAATAGAGCCCCTAGTCATGATGGATAACTAAGAGGTTCTTTAAAAAGTGTTGGGAAGTTCTCGATATATTTTGGAAGCTTTTTACAATCCACAATTAGGGAAATGTTTAAGAAAAGCTTCCATGTAACTTATACACTTTGATTCAAAAAATATGGGTGCAAATGAGCTAAGAGACTTCGAAACAATAAGTTTGATAGGAAGTTTCCATAAGCATTTATCTAAGGTTTTGACTTGATGGTTTCGAAGTGTTATGGGTAAATAGGTGCATTCTTAGCAAATGGTCTTTATCAAAGTTAGAAAAACTATGGATGTTTTGATAGTAGTTAATGAAGCAGTATCAGCTCAATATAATCACAGAAGCCCGGCGATTTGTGTAAACTTGCCATTTCAAAAGCATATGATCATATCAATTGTGAGTTTCTTCTAAGAATCTTAAGGCAGATAGGCTTTGGGAAGGAGCGGATCAAGTGGGTGAAATTTTGTATCCATTGTGAAATTTTTTCAGTTATTATCAATGGGAAACCTGAAGGTTTTTTTTAATGCTCACAGGCAAGGAGACCCACTACCCTTTTTTTTTTAATCTATGAAAGTTCTAAGCAATATGATCAAGATTGTGAAATCTAATGAGTGGATTATGGGTTTTGAGGTGGCCAAGACCAGAGATTGCAATTTGGAGAATTACTCATCTTCAACATGATGATGCTTTGATATTTTATGATGTAGAGGAAGAATAACTAAAATACTTTAGAATTATCTTGGTACTTTTTGAAGGTCACTCAGTACTATTAACGAGAAGGAAAGCCACTTATCCCATTAACTCTGTGCTTAACATGGAGCAATTGACCCAATTTTGAGAGAAGTGGGAACTTTACCCACTATCTATATTGGAATGCATCTTAGAGAAAAATCAAGATCCAAGGAGATATGAGATTATGTTTTTGGTAAATGTAGAAAAAGTTGTCTAGATTGAAATCAGAGTATCTATGTTTTAGAGGCAGACTTACTCAAATAAATGTAGTCCTTGATGTCTTTCAACAATAACAACAACATCATACCAGTGTATTCCCACAAAGTGGGGTCTAGGGAGGGCAAAGTGTACGTAGTTCATACCACTCCCTCAGCGAACAGTCCTTGATGTCCTTCAAACCAACATAATTTCCTTATTTCTAATCCACTTAGGGTTTGTCCAAAGATTGGATAAAATCAAAATATAAATACTGAGGGAACAAGGAAAAAAGAGGTTTCTATTTACTAATGTGGAAAATCTTGAGGAGAAGCAAAAGACAAGGACTTGGCATTAGAAATTTGAAGAACCATTGAAATCAAAGTGGTTATGGGGATATTCCAGGAACTACAGACTATTTGGGGAAGTGTTATTAAGAACAAATATGGGGAGTAAGATAACTGGGTTACCAAGGTGGTAAATACCTCAGATGGAATGAGCCAATAGAGGCCCATCAAAGTTTTATGGCTTTTCATGAAGAGCCATTCTATGATCATAGTTTACTATGGAAACAAGACCATCTCTGGAAAGGTAAGTGTAAAGGAAACAGGAGTTTGCAGGAGTTCTTTTACTGAACTGTATCCTGGATAGTGGAAAGATGTGGTCTCCTCTAGGCTGGGAGCGGTGGTTTATAATGATGAGTAATTGGGAGATTTCAAGACAAGCTGAAATCTACAAACACTTTGAATCCTTCAAAGGAATGCAAGCAATAGACTGTTTGTAGTTGACAGGTAATATCAAGGGTCTTTACATGGTGAATGCAAGATATAGGATAATGAATTTTCCAGAGCCACGAATCTCAAAATGGCCATGGAAACATATGTGTAGGGTCAAGATACCATACAAGGTTGCTTGTTTTGCATGGTTGTTAGCCAGTGAGGCTGTGTTGACACATGAAACGTGATAAGTAGATGAACTCTTTATGCTCAAGGTGTTTTCATGTTGGGATGAAGCTGCGATTGTAGGCCAGTTATTACTACATTACAGAGTCGCAGATCAGCTATGGAAGATTTTTTAAACCCTAGAGTTATCTCTTGGACAATGCCTAGAAGGATTATTGATATTCTTTGTAGCTAGGAGGAAGCAAGAGTTAGAGCGAGGGACATAAACAATTGGAAGAGTGTTCCTGCCTATGTATGGTATATGGTGGACCATATGAAAAGAAAGGAGTGTTAGATATTTTAAGGATAGAAGCAACACAATATAGAAAATTAAACCCAACTGCATAGTGTATTCTATTATTGTAAATTTGGTGTGTAAAGTCCTATTTTGAAGATACAGAGACAAACCTAGAAAAGTGTTAGGATTATATTTTCATATGGACCATTTTTATCGATTTTAGAGGTATCTCTTAGACAATGCCTAGAAAGATTGCTGATAGTATTTAAGGTAGGAGGAAGTAAGAATTGGAGAAGGGACATGTGGTATATGGTGGACCATATGGAAAGAAATAAATGTCGGATAGTTCGATGATAGAAGAAACATAATACAGAAGATTAAACCAACTTTATAGTGTAATCTATTAATTTGTTTTGGTGTACAAAGTCCTATTTTCGAAGATACAGAGACAATCCTAGATGGGTGTTAGGATTGTATTTTCTTTCATTCTTTTCTTTTTACTTCTCTTGTAAATTGGGGTTTTGGTAGTACTGATCTATAATACAAACTTTATTTCTTGTTTAAGAAAAAACATGATCAACCAATCGATCAAATCGGATTCTATATTTATGTCTCTAAGGCAAAGAAGATCATCCCTTTACTTTTACTACTAAGCTTCTCCCTAGACAATAACATCCAGTATAGGCTACAATGAATGAACTAGGTTGCTGACGTCACCTTTAAGCTTGCTGTATATTTAGTTCGTATGAAGAATACAACAATATACAAATTATCTTTGTAAGGAGCATCTCTACAAGAACACAACTAATAATTTTTCGAAAATAAAGATGATGAGGAAGACAGTAAACAGTACCTATCACATCCATCAGGAATTGATGGCTCGAAATCAGAAGGAAGACTAAATACAACCCAAAATGATTTCAAGTCAGCAATATAAGTCATTGCTTTCACTAGTTGATCGCCAGATATCATAAGATCAATCTATAAAATTAAGTGAAATGAAGATTAGAAGAAGATAGAAACATTCTGCAACGGGTATTTTAAGATTACTTCTAAAGAGACTATCTAGAGCTCAAAATTAATTTCAATCACATATATAACAAACATACTTCTTGTCCTATGCGTTCTCTGCAAATTTTATTAGTAATAGCAACCCTCACATCATTATCTGCAGCTGCCTTCTTTAGTTCTTCATCTAATAAAAACCCAAACCTTGTACCTAAAATCACCAAATCAAATGGAGAACGGGAGTGTCATCTACCTAACAGCACAACAAAGTTTAATGAATAAGGAAAAATATCACTTGTCAAGAGGACAGTAAAGATAGATATTCCAACCAAGTTTATTGGAACATAAAGTGACTGAAGGAAATATTAAGACGTTCACCATTATATTTGACTTGTCTATTCAAGAGATATGTAAATGCATAAAATATCCAACCTCATCCATGGGCTGGAATTGAACTAGTTCTAAGAGCAAAAGAATTGCTAACTTCTTACTGGATCACATTAGAGGTAATTCAAGATCCCCTACAGTATATCCAACCCATTTTAAGGCAAATAGAGGAGTTTCTTCCTGCTTCCTTTGTTTCGACAGCACCAACAATGAAGAACTCAAGACAAAGGGAAGATTGGTTGGTACAGATACTCCTGAGGATAAGTAATACGATAGACTTTAAGGGTAGAAAATGATCGTGTATAGGTACAACTTGTTCCTCTTTATCATTAAATTTTGGGGTTCTCTTTGTAGAGAATAATATATTGTTGCAGTCTCTCTGCTTCTTGTACACCACTTGTACAGCGGAACATAAGTATACCCTTATCTATCCAGCTATCGACAAAACTTAGTTCACTTTCTATGAAATTCCTTAATATTATGCTTTACTTCTATAAATAATTTTCAAGGGTAATGATAGAAGTCATAAAAATAACTAATCCTACTTTATATGCCCTAATTAGCTCAATCTACAAAATGGTTAGAAATATTAATTTTCTTACATTTTGAAGAAAAACCTCTCAATCAACCATGCATATTTTTTTGGGTGACATTACCACATATTGAACCTAACAGTATTAACATCCTTACTGTTATAGAACACACACCAAAACCAAACCCTTAAATACATTTTTATGCTACGTTTAGAATTTCGGGTTTGTTCATAAACAATGTAAAGTTTGGGAATGATATTCCTAAGACTGTAAAATAGTCAAGGTTGAACATGGAGAAGGTCTCAATCTTGAATTTGACTGGGATAGCTGGATTCATTCTAATATTTTGCACCTCAGCTCTATACAAAGAGCTCCACCTGTTTAAAGTTTTACCTATAACTCGATGGAATATAAATCGATGTATGAAACTTTACACACTGTAATTATCCAATATCATAATTCCAACTGTAATAGTCAAAATCTATGCCAGACATAAGATAAACAAGGCTGTCATAAGAAAAGAGAACGAGACAAATGAGAGAGTGTCTATTGTATTACGAAAATGAATGGCTTGAAGGACTCTTAGAGGATCATCCAAAAAGGTCTGCTTTGGATATAGTGGGGTGATAATTTTTCCAGACTTCAGATCTGCAATGCCTGAGAAATATGTAATCAATTAATTAGTTAGAGATACTTGTAGTTTAACCTATCTTTATTGGTACACTTTATTGAATTGGGGAAAAAGAAACAGAGCTCATGCATACCTCTTTCTGTAAGATCTTCAACTGATCTGGTGTTAATGTTGTAAAATAAGTTGTAAACATAATCTTCAGTGAAGGATTAACTGATTAAACATGGAAACTCATATTCCATCATTTGGAAACTAAAAGCTAACTTATAACATAGTTGGACTAATCCACCCAAAGGCCAGATTCTCTAAAATAAATAAAATGATAGGAAGACATCCCCCCATCACTCCTCCCTGAGAGAAAAATTAAAGCAAACCAAAAAGATTCAAAGAAAAGGAATAAATATATTACAAAAAGGGAAATAAAAAAGAAACGGAAAGCTTTGTGCTCTTAAACTAACATGATCAAGGTACTTTTGTTTATCCTCATTAACTCTTTTTTTGTTTGGGACTTTGGGCTGGGATGAAGGGAAAATAGATCAACTAAACCAAGTTGCTGCCTACAAGTGCAAAGGTGTGGCAAAAATAAAATAAGACAAGGTGCCAGAAAGTAAAGATATAGCAAAGTACCTATTAATGGTAAAATCCCTTCGTTCTGCATCTGATTTTAGCTGCCAAATTTCAAAGTAAAAACAGATGAGTAAGAGTCTTTTAATGAAGAAACTAGCATCCATAACTATGTTGCTCGGACTCTTAAAAAATGTCAATAGGTGCGTGTTGGATTCTCCAAAACTAGTGTTTTTTGGGATAATTCGGCAGGGTTGCAGCATCAAAAGTGAAGAGTTGCGCAACTTAGATCGATAGCACACTGAACATACATACTTAATAGTGGAAAACTGACCTCTTTTTTTCTTTGATATAAAAGTTAGGATGCCAACAATAAATTAATGGGAAGGAAATTTAATCATAACAAACCTCAATAGGTAAATATATGAAGACTTCATACTATTGCGACAATAATTGATTAGGTTCATAAATAAAGGTCCTATTTTATAAAAAAGAAATGTTTATGAAAATTAGATATTGGTGATTAAATTAAACTATTCTAATGAACTAAATAGGAGCCTTATATTAATCTTAAGGAGGTTGTGATGGATGTGTGGGTTTACTGGCATAGGTAGGATAAAAATAAGGTACACGTGACAAAGTGGGAGTGACTTCGATAGAAGACAAGATGCATGAATAGAGATTGAGATAGTTGGGGCATGAATGAGTGGGGCTACAGATGCCCTAGTACAAAGGTGCGAGAGCTCCGCACTAGAGGTTGGCTATGGATGGATTCACACGAGGTAGAGGTAGACCAAAGAAATATTGGAGGGAGGTTCTTAGATATGACATGGAACAATTACTGAGGACATGACATGACTCTAGATAGAAAGGTGTGGAGGATGCGTATTAGGGTAAAGGTTAATAGGAGGGGAAGGGTGGGACCAGTAGATAGGAGCATTTGTTTTGTAATCCATGCTAGTGGTTGTAGTGTTTCATAGGTAGTGTCTTGTTCTTGGAGTTTTTGGGTGTTACTTGTAGCTTCGGCTAGATGGGTGGTGGTATTATGTGGTGATAATCTTGTTTTTTTACGTTGTTGTTTTATTATTACCTTTTGCTTCTTATTTTTATATTATGTCTTTTCTTATGTTGTTTGGTCTAAAGCCGGGGTCAATGAAAAAAAACCTCTCTACCTCACCTCTGAGATGGTGGTAGGGACTGTGTACATCCTACCCTTCCCGGGCCTCACTTTGTGGAAGTATATTGGGTACGTTGTTGTGGTTGATAACCATAGTGTTCGGGCTAGATTTCACGCACCTCAACTAATTCCACAGGATACATGTCACTTACCACCCAGCT
Source organism: Capsicum baccatum var. pendulum (assembly GCA_030864225.1). NCBI lineage: Eukaryota > Viridiplantae > Streptophyta > Magnoliopsida > Solanales > Solanaceae > Capsicum > Capsicum baccatum. The sequence continues at coordinate 144,496,679 of CM061553.1, read as the reverse complement.
CTATACACCAATGCTAGGACATATGGGAAGATATATAGTGTTTTTTTGTCTACTTAATCCTTCCTTTACTCCTTTTTGTAAATTTTTCATAGCTTGGTTTGGTGGAACCAACTTAGCCTTCATCCCTCGTATTTATAGTTTAACAAAACAACAAATTTAAACACCAAAGAGAAGATATAAATTTGATTACCAATTCATATTTGCATGCCATTGTTGGAATACGACTGTTCTCAATGTAGTCCTCCGTACTTAAGTTGATGAAATCAATCCATACATCAAAAAGGCGCATCCTTGCTGTTTCCAAGTGCTTTGACTGGTTAGGATTACTGTAAAAATTAATGAATAGTATTTTATTAGTGAAAATTTACTGTACTATTCAACAAAAGTGAGAAAGTGGTTGAAATAGATAAGCATAAGATCTAACAGTACCCCTAATAAGATAGAAGATAGAACAGTTTAGAACAAAGAATATTATAATTTTCTTCCTTTTTCATTTTCACCAAAACTAAGAACTTGCATTTTTTTAATATGAAGAAAAATAAATTTTAGTCATCCAGTCCCAAACTCCACTCAGCGAGTACGGATCTGCAAAAAGAGCTTTATTTTAAACCTAGATAATTTTTGGCTATACCTTTATCACAAGACTCTTTAATTGAACACAAATGAGGAGTACACAAATTTCAAAAAGTAACCCAACTGCACTAGAGTGAAAGACATCTTCTCAACATATGGTTTAATGAATTGATACCTTATCAACAACCTCTCTACGCCACAAAGGTAGGGTGAGGTTCACGTACATCCTGCACTCACCTGAACCCACTTGTGATATTACATTGGGTATGTTTTTGTTGTTATCAACAGATAAGTTCCAACTTCTGTTCAACAATTTTTTCCTCCCTGACTTGGCAATCGTTCTCAATAAAACAATGCACGCCCTAGTTTCCTATACTACATTTCTCATTATTTTTATAATGGTGGTGTTCGGGCTACCTAGCCTCCACTTCAACTATTCTAGTCGGTACCTGTTATTTTCCACCAATACATAGATAAATAACTCTTGCCACCAAAATGTAGGAAAATGGAACTAAACCACGTACTATTTTATATTTCTGTTGGGATCTGAACCCTCACTACAATACTAATTTCCAAACTAAGAAATCTTAGAGCGAAGAGTAAAAAATAACTGGGCCTACATTAAATGAGGGAGAACATAACTTCACTTCCTACTTCAGAGGAACACAAATTTAATTAATAGCTAGTTCATGGTTTTGTTATCTGTACAAATAACTAGTTCTCTAAATTCATAGATCTTAAAAGTATTGAGTTACAATGAGACAATACAGTCTTATTCCCCATTTTAATGATACAAATTTTCTTAAGAAGATGTTCTCGTTTTGTCATTTGTACCATTATTTACCAGATTTTATCCATCCTCCATTGAAATCAAAGACAGGCCAACTTTTTACCTCTATTTTGGAGGCTTATAAACTACCAAAACCAAGACTTATAGTCCAATGCACCAGTGGTCGTTTTTCACAGCAGTAATGGGTTTGATTCTCAATTTCCCCCTTCCCTAACGTGATTAAAAAAATTGGAAATAGACATCTCAGAAGGAAAGAATGCAGGAACATACCACTAGATTACACCAACTCCTTGGGTTTCCTCACCGAACACTGATAGGTACTCATTCACTTTCTCACAGAATTCTCATCCATACATTTTGTCTAGAGCAATATCAATATCATAACACTCTTTACCTAGTACCTACAGTAATAGAACTCCAGATTAGCCAAAAGGTCATTACAAGACAAATCACTTATATTAAACAATAAAAATTTAATTTCTTGACCATGAAATCCTTTGGATACATTAGAAGTCATCAAAGATACATGTAGAAAGAATGCCAAAAAAATTCCACAGGAAAGAAAGTTAGTAGTCAACTGAATCAGGGTAAGGTTACGTAGTTTTGCATGTTGCAATTAACAAGAGAGAAAAATCTAGAAATGATTGTACATGCCTAATGATGTGTATTTTATATATTTATTTGTTTAAAATTTAAATGATATATCAAGCTTCATGTTACTAAAAAGGATGCAAGACTTATATAATGGGAAGTGAATAAAAGATTGTCTTGCTAGCTTTAGTATGTGAGACACATGCATACCTATACATATAGAATAATGTCACTGGTGTGGATTCTACAGAGAAAAATAAAAATATTTTGATTCTTGCATTCCATCAGAAAATGACAAGAATATACGTGTTTTTCTATTTGGGTAAATTGTTTGAAACAAATACAATTAATATTAAACCAATACTTCATTATATATATCAGATAAGTGTATATAAAAAATATGGATAAATCAAAATTTTGGTTTTCTGTCATATTTACTAGCCCGTTCTATGCAAGTTAATTAATGCTTTATTGGGGATTCTTCTCATAAAGAAATGACACCATCAGGCCAAAATCAAATTTTTGTGCACAGGAACTATTTCCATGGTGGTTAACCTACTCTAATCTTCCTCCTTCATTCCAGTCTGGTACCAGCTATTCTTTGCTCACATACGGAGTGTTCCATAGTTTACATTGAAACTACAAAAATTAATTGATAAAAAACTCATTTGGTTGAGAGTATGCAGTCCAATCTGGATATACCCCACACAATTATAAGAAAGCCAGGAAAAATAATCTTGAAAAGAAAGTTCAATTAAAAGGTTGCTTACTTCTCCCTATACAAAGAACAAAATTTGTGATGATATCTAATGCAAGCCAAGCTTTGTTAATATAATGGAATGAAGGATTGAAGCTCAAGAATACGTCAAAGTAAAAGTACAAGGAAGAAAGTCAAAAAAAGAAAGAAAGAGGCTACAGACACAAAGTGATTATTCTTGATATACAAGTGTCATGCTTAGAATACCCTTATTTCATTAAGGGTATTTTTTAATTAGTAGTGTAGGATATAAATAAAGAAGATTAGTTCATTTTGATGATTATGATTTGAAAAGAATGGAACTCTTGTCAAGTAGGCTACGACCCTTTGTTCATATTGAATGTTGATGGGTTTGCTTGATTGAGGATATAATTCTTACTAAGGGTGTCTCGATAGTATAGGCAGTGTCGAAGAAGGCGTGACGTGGAAAAAAACAACAAGGCCTTGCATAATGCATTATGTGATGCGAGAAACAATGCGACCGCATCATTGAAGTAAAGTCCAATTTTTTTTTTTAAAAAGTAGACCTAATAGAGCATCTAAACAGTAAGTCATAACTGAAAACACCACAACAACTATATAATCAACAAGAAAGACAATTTATAGGCAAAAGTTCAAATGAAACACCAAAATCACAGGTTTGATCGCTAAAACACCTGTTGCGAAATAAATAAAATAGTTCAACTAAGTAGCAAAACAAACCCAAAAAACAAAGAGGAAAAACAAATTTGAATTATTAATGTTTTAATCTAAAGCTCTTTCAATGCATCAAGATTGTTCAAATCTTGTAATCCTTCATTATTATCATAATGCTCGTCATCTTCAACTTCGTCATCTCCACTTGAGCAACTTCTTTTCACTTGTAATATGATCTTGAAGTATTCCCACTTAAACCATAAAGACACTCATCAACTACACTTGGATCGATAAAAACACCCCAAGCGAAATCAGTATCTTTATCAAAAATTGTTTATCTTCAACATTCGCAACTTCTTTGTATTTTATGAACACCAAGTCACTAAGGCGCTTTAGAGTTAGTCTATCCTATTCTTGGTATGTATCAAATAAATATTGGAAAGTATAAATTCAAGACTTTTTAGATATAATATACTTATCGCAATATATTAAAGCTTTTCTTCAACTCTTCGAATACACTCCAGATTTTTTTACACCCAGATGAGCAACAAGTTAGACTCAAGATTCTAATGGTGAACTTTTGTAACTCTGGAGTTTTTGAACCATAAATCCTCCACCATTCAACTATTAAAGTAAAGTAATTATTAAAAATTAGCAACTATAAAGAAATAAATCTAGTGTAAATTTAATAAAAGCATAAGAGTCATTCACCGTGTCACTTCTCGTCTCTTTGTCGTATAGTAGTTGGTGTTCCAAAAAGTTCCTTGGCATTTTAGTAAGTACTAATTGGATCGATTATTTTATCATGCACATCTTCATTAACAACCATCTTTGAAATACACATATGTAACCTTGCCATCAGACTCTTATCCAATAAATCATCCTCGTGATTAAAATAGAGTTATGGGTTTAAAATATTACCAGTTGCATGCAATGGTTTATGATGTTGATAACTCCACCTTTTATCGATTATATCAAAGACCTTGGTATATTTATTCTCCTCAATCAAAAAAATTAATAGCTGCCTTATCCTTACTCATCGCTTTATAAATGTAACCCATTAATGGTCTTGCCTCACTATCTACCAAATGAAGAACTGTAACCAAAGGATCACATATTTTAAGAACATAAATAACATTGTTCCAAAAGTGGAAAGAAAGTATAATCCATGCAACTTATTTTCCTAACAATTCTTTTACAAATTTACTGTTAATACATTATTCCGAAATTAACATGTTTCTCAAATTTTTCATTTGTTTCAACATCCTTTGCAAGGTAAAGAAAGCATAGCAAATCTAGTCTTGTCAGGTTTCACCAAGTTTCTTTGATTAGTGAATATTCGTATCATATTCAACAACAAAGACCTTTGAACAATGTTAGAATGCACCTTAACTACCTTGATGCAAACACCTTGAAAAGGTCTTTCCTTGAACATATCCCCACATATCAAATTTACACAATGGATTGCACATAGAGTCCAAAATATATAGGGAACATTCCTACCAACATTGCACTTGCCTAAACATTTTTTGTTGCATTAATTTCATGTCTTCTGCATATTCCATCCCGTGTCAGTAACTATTCTGAACAATTTAATAAGTAAGTGAATTGAACCTAACCCTATTTTAAATCTATAGATGACTTCAAGGCCTCAAGTCTCACGTATCTGGTATTTCTCCAACTTCTAAGCAACACTTTCAGCATTTGGCAATACTAATCTCCATATTATAAAAATCCTCAGTATCACTTTCCATGACCTAAACTAATTTTGACGGTCAACATGACCCATTTTATAGATTAGTGAATTTTGATATAATATTTAAAATTTTAAGCAGAGTAATCACTAAGGTTCCATGAAAATACTACTCCCTCCATGTTTCCATACAGAAGGATTCGCATCTCCTATAGTACCCCAACACCAATTTGGGCTAAGTTATTACATTGTCGATGCATAATCTACCTACCATCTCAATAAAAAAATTGTTCTGGACCCATGTATAAGTGGTACATTCATTATATATATCATAGTTCTTTTCATCCATACTCTCTCCCCATTTAAATTTAGTAGTATGGTTTTTACCTGGCATGTAATTTAAGAAATATTTCAACTGAGTTTAGCTCCTTCACTACGTGCATCAACATTTTTGATTTTACAAGTTTCATGACTTTTTAGTGTTAAATTAGGACAGTTTAGGTTGGCTGTAAACCTCAAGATAATACACAATCAAGAGAAAGAAAGGAAGATTATGATTAGAACAAAAACCTTATCGCAAACCTAACCACCAGCAACACGAAGTTGTGTTTCGAGATTATAGTGCTCAACAACTTGAAGAAGGCGGATAAATATTTGCTCCTCCTTGGGCGTTATATCAATATAGTCCTTAACTAGGATGGATGACGGTAGATATGCAGATTTTTCAACCATTGTTGTAACTCCAGCGTACAACCCTAACGTCGGAGGTGGTGGTTGTTAAGCAAAGAAGATAGAGAATCTTTTGAGTCTCAAGACTGGAATAAAGAGGGGGAGGGATGAATAAAGGAGAGTAGGTAGAGGAGGAAGGTTTTGGAAATTGAAGAGACAAGGACGAATGGTTTTCAGTGTAGAAACAGCTAATATGGCTATACCCAAAGCCTTCATTTTACCCTTTTTCTATCAGCCAACTGATAACCCGCTCAGTTAAGCATCACAAATAGGTTGGGTCGGGCCAACATAAGTCTGTTTGATTTGATTTTTATGATCAAATTATTAAGTCATTATCTATAATTTATAATTTATATCTATAATCTATCAAAGTGTTACAACTGCAAACAGTATGGGCATATAGCTCCAAATTGTAAGATTTTTCAATTCAGATCCTTTGATATATGGTATCAGAGCCTGGTTATTTCATAGTTATCTAATGTACAGGTGTGAAAAATTTAAGCATAAATAAGCCATAAATGTGATCATGGAGTTCATCAGTAAGACCTAGAGACTTGATTTTTTAAGGCTTACAATTTGGAGCTATATGCCCATACTGTTTAAGTTGTAACACTTGATTTTTGCTAAGTCTCTCTTAGACCTACTTTTGGTAAATCTCATAGACATACAACGGGCTTTTTGAGTCTCTCTTTCTTCTTTAGATCTTTGTTGTTAATTCTTTTTCTATAAGACTTAGAATGCCTATGAGTTTTCTATTGAGAGGTGGCAGCCTATTAGTTCATACCAAATTGATCACAGAAGTCTCCTAATTGAGACTTTTCTCTAAACTTATCCATCTTAATTTTTCTATTCAATTTTAATTCATTACATAAAGCTAAACCCTCATCAGTGGTAATTGCTATAAGCTGACCACAAGTATAGTCTTTCCAAGGTATATCAATAGCTGATCTCCTAAGTTTTTTTCTAACCCTTACACCAAAAAAAGAAGGGAGACCATCTATGTTGTCTATACTCTTATGTTAACCATCATGGAATATTTTGGAGGAAGGTTTACCAACCAGTATGAAAATAATTATACTCTTCTTAATGGTCTCGTCTCCTATTATAGATACCAATTACTCTGAGCTAAACAAGCTAAAGAGGCACAACTTACTAGATGGAGTCACTAAGACCAAGCCAACCTAAGACATATTAAACTCGACTGTACCACTATTTTGGAATATCCATGGACTCCTGGGGTTGATTTGCTCATTTGATAGTGTTCAATTTCACTACTTCCATCAGAAAGTAGGATTGACTCATAAAAAGCTTTTCTTTTATAAGATTCACCTGCAATATAAAGGTTAGTGTCTAGTATTTTTGAAGTAGTCTCCATGGATCTTCTTGCTTGCATATTTGAGTATTTTCAACAAGAACTGTTAGTTCTCTAGTGTCAAGTTTTTCATAATTTGGCCTATCGACAGTATTTTCTTGAACAATTGAGGCCAACTAATCTGTTTACTTAGAAAATATATAGGACTAAAGTTGTTTATATAAAGGGTAATCTTCTAGAATATCTTCCAAATGAATTGAAGTGCTCATATGCTAGTTTTTGGATGATGATTCAGCAATTTGCGAAATTTGAGCATTAATCAAAGTTCTCTTTCCTTTTTCTAATACCGGGAAATTAAAAGAGGAAAAAGTCTAGGAAGATGAAGAGATGTTTCTTCCTCCACAGTAGGAGGAACCTTGGCTTTTTCCTCCTTTTCCACGTCCTCTGGCCCTTTACCAGGGTTGATCCATACTGCATCAAAAGATTAAAATTTATCAAATGATGTATCAAAGTCGGACCGATCGATTTCATCTCTTATTTCTTCAAAATTTGGAAGATATAAATCTTCTCGTATCATGTCATGGATAATTTTTCTTAGTATTAAGAAATGAATATCTTCGCTCACAGGAACACATTTAATGATGGTAATAATGGTTTTTTCATATAAGTAGAAAGAAAAATAATTCATTCTCCTTGGCTCCTGCTCACAGTCCAAGAATTGCTTGTAAAATTTTTATGAGTTATTGATATATTCACGAGAGACAAAATCAGGTAAATAATTTTCACTACCCTTTTTATATTGTATTTCAAAATCGAAAGGGGCCAGTTGAGCTTGCCATCTTGCAAAAATTTGTTTAGAGGCATCATGTTTGAAATCCTTATCAAACATATATTTAACGGATTGTGCGTCAGTTCGAATAATGAATTTTTTATTATATAAATCATCTTAGAATTTTAAAACACATTTAACAATCGTTAAAATTTCATGAGACACCGTGGCGTATTTTTTCTGGCTTTCAGACCATTTTCCAGAATGAAATCTAATAAGATTTTCAGAATTAGTATGGGGATAGACTTGTTTTAGAATTCCTCCATAACCTATGTTGGAAGCATCAGTTTCTATAATTTTTAACCATGCAGGATTCACAAGGGTTACACAAGGTAAAGACTCGACACGCTTTTTAATTATTTGGACTAGTTTAGTGTGAGTAGTAGTCCAAGGTTCTTTGTGATTCTTTTTTAATCTATCATACAAAGTTACCAAATCCCAGGATAAGTTCTGATAGTAAGGGGAAATATAATTAAGACTTCCTAAGAATGGTTGTAATTGAGTTTTATTAGTGATAATATCTGAGAATTTTATTGAAAAATCTAAAGATCTTTGTATTGGTTCAATTTTACCTTTAGAAATATTATGTCCAAGAAATCGAATATCAGTTTGAAATAGAGACATTTTTGGTTTAGAAATAACTAAACCATTTTGTATAACAATTTGTTTGAAAAATACAGGTGTTTAAAATGTAATTCTATTGTTTTAGAAAAAACAAGAATATCATCTATATAAACAAGTATAAAATTCATGTAGGGATTGAATATATGATTCATGATTTTTTGGAATTCAGAATGAGCATTTTTCAAATCAAAAGGCATAACATTCTATTTATATTGACCAAAATACACATTAAAGGCAGTTCTATAAGTATGTTCATTCGCAATATGAATTTTTCCAATAACTAAATTTTAAATCAAATTTTGAAAATATATTGACATTATATAATCTAGATAATAAGTCCTTTTTATTAGGTATTGGATACCTAATCCATTTCAAAACTTTATTTAGTGGTTTGTAATTAATAAAAATTATAGGCATACCACATTCTTTTTTAGCAGCATTGTTAACATAAAATGCAATGCATGACCACGGGGATTTTAATGGTTTTATGAGACCCTTTTCTTGAAGATTATCAATCTCTTTTTTGCAGAATACTAGTAACTCTGCATTCATTTGGTAGGGTCGGGATTTTGTTGGAATATTAGTTTTGCTGAAATCATTATCATAAGGAAGGGAAACAACATGTTCTTTTCTTTTCCAAAAAGCATTTGGGCGATCCACAAAAATATCAGCAATTAATTGACTAGAAATTATTTTTATTTTTTCTCGTATTTTCGCAGAACTCAGTGCATTTTAAACATTCATACTCATAATTTCAAATTGTAAGAAATTTAATTGTGTTTGCTTTATGTCAATCAAAGCATTGATACTCTTGTTACTGGATCTGTAGTAAAAAATATAAGAGTTTTTTATTTTTATAAGTAGCTTGAAAACCATTTGCATCTAGATGCGTAAAAGGGTAGATGACATTTATAAAAGGTGTTCCTAAAATAATATGGGGATAACTAAAACGAAAAAATGTGGAATACAAATCAAATTTCTACAGACATGTGCATTAGGCAATTTATAATTAATATCAAGAGTATGTCTAGATGAAGATATAATGATATGAGTAGTTTTTTAAAAATATTTAGTAGGGATTAATACTTCTTGAATACAACTAAAATTTGCACCACTATCAATCATAGCAGTATTAGTTATAGAAATATCATTATTAATCAATATAGTGCAATTAATATATCATTTATGAGCAGTAACAATTTGCATCATTCCTAAAAACAAATTATTTTTATATCCTAATTTTGAATATTAATATCATCGTTATTTTCAGTAATTTCTAGACCTTTAGACGTAGAAGGCACATCTTAAGGAGAAACATGATGAGAAGTATTTTCTTCAATTTTTGAAATCCTATGATCACAAATCATTTGATTTTGTTTTAAATAAATAATTTCTTTTCTTACATTTTCAACCTCGATTTTTAAATCATTAAAAGAAGTATCTCTACCAGGGGTTTTGGTTAAAGCGAGGCATCGGTTAACCTCGGCCAAAGAATAAGGCATATCATAGTCATGAATTTTTGTAACCGATTTAGAATTAATAGGAATGCTATAAGAAGATTTTTTTGCAGCAAGACTAATAATTTTTTCCCACAGTTTTTCAATAGAAATTTCTTTTAATAATTCAAGGATATTTTCAACAGTTAAAGTTTCCACATTTAAATCTAAGTCTTTAAACTAAGATTGAAATTTATAAAATATGTCATCACAAGCACTAGTATTATGAGGACAATCAGGGCAAGCTTTTTCATTTTCATGATTAATATCAGAACATTAAGACAAATAAATCTCATTTTTTGATTTAGATTCAAAGTTGTAATTAGACTCAGAACTAGATGTATATAACAAGCCATAAATTTAATCATGGAGTTTATCAGTAAGACCTAGAGACGAGATTTTTTGAAGCTTACAATTTGGAGCTATAGGCCCATACTGTTTGCAGTAGTAACACTTGATGTTTGCTTAGTCTCTCTTAGACCTATTTTTGGTAGATCTCATAGACTTACGACGGGCCTTTCGAGTCTCTAATTTTTCTTTAGATCTTTGTTGGTAATTTTTTTTCCTATAAGACTTGGAATGCCTATGAGTTTTCTCTTGAGAGGTGGAAGCCTGTTGGTTCTTATCAAATTGATCACAGAAGTCTCCTAATTGAGACTTTTCTCTAAACTTATCCATCTTAATTTGTGTATTCAATTTTAATTCATTACATAAAGATAAACCCTCATCAGTGGTAATTGCTATAAGTTGACCATAAGTATAGTGTTTCCAGGGTATATCAATAGATGATCTCCTAAGTTTTTTTCTAATCCTTTCACCAAACAAAGGAGGGAGTCCATATATGAATTTGGTCTTCCAGTATTGAAGGTTATTTTCAGGTAGGTCCATAACTCGACATAGAAAGGTATCTTTATACCACCTAAATTCTCCTAATTGTCTACGTCTAAGACCATTAAAAGAGTACAACATTATCATGCTTGTTGGTAAACCTTCCTCCAAAATATTATTTCTACAGACATGTGCATTAGACAATTTATAATTAATATCAAGAGTATGTCCATATACAGATCTAATCATATGAGTAATTTTTTGAAAATATCTACTAAGGATTAATCCTTCTTGAATGCAACTAACATCTATACCACTGTCAATCATAACAATATTATTTATAGAAATATCATTATTAATCAATATAGTGAAATTAATATACCATTTATAAGTGGTAACAATTTGCACCATTCCTAAAAAAAATCATTTTTTATATCCAGATTTTGAATATTAATATCATCGTTATTTTCAGTAATTTCTGGACCTTTAGAGATAAAAGACACATCATAAGAAGAAACATGATGAGAAGTATTTTCTTTAATTTTTGAAATCCTGTGATCGCAAATCATTTGATTTTGCTTTAAAGAAATAATATTTTTTCTCAGATTTTCATCCTTGATTTTTATATCATGAAAAAAAGTATCTCTACTAGGGGTTTTGCTTAAAGTGAGGTGTCAATTAACCTCGGCCAAAGAATAAGGCATATCATAGAAACATTTCTAAAAGAATTATGCAATTCTATAGAGTTTAAAGTATGCAAGGATGCAACACGATTCCTAGCTAGTAAGGCATGAAATTTTAAAATATGGATTTGGGAGAAGTTAGTAAAAAAAGTACTAAACTTAAAGAGGTAGATTGGTATCTCTAATAGGAGAAGAGTCACTCTGAAAGCCAGAAAAAATGTTCCAGTCGTTTCTCCCAAACAACTTGCAGGAGAAGTGACCAATTAAGAATTAACTCATGTAACTCAAAAATCTGATGAAAAAATGTGTCTCCAATTTGATGATAATTCTACTATTTCTTAACAAAATTCCATTGCTATGTATGCCTGCTAGACAAGATATTTCTCCTATTGAACCACCTGTTTATAGCCCAACTAGGAATCGTGTTGCATCCTTGCACTCTTTAAACTCTGTAGAATTGCATAATTATTTTAGAAATATTGAAAAGGTTAAAATTAGTCCTAAAACTCATATAGTTCAAGATAATGATAATATTTATAATAAAGAAAATCTAACTCCTTCGGAGATGGAATTTGATGTCTACAGTATTTAAAATCCTTATATTCATTTCTGAAAATGGTTTAAATGATTCCACATCAAATAGATTTTAGTCCTGGCTCACAGGCAAGAAATTATGTTAAAAAAGAATTCTTTGGTGAAAATAGGAAAAGATTTAGAACATGGTTTTTCGAAACATATAGTCCTAACGATATGAAAAATATTTTAAAAGAATTCTATGAAATGTGTGCATTGCATAATCAGATTATTTGTTTTGCACTATGGTTTATATCTGCATATTTGCTTAAATATATTAATTTGATAGAAAGATCTTACCAAGATACTAGTGGAAATATTATTGAATATGTTTATCCCCCCTAGTCACCTTTTATACTTCCTAATAATACGTGTTTTACTTATTCTGCATTACAAAAATTCATTGATAATGATATTGGTCGAATCACTATTGCAGAAATTAATAAGTTAATTGCTCAAAATAATTATTTAAGTCTCTCTGTGAAAGTTCTGGGGAAACAAATTTCCTCGCTTGACAAAAAACTTGATGAATTGATTAAAATAGTGAAAATTCTTAATGATGGTCCAAAAACTTCTAATGTTGCGTCTACTTCAGAAAACAAGTCTGAAGAATTGACTATTAAACCTTGTGTTCAACGACCCCCTTATATTGAAGGTTTTGCAAAATTCTCTCATATGGAAAAACTAGAATATTTGCTTGATGAAAATACTACCTTATATAATTCTATTTAAGTGCTTTTTTGTGAATACAAATTAGATTTCAATAATATAATATGTGTTTTTTCATTCTTCATTTGTTTTTTTATTTGGTTTTGATTCAACTTATTTTTCTTCCTTTTGCATACAAGTGGTCTATGTTTTTCTTTATTTTAGTTAATAATGATAGGATGGTTTGTTTATGTCAATTGGAATAATTATATAATTTGAATAGGCTAAAAATTTGTAATTTGTTCTTATGTTTTATGTGTTTTTTTATTTAGCTAAAACTTTTTATCAAAAAAAAAAAGAGAAGAACCATTTGATGTTGTCAAGGAATGAAGTGAATTAGATAATGATAATCAATTGTTATATGTCGTAAATATCTAAGGTTATGTTTTTAATTATAATTCGTAGGAATTGCAGGTGACACTCAATTGATGATATATATGTTCTTATTTGCTTTGGACCTGAAGTTCTTACTTCTTCTTTCTCTTCCTCCTTGAATTACGGAAAGAAGAAGAGAAAATAATTTTTAAAAAGAAAGACAAAGAAAAGACTACCATTGTCATGTCAAAAGAATCCACACTTACAAATTTCTCATTTTTGTTTCTGTCAATTTCTTAACTCTGTTTCCTTTAATGTTCATCATCATCATCTATATATTCTAAGTAGTTATCGAATTTAATTTTGATATATGTTCAATATGATAATATGCTTTATTCTTGACATTTAAATTATTTGTGATACTTAGTCAAGATTACATTATTTTAATTTTTAAAAATATGTAATACAATTTTCAAGTTAGTCCTTACTGATTTTCCCCAAATTCGTAATTGATCTCATCATGTCTTGTGTCTCTACCTCCTTCATCTCTATCCTCATCAATGGAAAACCTTCCTCTTTCTTTGAGCCCAGCAGAGGGATAAGACAAGGGGACCCAATCTCCCCTTACCTCTTTATCCTATGCACGGAAAGACCCTCCAGAAACATTGAAAATGCTGTCACCAATAAAGATTGGGACTCTATCAAGATTACCACTAAAGGGCCCAAAATCTCCTATCTTTTCCTTGCTGATGACCTCACTCTCATGTCTCAAGTCACACCAAAGTACTGTGACACCATCCTTAGAATTCATACTGACTTCAGAAGGGACTCTGGACGAAAAATGAATAACTCTAAATCTTAAGTCCTTTTCTCTAAGGATTGTTCCAGCACTAATGCTGATGCCTGCAGTAACTTGCTCAATATAAAGAAAATCAATATATTTGGAAAATATATGGCTTCCCCATCCTCTACCAAAGGCCTAGCCATGTTGACCTCCAATTTATCCTGGACTCCATGAGCAACAAGCTTGCTAGCTGGAAAACTAATATGATGAAAATGATTGGCAGGACTATCCTTGCCAAATCCACCTTGAGTACCATCCCCTCACATATCATGCAATACGTAAGACTTCCCCGGACAACTCTTAATGCCATTGACAAAATACAAAGGGATTTCATCTGGGGCGTCAATGCCACTAAAAGGAAACTCCACTTGGTCAATGGGGAAACTGTTACAAAACCCAAAACAAGGGATGGTCTTGGGATCCAAAAGGCTGAGGACAAGAATAAAGCACTTCATGCTAGCCTAGCATGGAGAGTTTTTAAGAAGGCACGATTATCCAAAGATAAAGTAGATATTACAGTATATAACTAGAATGAAAACTAGAACCAAGAGTCCATAAATCATGTAATAAGTCAATGAGAATAACAAGGCACGATTATCCTATTCATGCCAAAGAGTCTAACATAATAAGACTAAGGAAGTATCAAGGTGAACTATCCTATTCTAGCTACATTTATTATATCCCAATGCTATACCGTATATCCCAAGTCAATATAAAAATATAGATCGAAAGAAAGATATATTGTAATATACAAGGCGTAGGAACGACTATACAATATGAACAACAAAGGAAGGGATATCCGATAGTACCATGACTTCATATAGCTATATATATATATATATATACATACATATATAATAGGAGGTCATCTCAAACATAACCTTGATCATCATGTTCTCATTTTAAGAACTCATTATAATACTATCATGATTACATACTATCATACTCGGGGATTCCAATCCATATGGCTAGATATGAAATACTAATGCATAATACTGCAATCATAAGATAGGAGAGGACAAAGACATACTTCAAATCCATATACTGGATCAATGACCAATCTGTCATAGCTAGCCATAATAATGATCATAACAATGATAATAACAATATGAATAACAGCGTTAACAACCAACTACTCTGAAAAACCAAATACTTAGATGAGCATATGTGTACCCCCACCGCCTCGAGATTGGAAGGTTCAATCAATATACAATAATACAAGACATATCCTTCACGCTTATCTATGATATTATCCCATAACAGTTGGTAAATATAGTTGTATACTGGTGATAGGTGATGTACATGCAGGAATGAATGCAAAGTATACCATCAACATAACAACTAAAATAATTGTCCTCATCAGGAACATCATCATCGTAATCAACCTCCGACTTTGGCGGGAATCAATATAATCTCAATAGTATCCTAACTCAAACTTGATATTAATATCATCACAATATCCTCCGGCCTTGCCGGGTATCAATATCATCTCAATAGTATTCTTCGGACTCAAACCGAGTATTAATATTATCATAATATCCTTTGGTCTTGCTTGGTGTTAATATTTCATCACAATATCCTCCGATCTTCCAGGGTATCAGTATATCATCGTAACTATTAACACATAAATATAGGCATAATATAGGTATACAGACACAAGCTGATGTACTCCTAACCATAATCATAATATCGCAAAGATAACTATCTTTTCATTATATTCTATCTGCTCATTATTAACTATCCAAGACTCATTATTATATCACTAGTTTACTAGTCATCACATGAATTCTAGTTATCAATCTAACTGATTCTTCACATAATCATTAATCATGGAATACCAACTAACCATTAATTAATAATTAACCAAACCTAACGTCAAATCAAGGTTCACTATCAAACCAAAATCGCCATCTATTCACGACTAATCATTTATCAACTAAACATCTTTTATTAACTAACACCAATCAATATCTAATACTGTTTACCAACTAATCCTCAATATTAACTAGTCCTCGTTAATATCTAGTCAGCATCAATAACTAGACATCATTATTAATTAGGCATCATTATCACTAACATCCCTTAACACCTAGCAATGTTGGCCACATTATCCTCACTTAACAACTAATCGGAATTATAAATTGTTATTAATGGCCATATATCACTACCATTGATAAACCCAACTTCATAGCCTTATATCAACTGTAGTCATTAGCTAGCAACGCTAATTAACTAATGTTCTTAGAATTCTAAGCATCAAGTACTATAGTCACCTAATAGACAACTAGTTATACCATTATTAGGAAGAACATTCATAAGATCGTATTCAGCTAGAATCACATCAATAATCGATATAATAATCATATATGTATTGAATCTATACATATCATTATCAGTATTCAATCAGTGAAATCAAAAGCATTATACCACACCTTCTTTCACCCCATACCAGAGAGATGTGTATACTCAAAAAATATATATATAACCATGAACTGTAGCCACAACCCCAACAAGGATAAACACTTCCTGAATGTACAATCGATATCATCTATTGACCCTCGACCACATAATATATCCGAAATAATCATAATATTATCATCATGGCCTTCAGCCCATACACATAGTTAGAACATATCTCTATAATCATATTTATAAGTCATTGCATATCTCTCATCCGCTCACATCTAGAAGGCATCTCGCATATATGAGGTATAATATCAGTAAGCATATAATCATCTCTCACATAGGAGGCATAATATCAATAAGCATGATGCAATAATAAGTCATTTCATATATAAAGGTCATTCATCATGACGGTGAGGAATATCACCTCTCTAGGCCAACTATCATATCTAAATAGAAGTAGCATCTTTATAGGCCCATTATCGTATCTAAGAGGAAAATCATCTCTAAGGACCCAACGTCGTGTCTAAGAGAAAACAACATCTCTATGGGCCAAATATCATGTCTAATATGAAATGGCATCTCTATGGGCCAAGTATCAAGTCTAAGACAAAATAACATCTCTATGGGTCAAGTATCAAGTATTAGAGGAAATAACATCTCTATGGGATAAGTATAAGTCAAGGAGGAAGTAACATCTCTATGGGACCATTTTATCACATCATTTCTATAAGAAACAATATAGCTATAAGTCATAAGTCACAATTCGAGGAAAATCAATACAATATACCGAGTCACAAAGTAACCTTATACTAAGGTTTACTTGTCATCACATATGTCTAACATCTGCAGTTAATTCCACAATGAATAACTCAATTCTAGGCCTAAGGAGGTTGGACAATCCCACTTCTAAACCTCAATTTCCTTAATTAGGTACACTGTGCCCTAAACAAGGCTAAGATATCTAGTTCAACTTCTAGATGTCAAGTAAGCCACATACAAGCCTAAGATAGGAACTTCAACTGGAAATAAGGGCACCTAAGTCAATTCAATCCAAATTATGATTCCAAGAATACCAAACTAGACCAACAAAATCAAATATACTAATCATGTTTCTAACATTAAAACAACATCCATAATCTAGCAATGTATCAAATTTATGCTATAATTTAATCTAAACTAGGGAGAAGGCAATAGGAGTCCACAAGGTTATAAACATACTATCTTACTCGTCAAAGACCATCATTAAATTTCCAAAACTTCAATAATCAAGGCTAATCTGTCTTACTCATACTAAATCCTAACATTCACATCCACACACAATACATATCATACATCATCTATGAAGAAAAGTGGATAAGAGCCTACCTCAAGGGTAAACTACAAAATTACACTTTAAGCACCACATGCTCGTCTTTACTGCATAATCCCAAAAATGCCATCACACTATCAAAAATATAATCTACTCATCAATATAAGCCTAATGATACCTATATTGCACTATTGTATATTAGGTCCAAAAATGACACCAAAAACCCTAAGTGGGTCCCACGCATGGAAATTGCATTTTCGATGTCAACCCAATGCTCATACATCACCAAGAAATAATAACCCTCAATTAATGGGTGAATAGAAAGCAAATTTAGGGCTAAATCATGGCCTAAGCTAAATTAGGATTTTGAGTCAAGAACTAAGAAATTCACCAATAAAGTGACAAAATCTTACCTTAATCAGGATGATAATCAAGATAAAAGATATTTATCAAGCTCCTTAGACACCCATAAGACTCAATTTTGAGTTATCATACCCATTTAGGGTTTTAGGCTCTCAAAAATGAGGTAAAAATGGTGAAAAACGCAGCCTATAGAGTGCTTAAATACCCATACCAACTTTGGAGATCCGCAGTCGCTGTCTGGGCAACCATCAAAGTCAAGATTTTATTTTTCACCCTCAAAACTCATTCAGAATCCAAATATAAGATACAATAGTGAAATTTAAGTGTAAACCACATTTCAAATTTACTTGAGTCATCAAAACTTTTATCCAAGATCATTTCAGAAAAAAGTGGGGCTCATACCTATAGTTTTATTTTTTATAAATTCTGGTCAATAGCTCAAAATAAGCTCTGGTGCATTGGAATCCGAACCAAAGGTCTACCTAGACCAAAATCAATATTTTAAATTCGCTGGCATAGTCAAAATTTGCATCGGAGATTATTTTGCTAAAGTTTTCACTCGGTGGCTATTTGGAACCAATGAAGACTTCTAAATAGGTAATTGGCTCTAAAAAATAAATGAATTGCCTGATAACCGAACCATCAATCCCAGCAAGTCATAAATGACTTGGGGCAGCTATGGAGAAGCTCAAACGATGAATATAAGCATAAATATGGAAAGTGACCTAATGGGTCATTACAACATCCACTACTAAAAGGACTTTCGTTCACGAAAGTCAACAGATAGAAAGAATCTCAAAAGTTCATACGGATGAGGTATTCGTCTTGATACTCCAATCATGACATCCCAGGTAACCTCAATGGAGAGAAAACACTTCTAAGGGATTCTGCCACAAA
Source organism: Capsicum baccatum var. pendulum (assembly GCA_030864225.1). NCBI lineage: Eukaryota > Viridiplantae > Streptophyta > Magnoliopsida > Solanales > Solanaceae > Capsicum > Capsicum baccatum. Next base: position 144,477,723 of record CM061553.1, on the reverse strand, counting down.
TATCCCTTTTTCAACAAGAACTCTCATTCTACGTCCAAATAGCCAACTCAACTTAACCGCTAACTGGCCTCCAACTGAAATTAAAAGGCTGATGCACACACATCTGAACCATATCACGCTGACACCGCCACTATATCTGGATAAATCAACAAAGGCTTATCCTAGTCAAAACAAAACCAAGACATGAGTCATAAAACTGACTCTAAATCCTAAAAATAACCTTTGTTTAACATTTTGCACATGTTATCTACTCCAAGCCAAGAGGAAAATCACGTGAGTCTCATCCACACAGTCTCATCATAGAGAACTCAAAGAACTACAACTAATCCGCTGAAAGTCCATATGAGAAATATGAGAATAAACTCATAAGATTCTATCTGGCACACAAATGGAAATAATCAAGGAATGCAATCTATGCCAATACTACAACTAGTTCGAATGAAAATCATACTGGAATCCCAAAGCCCAAGGTATAACTATTTATGATAGAATATTTTGTTCCAGGATGTCCCATCAATCGAGAATAAAGGCATACCAAATCCAACTCAAGCATATTACTCCCACTGAGCAAATCATCCAAAATCTCCAAATAAAATTAAAACTCGGGGTCAAAATTAAAATAACCACCACGGGGCCCATGGGCTATCATTTGAACACTTATCAACTATAATCCAACCAAAGTCTAGGAGACCGAACAAGAAACCATAGAGTAGGCTCAACCATCCTATAAATGAAATCCGAACTGAAATAAGTCCAAAATGAAGGCTATACAACAGTTCTACAACACCAAGCTAAAATGCACTAAGGCTAAACTGCTCAATCTCAAATATCTAAACAAAAACTATGAATGGGTAGGAATTAATGCTCAAAATCTATCATATTTCTAAGGAGTTAAAATCCAAAACTAGGCCAATAAGGCTATATCAATGTCAACTATCTCAAATTGACACTAGCATCTAAAATTTGATATATCTAAGTTAACTCATACCAAGCAACAGTCGAAACATATAGAAAGAGCAAAATCACCACAGGAATAAACACTGACTAATAACACAAGCAACCAACTCTATATCATCTGGACGGAATAAAATATAGCCAAAAAATAGGAGTCATGCCAAAGGATAAATCACTGGCTAAAATGCATAAAACCCATTCCATATCCACTAGAGGGCAAACACTATCCAAACATACTTAAAACTTATCAAGGCTAAAAACCACACTAGTGAAGGCAAAAACTTTAGCAACTCAAATAAATACAACTTAAGTACTCTATCTAGGCAAAGAAATAGTCACAGGATTATATCATCGAGGAGAATCACTCCATCAAGCGTCACTAGGCCAAACAAACATTGAAATGGGGATTTCCTGAATCCACCTAAGAATCATATCATCAAAGGGTATACCAATCCTAAAACCAAGGTCAAAGTCAAGACCACCACCAGAAAATCAACAACTCAAGATAAGGAATTTCCAATTTGCCAACTTATGAAGCGATCACAAGAAAGGTCACCTGTCTCAAACTTTCCAACTCCACTTAAGACAAAAGCATATCACAGCAAGAAGGGATTATCTAATCCCCACACTAATAAAAAAAGAAAATCATCCCAAAGGAACAAATCCATTAAATCTAAGAGACGAATTCACGATACCTCAATATCGATATCAAAACCATTATCAGGTGATAAAATAGTAACAATAAAAGAATGGACCTCAAACTAATCAATCTCAAAAATGGGTTATATCGGAAGGGATAGCCAACAAAAATTCTTCATAATTTAGAAAGCAAATCTAAGAATCTCAAACACAATAGCAAGCAATATAACTAAATTTCCAACTTATAAACCACACAGAACACTGGAAGGTTAACTTTCCTTTGATACCACAATATACTCCCAAATTAGTCTAGCACAGTTAACCAAGAGGGAAAAAAGCAACCTCGCCATGCTATTGGAGAAAAAATTATCAAATTGAATTATCTTCTCAAGCCACCAAATAATATCACAACATAAAATTCTAACTCGATAACACTAGTCTAAATAGCTACCTATCGAGAATCAAATTCACCATATAACATCTATTAATAACATTAAGTAATATCAATAACCTCAGATAGTGATATCAATATCAATATCAATATCAATATCAACATACTGAATAGGCGGTACCGAAATAAATATCAATATCATATACCATTCAAGGGCCACAACAGGTCTAATGTGCCAAGATAAATGGGACTCGAACCCAAAACCACTCCCATAGGAGAAAAACATCAATATATATCTACTCAATCCACTACTAAAATAAATAACCAATGGAGTAGTAATAAAATCATAAATTCAACAATAAGGCACATAGCGACCAATATGAACCCATCAAGGTATATAATTATGAATGGGTATGTAAAAACCCCAATACAAATAATAAAAGATAAAAAAGGTAAATAAAAGAACATCAATCATGGTGACATCTACAATCACCTGTCTGGTAGGCATAGGGAAAATAAATATAAATGGGTCTAACTCGAACCAACTGACTGAATCATCGACTGAGGCACCATGCACACTATCTCTACTAAAAATGCCGGAACATCATGGAGTTAATCTAAATAAGCTGAATGAATGGAATCTCATGTCAGGGACACTCTCTAGACTAGTAGTCAGTCTCTATGCGGTCATAATAATTCCTAAAGCATCAATATGGAGAGAAAACAAACTAAGCCCAGATGGATGGCCAACTGATGCTAGGATAAATCTAAAATTTTATGTCCAAACTTCCAAAATCATAGTCTATCTTTGGAACCCTAGGCTGGCAGGGAGTGTAGACTAACTCTATCTGACCACCTATCTCATACCAGGGGCATTCTCTGAACCAGTGTCCTATCACAACACAACCAACCAAGAATCTAAAATGCTTTGAGATACTACCCCTCATAATCCAAAATAGTCATCATGTCCTGAAGAACCATACAACACTCCACAAGTCTGATTGGGACTCAAACTAAATCTTTTTTAGCTACCACTGAAGATCTTCGATATCCATCTCTGACTCTCTAGTTTGATACTGTCCAAAAATTTTGGAAATGCATATTGGAGTCACGTTTGTATCTTCAACAATACTGCATCATCCTTCAGGTATAGAATAGGGTCAAAGAATATATTTGAGGTCCATAAGAATGTGAACACATGAAAGGAGTCATAAAGTGAATTTTCTAAAATGTCATTGTAGCCTCCCAAAGATAGGTTATGGATCTATGCACTGCTCTGCAGGACTCTATTAACACTTATCTCTTGTACTAATACACCAATGAAATCTAGGCTTTGATATCAATTTGTCACGACCTAATTTTTTAGGTCATAATGGCATCTACCATAATCCATAAGTAGGCAAGCCAATTTGTAGTCCGGAATGGCTAGTAACATTCTACTTAACAACATCAGGTGAAGAATACGGAATATATGAAATAAATATCAATACATACACAAATCGTAAAACCTAGTAGTATCAATACAAGAGCTTCCAAACATAATTATGGTACGAAAGTTATATATAAAGGAGAAATACACTGATTTAACTTACCTCTGAATACAACATAGAGGCTAGTCTAATACATAGGAGAGAGATGAGTAATACTCCAAACATTAAGAGCTCACTCTAAGTCTTCAAATAAGGGCTACTCTGCATGATTCACACTTCAACAGTGATAACCGTACTATGATCTGTAGGCTACAGAGATGTAGTATAAATACCAAATGAATGGTTCTCAGTAAGCAACTACTAATTGAGCTCCAAAGAAAAAGTAGATATAGACAGCATATAAACAAAATTGAAACTGCAACCAAGAGTCCATAAATTATGTAATAAGTCAATGGGAATAACAAGGGACAACTATCCTATTCACGTCCAAGAGTCTAACATAATAAGACTAAAAAAGTATCAAGGTGAACTATCTTATTCTAGCTGCATTTAGTATATGTCAATGTCATACCGTATATCCCATGTGAATATACAAATAAAGAGCGAAAGAAAGATATATTATAATATACAAGGCAAATGAATGACTATACAATATGAACAACAAAGGAAGGGATATCCGATAGTACCATGGCTACATATAGCTACATATATATACATATATATATACAACAACAACAAACCCAGTGTATTCCCATATAGTGAGTTCTGGGGAGGGTAAGATGTATGCAGCCCATACCTCTACCTCTAAAGAAGTAGAAAGGTTGTTTTCGATAGACCCCCGGCTCGAGATACAGAATACTACACAAATACATAGTACATCATGGAACAAGATACATTTAATAAAAATAGAGGGAAAAAAACAAATAGAGTATTTCAGCCTAAAGCAAATCAAGGGAAAAAATAAAGTATTTAGAACTAGATGTCACCTTAGCTGTTTCAAAATGAAAAATCCTACCAACAAAGAAACAGAGAGATGAAGAAGAAGAGAAAAGCTTACCTTCATTGAAGTCGCAGTCACACAAGTTTTTGAAGTTAAATAAAATGTTTTTGAAAGAAGTCCGGTAGTAGCACAACTTTTTTAATCGGGATTATAGATATATGTATATATATATTAAAAAATAAAACTAGTAGCATAAAAGCGACCTTTTTTAGCTTTTACCTATGAACCCTTCTAGCTTCAGTCCCAAAAGCGTGTGCTTTTTCATCACTGAGTTGCCTCAAGGCATTAGAGCGACATCTTCCCACTTCACTTTAAGTGAGCATTTTTCATGCCACTTGATGAACAGGAAGTGCATAACTGCTTGAAAATGTGCTACTAATAGAGCCCTTGGTCATGATGGATAACTAAGAGGCCATTAAGACCAGGGGCTCGATTAGTAGCACATTTAATATGTATATATATATATGTATGTATATATATATAATACGTATAAATAAGAGGTCATCTCAAACATAACCTAGATGATCATGTTCTCATTTTAAGACCTTATTATAATACTATCATGATATACAAACTATCATACTCGGGGATTCTAATCCATATGGCTAGACATGAAATACTCATGCATAATAATGCAATCATAAGATAGGAGAGGCCAAAGACATACCTCATATCCCCATACCGTATTAATTACCAATCTATCATAGCTAGTCATAATAATGATCATATTAATGATAATAAAAGTATCAATAATAGCTTTAATAATCGACTACTTCAGAAAACCAAATACCTAGATGAGCCTATGCGTACCCCCAACACCCTAGGCTTAGAAGGTTCAATCAAAAAATAACAAAACAAGACATATCTTTCACCTGTATCTATACAAATGTCCCATACCGACTAATAAATATAGGTGCGTAGTGGTGATAGGTGATGCATATGCAGGAATAAATCCAAAGTATACCATCAATATCACAACTCATAATAACTTTCCTCATCAAGACCATCATTATCATAATCAGCCTCTGGCTTTATTGGGAATCAATATCATCTCAATAGTATCCTTAGAACTGGAATGGAATATCTATATCATTATAATATCCTTTAGCCTTGTCGGGTATAAATATTATATTAATAGTATTCTCCAAACTCAAATCGAGTATTAATATCATCTCAATATTATTCTCTAGAATCAAATTGGTATCAATATAATCATAATATCCTCCGGTCTTGCTGGGTATCAATATATCATCATAATATCCTTCGGTTTTTTGGGTACCACTATATCATCATAACTATCAACTTATAAATATAGGCATAAAATAGGTGTACAGACGGAAGTTGATATACTCATAGTCGTAATCATAATATCGCAAAGATAACTATCTTATCATTATAATCTATCTGCTCATTATTAACTAGCCAAGACTCATTATTATACCACTAGTTTACTAGTCATCACATGATCTCTAGTTATCAATCTAACCGATTCTTCATATAATCATTAATCATCGAATAGCAACTAACCATTAATTAATAATTAGCCAAACCTAATGTCAAGTCAAGGTTCATCATTAAACCATAATTGCCATCTATTAACTATTCATCATTTATCAACTAAACATCTTTTGTTAACTAACACCAATCAATATCTAATATTGTTTACCAACTAATCCTCATTATTAACTAGTTCTTGTCATTAGCTAGTTAGCATTAGGAACTAAGCATCATTATTAAATAGGTATCATTAACACAAGCATCCCTTAACACCTAGCAATGTTGACCATATTATCCTCACTTAACATCTAATTGACATTATAACTTTTATCAATGTCTACATATCGCTACCATCGATAAACCCTACTTTATAGCCATGTATCTACCCTAGTCATTAGCTACAATATTACTAAGCAAGGCTTATTAACTAATGTATTTAGAATGATAAGCATCAAGTAGTATAGTCAACTAATAGACAACTAGTTAACACATAGCTTATACCATAATTAGGAAGAACAGTCAAAAGATTGCATTCAGCTAGAATTACATCAATAACTAATATAATAATCATAAATATATTGAATCTATGCATGCCATCACCAGTATTCAATATTTGAAATCATAAGCGCATACCACACCTTCCTCCGTCCCATACTAAAGAGATGTGTATATGCACACACGTATATATATATTCATGAACTATAATTGTATCCTCAATAAGGATTAACACTTCCTAGAAGTACAATCGATATCCTCTATCAACCCTCGACCCAATAATATGTCTGATATAATCACAATATCATCATAATGGCCTTCGGCCCATATATATATTCAGAATTCATCTCTGTAATCAAATTTATAAATCATAGCATAACTCTAATCCTTTCACATCTAGGAGGCATCTTGCATATATGAGATATAATATCAATAAGGATATAATTATCTCTCATATAGGAAGCATAATATCAAAAAGCATAACATGACTATAAGTCATTTAATATATAAAGTTCATTCATCATGATGGTGAGAAATATCACCTCTATAGGACAACTATCACATCTAAACAGAGGTAGTATCTCTAAAGGCCCAACATCGCATTTAAGAGGAAAATCATTTCTAAGAATCCAACATTATGTCAAAGAGGAAACAACATTTCTCTTGGCCAAATCTCAAGTCTAAGATAAAATGGCATCCCTATGGGCCAAGTATCAAGTCTAAGAGGAATAACGGGTCGTTAGGAGGGAGTTTTTTTCACGAAAGTAGGGACCGAATTTGGTTCTTTTGACCATGACTCGAGCAATGACTCGTGGACAAACCTAATGAATCATTGCCTAAGTCATCGTGACTACTTCCAGGAGTTTTTCAGATGGTTTTTAAGGGATTTTTTGGTATTTTCCCACTCTTTTAACCCTAAAACTACGTTTCCTAAGCTATTATAAGGATGAATATAAAATTTAAACAACACCAAATCCCTCATTCTCAACACAATACATGAATTACTCAAGAAACATGCGATTTTTCACTCCTCCAAATTAAGAAATTAGTGTTCTTCATCACTAAGTTCAAATCTACAAAGATTCAATTCAACAATGGAAATTAATCAAGCGTGTGATATTCAATGAGGATCACCATTAATCCTCATGCCTAAATTATGATTTCTCTCATGAATTTTACGATCTTCATAATATACGGTTTTATCCAATTGTAACTCTAAGCTTAAATTCAATTCTCCATGATATATTTGTCACTCATAAGCATGATTTAATAATTATTCATGGTTTCTTTGGCTTATATTATATCAATTACATTACTCTCAAATCCATGCATGATTTACATGATATTTGTTAAGATTTCAAGCATATGATCAAGTTATATGAGATTTTACAGTTTCAAGACTATTAAGTATTATTTATTATGATTTTGAAGATTTTAATCCATATTAATGACATGCCATGTTTCTTATGAAATTTAATAGTTTCACAGACTTATAATTATGAACCCCCGGTATGTTAGTAAATTCATGATTTTGAATTCGTGCTATGAAATTTTCTTTCTCTCTTGTTATGATCAACTTATAATATTATTATGTTCAGTTGGATTAGTCAGAGATGGTGGGCTATGAACACTCAATACCTAGGGATTCATGCATATATTAGTTTACATGTTATTGAGCACTTCAGATTATTGATGTTTTTAGAATATAATCATAATGAAAAGGGCAGTTTTTAGAGTCATTCATTTGGGAGTGGTACTTAGCATCGAGTGAACATAAGAATGAAGTCTTACCAATCAATTGAGGACTAAAACCTTTAGCAGGAACTACGATGCCAAAGCATGTTATAAGGGGTCACCCGCCAATTGAGGACTGACAACCTAGTCCTTTGGGACAATAATTTAGTAGATCCACGACAGCCATTGTGGTACCTTTGGAAAGATACTACCACCTTTCTAACTAGAGTTATGGGTTGGACCCCGATTTGCTCAGATTGGTGTATGTCAGCTATTTTTAGCTTCCAAAGTCCTTAGTTTATGTTTTAGATAATGTTTAATTTTTAGATTGTGCATAATCTTGTACTCAGTTATTTAGTTTTCATTCAGTACATGTTTATTAACATCCCACAATTTTAAACTTAGTATTCTTATATGACCCTTAGTTTAGTTTTACTTTCTTTTATAGTATTAATTTTCATACTTTTACAACTTTTACGTACAAACATGTTATAAATATATATAGTTCAACAAATGGCTTACATTCTCAATTTTAAGGCATTTTTAAAGTATTTTCATGACTAATGCATACCTCAGATACTCATTACATTTCAAAGTACTGATTGCATACCTCTTCTGCCCACATTTTTCATGTGATATAGATTCATGTACTTACTTCCAGGATCATAATCAGGAAGATCATAAAATTCAGCCCGCTGGTAATGAGTTCTCTTATTTTGAGGACAAAAGTCAATTATAGTTCTTGTATTTTATTTTCTTAATCATATGTAGTGATTAAATATAGTTGCAATAATATCTCGACTACCTATAGCCAGTATTAGTAGAGGCTCCATAGATCATCAGTTATAATTGTTGTAATCATTTTATCTTTCTTTTCAGAATATAGATGTTATAATAAACTTTCTAATAGTAAATGTATAGAAACCACTTTCTCATGATTATGCTTCTGTTAGTTAATTTAACATTATTATATGTTTTAATCATTTGGTCAAACATTATGCTAGTACATGTGTTAGCTTGGGATCATATGTGGTTCTTAGACAGTATTCAACTAGGGAATAGTCTCAGATTATGACAAACTTAGTATTAGAGCAAAAGTTCAAGCATCTTAAGGGGTTTATGAAGTCGTGTCTAGTAGAGTCTTGCAAAATTATATGGAGACGTTTGTACTTTTCTTCGCGGGGCTACAAGGCATTTAAGCAATATTTCCCTTCTTTCATATATTAGATCATGTAGTAGAGATATTCTCTAAAGACATACATATTCTTACATTACTCTATTCAGGCCAACTCTATTTTATTTTTTAGGTAATAGAAAAATTTAAGCTTAAATTTCTACCGATAGAGATTTCTCAGATAGTCCCAACAGATAGTTATGAGATTATACGTAGGCTCGAAAGGATCCCCTTAGTGCCTTTAAGTTCCAAACTTTGAAAGAGTTCATTCTTATTTATGAAAAGAATGCATTTAGCCAAAGTCGGGTGTGCTCTTAGATCCCTTCTTAGACTTCTATACCAACATGACCTAGAGTTAGGAGCAAGAGCCTTGAAGTATAGAAGTAGTGAAGTGGGGATAGTGTTTATCTAAATTTAGTAGAATTATGTATCCATGGGGCTAGAAAGGTGTTGTGTAGATTGTATAGTAACACTTTGAGAGATATTTACCCATTAAGGGGTATTCAAAGTATTTTAGTTCTTTAGTTAGGATAAACATTAGGCAGCGAGCAGAAAGATAGAGAAGTTGGTTATGGTTTAGTATGCTCATAAAATTTTGTATGGATTAGTATTTCTTGATTTCTATCCAGTAGTATTAAATGGATATTAGTGCATGAGAATTTGTGTGTCTATCCATATTATGTGTTAGAATCTAAGATAGAATTGTTGATGATCAAGCTAACAAAGAAAGGAATTTTGAATTATGAAAGAAAAAGGTGTGTACTCAGGGTATTGTAATACTTCAGAAGACTTAAAGTTAATACATGTTTAAGTTATTATATGATGACTATAGGGGCTATAGAAAGTTAAGAGTTGTAACTCAGAAGGAAATACTAGCAGCGGGTTTTATACTTTCTGGTATAATCTATATGTACTATTTATATCCCTAGCTCTGCCGTAGAGTGACTATAGTTTAGTTCAGAGTTTATTGCAGAGGTCCACAGACTTGGAATAATGACTTAAATCTAAGGGGGATGATAGAACCAATAATCAAGTTAGGTTATTAGATTCTAGTAGCGATGCTAGTGAATTTTCGAACAAAACTAGGCGGGAAGATGCTCGGCCCATTGTTCTCTTAGTATGAATTTTGTACTTTGGTCACTACGATGCTATACTCATGTCCTACAAGTCAGCTCAATGATCTTATCCTATATTCATGCACTTTATATAGAATCACGTCCAATGTTATTTCCTGGTATAAGGAGCGATGGTTCATACAGTAATATCACTCATATTTCATTAATTTATGAATTCCAATATAATTCAACTAACTCCTGACTCATGTATTCATGTTTTACAATATGTTTAATTCTAGGTACTCGTCATACATCTTTAGTGACTAATGATATCACAGTACGTCGTGTATGCAGTCAAATCATATCTCTTGAATGAGTTAATTCCAATCATATTTTACTCCTCATGCCTCATCTATGCTGAATACATTAAAATCCTTCAGTCAAGATTTCACAGTGTCATTTAATACCAGTCCCTCATGTTCTAATTCTTCAGTGACACTTCTTATGCTTTGATAGGGATCTTGTTGGCAGTTCAATGATAGGCTAGAATGATTTGTTGATATACCTTCATATGATGGCTTATGGTGATTAGTGACTCTTTGACTAGTACTTGAGGTTGATTGTTTAAGGTGGAAAGAAGAAGTCCAACTTTGAGGGTGATAACTCCAAGTGAATATAGAATATAGTATTTTCATGGTTAGGACTAATGTAGTCCTTTAAGTGATAGAGTTTTGTTTCTCTAAGTTATGATTGGATAGAGTGATATCATTCAGTTAGGCTAGACATAGCTTTTAGCAGTCATATGTAGTGTAATCACAATAAAGTTAGAAGCTTCAGCTAGCTAAGGGTTGTATGTCCATAAGAAGGAATCATGGATGAGAAATATTGCTAATTTTGAAGTTGTCAGACTTTTTTCTAAAATCATATTATTTTTATCCTTACCTTTGACCTAAGATACTCTTGTTTCATGATAAGTAGCTTCAGACCAAAAGTGTCTCATGTTCAACTGTAAATCGCTTCTATTCTATAATCTTAGACTAGTAGACTTGGATGCTCAAACCATGCTATAATCCTTATTTAGATATCTCACTCTGATCATGCCCAAAATTATTTGCTCCCAAATTTTATTAGAACTTCTAACAAGGAGTGTTGAAGGTGACAAATATTTCTTTTCCATAGACTCTTAGAACTTTCATGTTATTAGATATCACTTTTTAGTTCTAATTATATTTTCATGCCAGGAATGCTTTAGTTGAGTTATAAAACTCTTAGTATGAGCCAGTCTGTATAGCCAGCGATTCCATTTAATGTTCAAATGGACAAGCTCCTAGGTTTCTCATCTTTTTATCTTGTCTTACTACCTTGAGTTTCAGTCATATACCTATTTCCATGATGTTTCTTATTTTTATTTATCTATGTGCAAACTAAGTTGGTTGAAAATTCACTCATCATGTTTAAATTCAAATTTTAGAATTCTGTGTCAAAGATTACAACTCTTTTCCTATTCTTTTAGCCAAGTCAATATTAATTTGAGGATTAATGATCCTAAGGGGGAGATATTGTAACACCCCAAAAATCCAAGACAATATTAGAACCATGCTTCAAGTATATAAAAAGTCAAAAATCATGTTTTAGTAGTTTTATGAAAGAGTTAGATACATATTAAGGTTACGAATAACTCCAAACTTAAAGACAAGTCAAAGCGTCCCTTGGTGATTAATTTCTTGTGAAGAATATAATTATAGTCAGCTTCAAACGAGCATAACTTTTGGATTACTAAGAGATTTTGAGCTCAAGATTAACCATCAGGTAGATAATTGGATTATCTTTCCAACTCCACCAATTTTGTCTTAATTCCATATTGGAATAAAAAGTTATGGCCAAATTACTGAAGCACTATCAAAGTAGCCAGTAACAACAACTCTGACAGTGACTCGTTTTCAGTGGGTCATTAGGAGGGAGTCATTGCCACAATAGTAGGGACTGAAGTTTTGTCCTTTGACCACGACTCAAGCATTGAATCGTGGACAGACCTGATGAGTCATTGCCTAAGCCAGTGCGACTACTTCCAACTTCCAGGAGTTGTCCAGTTGATTTTTAATGTTTGTTTTTGGTCTTTCCCACTCATTTAACCTTAAACTACATCTTTTAAGCTATTCTAAGGTTGAATATAAAGCCTAAATGGATCTAAATCCCTCATTTTTAGCACAACACATGAATTACTCAAGAAATATGCGATTTTCCACTCCTCCAAAGTAAGAAAGTACGGATCTTCATCTCCAAGTTCAAATCTTCAAAACATTAATGTAAGAATCAAAAGTAATCAGGTTTGTAGGTATTCAATGAGGATCTCCTTTCATCCCCATGCCCAAATTATGATTTCGTTTATAAATTTTAAAATCTTCATAAATGAGGGTTTTAAACAATTGTCACTCTAAACTTAAACTCAATTCTCCATGATATATTTGTCACTCGTAAGCATGTTCTAATGATCATACATGGTTCTAATGTAATCCATGTCTGCATACATGATATTAGATAAGACTCCAAGCATATGGTCAAGTTATATTATATTTATCAATTTCAAAACTATTAAGTACTAGTAAAATCCATATTAGTTGACATGCCATATTTTCCTCTGAAATTTAATATTTTCGTAGACTTAGAATTACCGACGGTATGTTGGTAAATTCTTGATTTTTTATTCGTGCTACAAAATTTTCCTTTTTTCTATTATGATAAACTTTTAATATTATCATGTTCAGTTGCATTTGTCATAGCTGGTGGGTTATGAACACCCGATACCTAGAGATTCATGCATATATTAGTTTACATGTTATTTAGCACTTCAGATCCAATGCTGATTTTTTGAGAAAATAATCATAATGAACAGTATAGGTTTCAGTGTCATTTAGTTTGGAGTAGTACTTCGCACCGAGTAAATATAGGGATAAAGGCTTACCCGTTAGTTGAGGACTGATACCTTTAGTAGAAGTTCCTAAGTTCCATAACTATAGCGCCACTGTAGGTTATGAGGGGTGTAATACCCCATATTTTTGTGCTTGAATTCTAACCGTCGTTCCTATACGTCCAACTCAAAGCCAAATAATTTTCATGTGAATATAAGTTTCACAATCATTATCATAGTCTATGAAGTGATTTACAGGTGAAAAATGTTCATAGCAATGACTTAGAACAAAGTTGAGCTAAGATCATTTGATTCTTCTAACTTTTGGAATTTGATTCAACAAGGGTCTACTTTAAACATGGATAACTATTTATTTACATGGAATTTTCTATCTCAAAGACCCACTAAATTGTAGATAATTGAATTAGATTTCCAACGATATTTATTTTAAAAAACTCCAACAACCGAGTATAAAGTTATGCCATTTTCCGTGTGAGGCAGTAAGCCGCATGATCTTAATGCGTCGTATTGACTTCGCCTCAATATGAAAATCTGACGTGGATCCAAGGCTATTTTACATGCTAATTCCATTTTAAAGGGGCCTTGGGTCACTTTATTCAATTTTCCTCACTCAAATCCATCCAAAAACACATAACTTCACCCCCAAAGAATCAAAGATACCTCATTGTTCATCTTTTCATCTCAAGAAGCAAAACCCCAAGCTCATACTTTCTCTCCAAGATACCCAAAATTTCTCCATTAATTCTCCAAGAAAACTTAAGATTAAGGTTTTACAATACAAGAACTTCAAGAACTCATCTTCAAAAGCATCAATAGAAGTCTACTATTCAAGCTTTTACATTCAATTCATCAAAGATTATCAATTAAGGTATGTGGGGTTTGAACAACAACAAATCTTTCGTTCTTGTGCCCAAAACTTGATTTTTATTATCTAAGTTATTTGATTTTACATGTTTTCTTATGAAATTGAAGTTGGGTTTATACCATATGTTGCTATTCATGATATTATGAAATTTTCATGGTTTTAAAAGTTGAATTACATGAGCATGTTTATATTTTGGTATATATATATATAGCTGAAATTTCCATATTTTAAGATGATTACAAATGTTTTGTTATCAAGCATGAATTTTGAGATGTTTTAATCGTGAGATTCATATTATGAGTTATTTTCCAATAACTTGATTGAGATGATTGAAAACTTTTTACGAAGATTGTTTGAGGCTGAGTTAAGAAAGGAATCCACATTAATTATGATTTAAAGCAAAGAGTAACATGATTTAGTCTTCATTATAGACCCTTAAGTTATTTTGAGGTAGATTTCGTAAAAGTTTTGAACCGAGTATGGGAGTAGTATTTAGCACCGAGTTGGGTAAGTTATTATGGTTTCATACCCCAAAACTACGTGCGACCGTAGGTTAAGATACTTATTCCTAGTATATGTGGATGACCGAGATAGTGATCACTAAAGTTGAGGTTCTATTCCGATGGCAAGGGTAGAATAGATATCCCCAACATGGGTGAGACATTGGACTCTATGTAGCTTACATGGTTTATGTCGGTTAGAAGAACCACCCAAAAGATGTCTCCATTCTTAAAATAGTTTCAGATATTTAGATTCTTGAGATAAAGTGTTTTCCACACAGAATAAGTTTTAAGATTTCTAAAGCCTAAGACAGAGTACTTTCCAAATTTTAGAAACTAAGTGTAAAAGCTCACAATTTATTCAGATATTATTTTACTTAATATTTCAGTTACATAATTACAGTTACAACTTTTAGAAATAAAGGTGAGCCTTTTTTATACTTAGCCTATATGATTTGAGAATAAGGAAAGAATACAGATTTTAGAACTAAGTGTAATGACTTTTGAGATTTATACTACATGCTTTACTATACATGATTTATGAGTTTTAGATTTAATATTACTCAAGCTATGTGAGTCATTTACATTTAGCATGCATGATTTTATAAATGATGATATTAACATATTATTTTACTTATTGCATGCACCCCCATATACTTAGTACATCCTCAAAGTGTTGATCCACATATATGTATATGTGCTACATTGTATCATTATGTATGTACAAGATTTAGTATCCACATTTAGATTCACACAGTTGTAGATTCAAGCCTGCAAAATAATGAGTCCTCCTCTTTTAGGGACTCCAGTTAGATTCATTTATGTCATTTATTTGCTTACTCATATGTATTGATTAGCGATAGTTGGAGTAGCTTCCCAACTATCTATAGTTAGTATTAGTAGACGCTTCATAGACATCCAGTAGATGTTAATGTATTCAGTTTTAGTTTCCTTTGAAAAAGTAGAGTTGTAATCATATGAATTTAGCTTTGTACTGATCAGATTCAGAAAAGGGTTACTTTCTGCTAATTTTACATAAATTTATGTATCTTAATCAGTTGCTCATAAGTTACGCTAGTGTAAGGATTAAGCTTGGACCACGTGTAGTCCTAAGCACCGTGTGATGTCTCGAGACCCATTTTTGATGCGTTACAAACTTGGTATCAGAGCCCAAAGTTCAAGTGTCCAAGGATGTCGATGAAGCCATGTCTAATAGAGTCTTGCAGAATGGTATAGAGATGTCTGTACTTTTCTTCAAGAGGCTACAAGGTATTTAAGAAAAGTTCCCTTTCTTTCCTACTCTAGATCATGCAGTAAAGTTATTCTCTTAGAAGCTCCTTTCTATTTGTGTGTTACCCCAAAATTCCTCAATCTATTTACTATTTTTGAGGTAACATTTTAAGCGAGTTCCAATTTTTCCCCAGATAATGCTCTTAGATTTACTCGCAGAAATTTCAAAGGTTACACAAAGGGCTGAGAGGAGCTCCCTGTTGTGTTAAGTTCCTTGAGTTGAAAGTCTATGTCCTGATTCTTATCAGCCATTCGGTTCAGACAGGGTAAGATATGTATTATTAGATCATTGAATATTGTGTGTCAAGTTTCTATCTCTTGTAATTTTATTATCATTTTGTTGTTGAAACTAAAGTCTAGTGAAGTCGTGTGGGGATCTTTCGATTCACTAGAATAGTTGATTTTTTATTCATCTCATTTTCTTATTCAAAACACAAAATCAAAGTCTAGTGAAGCCATGTGAGGACTATTTTGATTCACTAGCAGCTTGTTATTCTTCTTATTGTTCTTGTATTGGTTTGAACTGGAGTAACAAGAAGGATGGCTAGGGCGATTTATTGATTATATATATAGATGAATTTTTACATATGATTGAATCAGTAATGAAGTGATATGTCCTTGTGTGTTAGTTTAGTGGAAGGTAGAGAATGAGTTATTAGTTAAGGTGAATTGTTGCTTGCTTGAGGTGTGTAAAGGGGTTGTTGATGATATTTGTTGTATTAGAAAAATATAGGTTTTTGATGAAGTACTTGGTGGTTTAGTATTGTTAATTTAGGCTTCCCTTGAGGTTGCAAAAGGAGGTTAGTTGAAGCTTGTTAGGCGTATAGATGGATGAATAGTAGTGATGTGTAGAGGGAGGATATGCTAATGGATTATATTAAAAAGGCCATATGTTTGTGATCAATTATGTTTATTTAAGGCTTTAGTGGACTAGTGTTTCTTGATGTCTTAATTGATAATTTTTGAGTGAGAATGGTGTCTGAAGTTTGGTTGTAAATCGTGTTTAGCACTAGACGTTAAGTTTGAATAGTGGATGATCACAAAGGTGAGAATAATGACAGTTCTGTTATTGATGCTAGTTATATGGAGGTGGTCTAGTAGGCTTGAATAGTGTGTGCAAGAGTGTAAGATCATATATTCGTAATAAAGTACGATATAGAGGTGTGCCCAAGGTGATATGGGGCAACATTTTCTCAATGTTTACTAAGTTTTGTGTGTGGTTAGTAGTACCCTTAAATTTCTAAGTGGAAGGAGGCTAGTGATATAGTATATGGTGTTCTTTGTAGCTATGTTAAGAAGTATGATTGATAATATTGAGCCTTTGGATATAATATTGATTCTCAAGGCTTAGAATTATAAGTATATAAGTGTGATCTTGGTAGGCTATGATTCTGTGTTTAGAGATATAGGTATGTTTGGTATTCTTTTACATGCTTTCCTAGTCGTAGTAGGATTTTATTTATTATTTCCTTAATAGTAGATCGTAATCTCATGCTATTTGGGATAACTTTTTCCTAGTCCTATTTAGATTTGATAAAGGTTGATTCCAATCCCATGCTATTTGGGATAGGTTTTTTTTCCTTATATATAAGGATGGATGTTGTTATTTCCAAGAAGACAACAGTATTATAAATGGAGAGTTTCTCTTATTTACACCTTTGTGTGTGGCTACTTGGGATTTATCTTACAATCCTATTAGAACAATTCTTTAGGAGGTAAGATTAATTCTTAATTTGATATCTTTTGTTTCTGTTACAGTTAATTAAAGAAGGTGATTAGTCTTATACTAATTGTTGTCTTCTGTTTCTTTGAAATAGGGGTCTAGATCATTTTTTATCTAAGTTCTTGAATAAACTCTATTAGTATCATAATTAGTCTTAATCCTCTAATTTTGATTACTAAGATCAATTAGGGTTCTTAACACTTAACCTCGAAATTGAAGATTTTATTTTCCAATTTTACCTATCTTTAATTTCTTGCCTTCAATCTTAGTATATTCACTTATGCATTATTTTCTTGTTTATTAACGTAACCCGATTCTTATCAGACACCATAGGGATACGAAAAGAGAGTATACTTATCTATTGCCGGTGCTACTAAGCCATCGACATTGGCAAAGTAGACACGGTCACATCAAAGAAGACGTTAAAGACATGAGTGAGAAGGAGAGCTCAAGAGAGATGTTACAGAGAGTTCCTCTATTCTATGAGCAAAAATGTTCCATTGTCGGGACTTGAACTTGGGTCTCTTAGGTGAGATATGAGTATCCTAACATATTAAGCAAATGCATAAAGAAATAGAATTTAGTACAAAAGAAAATTGTGAGCAATAATGGAGAAAAATATTATTGAATTGTTGTGACAACATTATTACATTGACGCCCTATTTATAGACAATACATTCCAATCCTTTTCCTAATAGGACACTGCATTACAATACTTTTCCAAGTAGGATTTTATATGTTAGTTCTATTCCTACTCATATTCTAAAACTCCCCCTCAAGTTGGTGCATAGAAGACATAAGTACCAAGTTGTTATAGATGTACTAATATGAGAATCGGGGAGGGACTTGGTGAAGATATCTGCAAGAAAACTGATAAGGACTACTTTGGACATCAGGGAGACCTCAATTGAAATGGAATAAACTGAAAAAATGATCCAAAAAGTAGTAAATATTACCATAAAGTCGATGTGTCACTGGAAAATTGCCGAAAACTTGTATAAAATATATAGGTCATCTCGAAATCAAGAGACAAAGTAGATCTTGAACATGAAAGCCACCGGAAACTTTGCCAAAACACGCTAACATGCCGGATTATTAGATTTTATGGCTGAAAAGTGACAACAATCTGAGGGGAAAAAAGTATGTGGGTAGGGTTGGAATGATGACATTACCCTACTGAAAAAGAAAAATATGTGTAGGGTCGAAATGATGGCACGACCCTATTGAGAAATAAAAACTATATGAGTAGGGTCAGAATGGCGAAATGATCCTACTTGAAAAGAAAAATTATATAGGCAGGGTCAGAATAATGGCACGACCCTATGGAAAAAGATTTGAGGAGTCACCAAAAAGACGTACGGAACTATGTAAATTAAATCTGAGGAGTCACCAGAAAGATGCAGGTGCTATGCAACTCAAATATTGGACAGTAGTCTGAAAAGATGCACGGTGCTACGAAAATTAGATATAAGAAAATAGTCACCGAAAAGATGTATGATGCAAAGAAAAATAGATATGAAAAAGTAGTCACCGGACAGATGCATGGTGCTACGCAAAGATATGAGAAAATAGTCACTAGAAAGATACACAGTGAGTCAGTGACCCAACTTTTGCTAACATAATCATTCGCCAGACGGGCGACATATATGGATTATAGTTACCCGCCGATAGTGTAAACTCTTTGATTTTTTACCAAGATCGTGGAAGCTTTGATACCATGTCAAAAATAATGGAGAAAAATATTATTGAATTGCCATAACTACATTATTACATTAAGGCCCTATTTATAAACAATACATTCCAATTTTTTTCCTAATAGGACACTACATTACAATCCTTATTCAAGTAGGATTTTATATGGTATTCCTATTCCTACTCATATTCTAATAAAAACGAAACAGGGAAAAGTGAAAACAAAGAAAGAACACAAATAGCAAAAAACATTTAATAAAAACAACAACAATTACAACAAATCCAGTGTATTCCCACATAGTGAGGTCTGGGGAGTGTAAGATGTACGTAGTCCATACCTCTACCTCTAAAGAAGTAGAAAGGTTGTTTTTGATAGATCCCCAGCTCGAGACACAGAATACTACACAAATACATAGTGAAACATGAACAAGATACATTTAATAAAAACAGAGGGAAGAAAACAAATAGAGTATTTTAGCCTAAAGCAAATCAAGGGAAAAACTAGAGTATTTAGAACTAGATGTGACCTTAGCAGTTTCAAAATGAAAAATCCTACCAACAAAGAAACAGAGAGACAATGAAGAAGAGAAAAGCTTACCTTGAGTGAAGTCGCAGTCACACAAGTTTTTCAAGTTACAGAAAATATTTTTGAAAGAACTCCAGCAGTAGCACAACTTTTTTAATCAGGATTATATATATATATATATATTAAAAAATAAAACTAGTAGCATAAAAGCGACCTTTTTTAGCTTTTACCTATGAACACTCTCTCTTAGTCCCAAAAGTGTGTGCTTTTTCATCACTGAGTCACCTTAAGGCATTAGAGCAACATCTTCTCACTTCATTTTAAGCGAGCATTTTTCATGCCACTTGATGAACAGGAAGTGAATAAATGCTTGAAAATGTGCTACTAATAGAGCCCCTAGTCATGATGGATAACTAAGAGGTTCTTTAAAAAGTGTTGGGAAGTTCTCGATATATTTTGGAAGCTTTTTACTATCCACAATCAGGGAAATGTTTAAGAAAAGCTTCCATGTAACTTATACACTTTGATTCAAAAAATATGGGTACAAATGAGCTAACAGACTTCAGACCAATAAGTTTGATAGGAAGTTTCCATAAGCATTTATCTAAGGTTTTGACTTGATGGTTCCGAAGTGTGGTGGGTAAATAGGTGTATTCTCAGCAAATGGTCTTTATCAAAGTTCGAATAACTATGGATGTTTTGATAGTAGTTAATAAAGCAGTATAAGCTCAATATTATCATAGAAGCGCGACGTTTTGTGTAAACTTGCCCTTTCAAAAGCATATGATCATATCAATTGTGAGTTTCTTCTAAGAATCTTAAGGAAGATAGGCTTTGGGGAGGAGCGGATCAAGTGGGTGAAATTTTGTATCCATTGTGAAATTTTTTCAGTTCTTATCAATGGAAAACCTGAAGGTTTATTTTAATGCTCACAGTCAAGGAAACCCACTACCCTTTTTTTTTATCTATGGAAGTTGTAAGCAAAATGATTAAGATTGTGAAATCTAATGAGTGGATTATGGGTTTTGAGTTGGCCAAGACCAGAGATTGCAGTTTGGAGATTACTCATCTTCAACATGATGATGCTTTGATATTTTGTGATGTAGAGGAAGAACAACTAAAATACTTTAGAATTATCTTTGTTCTTTTTGAAGGTCACTCAGTACTATTAACGAGAAGGAAAGCCACTTATCCCATTAACTCTGTGCTTAACATGGAGCAATTGACCCAATTTTGAGAGAAGTCGGAACTTTATCCACTATCTATCTTGGAATTCATCTTAGATATAAATCAAGATCCTAGGAGATATGAGATTATGTTTTGGATAAATGTAGAAAAAGTTGTCTAGATTGAAATCAGAGTATCTATGTTTTGGAGGCAGACTTACTCAAATAAATGTAGTCCTTGATGTCTTTCAACAATAACAACAACATCATACCAGTGTATTCCCACAAAGTGGGGTCTAGGGAGGGCAAAGTGTACGTAGTTCATACCACTAACTCAGCTAACAATCCTTGATGTCCTTCAAACCAACATAATTTCCTTATTTCTAATCCAATTAGGGTTTGTCCAAAGATTGGATAAAATCAAAAGATAAATACTGAGGGAACAAGGAAAAAAGAGGTTTCTATTTACTAAAGTGGAAAATCTTGATGAGAAGCAAAAGACAAGGACTTGGCATTAGAAATTTGAAGAACCATTGAAATCAAAGTGGTTATGGGGATATTCCAGGAACTACAGACTATCTGGGGAAGTGTTATTAAGAACAACTATGGGGAGTAAGATAACTGGGTTACCAAGGAGGTAAATACCTCAGATGGAATGAGCCAATGGAGGCCCATCAGAGTTTTATGGCATTTCATGAAGAGCCATTCTATGATCATAGTTTACTATGGAAATAAGACCATCTCTGGAAAGGTAAGTGTAAAGGCAACAAGAGTTTGCAGGAGTTCTTTTACTGAACTGTATCCTGGATAGTGGAAAAGATGTGGTCTCCTCTAGGCTGGGAGCGGTGGTTTATAATGATGAGTAATTGGGAGATTTCAAGACAAGTTGAATTGTACAAATACTTTGAATCCTTCAAAGGAATGGAAGCAATAGACTGTTTGTAGTTCACAGGTAATATCAAGGGTCTTTAAATGGTGAATGCAAGATATAGGATAATGAATTTTCCAGAGCCACGAATCTCAAAATGGCCATGGAAACATATGTGTAGGGTCAAGATACCATACAAGGTTGCTTGTGTTGCATGGTTGTTAGCCAGTGAGGCTGTGTCGACACATGAAACATGATAAATAGATGAACTCTTTATGCTCAAGGTGTTTTCATATGGTGATGAAGCTGCGATTGTAGGCCACTTATTCCTACATTACGGAGTCGCAGATCAGCTATGGAAGATTTTTTAAACCCTAGAGTTATCTCTTGGACAATGCCTAGAAGGATTATGGATATTCTTTGTAGCTAGGAGGAAGCAAGAGTTGGAGCGAGAGACATAAACAATTGGTATATGATGGACCATATGAAAAGAAAGGAATGTTAGATATTTTGAGGATAGAAGCAACACAATACATAAAATTAAACCCAACTGCATAGTGTATTCTATTATTGTAAATTTGGTGTGTAAAGTCCTATTTTGAAGATACAGAGACAAACCTAGAAAAGTGTTAGGATTATATTTTCATATGGATGATTTTTATCGATTTTACAGGTATCTCTTAGACAATGCCTACAAAGATTGCTGATAGTCTTTAAGCTAGGAGGAAGTAAGAATTGGAGAAGGGACATGTGGTATATGGTGGACCATATGGAAAGAAATAAATGTTGGATATTTTGATGATAGAAGAAACATAATACAGAAGATTAAACCAACTTTATAGTGTAATCTATTAATTTGTTTTGGTGTACAAAGTCCTATTTTCGAAGATACAGAGACAATCCTAGATGGGTGTTAGGATTGTATTTTCTTTCATTCTTTTCTTTTTACTTCTCTTGTAAATAGGGGTTTTGGTAGTACTGTTCTATAATATAAACTTTGTTTCTTGTTTAAGAAAAAACATGATCAACCAATCGAGCAAATCGGATTCTATATTTATGTCTCTAAGGCAAAGAAGATCATCCCTTTACTTTTACTACCAAGCTTCTCCCTAGACAATAACATCCAGTATAGGCTGCAGTGAATGAACTAGGTTGCTGACGTCACCTTTAAGCTTGCTGGATATTTAGTTCGTATGAAGAATACAACAATATACAAATTATCTTTATAAGGAGCATCTCTACAAGAACACAACTAATAATTTTTTGAAAATAAAGATGATGAGGAAGATAGTAAACAATACCTATCACATCCATCAGGAATTGATGGCTCGAAATCAGAAGGAAGACTAAATACAACCCAAAATGATTTCAAGTCAGCAATATAAGTCATTGCTTTAACTAGTTGATCGCCAGATATCATAAGATCAATCTATAAAATTAAGTGAAATGAAGATTAGAAGAAGATAGAAACATTCTGCAACGGGCATTTAAAGATTACTTCTAAAAGGGACTATCTAGAGCTCAAAATTAATTTCAATCATATATATAACAAACATACTTCTTGTCCTATGCATTCTCTGCTAATTTTATCAGTAATAGCAACCCTCACATCCTTATCTGCAGCTGCCTTCTTTAGTTCTTCATCTAATAAAAACCCAAACCTTGCACCTAAAATCACCAAATCATATGGAGAACGGGAGTGTCATCTATCTAACAGCACAACAAAGTCTAATGAATAAGGAAAAATATCACTTGTCAAGAGGATAGTAAAGATAGATATTCCAACCAACTTTATTGGAACATAAAGTGATTGAAGGAAATATTAAGACGTTCACTATTATATTTGACTTGTCTATTCAAGATATATGTATACGCATAAGATATGCAACCTCATCCATGGGCTGGAATTGAACCAGTTCTAAGAGCAAAAGAATTGCTAACTTCTTATTGGATCACATTAGAGGTAATTCAAGATCCCCTGAAGTATATCCAACCTATTTTAAGGCAAATAAAGGAGTTTGTTCCTGCTTCCTTTGTTCCGACAGCACCAACAATCAAGAACTTAAGACAAAGGGAAGATTGGTTGGTACAGATACTCCTGAGGAAAAGTAATAAGCTAGACTTTAAGGGTAGAAGATGATCGTGTATAGGTACAGCTTGTTTCTCTTTATCATTAAATTTTGGGGTTCTCTTTGTAGAGAATAATATATTGCTGCAGTCTCTCTGCTTCTTGTACACCACTTGTACAGTGAAACGTAAGTATACCCTTATCCATCCAGCTATCAACAAATTTAGTTCACTCTCTATGAAATTCCTTAATATTATGCTTTACTTCTAATTGCGAGGACAATCAGGGCAAGCTTTTTCATTTTCATGATTAATATCAGAACATTAAGACAAATAAATCTCATTTTTTGATTTAGATTCAAAGTTGTAATTAGACTCAGAACTAGATGTATATAACAAGCCATAAATTTAATCATGGAGTTTATCAGTAAGACCTAGAGACGAGATTTTTTGAAGCTTACAATTTGGAGCTATAGGCCCATACTGTTTGCAGTAGTAACACTTGATGTTTGCTTAGTCTCTCTTAGACCTATTTTTGGTAGATCTCATAGACTTACGACGGGCCTTTCGAGTCTCTAATTTTTCTTTAGATCTTTGTTGGTAATTTTTTTTCCTATAAGACTTGGAATGCCTATGAGTTTTCTCTTGAGAGGTGGAAGCCTGTTGGTTCTTATCAAATTGATCACAGAAGTCTCCTAATTGAGACTTTTCTCTAAACTTATCCATCTTAATTTGTGTATTCAATTTTAATTCATTACATAAAGATAAACCCTCATCAGTGGTAATTGCTATAAGTTGACCATAAGTATAGTGTTTCCAGGGTATATCAATAGATGATCTCCTAAGTTTTTTTCTAATCCTTTCACCAAACAAAGGAGGGAGTCCATATATGAATTTGGTCTTCCAGTATTGAAGGTTATTTTCAGGTAGGTCCATAACTCGACATAGAAAGGTATCTTTATACCACCTAAATTCTCCTAATTGTCTACGTCTAAGACCATTAAAAGAGTACAACATTATCATGCTTGTTGGTAAACCTTCCTCCAAAATATTATTTCTACAGACATGTGCATTAGACAATTTATAATTAATATCAAGAGTATGTCCATATACAGATCTAATCATATGAGTAATTTTTTGAAAATATCTACTAAGGATTAATCCTTCTTGAATGCAACTAACATCTATACCACTGTCAATCATAACAATATTATTTATAGAAATATCATTATTAATCAATATAGTGAAATTAATATACCATTTATAAGTGGTAACAATTTGCACCATTCCTAAAAAAAATCATTTTTTATATCCAGATTTTGAATATTAATATCATCGTTATTTTCAGTAATTTCTGGACCTTTAGAGATAAAAGACACATCATAAGAAGAAACATGATGAGAAGTATTTTCTTTAATTTTTGAAATCCTGTGATCGCAAATCATTTGATTTTGCTTTAAAGAAATAATATTTTTTCTCAGATTTTCATCCTTGATTTTTATATCATGAAAAAAAGTATCTCTACTAGGGGTTTTGCTTAAAGTGAGGTGTCAATTAACCTCGGCCAAAGAATAAGGCATATCATAGAAACATTTCTAAAAGAATTATGCAATTCTATAGAGTTTAAAGTATGCAAGGATGCAACACGATTCCTAGCTAGTAAGGCATGAAATTTTAAAATATGGATTTGGGAGAAGTTAGTAAAAAAAGTACTAAACTTAAAGAGGTAGATTGGTATCTCTAATAGGAGAAGAGTCACTCTGAAAGCCAGAAAAAATGTTCCAGTCGTTTCTCCCAAACAACTTGCAGGAGAAGTGACCAATTAAGAATTAACTCATGTAACTCAAAAATCTGATGAAAAAATGTGTCTCCAATTTGATGATAATTCTACTATTTCTTAACAAAATTCCATTGCTATGTATGCCTGCTAGACAAGATATTTCTCCTATTGAACCACCTCTTTATAGCCCAAGTAGGAATCTTGTTGTATCCTTGCTCACTTTAAACTCTGCAGAATTGCATAATTCTTTTAGAAATATTGAAAAGGTTAAAATTAGTCCTAAAACTCATATAGTTCAAGATAATGATAATATTTATAATAAAGAAAATCCAACTCCTTCGGAGATGGAATTTGATGTCAACAGTATTTAAAATCCTTATATTCATTTCTGAAAATGGTTTAATTGATTCCACATCAAATAGATTTTAGTCCTGGCTCACAGGCAAGAAATTATGTTAAAAAAGAATTCTTTGGTGAAAACAGGAAATGATTTAGAACATTGTTTTTCGAAACATATAGTCCTAACGATATGAAAAATATTTTAAAAGAATTCTATGAAATGTGTGCATTGCATAATCAGATTAGTTGTTTTGCACCATGGTTTATATCTGCATATTTGCTTAAATATATTAATGTGATAGAAAGATCTTACCAAGATACTAGTGGAAATATTATTGAATATGTTTATCCCCCCTAGTCACCTTTTATACTTCCTAATAATACGGGTTTTACTTATTCTGCATTACAAAAATTCATTGATAATGATGTTGGTCGAATCACTATTGAAGAAATTAATAAGTTATTTGCTCAAAATAATTATTTATGTCTCTCTATGAAAGTTCTGAGAAAACACATTTGCTCGCTTGACAAAAAACTTGATGAATTGATTAAAATAGTGAAAATTCTTAATGATGGTCCAAAAACTTCTAATGTTGCTTCTACTCTAGAAAACAAGTCTGAAGAATTGACTATTAAACCTTGTGTTCAATGACCCCCTGATATTGAAGGTTTTGCAAAATTCTCTCATATGGAAAAACTAGAAAATTTTCTTGATGAAAATACTACCTTATACAATTCTTTTTAAGTGCTTTGTGAATACAAATTAGATTTCAATAATATAATATGTGTTTTTTCCTTCTTCATTTGCTTTTTTATTTGGTTTTGATTCAACTTATTTTTCTTCCTTTTGCATCCCAGTGGTCTATGTTTTTCTTTCTTTTAGTTAATAGTGATAGGATGGTTTGTTTATGTCAATTGGAATAATTATATAATTTGAATAGGCTAAAAATTTGCAATTCGTTCTTATGTTTTATGTGTTTTTTATTTAGCTAAAACTTTTAATCAAAAAAAAAGAGAAGAACCATTTGATGTTGTCAAGGAATGAAGTGAATTAGATAATGATAATCAATTGTTATATGTCGTAAATATCTAAGGTTATGTTTCTAATTATAATTCGTAGGAATTGCAGGTGACACTCAATTGATGATATATATGTTCTTATTTGCTTTGGACCTGAAGTTCTTACTTATTATTTCTCTTCCTCCTTGAATTACGGAAATAAGAAGAAAAAATAATTTTTAAAAATAAAGACAAAGAAAAGACTACCATTGTCATGTCAAAAGAACCCACACTTACAAATTCCTCATTTTTGTTTCTGTCAATTTCTTAACTCTGTTTCCTTTAATGTTCATCATCTATATATTCTAAGTAGTTATCGAATTTAATTTTGATATATGTTCAATATGATAATATGCTTTATGCTTGACATTTAAATTATTTGTGATACTTAGTCAAGATTACATTATTTTAATTTTTAAAAATATGTAATACAATTTTCAAGTTAGTCCTTACTGATTTTCCCCAAATCCGTAATTGATCTCATCATGTCTTGTGTCTCTACCTCTTTAATCTCTATCCTCATCAATGGAAAACCTTCCCCTTTCTTTGAGCCCAGCAGAGGGATAAGACAAGGGGACCCAATCTCCCCTTACCTCTTTATCCTATGCACGGAAAGACCCTCCAGAAATATTGACAATGCTGTCAACAATAAAGATTGGGACTCTATCAAGATTACCACTAAAGGGCCCAAAATCTCCTATCTTTTCCTTGATGATGACCTCACTCTCATGGCTCAAGCCACACCAAAGAACTGTGACACCATCCTTAGAATTCTTACTGACTTCAGAAGGGACTCTAGACGAAAAATGAATAACTCTAAATCTTAAGTCCTTTTCTCTAAGTATTGTTCCAACACTAATGCTGATGCCTACAGTAACTTGCTCAATATAAAGAAAATCAATAGCTTTGGAAAATATATGGATTCCCCATCCTCTACCAAAGGCCTATCCATGTTGACTTCCAATTCATCCTGGACTCCATGAGCAACAAGCTTGCTAGCTGGAAAACTAATATGATGAAAATGATAGGCAGGACTGTCCTTGCCAAATCCACCTTGAGTACCATCCCCTCTCATATCATTCAATACGTAAGACATCCCTGGAAAACTCTTAATTCCATTGACAAAATCCAAAGGGATTTCATCTGGGGCGTCAATGCCACTAAAAGGAAACTCCACTTGGTCAATGGGGAAACTGTTGCAAAACCCAAAACAAGGGGTGGTCTTGGGATCCAAAAGGCTGAGGACAAGAATAAAGAACTTTATGCTAGCCTAGCATGGAGTGTTTTTAAGAACCCATCCTTCCTTTAGACCAGAGTTCTGTCCACCAAGTACATGAATGAAGGGGAAGGCAAACAGGGAAGAATCATTTCTATGACTTGGAAAAACATCCAAAATGGTTGAAAACATTGTTCGGAAGGACTTTCCTAGTCTATCCACCAAGGAAACAGAGCATCTTTCTACCAAGATGTCTGGATCCCCCATACCGATCCTATTAGGCAAAAAATACAAGGCCCACTGACTTTCCAGGAGGTGGGCCTTAAGGTCGTAGGAGCTACCACTAATGGAACTTGGGATTGCAACAAGCTTTGCTTTGACCTGCCTCTCCAGATTCACTAAACCCCCAATGAAACCACCCCCTCTTATAACTAACAGGGATGAACACCCTTACTGGAAGCTTACTAGGAATGGGAAATTTACTACCAGTAGTATTTATGTGTCTATCACTAACACTATAACAGTCAGGATAACCCAGATAACCAGAAACAATTCAAAGCTATCTGGAAATCCACAACCCCTAACAAAGTTAAAATATTCCTCTGGCTCCTAAAGCGTGGCAAACTCCCGTAAAATAAACACCTCAATAGAATAGGCATGAATGTCATCTCCCTTTGTCAATTCTGCGACAATGAGGTGGAAACTCTTTCCCACTTATTCTTTGAGTGCACCAATGCAACCAGTTTCTGGGAAACCCTCCAGCAATAAGATAACAATCACCCCATGACTAACCTCACCATGCTGGATAGAAGCAGCTGGATCAACTGCTGGATGGATGCAAGAGACATACCCTTCAATGCCTACAATACCTAGGGCAGCATTATTGCCCACGGTCTTTGTTCCATATGGAACAGCAAAAAGAATAACCTTTTTAATAATAAGAAGGAAGCCATCAGTGTCCAAATGACGATCAATCATGCAATTGAGTATAAACTGCTCATAAAAAAATTGAAACCTCAAAAAGAGAGGACCACCATTTCCCTCAAATGAGAGCCTCCCTCCACAGATATTTTAAACTACAGTGAGGGCTCTTGTAGAGGGAAAAGTGGTAATGCAGGTTTAGGAGGAGTGATTAGAGACCACGAGGGGAAGTGGATCACCAGGTTCTATAAAGGGATTGCTAAAGCTACCCCTATTCAAGCAGAGATCATGGCTCTCAGACATGGACTCCTGATTACAGCCAACAACAATATTAAGCCTATTATTATCAATGTTTATTCACTAACAACAATACACATGTTACAAGCTAAAGACTCACATTATCATAATTTGCTACATGAGAGCACGTCATTGATAAAGGCAATCCAGGCCCCTCTGCCATCCCACATCTCTAGGGAACAAAATTAAGTTACTGATGGACTAGCAGAAATGGGACAATCAACCATGGAGCAGAATGTGCCTTTTATTTTTCCTAGCCTCCCATCCCATCCATCCCATGTAGTCCAACAGGATTCGAAAGGAACTACATATCTAAGAACAATTAATATTGACTCTAGTTGCCTAGTATACTGGGATGTGGCTACTAACTCAAATAGCTTTTGCAACTATGCTTAATTAATTAAATCGTCATTTTATTACCAAAAAAATAATAATTGTACTTCAATAAGTAATAAATCTATATCTATATCTACATATATTTATATTTATAATATATTAAAAGTGTAAAGGGCCTTAGAAATATTGTTTGAACTTTTTGACCTTCATTAAAAGTCGTTACTTTAGACAAAATCGTCTTTTCACAATATTCCTAATATTTAAGAATTGAAAGTTAATTAAATATGTATAGTAAAATATTTTTTATTAGAAATCATCAAAATTAATAACAGCTAATGTCTTTTTCATTAGTTTAAGAATTCTAAATCAAATTTAACTGATTTTTAGAAGATTTAAAAAAATTAAAAATAAATATGAAAGCATTAGAATAAGAAAAATATAAGAAGTACCAAATTTTTAAAATTTTTAAGTAATCAAAGATTTTTTAAATATTTAACTTTAAGAATAAGAAAAGATTTTAAATATTGAAAAAGATAAAAAAAACCCGTACTCTAATATTGGTCCAAATATCACTTTTAGCCTCTAAAAATAAGAAAAAGAGGTACTGCATGACATACATAAAAGTGACGATCCATTAACCATTTGAAACTTCTAATGATAAAATATATATGTTCTTACAATAAAATATATGTTATGTTTATATTATTTTATTAAAGTGTAAAGGATATTTGAGAAGTGATTGGAACTTTTTGTACTTCATTAAAAATCTTTGCAATGGACAATATCCACTAATTTTAAATAACCAAAAGCTACGCGTGCGAGGCACGTGCGGCTAGACTAGTAATAAATTAAAAGTGTAAAGGGCCTTAAAAATATTGTTTGAACTTTTTGCCCTTCATTAAAAGTCATTGCTTTAAACAAAATTATCTTTTAACTATTTATTTCTATTATGTAATAGTTGAAAATTAATTAAATATATTTATGGTAAAACCTTTTCTTATTAGAATCAATCGGAGTTAATAACAACTAATACTTTTACCATTCATTTAAGAATTCTCAATCAGGTAAATTTGATTTTAAAAAAGATTTTTAAAATATAGCGCATTAGAAAACGAAAAATTTAAGAAGTACCAAATTTTAAAAGTTTTAAATGCGTAATAAGAATGTAATCAATGATTTTGTAAAGATTTAACTTTAAAAATAAGGAAATTTTTCAAATTTAGAAAAAAAAATAATTGTACCTGGACATTAAAAATACAAAAAATTTAAATTTAGAAAAAATAGAAAAATAATTGTACCACAAATATGGATCAAATAAATGCATCTCTGTTAGCCTCTAACAGCAATGAAAAGAGGTACTGCATGACAAACGTAAAAATAGTGATCTATTAACCACTTAGAACTTCTGGTGATAAAATATACATGTGCTTACACTAAGAATCTTTGAAAAGTGATTTAAATTTTACATTTCATTACAAATCTTTACAATAGATAAAATTATTTTATTTTAAATGATCAAACATTATAAGTGCGAAGCACGTGTGGTTAAACTAGTTATATTAAAAGTGTGAAGGAGCTTTAAAATGTTGTTTGAACTTTTTGTCTTTCATTAAAAGTCTTGGTTTTAGACAAAAACATTTTTTCACTATTTTTTTCTAATATTTACAACAAGAACAACAACATACTCAGTTTATTCCCACATAGTGGGGTCTGGAAATGGAAGAGTATATGCTTACCATACCACTACCTTAGGTGAAGTAGAGAGGTTGTTTCTGATAGACCCCAGTTTAGGATTGATAACAATATAACAAACACAAAATATAAATGCATATAAACTAATAAAAAATACAAAATAAACTAACATCGCTAGTCACAAGATAATACTAAAAACTATCTAACCGAAACCATAGACATCACACAACACCCCAAAAAAGAAACTTCAGACACAAAAGAACGCTCTCGTATTGTTACCGACGCACTCCCACCCCCTAAATATCTACCCTAATCCGTGTCCTGTACACCA
Organism: Capsicum baccatum var. pendulum; assembly: GCA_030864225.1. Classification (NCBI taxonomy): domain Eukaryota; kingdom Viridiplantae; phylum Streptophyta; class Magnoliopsida; order Solanales; family Solanaceae; genus Capsicum; species Capsicum baccatum. Next base: position 144,445,757 of record CM061553.1, on the reverse strand, counting down.
TCCTTTCAAGGGTCATGTCCTCCGTAAGCTATAACTGCTCCGTATTATGCTTAATCACCTCCCTCCAATATTTCTTCGGCCTACCTCTACCCTACCTAAAATCATACATGGCCAAGGTCTCACACCTCTACACTACAGCATCAGATCCCCTCCTCATTATGTGCTAGAACCAATGTACCTCACTTCTCGCATATTGTCTTCCACGAAGCAACTCTTACCTTTTCTCGAATAATCTCATTCCTCACCCTATCTTACTCGATATGTCCACATATCTATCGCAACATCCTCATCTCCTCCACCTTCAACTTTTGGATGTGGGAGTTCTTAATTGGACAACTCTCTGCTCCATACAATATAGCCGGTCGGACTACCACTTGGTAGAACTTACCTTTAAGATTTGGGGGCATCTTCTTATCACATAAAACTACCAAAGAAATCCTGCCCCAATACGATACGTGACATCCTCATTTATCTAACTATTGCGCAAAATCATAGACCTCAAATTCTTGAAACTCTCCCTCTTCTGAATGGCTTGAGAGACTATCTTTATAACTACGCCAGCCTCCTACGACACATCACTAAAATTCTACTTTAAGTACTCCATCTTGGTCCTGCTCAACTGAAAGCATCTACCTTTAAATCTCCAACTTATCATTAACTCCTCACAGAGTATCGTTAATTATTACCACATCATCCATAAATAACATACACTAAGGGACTTCTCTTTAAATATGTCGCATCAAAACATCCATCACCAAGGTAAATAAAAACGTGCTAAGAGTTAATTCCTGGTGCAACCCTATTAAAACTAGAAATTTCTTTGAATCTCCACATACCATCCTTACAAGAGTCTTTACATCATCATATATATCCTAAATTGACCTAGTGTACATCACGAGCACCCCTCTAACCTCTAATCACCTCCAAAGAATCTCCCTAGGAACTCTATCATATGTTTTCTCAAGATCAATAAATACCATATGCAAGTCATGCTTGTTTTCTCAAAACTGATCGATTAATCTCATCACCAAATGAATGGCCTAAATAGTAATCGACTTGGCAAGAAATCGAACTAATTTTCAGAGATAGTCACAATCCTTCTCAGCCTCAACTCTACCATCCTTTCTTAAGCCTTTATAGTATGACTCAGCAACTAATACCTCTATAGTTGTTGAAACTCTTGATGTCTCCCTTGTTCGTATATAATGGAATCATCATACTCCACTTTCATGATTCAGCATCTTCGCCACCCTAAAAATAATGTTAAATAATCTTGTCAACCACTCCAAACCTGCCTCACCAATTCTCTTTTAAAAATCCACTGGAATCAATTCTAGCCCCGTTGCCCTATCCCTCCGCATCCTGTGAATAGCCCTCTTGACCTCCTTAACCTTATTACGCCTACAATAACCATAATCAAAACACTTTAGATTTCTCTAAGTCCCCTAACATGAAACCGTTATCCCCCCGTCATTCAAAAGTTTATAAAAATTGGACTGCTACCTCTTCCTAATAATGGCATCCTCAACGAACACTATTCTATCTATCCCTTGATGTACTTTACTTGATCAAGGACTCCAGCCCTCTGCTCCCTAGCCTTGGCAAACCTATACAATTTCTTATCCCCATCTTTCTCCTCCATAAATGCATACAAGCTCTCAAAAGATGCTATCTTAGTCACCATAACTGCAAACTTAGCCTCTTTTTTAGCAACCTTATACTCCTCCTTATTGTCTGCCTCTACTCATTATCCTTGCTCTCAACCAACCTAGCATAAGCCACCTTCTTAGAATCCACCTTTATCTTAACCTCTTCGTTACACCACCAGTCCCCTAGATGCTTGCAATATCAGCCTCTCAAGATACCCAACACCTCTCTAGCAGTATCTCTAATGCAACTGGAAGTCATCTCCCACATACTCTGCATACCCCCTCTACTCTCCTAAGCCTCCGAATCTTCAACATCTCTCTCATTTTCAAAGCACTAGCCAAAGTCATGCTACCCCACTTAATCTTGGGTTTAGCTTCCACGCTCATCTTCTTGCTACCTTTAATGATTACCAAGTCCATCACTAACAATCTATGTTAAGTTAAAATATACTTGATAGGTATGATTTTACAGTCTTTAAATAGCGTTGTATCATACTTTCTAAGAAACAAAAAGTCTATATAAGTCTTGTCCACTAAACTACGAAACGTAATAAGGTGTTCCTCCTTTTTGTAAAGATCAAATTTGCCATCCACAACCCAAAAGCCCTAGTAAAATCCAAAATAGAAGCTCCTCCTTCATTTTTCTCCCCAAAACTACAATCACCATGCATGTTATCATGATTAAACATATTTATGGTAAAACCTTTCCTTATTAGAAGTCATTAGAATTAGTGATAACTAATACTTTTTTCATTAGTTTAAGAATTCTAATCAACTAAATTTTATTTTAAGAAGAATTGAAAAATCTAGAGATAAATAGAAAAGCGTTAGAATAAGAAAAATATAAGAAGTATCAAATTTTTAAAAGTTTTAAGTATGAAATAAGAATATAATCAATGATTTTGTAAAGATTTTACATTAAATATGAGGAAAGATTTTAAATATACAAAAAAATTAACAGTACCACAAATATAGTTCAAATTGATGTGTCTCTCTTAGCCTCTAGCAACAAAGGAAAGAGGTACTGCATGACAAATGCAAAAGTGATGATCCATCAACTACTTGAAACTTCTGGTGGTAAATGATATATGTGCTTACACTAAAATATATGTTTATGTTACATTACTATATTAAAGTGTGAAGAATCTTTGAAAAGTGATTTAAACTTTTACACTTTATTAAAATTTTCTGAAATAGATAAAATTATTTAGTTTTAAATAATAAAATGTTACACGTGCAAGGCATATGCAGTTAATCTAGTTAAATTTATGAACCAAATCAAATCAACATAAATTTTTTTTTTATTTTTTTTTTTTTTATTATCCTGGGTTCTTTTACAATTTCACTGTAAATAAAAGTGTAATTGGATTATATTAAATTTAAAAAGATAGAACATTTGGAAAATCAAGAAACTACTAACAAATTAGAAAACAACAAATCTAATACATACAAAGAAATAATATATCTAATTTTTTGGTCAGAAAGGTTATTATATTATAGGGATGTGCAAAAATGAACTGACTAATAAATTAACTTGATAAAAATACAATTAATTTATGTTATCGGGTTATAGGGTTAACAATTTTTAATTATTTTATAAAAAATATTTACTGGGTTGTTGATTCTATTTTTGTGTTTTCATATTGGGTTATTGGGTAAACTGATAACCTAATAAGAATATACTAAATTACTATTTTACCCCTACTTATATATAAGATTTACAAGTTTCTTATGGAGAAAATCCATTGGAAAAATGGAACAAAATCCATGAAAAAGCAGTTTTAACTCTTAAAGACGCAGTATCATTATAAGGATTAAACCAATGCTCTATAACGAAGAAGATAAAACTTAATTTAAAATCCAGCTACAAGAACTCCATAATCTTAAATTGATAAGAGCAAGTAGGAGTCTACATAGTAGTCCTACATTTATGATAAAAAAAACCATGTCGAACAAAAAAAAAGAGGAAATGCTCGAATGGTTATAAACTACAAAGACAACAACAACAACAACAAACCCAGTGTGTTCCCACCTAGTGGGGTCTGGGGGGGGTAAGATGTACGCAGTCCATACCTCTAGCTCTGAAGAAGTAGAAAGGCTGTTTCCGATAGACCCCCGACTCAAGACACGAGACACCACACAAATATAAAGTAACGCACTGAACAGGATTTTATAACGTAAATACGGCACCCATAAGTAGTAGGAAACATCGGAAAGCACCCAGATTCGTAATAAAATATGGAACACCGAAAGCATAACAAGAAGAAGACTAGAAAATAGGAATAAAAATAAGAATAGGAAGAATAACAGGAATAAAACCCCCACCAAATACTTTCCTACCCTAACGCCCCAAACTGACCCTAGTTTTCTGCCCTAATTCGCGCCCTCCAGACCTTCCTATCTAGGGTCATGTCCTCGGTGAGCTGTAGTTGCTCCATATCCCGCCTAATCACCTCACCCCAGTACTTCTTCGGCCTCCCCCTCCCCCGCCTAAAACCATCCAACGCTAGCCTCTCACACCTACAAACCGGGGCATCCGTGTCCCTCCTCTTCACGTGTCCAAACCAACTCAATCGGACTTCCCGCATCTTGCACTCCACTGGAGCCACACCAACCTTCTCCCTGATAGTCTCATTCCTAACTCTATCCCCTCGAGTCATCCCACACATCAAGCGCAACATCCGCATTTCCGCCACCTTCATTTTTTGGATGTGGGAGTTCTTAACTGGCCAACACTCCGATCCATACAACATGGCCGGACGGACTACCATCCTATAGAATTTGCCTTTAAGCTTGGGCGGCACCTTCTTATCACACAATACCCCCGACGCGAGCTTCTACTTCAACCATCCTGCCCCGATACAGTGCAAGACATCCTCGTCAATATCACCGTTACCCTGTATCACGGACCCGCGATACTTGAAACTATCCCTCTTACATACCTCCTGCGATTCTAGCTTCACGACCACCTCGTCCTCCAACCTCACGTCATTAAACTTGCATTCCAAATACTCTGTCTTGCTTCTGCTCAAAGAGCTAAATAAAAATTGTGTTTTTGATACATATTTTATCCTAAATAAAAATAATTTAATTAACCTTGCTGAAGGAAAAAAACTTCTTTTCAAAATGCGATTGCAAAAATGGATTTTTGAAAGTTAAAGTTTCCAAAGAATCAATTCCTCTAACAGCATTTAGTACTCCTAATAGGCATTATGAATGGTTAGTAATGTTGTTTGGACTAAAAAATGCACCATAAATTTTTGAAAGAAAAATGGATAGAATATTTTCTGAAATTTTTTTCTAATCATCTACATAGATGATATTTTAGTATGTTCAGAAAACTGCCAAGAACACTTAACACATTTGAAAGAATTTTTAAATATTTTTGTTAAAAATGGAATCGTTTTAACTAAAAAAAAAGCATAAATAAGCAAAAATAAAATAAAATTCTTCGGAATGATAATTTCAAAGAATGGAATAGAGTTACAATCTCATATATATATATATATATATATTACTTACCTTTAATTAATTTCTCTTCAATTTCTACAAACCTATTCAATTTTCTAAATACCTATTCACTTCATTGAGGAATTTGGCATTGAAAGCATAAGTGATGCTTCATTTTACAATATGAAAAGGACATTTAAGGCATTTTTTACATTTATCATTAAATCTACTCGTTGCATAATTTGTGAATAGGATTGGACTTTTTATTTTATAGAATTTGGCACTGCAAGACATATGTATTGTTAGCTACATATTTTGTAGAATTTGGCACTACAAGACATGTCCTATTGGTTGTTACTGTTTTTATTTTATGAGCATTCTTATTGATGTCATGTTAGTTGCTACTATTACATGATGATAGGCGAATTTACACGCCTATATCAATATATTTTGCCCATATTTTAGCCTAGTTTTAAGAACAAATTATATATTTCATGCACTTTTAGTCCTTTTTCCTATAAATGAGCTAACGAACATGATTAGTAAAGTTTCAGGTATAAATGATGCAAAATTCAGCATTTTATGGCTTACTTGATGCAAAAGAAAGCTCACAAAGGAAAGAAAGGGAGTTTACACGCCTAAGGACCAAAACTGCTGCATGGAAAATCTGTCCCGGGCTAAAACAACATTTCTGAAGACTTTGGGGACTTACAGACACAAAGCTGGATTTGGACAATGATACATTAACCTAGTACAATTGGGTTATGTATTTCATTAGTTTATTTAGATTATGATAATGTTACATTAACCTAGTACATTTGGGTTAAGTATTACATTAGCCTAGTAGGATTTGGTTATTTATTTCATTAGCTTAGTAGGAGTAGGATATGGGTATTATAAATACCCTATCATGCTAGAGATTTTTAATGAACTCCTCCCTTAGTGGAGACATACATTCAACAATTAATCTTCTTCCATCCCTCTCTTCTTCCACCACAACAATTCTACAACTCTTCTAATCTTCCCATTAATCTTATTTTCTTCTACTCTTCTATCCTTAAATTCCACAACAAGAGAATTGTTACCAAGCCAAGGAAACATGCCTCACGCCTATCACTTGATCTACACGCCATTACTCAATATCGTGATATAATTACAATGTCAATCGTGATCTCCTTCGCATTCATGGGTAACAAACTTCTTTGTTGGGGTTATGGAAGCCGAATGAGTTACTATCTATTGCTGTGAGTTTGTGAGTTCGAGACACGTATATTGCTTATATCATTATTCTCTTCATCTTAATCCACTTTCTTTGCGGTTGCAAACGCAAGAATACGCCAGTCTAATATTTAACTTGTTCGCGAGAAAGGTTATTTGTCTGGAAAAGAGATAATGTCAAGGTAGTAGGACACCCTTTCCTATTAAAAAGCTAGTGCCATAACTGGACTAACCTCTTGGAGAATTCGTACCGTTAGACACGCTTTAAGCTCGAGAGAGTTAAAGTGAAATAGTCCTTGTTTAGGTCGAGAGACGCTTGGATTTACCATCGACTACAATTCTCTATAAGCAATTGCATGTCAGAATTCTACACACTCATAGCCAATAGAGACGTATACCTCAGAAGGTGGACATAACCCCAACGCTTCAATTCTCATTGTTTAGAACTCACGTAACATTCTTTCTTTTTATTTTCAGCTTTTACTGCATTACTTTACTTACATTACTTGCAAGACAAGAACCCCCCCTTTTTACGAGACTTGCACCAAAAGTTTAGTAATTTTACTTACTTGTTGGCCAAGCTATTCCCTGTGGGATCGATACCCAACCCAGGTTGGGTTCTATATTTGCTAACGACCGTTTTACACTCACAAGAGCTGTAGATTGAGCATTATCAAAAATTGGCGCCGTTGCCGGGGAATACGAATGTCAATCAAGTTCGTGATAAATACTAGACCCTTTGGTAAAAGATTCTTGTACTTTTACGTTTAGTTTTTGTTTTTGTTTATTGCAGGTTTTTACTTTAGTGCATGCCCCATACTAGAAGTTCTGGTCAACCGTTATTACCAATCAATCCTGAACCACAACGAATTAGAAGAATGGAAGCACAAGCTGAAATCGACAGGATGGCTGCTCAACACGAGCAAGCAAGATTAGCTGCTCTTGCCGCTGCTCAAGTCCAACAACAAAACATTGATAATCCTGGGCGAGCAACAAATCCTAACGATGAAGATTTAGGTGATGACGAGTTGATAAACGCAAGGCATGTTCTGAAACTACAACACCTGCCAACAGAAGAGGTCGACAAGCTCGGTATAGGTATGATCGCCAACCTTTGCAGCCAGCTTTCGACGATGATGATGATGATCTTGATGGTGCCGGAGCCACTGGAGCTATAATTCCACCACCATTAGCGCCCGGAGCCAAGTTCAACATCACAAGCACCGTGATTCAATTATTGCAACTCAAGGGATTATTTGGTGGACTAGCAGGCGACGATCCGAATATGCATCTCATCAACTTTATTTCTACATGCAAGTCTTTTGACAGTCCTGGTGTTGGTCAGAATGATATTTGATTACGTCTATTTCCATTGTCTCTGTCTGGGGAGGCAACACTATGGTTGAATGGTCTGACTCCTGATTCTATTACAAATTGGAGGCAATTGAGAGACGCTTTCCTAGAAAGATTCTTCCCGCCATCCAAGAGGGCGCAATTGAGAGATGAAATCAGCAACTTTCGTCAGCTTCCCTCTAAAGCTCTTCATAAAACATGGGAGAGGTTCAAGACAAAGCTAGCGAGATTTCCAAACCATCACATGACTAATGTTCACCTCATGGAGATCTTGTATAGAGCCTTGAATTCAATAACTAAACCAGTGGTGGACAACGCAGCTGGAGGATCTTTCATGGACCTCACCTTTGGTCAAGCAAGCAATATGCTAGATCGTATGACGAAACAAAGTAGAGCTTGGCATACCAGGGATTCTGAGGTAGCAAGCCCCACTTTATCTATTGGCATGACTGCAGACCAAAGAAGAAGAGAAGAAGAATGTGATCAAGACATGGCGCACATGAAAACACAAATGGATCTTCTGACAAGGCATTTATTATCAGGGAAGATCAAAAAAGTTAAGGCCGTGGTAGCACATGGAAGAGACGAATCTGATTTAGAAGAGGAGGCCAACTACTTGAACAATCAGGGGGGTTTCTGTGGGAATGCCCAAGGAAACCAAGGTCGGAACTATTATGATAAATCTGGAAGCAAAGACCAAGGTAGTTGGAAGAACAAGAATGAAAAGAGTGGTATGTACGTTCCCCCTGGTAGACGTGACACCACCACATCTAATTCTGGAAGTATGGAAGACATGATGGCTAAATTATTGAAAGGAGTGGAAGCAACGAGCGCATGAGTAACAGAGGTAATCAATGATTTGTCCTCCATGAAACAATTAGTTGATTAACATTCCACTTCTATCAAGCAAATAGAGCAGCAATTGAGCCAACTTTCAGCAGCACTCAATCAAAGAAAGGCCAGCACTTTACCTAGCGATACTGTGCAAAACCCAAGGAATGATGGGTCATGCATGGCCATCACTACCAGAAGTGGTAAGGTGCTGGAAACTTCAGCAAAAGGCAAGCAAGTGGTTGACGAAGTTGCGGACATGGATGACAACACAAAAGGAGAAGATGCCGCAGCACCCACTCCTGACGTCAAGGACGCCACATCCAGCACGGTGCAACCTGAAAAAGTGAAAAAACGAAAGCAAGAGGAGGAGAAAACCATGGAGAGAACACTTCCATACCCACCACCACCTTTTCCCCAAAGATTGAGGAAGGTAGCGGATGACACAAAGTTTAACAAATTTATGAATATGTTAAAGCAGCTCACCATTAATGTTCCATTGGTGGAGGCACTTGAACAAATACCTGGGTATGCGAAATTTATGAAGGATCTCTTGACAAAGAAGCGGGCAGCAAGTTATGACTTGGCGGATAATGTTCATCATTGTAGTGCAATCGCTACAAGATCGCTAGTTCAAAAGAAGGCAGATCCTGGAGCTTTCACTATTTCTTGCACAATTGGATCGTTGGATTTTGCTAAGGCATTGTGCGATTTGGGAGCTAGCATCAATTTGATGCCACTATCTATCTACAGAAAGTTGGGGTTGGGAGACCCTACACCAACCAATATGAGGCTCGTGATGGCTGATAGGTCGGTAAAACGACCTGTGGGTATCTTGAATGATGTGTTGGTGAAGGTTTCTTCATTCATATTTCCTACCGACTTCGTTATTCTGGATTGTAAGGAGGATTCTGAAGTTCCCATAATCTTGGGACGTCCTTTCCTTGCAACTGGAAGTGTGCTTATTGACATGAAAGATAATGGGCTTTTGTTCCGAATTAATGATGAAGTGGTCCGCTTTGATATATGAAAAGCCATGAAGCAACCCAGTGATATGAATGAGTTATTTGTAGCTGATGTTCATCAAGAGGATATGAAAGCATTATCTATAAAGAAACAGCCTACTGCTGAGCCATTGTCTGCTGCGCCACTGAATGTTGAGCATGAGGATAATGAAGATTATGAAGAACTTATGGGTGATCTAACAGAAATAGAGTCTTATACTCCTAAGCAACCGGATTGTGATCTCAAGAATCAACCAACAGCGAAGACTCCCATTGACGAGCCACCAATGCTAGAATCGCAAGAGCTCCCCGATTATCTATGGTATGTGTTCTTGGAAAGTAGAAATATACTTCCAGAGAGTGCAGATGATTTAAGTGAACAGAACGTAGAGGCTCTCATCTCTTCTCTGAAGAGATACAAGAGAGCTATGGGGTGGACTATTGATGATATAATTGGTGACTCTCCGGAGAAACGTATGAGCCATCTCGAAAAAGATCACATGCCTACAAGTAGGCCTCATTGTCGTCTAAATCCTTTCAGAAAATGATCCACCATTTATCTCGACGACGTCTAAGTACTCGAGATTACTATGTTGAGCCACAACAATAAATAAGGTGCTAGATGGGAGGCAACCCATCGTTTTATCGTTTTATCGTTTATCGTTTTTCCTTTCATTCTAGTACTTGTTTTGTTTTGCTAAATGAAAAATCCAAAAATAAGAGTTGTGCCACGACCAAAACTAAGGTGCCTGGTGGGAGGCAACGCATCGTACTAATCATTTTCATTTGGTTTTGAGAAAAAATAGGTGCAAGAAGTACTCAACGAGGAGATTGATTTCAATTGACGATTTGGACACATTGTATGGTAAAGTTGGTAAGTTAGGAAAAGTGATGCATAAGGCTATGGATTGAGCATTCCTCATGCCCAAATATGCATCGAGGAAGGCTAGGCCTTGGTCAAACTAGGGCATGAATGATGCACAACCTATCCTATAGCCTAAGGTCTCAGAATCTAGTGTGTTATACACTATGCGCCGCCTATTCCTAGGTATGCTTTTGACTATGCGCCGCCTATGCTATGGCATTTGGTCTCAGTATCTCATATGCCATAGACTATGCGGCGCATATGTCTACAAATGCCATAGACTATGCGGCACATATGTCTCATTATGCCATAGACAATGCGCCGCATATGTCATGTCTATGCTAAGCATTATGCGCCACATATGTGGGATTTTTGTCTCCAAAACCGATTGTAAATGGGCCATAACCCGACCCATTCTCTTTCTATATAAAGGGGACTTAGTTTTACAATACAACCACACTAAAAATTGACCTAAGGGCGCCGCATATACATCCAAATCCTCTCAAAATTTTCTTCTTTTGCTCTTCCAATTCACAAAACCATCTCCACAAGCTTCAAGCAAGTAAGTACTCTCTTATTCTTCATTTATTTCTCGTAAGTACTACGTTTCTATGTCTATTATGAATTGCTAAATCGTATAAGATTGTTGGTGATGTTCATGTGTTTGGATTGTTGATACAAAATCATGTGAGTGAACATGTACGTAGTAAAATCTTGACTTATTTCCGACTTGAAATTGGTTTTAATAGCATTGTTATGATATTTACGGAATTACTATGGCTATGAACATTGCTTAAGATTGTTTTTTGGATACTTACATGTTAGACTATCCCGGCCATCGGGATAAGACTTATAGTGCCTACCGGCATAAGAGGTTGTGATTGTTGTAAGAATAACTATTCTATATGGTAACCCCTATGTAGTAGTGATGTTATATCTACCATGAAAGCAGTCCAATGGCTGCAAGTAAGTGATGCATTGCTGATTTTCTTGTCGGAATACAATCCTAAAACGTATGTCGACGAAATCTGAGTACTCGACCACTTTCACTTCACTGATTTGTGTTAACAAAACTAAGTGTGGGGTGGTACCCCTAATGCTTGTTTATAGATTGTATCAAGTGAGATTGTGATGCAACTAACACTATTTCTAGTCTCAGGTACAATGGCACCTAAAGCGAGGCAAGGCAAGGAGAAGGCTACCACGTCCCAAAAGGGCAAGAAGAGAAGTCGCAAGGACCAAGGAGAATCATCCTCAGCACAACTACCCCGCAGAATATTTGGAATAAAATGGGTTCTTGAGGAGGAAGCCAAAGAATGGTACAGCAGCAACAAAGAACGAAAATATGTTCACATCGACTTGATTAACAAGGAGACCTTAGCAAAGAAGGAGCCACGTATGTTGGCAAAAATAATGGATTTTAAGCTGGATTTCATCTTCCGCGACATGGGAGAATGCAACCTTGATTTAACAAGAGAGTTTTATGCCATCTGGTCGCCGAACACAACAGGCAATGAAGTCAAAATTCGGGGCCAAGTGTTACAGCTCACCACGGATTGGATCAACTCTTTTCTTGGCTTACCTTCGGTTGACACATCACCATTCAAAGACCTGTACAGCAGGCCTACTTATAGAGCAATACGAGACACACTTTGTGGAAGCAGATCGATGGCAAGGTGGGGCAGACATAAAGAAACCGGCCGACACAACACCTTCCACTATGCTCCACTAAATAGGGAAGCAAGAATCTGGATGCGCATTGTCAACTCATGCCTTATTCCTGGGACTCAACACACCAAGATATCAAGAGATAGAGTGTGTTTGGTCTATGCTTTGATGATGAATGTCCCTATCAACTTTGGGGCAATAATTCGATCTACCATGAGGAAAGCCAGACTCCACAAAAGGTCCCACTTCACATTTGGAAATTTGTTGACAGCAATCTTGCGGAAGAAGGATATCGAAGAGGAACCAGCTGACCACAAACTCCCACATAACCCAAAGAAGGTTGACCTCACCAAAGTCAAAGATGCTGAAATAACTCACGGTGTCAACCTTACTACTGCGGTGAGACATGCTCGTGATGAGAGTTTCTTCCGTCATCTCTATGGTATGACACGATTCACTATGATGAGTGGTGGACGTGTTCCAACTGCTGAAGAGTTCCAACAGCTGTACCACGACTACCCAATGAACATGCATGCACGGGAGATGTGTGGAGTGGGCGTATACTTTGAGGAAATTCTAGAGGATGATGTGCCGACTGATGACGAACGACGCTTGCCTGATTCTGACAAGGAGGAGAACTCTGACGACGACTCTTATGATGATTCAGATGACGGGGGTATGACCCCCGACATTGAGGAGGAGTCCGACTAACCAGGTTCTTCGTATTTATTTTCCACTGAGGGCAGTGTCCCGTTTAAGTGTGGGGTGGCGGTATCACATGCTATACTTCTCTGTTTTCACCTATGTTTGTTTGTTTATGTTTGTTTGTTTACTTTGTTTTTTTTTAAAGTTTTTTATTTGAGTTCATTTTTTTTGTTTTTTTTAGGAGTAAATTTTTTTCTAGCTTCGCATGAAATTATTTTGACAGGAAGCATGAGATTATAACAAGAGTATGTGTTACAATTGTGACTATTGAGACGTTTAGACTCTAGTTGTGACTAATTATGTGATATTGTGTGGTTCAATTCTTTAACTTGTTGGGTCTAGAGTCTATATTACTTCCAATCAAGTCGACCATGTGCCTTGTGAGTGTGAGATTAATAGTATCTTCTATGTTTGTGGCTGATGCTAGAACTTGCCTGGTATGTATGTAAAGCGAAAATAAGGAGTGGAAGTTAGGATATGATTTAGGCATTTCTTTGGCAACCTATATTTGTTTACCTTCAGTTTTACCTACCCATGGACATCATCCCTATTTAAACCCTTTTGAGCCTTTAGCCTATTTCTTTGACAACCTTGTATGTAAACCTAATCCATTTTTTTCAAGACCGTAATTTGTTCCAAATTCCTAAGTGCTTTAAAGTGAAAAAGTCATGTGACAACATAAGAGGAAATTGGGTGAGTATAATGCTATAAATTGTAATGGTGCTTGAATATGTTATGAAAAAGAAAGTGCTAGTATAAGAGGTATGTTGTGAAAAGAAAAAGGAAAAGAAAGCTGAAAAGTGAGTTATGCTTAAAATTGAAAAACAAAAGGGGAGAACAAGGGTGGTAGAATAAAAGAAAGAAGAAAGGTTTAAAGAGAAAAGTGTCAATGACTAAAGAAAAAAGTGTCAATGATACAAAGTGATGTATTAAAGCGCTTAGGAACCTAGTCACTATTCTTGGCCAAAATAGTCCTACCCGTCCCTTAGCCTACATTACAACCATCAAAAGACCTACTTGATCCTAATCTTAACATTCTGACATTTAGTAGAGTACTACATTAAGGGCAAGCCTATGGTCATCAGTTGCTACATATGAATTCTTTGTGAGAGTGAGAGCAATGACATTTTGATACCCATGTTTGAAAAAAAGCTATATTTGTGAGTGATTATGGGTACTATATTGTGAGACACACATGGTTGATGAGTTTTGGATAGTTGTATATGATTCTACGTGCCTTAATGTTTGCATGTGAGTTGATCACCATCACAGTCTATACTAGAGGTTAAAATATTTCTACTTATAATCGGAAAGCTACTCTTTGTTGATAATTGTTGTGCTTGTCTTGAAGAATGTTTTGTGTTGTTGCTGTAAAAACCCTAAGTTGATGTTTAGAAGGACATGAAATTTCGTTCGAGGACGAACAAAGATCTAAGTGTGGGGTGTTGATGATAGGCGAATTTACACGCCTATATCAATATATTTTGCCCATATTTTAGCCTAGTTTTGAGAACAAATTATATATTTCATGCACTTTTAGTCCTTTTTCCTATAAATGAGCTAACGAACATGATTATTAAAGTTTCAGGTATAAATGATGCAAAATTCAGCATTTTATGGCTTACTTGACACAAAAGAAAGCTCACGAAGGAAGGAAAGGGAGTTTACACGCCTAAGGACCAAAACTGCTGCATGGAAAATCTGTCCCGGGATAAAACAATATTTCTGAAGACTTTGGGGACTTACAGACACAAATTTGGATTTGGACAATGATACATTAACCTAGTACAATTTGGTTATGTGTTTCATTAGTTTATTTGGATTATGATAATGTTACATTAACCTAGTACATTTGGGTTAAGTATTACATTAGCCTAGTAGGATTTGGTTATTTATTTCATTAGCTTAGTAGGAGTAGGATATGGGTATTATAAATACCCTATCATGCTAGAGATTTTTAATGAACTCCTCCCTTAGTGGAGAGATACATTCAACAATTAATCTTCTTCCATCCCTCTCTTCTTCCACAACAACAATTCTACAGCTCTTCTAATCTTCCCATTAATCTTATTTTCTTCTACTCTTCTATCCTTAAATTCCACAATAAGAGAATTGTTAGCAAGCTAAGGAAACACGCCTCACGCCTATCACTTGATCTACACGCCATTACTCAATATCGTGATATAATAACAATGTCAATCGTGATCTCCTTCGCATTCATGGGTAACTAAACTTCTTTGTTGGGGTTATGGAAGCCGAATGAGTTACTATCTATTGCTGTGAGTTTGTGAGTTCGAGACATGTATATTGCTTATATCATTATTCTCTTCATCTTAATCCACATTCTTTGCGGTTGCAAACGCAAGAATACGCCAGTCTAACATTTAACTTGTTCGAGAGAAAGGTTATTTGTCTGGAAAAGAGATAATGTCAAGGTAGTAGGACACCCTTTCCTATTAAAAAGCTAGTGCCATAAATGGACTAACCTCTTGGAGAATTCGTACCGTTAGACACGCTTTAAGCTTGAGAGAGTTAAAGTGAAATAGTCCTTGTTTAGGTCGAGAGACGCTTGGATTTACCATCGACTACAATTCTCTATAAGCAATTGCATGTCAGAATTCTACACACTCATAGCCAATAGAGACGTATACCTCAGAAGGTGGACATAACCCCAACGCTTCAATTCTCATTATTTACAACTCACGTAACATTCTTTCTTTTTATTTTCAGCTTTTACTGCATTACTTTACTTACATTACTTGCAAGACAAGAACCCCCCTTTTTACAAGACTTGAACCAAAAGTTTAGTAATTTTACTTACTTGTTGGCCAAGCTATTCCCTGTGGGATCGATACCC
This sequence comes from Capsicum baccatum var. pendulum, assembly GCA_030864225.1. NCBI lineage: Eukaryota > Viridiplantae > Streptophyta > Magnoliopsida > Solanales > Solanaceae > Capsicum > Capsicum baccatum. The sequence goes on along the minus strand of CM061553.1, from coordinate 144,430,157 downwards.
AACCCAGGTTGGGTTCTATATTTGCTAAAGACCGCTTTACACTCACAAGAGCTGTAGATTGAGCGTTATCATTACACAACATTAAAAATCACTATGCCAAATTGACATTTGTTTTTTGAACATTTTTTTATCAATTAAATCAAAAATCAGATAACTAAGGACCAAAAACTGATAAATCAAAAATTGATAAAAATAAATCTTATTGATTTAGTTATTTGTTTAGCATATTTAAAAATCAAAAATTGAGAAACTGAATTGATAATACACAGACCTAAATGGAATCGATTGATGCACACCCCTACTCTATTATATCTTAAACTTGCAGAGGGAGGTACCTCATGACATAGATAGTATTCTTATAGAAAATAATTCTATTGTTACTACTAGTAGTACAACAAAAAGGAGACTTTAGAATAGTCTTAGAGGGGATCTACAACTTATACGACTAAGAAAAGTAGTCGTAGTGGCCTCCCTATGTTGAAGAAAAGAGTTTTACCACGAATGGAGAAGGTTTTCCCAAAAATGTGATATTGCTTCCCTTTATTATACCACCAAAATAAACAAGTGCATTAGCCACCGTATTGAACTCTTTATATGAATGCCTTAGCCTTGGATTATTCAACTTCTGTATGAGGTACTAATGTGTCATGGTTCCATGGCACTTTTTTTGTATAAAACAAGAAAATAATGTAGGAACCTTAGTATTCTTGTTTAATATGATGCATTTTTTTATTGAATGTGCAGGATAACAAGTTTTAGAAGCAAGATTGAGAAAAAAGAATGAAATGTTGCTGAGTTGGTGACCCAAAAAATGACTCACAACTCGTAGGTGGGACCTACCAATCATGAGCTGGTGTGTGAATTGGAGAGCTGAAGATGAAAAGTAAAGTTCAATTCCCACGAGAGGACTCACGACTAATGACTTTAAACCATGACTCGTGGGTGAAAGTCATGTGTCAAGTTTTGAAGAGTGAAGCTGAGCCTAATTTCCATGATTTGAGCCATGACTCGTAGGTCTTATCCACGACCCAACTGATGAGTCATAGGTGTTGTTGGCCTATTTTTCCTACACAGTTTAAGATAGGATTAGTTTTCTATCTATAAATACTATCATAAGATTTTAGTATTACTTTGACACACGTACACACTTTATACACACTTTTCCATTATTTTGAGGTTTTAAGATACATTATTGATCTTGGAATCATTGATATTGTTTTTAGGGTCTCTAATTAATTTGATATTTTGATTTTTCATCATATTCTTGTAAGAAGAGAATTATATTTTCATTTATGGATTTTTCTTGCGTGTTTAAACTCATTAGTATCCAAAACCCATAACTAGGGTTGTGGGAATTATGATGAATTAATGAAATAAAATTAAGCATGAAGTCATTCTAGACTGGTGTTCTTTCATAAATTGGTATTTTCTTTGGTTTTAGTGCTTTTTAGATAGATGCACACATTAGGAATTCACCTATATTCTGAACTTGCTATAGAGAGAGATGGATATTAGGATAAGAAAATAACAATAGTAATTTGAAGCTACTAACCTCCATCTAATTAACTTGAGCCTTGATCAAGATAGTTAATCTGAGATCACAAAAGAAGAACAAGTAATATGACCCTCTAAGTCCAAGAGGAGATGTGTAAAATTAATTTAAACCAAGTTTGAGAGACGATTGGGTGATATATATCTTGTTAGATTTTGCACGCAGGGCATCAGGATAGTCTGCTAAGCACAAACAACCTGTGGAGTTATGAAGTCATCGGAAACACAATCCTAGTGATCATCTCATATTGATCACAACCTAATTAACCAACAACTATTACTATTACAACTTACTTTCACAACTCCCTCTTTTATTTACATAATTGCAAATTACTTCAGCAAACTCTTGACATACTTTTGGCCTATTCCTCATGGGATCGACCCCAACCTTGTTGGGTTTTGTATTTGATTTAGTGACTACTTTATACTTTTTGAGAGGTGTAATTTAGGCAACCTAAAACATTGGATCCGTTGCCGAGAAATACAATTATGAATTGATAGATTGAGTTTGCTGAAGTTGTTGGTTTAGTTTATTACTTTAAGACAAAATTTAAAGATAGAAAGATATGGAGTTCAAGATCGATGGGCCCTACTTGAAGGGGTTCATAATGACCCAACAACCTTGAATGGACCACTTCATCATGATATTCAAGAAATTGTAGAGCAAGTTATTTCTCGCTTAATGGATGAGGATAATGTTAAGCATATAGCTGCTTGATGAGCAGCTATGGTGAAGGAGCTTGACAAGAATATGATAGTCGTCTAGTTTCTCTTGAAAGAGACAGAATGAGAAAAAATAGAGGAGAACAACATATCTAGTAATTTCTTCCAGTGTACAATGATCCAGAAGAAGATTTGGGGTATGTTGAGCCAATTGAAATAGGTACAATTATTTCTCCAGAATTTTCCCAAGGTATCAATTTTAATATTACAAATGTTATGATCCTTTTGTTGAATTTGAAGGGGTGTTTGTTGTCTTGCCTATTAATGATGTGAACATGCATGTCAAGAATTTTGTGGGGATTTGCATTTCATTTAATCTGCCTGGGGTGAATCTTAAAGCTATATGACTGAGGTTATTCCCATTCTCTCTAATAGGGGAGCTGACTTTGTGGTTAGTTGAGCTATCTCGTGTATCTATCACCAGTTATTATAAATTGAGGACACAATTCTCGGATAGATTCTTTCACCCTATAGGATGTTGCAATTGAAGGGTGATATCTATAATTTCAGATAGTTACATTCAGAGGCACCATATGAGGCATGGTTAAGGTTCAAGAAGAAGTTGTAGAATGGTCCAAATCATAGAATCACAAGTAAGCACTTGCTTGGGATATTGTATAGGGACTTGAATTTTAATACTAAGGCTGTGAAAGATACTATCATAGGTGGAGCCTATATGAGTCTTCACTTGGAGCATGCTTATAAGTTCTTAGATTAGATCACTAAAATCAATTAAGGATGACATACTTGGAAACTAGATAGATCAACCAGTACTTACTCTATTGACCTCTTACGAGAAGAGAGCACTTGGTGAGATAGTGGGTCAAGATATAGCACAACTGAGAATTAAGATGGGTCTACTTAAGCAATTTGCAGCAGGAAAGGTAAATGTAGTGGGTTTATGAGGTAAGGCTTCTAGACATACAGAGTCAGATTTTGAGGAAGAACTTAAGTCTTTAGATAGAGAGATGATGAGTTTATAAGCTAAAAGCCAAGGATAATCAAGAATACTGGAACTCAAGGCAAGGGAATAAAGTTTGAAACAACTATGGAGATTGGTATAGGGACATGAGTAGAGAGAATGATGGTGACTAGAGTAGGAAACATAAATATAATGAAAAGGAAGGAATTTATGTTCCACTAGGGAACCAGGATGTCGATTGGGATTTTGAGAATTGAAGTGTTGCTTGCAAATCTTGTGAAGGGATCGGAGAGCCAAGAGAGTTCCCTTATGCAAATTAAGGCCGATATTTCAGGGTTGAGCCAGAAAGTAGAGTCACGTGCAACTGATATTAAGCAACTCGAGAAATAATTTGGGCATGTTTTCTCCACATTGAACCAACATTAACTAGTCACTCTCTTTAGCAACACTATTTAGAACTCAAAGAGCGATAATCATTGCCTAGGTATTACTACTAAGAGATGTAAGGCTACTATAAATCCATCATGCCTATGGTTGATATTATGAGGACTGATTTCATGAGCATTGAGGGTATAATAGAAATATAAGTGGTGAATGATGAGGTCTCTCAGAAGCCCCTAGCTACGGAAAAAGAAGCTGATAGTAATAAAAGAAAGAGTAAAAAGGTCACACTAGCATTGAAGCCTATTACTCGACCTCCTCTACCTTTTCCTAAAAAATTAAATCTGAAATATAAAGAAGAGAAGTATCAAAAGTTTATTTCTCTGCTGAAGGAGTTGACTATGAACATCCATCTTGTTGAAACTCTAGATCAGATGTATGGGTATCAGAAGTTTATGAAGGATTTGGTGACAAAAAAGAGAATTGTTAGTTATGTGGTTGTTGGTGGTTTGCACCATTGTAGTGTGATCATATGTAGATCTCTTGTGCAAAAGAAAAATTTGGTGCCTTCACAGTTCCTTGCACGATTGGGTCATCTAACTTTGCTAGGGCTTTATGTGACCTGGTTGCAAGAATTAACTTAATATCTGGTGACATCCAAGCTAAAATTCCTCTTAGAATATGATAAAGTCGTTGCCAAATTTAGTAACACAACAAAGTTTGGGTTCGAATCCCAAGGGAATATGTGGACTCACGGCTCTCAGTTATTGTAATCAATAGGCGAAACTGGAAAATGAAATGGGGGTTTTGATTATAAATATCAAATAAGTAACGAATATCAACTTTAGTTGTAATCAGTTGTTAGTTAACACTAGGATGTGTCCCCCCTGAATTCTCAACTCTATAGGCTTATAGTGCCATGTTGAATCAAACCGATACCACGCATGCAAAATTAATCAGTTATGCACCTTCTACAGTCTTTTGGACAAGAAGAATGATTTCACCCTTTACCTTTTAAGTCTCAAGATGCTGCTTAACTAAACCTCATCTTGATCCCAATTAACTATTACCTTTTGAGTGTCTAGTTATTGTATGAAATCTAACCATCTTACGTAGATAAAACCTAGAAGCATGGATCGACTGTTAAACTCTAAATTATTGTTGTCATTATCTTTTCCTAGTCAATACTCCTCTTTTGGAGTAAGTATCAATAATCTAGGTGGGATCCTAATGTTTGCAATCACTAGAATATCTATTAAAGTGATGATTTTACAATGTATGTATTGGTATCAGTTCAGAACAACAATACTTCCTCTATTTTGTCAATCCGCCAAGGTTCCCACAACCCTAACTAAGGGTTAGTAGCCTGTCATGATTGTGAAGTAATCAAAAACATTCATAATTGAAAGCATAATATGAAATCACAATAAGAAGAGGAAAACCCAAAACCATAACTGAATCAATCAACCAAAGTCAATACAAGAGAATCCTTAGATCAAAATCTAGTCTTGGAATCAAAATATGTTTGTGAATATCAAAAGCTTGTAACTCCTACTAAAAAACACATAAAAGTTATTTTAGTACATGAGTAAAACCTAAAATAAAATCCCAAATGAAGTAGAAGAAAACAGGGTCTGTGGTCACTTATGGTTGCTACTTGCACCCTGTCCCTAGGCACATAAGGTACTTGCGGTCAATAGGGCGGGCGCAAGTGGCGATCGTGATTGCTAGACCAGAATTTTCCCCCAAGTTTGCTCTCAGGATTTTGGACTTCTCGCACTTGATTTGCTCACATGTAGTCCATAAGTGCTACTTGCAGTCCACATGTTAACTTAGCAAGTACCGGGAGCCATATTTTCAGCTCTTCTTCAACTCCTGCACATGGTTTGATCATTAAAAAGCTGATAGTGTTCCAAACATCCATAGTTGCTCCAATAAGTATCCAAAAGTGCCTTTTTCATCTTTTGTCCAGATCATAGCATCCAAGACATGATTTCTTGTAAAACATACCCAAAACACATCATATCTAACAAAACAACCTCAAAAACCTATATATTTTCCTCATTTTAAGCGTCTATAGTGCTATATTTCTATAGCACATCAATACCTTCAACTTAGAACGTTTGCATACCCTCAGGTAACAAAACACAACAAAACAAAAATGATGCTTAACTAGGAGAATCTAAGCTAGTCAAGGCAGTCACTCAACACTTTTAAGATCAGAACACAACACCCCTTCTAATCTCACTTTTCAAAACCAATTGTGTAAGAATTTGAAGAACAATAATGTGATTAAATGGGATCAAGGTATGTCATAATTATAGCAATAGACAACCATACACATGAACAAGTTACACTACTTTAAATAATAAAATAGCTAGCAATATGGCTTATGTGCCTTCACAACAAAGATGTCCCATTCACTCATATGGAATAATGTATGTCAATGTAGGGACCGTCAAGAGACACTCATGCTTAGAAAAGAAGTTCCAATCAATATGTATTAAATACCATAGTCTTGCCCTTATTTTCTTTACCTTAGTATTCAGATAGTAAAGCTAGAATCACTATAGGACTTTACTCAACTTGTAATGTGGACTTGGGGGATGGTGTGGTTCATATGGACATATCAAGTGTCTAGACTCCTGGGATTACACTAACCTTGGGGTCTCACTTACTAGATATATTTTTCCTTTATTTCTGATAACATTCAACTTACATGTCAATTTAGTGCAAGGCAGTTGTCGTCAATATATTTACCCAACTTTGGAGTTGAGGTCGAATCGACGAGGAACAATATGAGTGGCGATTCAACTAATTTGAAACTATAGCTATAAGTTGAATTCAAACAAATGATACAAAAATATAAAATGAGGGTTTTTAATGATTGAACAAAAGTTATTAACACTTCAATTCGCCTTATAACTCAAAGCTTAAACTGCAATATTTCAAATCACCGATATAGATAAACTAGAGTTGTGATCACTATGATTAGTAAGCCTCCATTGAATAATTTTTGTAGTACTTGATTTTCATGACTTGTGGGAAACACAAAATTATCAGTTTCAACAGTCCATCTAAGTGTTTCTCAACCTACTTAGATGTTGAACTCCCTAATTCTCTCAAACTTGGGAAATCATTCTATTCATACTAATTTTATATTAAGTTGATTAATCTCGTTACAACATTAATCATTAGATGAGAGCTTAACCTTCCCAAGCCCTTATTGATAATTTGCTACCTTTACTTTATTTCTCAGTTCGAGCAAATCAATGTAAGGTGGGATTTATTGTTTACGACCAATAAATAAGAGTCATTACAAAGGAATTATCAAGATGTCTCCATAATCACACAAACCCTAACCAACTATTAAATCCATGGAGGAATAATAATAGATCCTACAACCCTAGTTGTAGGTTTTAGTTCCACATGAGAAATAAAGAGATAGCAATAATTTTAATCATCATTCAAAGTAATTAAACTTGTAAACGATGAAGTCTGAAGTTGATTCACTTCTAAGTTCAAGAGAAAATTTCCATAACCAAATCAAACGTTGAAAATTGAATTCTAAGTTAAGATCCCCCAAAGAGAGGTGTCTTTGCCTTTATAATAAGTTGAAGATGTTCAACCCCCTTTATTAGAAAACCCTAACATATGCTTTAAATACTTCATCTAATTATGGAGACAAATTCATAGATCACAGTAGTTTCTCGGACAGGCGACGACGTGTGTGATGGCATTTTAGGAGTTTGATGACTTATCAAGAATGTCCTCAACTCCTCTTCACTTTTGACAATATCTATTTAAGGCTAACGATGAGACGTGATGGCTTATAAGACATGTGATAACTTATTAAAATTGTCTTCGCTTCTTCACTTTAAGTCTCATTCTCTACCTATGCCAAATAATGAGCCTAATGGCTTATCAAACTTCTAATGGCCTATCACAGATGTCGTCATGAATTCCATTTAAAGCCCATTCTCTATCTAAGCCTAATGATGATTCTAATGGATTGTCACACTTTTGACGGCCTATCACAGATGTCATCATAAATTCTGGCTGAAGCTAGTCTCTGTCTAAGGTTGACAACAACTCTGGTAGCTTATCACAAGGATGACAACTTATTAGACAAGTCGTCAGCTATACTTCCCTCTTTACTTACTCAAAAATCAACTCTTTTACTTCCATTATTGCTGGTTCTCTTGCATCTTGACTTTTACTTCTATATCAAATAGAAAACAATTAAAAATGATGAAATTTTCTTAAAACTTTGCAATTATTCTCAGTTAAAATCCTCAAGTGTGTTAGCATCTGCTCACACGTCAATTTCCACCCTTATTAATCCCTTTTTATTTTAATAAACATTCAGGATGGGTGTGGTCTTTTATTCTTTCTTTTTCACTTTTGCATAATTTTTTCTTCTTTCTCTTTTCTCTTTCTTTTGCTACCGTACCCATCCTTACTAACTTTCTCTCTTATTTTACCCTTCTGCATACCCATTTTACACTACACACCACTATGATAGGCACCCTCAACTAAGGCATTTTACCTGACTTGAGGTTCATAATGCCAAAGGAGGACCAGGGCCAAAATAGGTTCATTGTAACACAAATAAGAAGGTGAATGGTGAAAACAAAGAACCAGGATACTAGGCTCAAAACAGGGATCAAAGGATACTATTTCACACATAGAAGGTTATTTAGGCTAAAAGTGGACTAAAATAAAAAATGACCTATGATCTAACTGACTATGTTTTAACCTAGAGAAGACTAACCAGGTAAGTTTTGAATTCAACACATAAAGGGAACTAAGTAGTCTCTCTCACACACATGGCACAGAGTCATTGTTACAACTACTACCTATTCGGCTGGTGCAATTGTTAGTAAGTGATTAACATGTCCTTAATCTTAATGTCATAACAAGATCCATAATGTTCACACATATATACATTCACACAGTTCTAAAACACAAAATTTGGAGGGGTATCAATAATTAATCAAAACATGACTACTACCCTAAATACTTACAAATCTCGAAATTACATAAAAACAATATACAATATGAAATAAAATACAATACAACACAAATTATCCTAGACATATCATTTTTATAATTCTACCACAGCAAAAAGCACGACAACAAAAACCATGGCGGTATGGTATGCCTAACACCCAACTAAAAACAGCGTACGATCCTTAATGTGCTAAAATAAAGTAAAACAAAAGGAAGTAAGAACATACCTGGGATGCATGAGGAATTCATGTACCTTGGGTTGCCTTTTAAGAAGTGCCTGATTTACTATCGCAACATGACTCAGCTTTTTTGGCTACTCAGACTTCGCAAAGGTCTATCTCAGCACAAACTTTTACTTCTTCCAAGTTTCCTATGTAGTGCGTCACCCACTTCCTATTTACCTTGAAAGGGACATCACCATCATGCTTTATTTCAATAGAACTATGTTGGAATACCTTAACCACGATAAATGGTCTGATCCACCTTGATTTTAGCTCGCCAAAAAACAAGCATAGTCTTAAATTATACAAAAAGACCAAATCACAGGGTACAAATATTTTTTCTCGATTCTCTATTATGATACAACTTCGTTATCTATTTATGTATAACTGAGCTCTCATAAGCACAGAGTCAGAATTCAACCAACTTATTCACCTTACTCAACCTCAAGTTTTTTCCATCACGCCACTCAAAATTTAGCCTTTTCAATGCCCATAGTGCCTTATGCTCAAGTTCAATAAGTAAATGGCATGCCTTATTTTATACAAGATAATATGGAGAGGCGCCTATGGGGTTATCATAGGCTATCCAATAGGCCCACAATGCATCTGCTAACTTCTAGAATAGTCCGTCCATTTGGCATTCACAATCTTTACCAATATGGACTTTATCTCTCTATTGGAGACTTCTATTTGCCCACTTATCTATGGATGGTATGGTCTCTCCAATTTATTCCTTACAACATATCTATCAAGTAGAGCTTTGAACAAGTGGTTGCTAAAGTGAGACCCACCGTCATTGATAAAGCACGTGGAGTGCCAAATTGAGAAAAAATATTTTTCTTCAAAAAGGCGGTACTCCTCTACCTCTATTATCTGGCAGCGCAACTGCCTCCACCTATTTTGACACATAGTAAACCGCTACCAGAATGTCTCATGCCATAGGAGCTCACAAGCAGGCCCATCAAATTAATCCCTCACATATTAAACAACTCCAACTCCAAAATATTGTGATCTGGAGTTCCTAGCTTCGTGAAATATTTCATTCACTCTGATATTGGTTACAAGCTTTTCCAAATTTATGATCATCTTTGTAATTAAAGTCCATTAAAATGCACACTATAGAACTTTATGGGCTATTAGTGTGCCACTAAGGTGGCCCCAAACTGGTGATGAATGATAAACTTTAAGAATGCTCATCATCTCCATCTTTAGAATGCATCTTTAAATCACATAATTAGTGCAGATCCTAAAAAGATATGTCATTCATCACTCTTTCTTCATACATAACTATTTGGCAAATAGTTACTTCATGTATAAATCTTTTTTCGCTGTTGGAAGGATAGGTCTTTTGAGAGAAGATCTCTTGCCAAACAATTAGAAAAATCAGGAAACCAGGGAATCAAATCTTAAGATACCATAAACGCTCACTCATCAGGAAAAGAATCATCTATCTCAAGATCATCCCTTAATTTTGTATGGTCTTATTCTCAAGTCTAGATAAGTGGTCTGCAAGCTGTTTGTCTTTCTCTTTCTTATCATGGACTTTAAAATCAAACTCTTATAACCAAAGAACCCAACAGATCATTCTTGGTTTGGTATCTTTATTTGACATCAAGTATCTCAAGTTTGCATGGTCAGTGTGCACTATGACCTTAGTCTCAATAAAATAAGATCAAATTTTTTGAAAGCAAAAACCACCGTAAATAGATTTTGTTCGGTAACTGTATAATTTTCCTATGTGAGGTTTAAAGCTTTGGTAGAATAGTAAATAAGATGAAGTATCTTTTATTTTTTTTGGAATGAAACAGCTTCCAAGGCCATTCCACTTGCATCACACATTACCTCAAAAGGTGCAGACCAGTGAGGAGATATAATAATGGGCACCAAAATTAGCCGCTCCTTCAAGAATTTGAAAGCCTTGAGGAAAGCATCATCAAAAAAAATTTCACATCTTTCTCTAAAAGCTTGCACAGAGGATTTGAAATATTAGAGAAGACCTGGATGAACCTTTTATAAAAGCCTGCCTGACCCCAAAAGCTTTGCATGCCTCTAACAATACCTTATTTTACCATAAAGAGGCATTTTTCCTAGTTTAGTACCAAATTACACTCTTCATATCTCTGCAGTGGACTGGCAAAATAGTCATTAAATGAGTCCCCAACCACTAAAAAGTCATCCATGAATACTTCAATTGTGTCTTCCACCGTGTTAGAGAATACGAACATCATACTTCTCTAAAAAGTGGCAGGCCCATTACATAACCCGAACGACATCCTCTTAAATGCAAAGGTCCCATAGAGTCAAGTAAAAGTAATTTTTTCTTGGTCTTTGGGAGAAATCATGATTTTATTATACCCCGATATCTATCATGAAAACAATACCAATATTTGCCTGCTTGTTTGTCCAATATTTGATCATGAAGGACATAAGGAAGTGGTTATTTTATGTCCACTTATTCAGCTTTCTGTAATTCGTGCATGCTTTACAATAGGTCACTGACCTTATTGGTACTAATTTATTATTTTCATTTGAAACCTCTATGATTTCCCCTTTCTTTGGAATGCATTGAACCAGGCTCACTCACTTGCTGTATGTAATGGAAAAAACACTAGCATTTAACAACTTTATTATCTCCTTTTCACTACCTCTTACATAGGAGGATTCAGTCACAGCTAGTCCTCCATACTGGGAATGTTGTTCGACTTAAGATGAATTTTATGTGTGCGTAACCTTGGTGAAATCCCCAAAATTTCTGCAATGTTCCACCCAATCACTCTCTTAAATTTCTTCAATACTGATGTCAAATTGTCCACCTATTTTAATGACAAATATATCACAATGATCAATAGTAAGGTTTTGTCCACCCCCAAGAATGCTTATTGAAATTGTGATGAGAGGACCTTTAATTCTAATACCTGTGGCTTCTCAATATATGGTTTTATAGCAGGTGTAGTTCTGTTCTTCAAGTCAAGCTCCAACTTCTTATGAGCATATTTGTAATAACCTATGCCATGTAGTGCATGAACTGGCTCATCATATTCATCAATACCATCACTATAAAAGTTTATGATTATTACTGCTAATGCTTCCCCTCCTAATCTTTCCTTAATAGGCACATCCACTACAACCACATCATCATCCACCACATCGATCACTGCTACCACTCTCATATTATTAGGTTACTGAACTGTAATGCATATATTCAACACTATTTACTCATTGTTCCATTTAAAGATGATCTGCTCTAGGTCCATATCAATCAACACCTAACCAGTAGACAAAAAAGGTCTACCCAACATAATTGAAGAGTGGGTATCCACTACACAGTCTAAAATCATAAAATTTGCTGGATAAGTGAAGATGCCACCCTTACTTCTATGTTGTGCACAATACCCAGTGGATTCATTACAGATAAATCATCCATTAATGGCCTTGCATATATAGTCTTAAGTTCTCCTAACCCAAATACCTTATATGTAACCAATGACATTATATCTATTCCTACTCTTGAATTACATTAAGCTTGATTAATATCAAAAGGCTCAATAAAACATAGGATGATGACTGCACTTGGGTATCCCTTCTTTTCTATTAATGGTGTATGCGAATTTATGCGAACTATTACACAATATCTTAGAGATCTCATGAAATCCAGTCCTTACAATCACCACTCTCAAAATCATCATCACTACATGTCAGCTTTTCAAATTCAACTATAGGTGGCTTATCCACAATAATATTACTTTTTTTAGCTCATTAGTAGTAGGCAAAAATTATTAATCAGGTGGGGAATCGCCCCTAGTGTTAGTAGCCACATGATGTGTGAGTAGATGCTAACACATTTGAGACTTTTAACTGAGAATAATTTTAAAGTCTTAAGAAACTTTTATCATTTTTAATTCTTTTCTCTTTGATATTGTAGTAAAACTCAAGATGCGGGAGAACCAGTAATAATAGATGTAAAAATGTTGATTTCTGAGCAAGTATAGAGGGAAGTATAGCTGATGACTTGTATGATAAGTCATCAACCTTATGATAAGCTATCAGAGTTGTTATCACCTTAGACAGAGAATGGTATTCCGTTAGCAGAAGTGTGACGACATTCCCTGATAAGCCGTCAGGTGTATGTTAAGCCATCAGGAATGCCATTATCCCAAGGCAGAAATCATAAAAATAGAAGAGGACCTGATGAAAATTCTGATAAGTCGTCAGACTCTTTATACGTCATCAAAGTATCATCATTAGCCTAAGGCAGAAATCATCAAACTTGGAGAAAAAGCTGACGACATTTCTAATAAGTCGTTAGACTCCTGATAAGGCTTCACACTTCATCTTCACCTGTACAAGAAAAGATATATAATCTGTGATTTTTTTCCATAATTAGGCTGAAGTATATAAGGCATAATTTAGGTTTTTTCTAAAGATCTGTAACTTTACATTTTCATAAAGTTTACTCTCTAGTTTTCTAAAAATGTTTTAAGCCTAGGTGGTAAAGTGAGTTTCCAGATCCAAGTGTAGCTATTTGGTGCTTTTGGATCAAGAGGGAGTGCCTTATAACAAGAATTAATGGGGAAGTACCTGTAAGAGTTAAGCCCTAGATGATTTTTTATTCCTTTCTAGTGTTAAAGAGATGAGGTAATTATCTATATGTTGCTTGAGTGGATCAAATAGGACAACTACATAGGAGAAGTATTAGACATTGCTAAATGGATGCTAGAGGACACAAACACATCCATATCATACTTATGCAAAGGGCCGTGGATAACATGCCGAAGGATTATATCATGACCATCGCCAGGGGTCATCCAGAAGTGGACATGATCACCAAAGTGGATTTGCCACACTGATCCTTTTTTCCAAGTATTCCATTCACTAAATATGGTGTTCCAACTATGAGAAGGCATTCTTCTATTAACACCTTTAACAGGTGCATAATTAAGAGAAATAATGATGCCAAAAGGGCAGTAGGTAGATAGAATTGAAACCATATTGTGCTTGAAATGAGAGAGTCATTTTTGTGTCAGAGTTATTGGATTCCCAAACCTTCCTTCTTTCTATACCTAATGACATCCTATTAAAAGACAAAATTAAGCTTATGCCTTTGGTTAGATATTAGCTGCATTACATAGTTAGGGATAACATTAGGAGTAGCTTTGATAAGTGTGAGCCTTCCTGCACATGATAAGTAGTGGGATTTCTAGACTGATAGCTTTATCTTATTATTATCAAGAAAGAATTGGAAATCTCTAGTCTTAGGGGTTGATTGGAAGAGGGAAAAAACTAGGTATTTGTCAAAGTGGTTACCTTGATGGATATTAAAATGAGATAGGATTTGGTCATTCTCCTGTTAAATGACCTGTGGAGTAGTGGGAAATAATTAGAGCCTATTAGCCTATCAAGAAAGGTTTTTAATGGTGGAAAGTTTTTCTAACAATATGTTTGTTCATATACACTAATTTCTTAGTTAGGTGATAAATAAAGCAAGCTATATTTTAGTTTGTAGTCCACGCATCATGGACTATTGAGCAGAATTCACTTGGTCCAGCGAGCTCACTGGCGATGAAGGTAGTATGGGAGGCTACATTATGGGTGATCCATGTTCTTTCATAATCTAATATAGTTAAATTAATGGGATTAGAGATTGATATTGATGGTATAAATGCATGTCCATTAAGGAGTGAGATGTCAGGTAAGGATGGCAAGTTAAAGGATTTATCCTGTGTGGGGTTAAGAGAGAGGCATTTGAAGTGGATTTCATTGTGATACTGACGCAATCACTACTAGTACTGGCCCATGGCTACTTAAATTCTTCCTATCACAATTTGTGCAAGTTGAGTTGGTTCTGGAGGCCAAAAACTTTTCCTGATTATTGGCTGTCATAATGAATGTTAGTGCATGATTTTGAAAACTCAGCTCCAAGTATGATTAGGGTATCATGATGTTCGTCAGAGATACAACCATCATACCTGGCTGTTTATTTAGGGCTAGTCATGAGGTTTGAGTTAAAATAGGATACATAAGAAAATTAGTCGAGATCTTTAAGGTTTAGGGATGAGGTATTAGTTTTGCTCATGTGAGAGAGAGTGGTTATGAGGTTTTGCTCCTATATGGATATAAGTTGTTGAGACTATATGGAGAAGTGGATAGGATTCAAAAGGGTTAGTAACTAATGGGGTTAAGACGACGTGACTATTTTATAAGAAAGGTATAAAGGTAGTGGAGTTTGACAAGAAGTAAATGTTGACTTCCCCCGTTTGCCTGAAAATTGTACAATTTTCCATTTTGAGTCTCCTCTAACCTCCTGTAGAATGATAGTGGGAGAAGAGGGAGGTGAGATGGTACCATAGGGAGAGTAAGCGTAGGAGCTATAGAGTGTGGCCAATTAGATTATTTGTACCCAATTCATCTGCATCCAAGATATAAATTTTAATACCCTCGTATAGGAATAGTTGGAGCTAGGAAACAATGAAAATGTCAAATTTCAATAGTGGCTCTATCAGAACTTTGATATAAGTAGTAGTGTATCTTCTCCGTGATGTAGTAAGAGTGCAAATATATACTTTGACACATTATTAAAATATCTTCTTCATAGAATTTCATTAGAAGTACAGATATTCAAATTTAAAAACCATGAAGGTTACTTGGGCATTACAAGAGGCAAATTTAGGCCTCCAGTGTCTTTTAGAGATAAAATTGTTTAAGATAAACCATGGACCCTCTTGAACTCCAAGTATCATGTTCTCCTATTTGATGAATTTTTGATTAAGGGGAAGTCATTGCCCAAGTTAAATCAAGGAGAATTTTTAATAGGTTTCTAGAGAGTTTGTAGTTTTTGATTTAGTAGCAAGTAGTTAACTTTCTTCTTATATAATTTGAAAATAATGGACTATTGAATGCCTGGAAGATCTTCGAGAAAGACATCTGAGTATTTATTAACAACAGGGACTGTTTCGAGGCTGGCATATTCAGAACTGGAATCTTTAACATGCACAAGATGATACACACACCCCTAAGAAATCATTTTCCTTGCCCAAAGGTAGGAAACAAGTTGACCCCTGAACGCTGAAATGCAACCCTTCCACTCTAGGACGGGCTCATTCGGGAACTGGAATTGAACAATCCTGTTTCTGCAGTCAACTGTGGTATAACAACAATGAATCCAATCCATGCCGAGAATGACATCAAAATTAGTCATCTCTAACTCCACTAAATCTGCTGTCGTGGATTTCTGAGATATCATAACTGGGTAGTTCCTGTATACCTATTGGGCTATGATGGTTTTATCCACTGGGGTAGAGACTGAGAAGGGCTCTGCTAGTACTTCGGGCCTGATTCCAAAATCTCCTGCTATGTATGGAGTAACAAAAGACAAAGATGCACCTGGGTCTAGCAAAGCATAAACATGAACATGGAAAATCTTTAACATACTAGTAACGACATCAGGAGAGTTTTCCTGATCCTGTCAGGACTGAAGAGCATAGAGTCTGTTTGGGCGTTGCCCAGTGGTAGCACTGGAACTGGCACCCTGATGGTTTGGGTGACTGGACTAGCTGTAGAATTATTTTGCTTACCTGGAAGACTTGAATGCAGACACTCCTTAATCCTGTGGCTTGGCTTGCCACAACCAAAACAGACATCACTACCGGCTCTGCAAATTCCCTTGTGGATCTTACCACAAGTCTGGCAAAGGGGATTTGTTCGGGCACTGCTAGCACTGCCCTGAGATTTAGAGCCTAGCGCTTTGTTTCTATTGCCCTGAGGAAGTAGCTGGAACGGCTGACTTGGAGCGAAACTGTGAACGGTTTCCGTCATCTGACTTGGGGTGAGCAAAGTTGAAATTAACTGACCTTGATCTCTTGTTCTGCCTCTCCCTAGTCTTAAACTTTTGCTCTTCTACTTGCTGGGAATGGGTCATGAGTCTGGATAAGGTCATATCACCGATCAGCATCACGGACCCACATTCATTTACCACGCTATCGTTGACCCCTGACACAAACTTGTTTATCGTAGCTCTATTGTCTGCAACCACATGAGTATCATACCTGGCTAGCTGAGTAAATCTGAGAGAATACTCCCAAACCATCATATTCCCCTGCCTGAGGTTGATGAACTCAAGAACTTTGGCTTCCCTCAGCTTTTGGGGAAAGAATCTATCTAAGAAGGCTGTGACAAATTCCTCCCACTCGATCGGGCCTGTATCATCTAACCTCTCATACTTCCACTGTTGTTACCAATCATGAGCAACATCTTATAACTGGTAGGTGGCTAACTCAGCACTCTCAATAAAAGTAACACCCATGATTTTGATGACCCTGTGGACTTGGTCAATGAACTCCTGAGGGTCCTCATCAGACTTAGACCCATGGAAAGATGGAGGGTTCATTCGGGTTTTGTCTCGAACCTTAGCTACTTTAGGAGTGGCCACTGGATTGGTTGGAATGACTGGTGGCCTTCCATTGTGTGCAGCCATAGACTGAGAAAGTATGGTAAATGCGGCTCTAAACTCCGAATGGGAAACATGTTCGCCCAAAGGATCTTCGGGCTGAAGAGCTGGTTTCATAGGGTTAAGTTTAGGGACATGTAAGGAGTGTTAAAAGACTTAATTACCCTTAAAATAACTCAAAACAGAGTATTTTTGGCACCTGGAATTGACGTAGGAGGCACCCAAGTGATTGCCTAAGCTAGGTTAGGCGGTGCCTAACCAATCGCCTATGCTTGGGTTAGGTGGCACCAAACCAATCGCCTACGCTTGGGTTGGGCGGCGCCTAACCAATCGCCTATGCTTACTGTCTCTCACGAAAATGGGCATAACTTTTAGCTGGGTATTGGATTAAGACGAAATTGGTATTGTTGGAAAGCTAATTCGATTCTCTATAATTTGGTGGGTCTAAATTAGCCAAAATACCATATTAACATCGAGTTATACTTGTTCAAATATAACCCTTGCAAAATTAAACACTAAAACTTGATGGATTCGAAAACTCTTAGCTTGTATTACCTTAAGTTACTCATATGAACATGCTTAATGCATCATAAGCTATCCTATCACTAGGATATTCATTGTAAGTCATGTACTCAAGTATGAATCACAGAATAGGAGATTTCATACGTAGAAATACTTATTCACTTCCTAGCATAGAAATATGCGGGGTATTACAGATAAGAAGTGAGTAGACTTTATCCTCAGTCTAATAACTAGTCCTGATGGATAAGAAGTGAGTAGACTTTGTCATCCTATCCACCATGACCCAAATCAAATCACACCAATTCCAATACCGAGGAAGACCGGTAAAAAAATCCATATTAATGACCTCTCAGTTCCATTTAGTCAACTCAATCTCTTGGCACAGACCTCCGTGTCTCATGTGCTCAAATTTCACTTGTTTACACACCATGCACTTAGCCACATAGTTTGCCATATTTTACTTCATATTATTCCACCAATACAACTCCTTAAGATCCTTAAACATCTCCATAGAAAAAGGATGAATAGAATAATGCAATCCATGAGCTTCTGCCAAAATCCTTTCCCTAAATCCATTGACATTGAGAATACATAACCTGCCTTGGTATCTCAAGATACAATCACCACCAATTGGAAAATCAACAACCCTTTTCTGACCGACATTACTCTTAATAATCATCAAGTAAGAATCTAACATCTATTTTTCCTTTATCTCAATTACAATAGATGACTGTGATCCTTAATGAACAATCATACCACCATTCTCAGAGTTCGTGAGATGAACTCCAAGGTTATCCCATCGGTTAATGTCCTTCAGCAAGTCCAACTAATCCATATCAACTTTAGCTAAACTCCCCATGGATAACCTGCTAAGAGTATTAGCAACTACATTAGCTTTACCTGGATAGTAATAGAGACTAATATCATAACGCTTCAGCAACCCAATCCACTTTCTTTGCCAGATATTTAACTCTGTCTAAGTAATTACATATTGAAAGCCCTTATGATAATAAAAGATGTCAACATGAACCTCATAGAGATAGTAGTGCCAAATATTCAATGTAAATACCACAACAAAAAACTCCAAATCATGATTAGGGTAGCTCTTCTCATGAACTTTCAACTTCCTAGAAAGATAGGCCACTAAGACCATGCCGCATCAACACACAACTAAGCCTAAGACAAAAATCATAAGAATATACTATAAAGCCCTCGTAATACTCGGGCAGGATCAAAACACAATTTAAAGTCAGCTTATCCTTAAACTTCTCAAAACAAACCTCACATGCATTTGGAGACAAGAACCTTATCTTTTTTTGAGTAAACTTAGTTAATGGGTTAACTATACTAAAAAAAACTTTCTACACACCTCTTAATAATCAACTAAAACCAAGAAGCTCTAAATATCAATTGGATTTGTGGGTCTAGGACACTTCTTAACCACTAAAAACTTTTGTGGATCAAACATGGTTCCTTCACTAAAGATAAAAAGACATAGAAAAGTCACAACCTTCAAACAAAACTCATACTTTGAGAACTTGGCATACAAACATTGATCCTTCAAGGTCTGTCACACAACATAGAGGTGATCGACATAATGCACCTAACTCTTTGAGTACAACAGAATATCATCTGTGAACAAGATGAGAAAGAAATCCAATAACTGACAAAACAACTTTTTCATCAAATCCATAAATGTTGCCTGAACATGGATCAACACAAAAAATATAACTAGGAAATCATAATGACCATATGATGTCCCGAAGGAAGTCTTAGGGATATCTAGTTCCCTAATCTTATGCTGATGAAAACTCAACATAAGATCAATCTTAGAGAAATACTTTGCACCATAAAGCTAATCAAAAAACTCATTGATCCTTGGAAGAGGATACTTATTCTATATAGTCACCTTATACAGCTGCTGGTAATCAATACAGATCCAAAGGAAACAGTCCTTCTTATGCACAAAAGCATAGAAACTCTACAACAAGACATACTAGGATGGATAAAACCATTATCTAAAAGAACCTTCAATAGGTCCTTAAGCTCATTTTGATCAGTCTGAGCTATGCTATAAGGAGGGATAAAAATAGGATGAGTTTCCAGAACAAAATCTATCCCAAAATCATTTTCCCTATCAGGAAGGACACTATGACGATCATCAAAGAAAACATCAATAGTCTTATTAACCACAGGAACATATTTTACAGAAGGACCTTTTGAGTTAGAATGTTTAACTTTGACCAAATGATACAAACACCTTTGGGAAATCAACTTTTGGGATCTAAGATATGAGATGAACCTACCCTTAGGCATTAAAAAACCCTTTTCACATATAATGAACAGCTCAATAGATAACTTAAACATGACCTAACAGGGTTAACAATCTAAAGAAGCAAAGCAGGAATGGAACCAGTCCATCCCTAATATGATATGGAAGTCAACCATATCTATCTCTATTAAATCCACACGAGTTTTTGTACCACTAAAATATACCACACACCCTATATAGACTCCTTTAGTAATCAAAGAGTCACTAACTGGGTAGGTACCAAAAAATGATGAGAAATAAACTTAGGCACAAAACCAAAATACATATCCATAAATGGGGTCAGATAAGAAAGATTAGACCTAGGATCAAGTAAACAGTACACATCACAGGAGAAGAGATTCAATATAATAGTAATTACATTGGGAATACCTTAGAATCCTAGTGAGATGAAAGAGAATACAAGTGATTCTGGAAAGTGCTGGTAACAGATGCAGAAATAGATGTTGAAGCAACATTTTATGGTATAGGTACAGATGAAGAGGCTATAGGAACCATGTTATCCCTAAAAAGCCATTCAATAATTATAGTCATGATGCTTATGACCAATCAGACCATAGTAAAAACATGTTTTTTCCTTTCCTTATAGAACCCATGGTGCGACCACCCATAAAATCTACAAAGAATGTGGAATAGAGCTCAATGTGCCCCACTAGCTTAAGATTGGGTAGCCTATACCAGAGCCGACCATCATGTTGATATTGATAATTACCTGACGGCTTTGGGTAAGGAGTACTAGCCATGGATAAAGAAAAAGATATCCCCCACTTCTTTTTTTTCCACTTACCATCATCCCTAACAGTTTGCACAGAAGGCCTAAACTTCTTTATCTAGCTCTTACTAAACTCAACTTGCTTTCTCTAATCTTTTTGTACCTGCTATATGTATACAATCATTCTGGAGATATCTGCGTCTTTGTTCAACAAGGCATCCTTACTTTGAAGTATAAACTCAACAGGCAATCCCAATGTGAACTTATGCATTCTATCCCTCATCCTAGAAACCAACTCTAGACCATACCATGGTAACTAGTGAAACTTCAAGGCATATTACTTGACTGACATCCTACCTTGCCTTTAACTTTCAAACTTTTCCACTTTTGCCTCCCTCAAATCCTAAGGAAATAAACGGTCCGAAAATGCACTATAGAAATCCTCCCATAGAGATGTCTCAGCATCGTTTCCTCCTACCATTTGTAAGCCACATCTGTTAGCTGGTAGGCATCAAAATCCTCACCCTCCACATAAATTGCATGAATAAATGAAAGAACATTTATATTTCATCTAGAAAACCTTGAGGATCCTTCTCAACCTTAACATAACTTAATATGGAAAGATTGAACTTTATTAACTAGCCAATCATTGTTCCTTAGAAGATGGAGTAGTAAGAACACCAAACTTATATTGAGTAGCTATAAATTACGCAAACATATGAATAGAATGATGAAACTCGCCATTTGTCACTTCAACTTGAGTAGTTTGAGAAGGACTAGAGAAAACTGGTGAAACTCTAGGATAATCTTAGACTCCATAAGTAGAGTGTGTACTATAAAAATTATCCCCTATTAGGATAGAGGAGTTTTTATGATCGTTAGATCATCGAGGCATAATCTTAAAAGAGAACAAAAAAGAATTAGAGAGGTTTTAAGGAAATATACTCCACAACTTGAAAATGGATCACAAGAAAGAGAAACATTCCTAAATATCTTGTATCCTCTACATTATAAGTGTGGTGCATTACACACACTTAAAAGATACTCTACTCGATATGGATTTGTGGAATCCCGATTGACCATGAACCTAGGGCTCTAATACCAACTTGACATGACCCAAACTTTGTCTTTGTCATAATGGGCATCTCAAGTGCAATAAGATCTTGAGACCACCCCCGATACCTGATAAATCCAACATACATATACCCTGATTTAGTTGACTTTTGTACATATATAAAGATATTGTATTTCAAACTATAATGACTTTGGGATAATTCTATTTCCGAGACAAACAGAACAAAATAAAACCATCCAAACAAAACCAATAACTATGACATAAATATTTTATTTCTTAATATACCTAAGTCCATAGTTTTTACATACAAAGCCTCCAAATTAATCCAAGAATATCCAGTCGGGACATGCCCTCGACCATAGAAAAAACTAATATCCAAGTCTAAACCAATAAAGACATAAGAAAACTCAAAGAAAAAAATGGATCCTTCTATAATTATGGAAGCTCACCATTTCAAGTCAACACAAGTTGTCCCTGAATCTAAATCAATAAGAAAGAGCTGTGATAGTATGACCAGTCCCTATATCGTATGGGTATACATTATTAAAAAGTAGTTAGCTATTGGAGTATTGGCATATAACTCAAAGATAAGGATAATATACTGACAAAATCTAAAAACCAACCAACCCAGACACATAACCAATGCAATACATACATATACAAGTATATACCATGTCAGGATAGGGAATATGATTATCATGAACTTTGAAAACATTAACCTAGCTATGTAGCATAACCTTCATATATGAGCTATATAGGCCTAGCTCTCCCCTAGATGGAATGGCCTAGTGCATGTAGCTGCATGAACAAAAAAATCCATAGATGTACATGCCTATATAAGGGACTGGAACTTTCCGACATAATCAGCATTACCAAAAAACTAATACATGTATTATGGGTGACTCGAACCTACCATTCATATATATATCCTTGTGACTCAAACCACCCAATTAAAAAGATGCCTGCACCAACTAGCACGGTGTCTAGTGTTAGTCTTTTTTACTTCTACTTTCTTGGCTTGGCTACATATCCCGCATAAAGCCTAATTAAAAATTCCATTACACATACACAACCATTAATACAATTACTTACTTTCTCATTGGTATCGCTATACCAATACCATATGTAAGCATACCATATGTTATCACCATTAATAATTAATTGTTTATTTGGGACTTAAAAGTATTGTCAAACAAGGACATTACCTCAATTCAATGTGTTGGGACACGAACCCAATATTTAACAAACACATTAACTCATTTCAAATTAGTGTATAGAGAATGAGGCCTTCGTAAAACCAATTAGCTATGATTCACAATCTTTAATGCCTTAGTTAAAGACATAATTCAGCATATGACTATCATTTTCTCATACACATTTTCACAAACACATTTAGGGCATACCTTTACTAGGACCAAACTCAAAGTAAAAACCATCAACTTTAGGGTTGACCATGAACCAATTATTAAACATAATTACCAAGCACCCACATGTGCAAAACCATCATTAAAAGGTATATAAACACTATTAAAACCAATAGTACACAATATTCAATAAAGTGAAATAAAACCCTCAATATTGGTTTTCAAAACCACCATTAATGATTCATAATCAAAGATTTAAGAACATATTTTCATGAACTAACAATGACAGAAGAGTCACATGCTTTAATCCCGAAGATTCATGGAAAGAACTTGACTCTTGAGCCTCTGGATGAACACCTTGTAGATACCCTAGCCTAATTTTCACGAGAGAGTTTAGAGAGGATTTTGAGAATGTTTTATCTTTTAAAGTGACTAATTAGAGATGAAATAGTTTTATAGGATATGGGGTATTAAGGGTTTAGGGGTGGAAAATGTCTAGAATACCCTTTACATAAAAGCTAAAAAATATATGTAAGAGGGTATGACTTTTCCCCCATAACCTATACACACAACATAAGAGTCGTACCCATTACTCGTAACCTAGATAGAATGCTGGACTCCAATCCTGTCCAATATAAGACTTCATATACCAACTAGTATCCTTAACATATGATTAGTACCCTAGAACTATACCCTAGGTAATCTACCAAGGTCTTGACACACTGAGCAATATATGAGTGGCTCTCCTATCTTGTATTATAAATATACTACCCTTATGATATCTATTCATACCTTGGATAGAAAATAACCAAAACCACATTGAGTAACATATGACCAAGACCCCTAAACTGTAACCACATTATACAAATAGTAAGCATGAGGCATATGATGATTGAAAAGCTCAATCTCAAGAAATTTATAAGGGTCAAAAACCAAGTTGTTTCAAATAACCACTCTAGTATAAGGTTAACTGTTGGACTTAGTGGATTATGATGGTTTTCTAAATTATGATATAATGATGTTAGTTATATATATTATTTGTCCCAAGGCTGTGATTAAGATATTAGAATGACTCTGGATGAGTGATTTAACCTTATAGAGGATTTAGTTTAGTTTATTAATGATTAGGCACTAGTAGTTGTGTTGTTTGGATATTGGTGATGGCATTGCATAGATTTTATACTTTAGTACTCACTAAATGGTATGATTCTAACTAGAAACATATTTGACTTCTACTTTCTTAAAAATGAATTAATTCCAAATTTCTACTTTTAAAATAGATCCTTTAAAGATTTGAGGTGAATTTATGCACCATAGTGTTTTTATCCTAGCTTATTTAGTCTTGTTTTGAGGATAAATTGTGTGCTTAATGTGTTAATTATAATACAAGTAAGTATCTAAGTATTTAAGTATGTTATTATAAGTTTAAAGGTGTCATTGATATATGTTTGTACTTAAATTGGTCAAATAGGTTTAAAACAAGAAAACTAGTGTTACAATCTTGAGCTAGGTGTTGTTCTAATTGATTGTGATGGATTTTAATATGTATGATGAGTTATTAATTGAATGATTGGGTAATTATGTAAGGAAAAACTTTTTTATAATCTTTAAAGACAGATTTAATCAAGAAAAGTGTCAAGACTAAGTGAAAGATAAAAAGGAGAAAACTAGTATTCTTAGCTTAAGTTTCTAGTTCGCCGTCTTGAATATTGTGTTGTTTTGAGCTCTATGTTTTATTATTTAATGATACAGGATGCTTGATAAATTTTTTATTCTGATATATTAAATATATACAACATTGAAATCAAGTGTAAGCAACAACAAAAGGCTTATAATGGATCAACAAAATCATAACACCAGACTTAAAGTTAATTGGACACCTTGGATGTCTATGGCGCACCGCAAACCCAAGCAATGGGAAAATAGTGTGTTCCACACATATGGAGATTCCTAAATGACCCAAATATCTTTTCTCCATGATAAAGTCTTGTCGTGCAGCTGGACACAAAAATTGACCCCATGATGAGGACAAGTGCAAAAATCGGTAGTTTTGTCCTCCTATAAATAGGACATATGTACTTGATGTTAGACAACTTTGACTTCTTTAAAACTTTGAGAGGGTCTAGAAAATACTTCAATTAGGATTTTTCATCTTTTAATTTAGCTTTTCATGGATTTTATCATGTTTTTATTCAACTTGATTATGACTAGGTCCATGAGTGGCTAAAAGCCCCCTTACCGGGGTTAAGGCCAAGAACATGTTTACTTTTGATTTGAATTGAGTTTATTTCAATTTATCATCATATTTGATTGTTAATTTATTCTTTTTTTAACTATTATAAAAATTTGTGACCCTTATAATATATATATTGTCAACCTTGTGAACTCGAGATGAGGTATACGAAGATAGAACATTAGGATAAATAGAGTAAGGTTTTTATTATTTTATAAAATAAATAATTTGAATTAGATACTAGGATAGGGATATACCTAGAATCCTTGATTAGTTCATACATAGGATGATATCTTAATGCATCTAAATGGATTAGTATATCTTCGCTCAATGATGTAGTTGTAATGTCAAGTTAGGTTGAAGGTTAGAGGTCAAGAGAACATGATCATGTAATAAACCCTACAAATAAAAAACCGAGTTAAATAATCTGATGAATGAAGTTTAATAGCATAGTATTCTTTTTCATAGTTCCTTAACCCTAGTTTTTCTTTCACTAATTCTCTAAAGTTTTTATTTTTTAAATTACTTAAGTTAAATTTTATTTAGAAACATTCAAAACTCTTTTGGTTACATTTACACTAGTTTAATCTTTATAGTGAAACTGGAATTGAATAGTTATTTAGCATAAGTCTCTAATGGATTGATATTCGTCTTTGAAAACGACACTATATTACTTTTTTAGACAACGTACACTTACGTGTGCACTTGAGCACAACATTTCATAATGGTAATTGTACTATCTTAATGACTGAATTACGAACTTTTGAGACTAAAAATGATGATTTTGAATTTTGTCAGAGGTAGATTCTAATTCACGGTATTACTTCAACTCTTTACTTCGGTCGAGAAAGATTTTGACACTTGATACACTTTAATTATGATTTTGTCATAGAAATTTTCCCCTGCAAACAAATTTACTCTTTTTAGCCACAATTAGATTTTGTGCATTTATATATATATATATATGTATATATATATGTATATATATATATATGTATATATATATATATATGTATATATATATATGTATATATGTGTGTATTTATATATATGTATATATATGTGTGTGTATATATATATAGGTATATGTATACCCAGTACTAGATGGAGTATAACAAAGATGATGATGACTTTTGAAAATCCTAGATGGGACTAGGTCAGCGTATGCGGGTTATTTTTAATCCCATAGGTCCCCCTTCATCCGTGACTCATCATGCTAGAGAAGATAGGTCACCATAAGTCCTACCTTTTTGATCCATCAAGCTAGAGAAGGTGTATTCATTGGTTTACTTTAAGGCACTCAAATTGGTTATCGTAGTATGGATTTTACTATTTATTCGTCCTTCCATGTGCATTTCTTAACACTAGTATTCCCAATATATATAATCCATATGGTGTAATATAGGTATAGGTGATGAGCATTGGTTGTTATGTGTTGTGAGCTGATTGGATATTAAATTTATGGGTCTCGAGTTAGGTATTGTTTTTCTGGGCTAGCTAGTTACTATATTGTTGTTATTATGATTAGTACATGACCGGTTGATTATTGTTCTAGTACTAAGGTTTGAGATATGTTTCTGATATCTTATTGTAACTTTGTTATGGAAAATTATCTAATGTTTAGTCACATGAAATGGGGATCATAATTATGCTAGCACTAGTTCCTACTATAATTGGGAGGCCTTAAGCTACTAGTTTGACTACTTTAGGTTGTGCCTTTGAGCTAGTCTTATATATATATATATGTATATATATATTATTATAGTACTACCATATATCTCTCTCTTCTTTAATTTATTCATCTTGTATATAATTTCCTTGTCCTTGTATACAACTATATATCCTTCTTCTCTTCTTTATTCAGGTATTGGCAGATGATATACAATATAATACTTAGCTTTCTAACTATATCCTATTTTCCTCCTTAGACTTATTATGTTAGTTTACCAAATATTTGGGTACAATTTATATTACTACTTGAAAGTTATTTATATTTTAATTATCATTAAAGTTCCATTGGTAGTTTCCTACTTAGTACCACATGTTTGGTACACATACTACACTTCTGTAGCATTGATAACGCTCAATCTACAGCACTTGTAAGAGTGTAAAACGGTCGTTATCAAATATATAACCCAACTGGGTTAGGTATCGATCCCACAGGGAATAGTCGGTCAACAAGTACGTAATGATTATAAGACTTTTGGTGGATGTCTCATAGAAAAGGGGGGATTGTAACGTTTAACTTGAAATAATAGAGTAAAAATGGAAAATAGCAAAGTAAAAAGAAAGAATGTTTAGTAAGCTGTAAAACAATGAGAATTGAGAGGTTGGGGTTATGTCCACCTTATGAGTTGTACGTCTCTATTGCCTATGAGTTGTGCGGAATTCAGACATGCATGTGCTTATAGAGAATTGTAGTCTATGGTAAATCCAAGCGTCTTTCGACCTACACAAGGACTATTTCACTTTAACTCTTTCGAGCTTAAAGCATATCTATCGGTACAAATTCTCCTAGAGGTTAATCCTGTTACGACACTAACTTTTTAATAGGGGTTGGTGCCCTATTACCTTGACATTATCTCTTTTCCAGACATATAACTTTTCTTTCGAACAAGTTAATGCTATACAGGCTTATTCTAAGTGTTTGCAACCACAAAGAATTTAGATTAAGATGAAGAGAATAATGATATAAGCAGCATACGTGTCACGAATTCACAAACACATAGCAATAGATAGTATCTCATAAGGCTTCCATAACCCCAACAAAGAGGTTTAGTTACCCATGAGTGCAAAGGAAAACACAATAGACATTATTATTATACCACAATAAATATCTCGTGTAGTAAGGTGTGGTATGGCGTTTTAGGCGTGAACTCCCTTACAAAGTAACGTTTCTATTGTTGTGGAAATTAAGAATTGAATAGATGAATAAAAGAGAATAAGAATTAATTAAAAGAGAATTGGTTTGAGTTGACTAGAAGATTTAATTAAAAGGTAAGATAAGTGGTGGAATGATTGAAGAATGGGAATTGATGGAACGGGGGAATGAATAAAAATCTCTAGCAAAATAGGGTATTTATAACACCCATATCCTATTCCTACTAAGCTACTGCATTACTTAACCCATTCCTACTGGGTTACTGCATCATTATCCTAATCCTAATAAGTTACTGCTAGTCCCCAAAGTCTTTAGAATTGCTGTTTTTGCCCGGGACAGATTTTCCATGCGCCACTTTTGGTCCTTGGCGTCCAAGCTTTCCCTTCCTTCTTTCGTGAAGCTTTATTTGGCGTCAAGTTATCCATAAAATGCTGAAATCTGCATCATTTATACCTGAAAACTTGCTAATCACGTTTGTTAGCTCACTTACAGGAAAAAGGACTAAAAGTGCATGGATTATATATTTTGTCCTCAAAACATAGCTAAAATATGGGTAAAATATAGCACTTTAGGCGTGTAAATTCGCCTATCATCAACACCCCACACTTAAAGCTTTGTTCGTCCTCGAACAAAATATCATGTCCATCTAAACATCTACTTAGGGTTTTACAGTAACCGCATAAAATATTCATCAAGGCAAGCACGACAATTATCAACATAGAGTAGTTTTCTAATCATTAGTAGAAACAATTCAACCTCCAACAAGACTCGTGATAATGGTTAATTTGTATTCAAAGGTTCAGGCACAAAGAATCATACACGACTACCCAAAACCCATCAACCATGTATGTCTCTCAATATATTACCCATAATCACTTACAAGTATAGTATATATTTCAAACATGGTATAAGATTATCCTTGCGCTCACTCTCACAAAGAATTCATATGCTGCAACTGATGACCATAGGCTTGCCGTTAGTGTAATGATCCACTAAATATCAGAATGCTAAGCTTAGGATCAAATAGGTCTTTTACGGGTTGTAATGTAGGCTAAGGGACGGGTAGGACTATTGGCAAGAAATAGTGACTAAGTTCCCTAAGTGCTTTAATACATCATAATATTCCATTTATGCTTTCTTTCAAACAACATTTTTTCTTTCTTTTAATCTACCTGCCTTTGTCACCTCTTTTATTTTTCAATTTTTGAACATAACTAACTTTTTAGTTTTCTTTTCCTTTTTCTTTTCATAACATACCTCTTATGATAGCAATTCTTTTTCATAACAAATTCAAGCACCAATACATTCTAAGGCATCATACTCATCCAATTTTCTCTTGTTTTGTCACATGACTTTTTTAATTTAAAGCACTTAGGAATTTGGATCAAATTATGGTCTTGAAAAAAATGGATTAGGCTTACATATGAGGCTGTCAAAGAAAATAGGCTAAAGGCTCAAAAGGGTTAACTAGGATAATGTCCACGGGTAGGTAAAAAGAAGGTAAATAAGTATAGGTTGCCAAAGAAATACCTAAATCATCTCCTAAACTCACATTCTTTATTTTCGCTTCACACACACTCCAGGCAAGTTCTAGCATCATCCACAAACATAGAATATACTATTATCTCGCACACACAAGGCACATGATCGACTTTATTGGGAGTAGTATAGACTCTTGACCCAACAGATGAAGGAATTGACCCACACAATATCACCTAGTGAGTCACAATATCACAAAACAAACATAAATGCAAATGCAGATAGAGAAGTATAGCATGCAAATACCAGCACCCCACACTTAGATGGGACACACTGTCTTCAGTGGAAAATAAATAAGAAGAACCTGGTTAGTCGGACTCCTCCTATATGTCTGGGGTCATACCCCCTTCGTCGGAATCGTCATTGGAGTCATCGTCATCAGAATTCTCCTCCACGTCGGAGTCTGGCATTCTGTGATCATCATCAGTTGGCACA
This sequence comes from Capsicum baccatum var. pendulum, assembly GCA_030864225.1. NCBI lineage: Eukaryota > Viridiplantae > Streptophyta > Magnoliopsida > Solanales > Solanaceae > Capsicum > Capsicum baccatum. The sequence continues at coordinate 144,399,813 of CM061553.1, read as the reverse complement.
TCGTTATCAAGAGGTTCCTCAAAGTATGTACCTACTCAACACATAGCCTTTGTGTGATCATTCATTGGGTAGTCGTAATCCAGCTGTTGGAGCTCTGCAGCAGTTAGAACACGACCTCCGCTCATCATTGTAAACCGAGTCATGCCATAAAGATGGCGAAAGAAACTCTCATCTCGAGCATGCCTTTCTGAAGTGTTAAGGTTGACTCCATGCGAGGTTTCAGCATCTTTAACTTTCGTGAGATCAACCTTCTTTGGGTTGTGTGGGAGTTTATGATCAGCTGGTTCCTCTTCGATGTCTTCCTTTCTTAGTATTGCAGTCAACAGGTTGCCAAAGCTGAAGTGGGACCTCTTGTGTAGCCTAGCTTTCCGCATTGTGGATCGAATAATTGCCCCAATGTTGATAGGGACATTCGTCATCAATGTGTATACCAAGAACACTCTATCTCTTGTTATCTTGGTGTACTGGGTCCCTGGAATTATTAAGGAGTTGATTATACGCAACCATATCCTTGCTTCCCTATTCAAAGGAGCATATGAGAAGGTGTTATGTTGACCGGTGTCCTTGTGTCTACTCCACCGTGCCATGGATCTTGTTCCACAGAGTGTGTGTCGAATGGATATATATGGAGGTCTACTGTACAGCTTCTTGAATGGTGATGGATCAACAGCAGGCAAGCCAAGAAAGGAGTTAAAGAAATCCGCATTGAGTTGTAAAACTTGGCCCCGAATCTTGACTTCGCTCCCTGTGGTTTTCGGTGACCAGTTGGCATAGAATTCCCTTGTTAGATCGATATTGCACTCCCCATGTATCGGAAGATGAAATCAAGATGTAACGCCATGACTATGGCCAACATGCGCGTCTCTTTCTTTGCTAGGCTTTCTTTGTTTATCAAGTACACATGAACATATTTTCCTTCTTTGTTGTTCGTATACCATTCCTTTGCTTCCTCCTCAAGAACCCATTTTATTCCGAACATGCGGCGTGGTAATTGCATCGAGGATGATTCTCCTTGCTCTTTTTGGCCTCTTTTCTTGCCTTTTTGTGAGGTGGTTGCCTTGTCTTTGCCTTGTCTTACTTTGGGTGCCATTGTACCTGAGACTAAAACAATGTTCATGTTAGCATCATCTCGATGGATACAATCTATAATAAAGCAGTAGGGGCACCACCCCACACTTAGTTTGTTGGTACAGACTAGTGAAGTGAAAGTTGTTGATTACTCAGACTTCATGGGCATACGTTTTAGGTGCTATATTCCAACAATAAAATCAGTGCAGTCATACTTCTTGTATTCTTCACAATACTTTCATGTTTGATATATCAAGGCTACTTTATAGGGATTGAATCAAGGTACAGTATCTAAAAATAATCACAACCTCCTATGTCGGTAGGCAACAATAATTCTTATCCCGATGAACAAGTCATTCCAACATGTAAGTATTCAAGTGACAAGATTATGCAATTTTTGTTACCATATCAATTCCGCAAAAGTATGACAGTGCATCAAAATTAAATACAAGTTGGAAACAAGTTAAGATTATTCTTAAGTATATGTTCACTCACTTGGTTGTATCACAACAATTCAATCATCTTCACATCATCAATACTACTTCAAGATGTAACAATTCATAATAGGCGTAGTAGTGTAGTACTTACGAAATATAAATGAAGAACAAAGAAGCACTTACTTGATTGATGCCTTTGGATGATGTTCTTGTGAATTAAGAGAGCAAAAGGAAAATTTTTGAGAGGATTTGGAGACTATAGGCGGCGCTTATGATAGGATTCCAATGTGATTTTGGTTCAAGACTAAGTCTCTTATTTATAGGAAAAGGTTGGGTCAGGTTTTGACCTATTTAAAATCGGTTTTGGAGACAAGAAGTGACCATAGGCGGCGCCTTTTGCATAACATTGTTGAGCATAGACGGAGCCTATGCCATGGCATTCTTAGGCACAGGGGGCGCCTTTCACTTAGCATATGAGATTCAGAGACAAAAGGCATTGGCATAGGCGGTGCCTATGCTATGGCATACTTGGGCATGGGCGGCGCCTATGCTATGGCACACTAGATTCCGAGAGCTTAGGCCATAGTATTGGCCTTGCCTTGTTCGTTGCCTAGTTTTGCATAGGACTAGCCTTGTTCGTTGGCTATATTTTCATAAGAAATGCCCAATCTATAGCCTTTTGATTCTTTATCACTCACTTACCGCCTTCATCATGCAATACGTCCAAATCAAAATTTGAAACCAATCTCCTCATTTTACACCTCTTGCACCTACATTTACTCAAAATCTACAAAGACGAATAAAATGATGGGTTGCCTCCCATCAAGTGCCTTAGTTTTGGTCGTGGCACGACTCTTATTTTTTTGAATTTTTATTTATCAAAAGAAAACACGTAATAGAACGAAAGAGAGACGAAAAATGAAAAATGATGGGTTGCCTCCCATCTAACGCTTGATTTATTGTCGCGACACGACATAGTTACCTCGAGTACTTAGACTTCATCGAGATAAGTGATGGCCATATAGTTTATCGAATCAAGAGGACCGATATAAGGTTTCACTCGTTGGCTATTCACCTTAAAGACAACACCATTATTGTCTTCCAACTCAACTACTCCAGACGAGTAGACTTGGTTAACTTTTTACGGACCAGACCACTTGGACTTTAACTTACCTGTGAATAGATTCAATCTGGAATTGAAGAGAAGTACCATATCATACCTTTGGAAATTTCATCGGACAATCCATTGATCATGATACTTTTTCATCTGCTCCTTGTAGAGGTCCGATCTCTCATAAGCATATAGATGGAATTCATCCATCTCGTTAGTTGCTCCAATCTCAGCTTCATTGCATCATCCCTATTTAAATTCAATCGCTTCAACGCCCACAATGCCTTATGCTTAAGCTCAATGGGAAAGAGACATGACTTCCCATAAACTAGTTGGTAAGGGGACATGCCAATTGGCGTCTTGAACGCAGTTCTATATGCCCATAGTGCATCATCCAACTTCCGAGACCAATCTTTCCTATTAGCATTTACCGTCTTAGTAAAGATTTGCTTGATCTCTCAATTGGAAACCTCTACCTGTCCACTAGTTTGTGGGTGATAAGGTGTGGCTACCTTATGTTGCTTGACACCATATTTTGCCAACACAGATTTGAATAGCTTGTTGCAAAAGTGAGACCCTCCATTGCTTATGATAGTACGTGGTACTCCAAAATGAGAGAAGATATTTCTCTTTAAGAATGCTACAACACGCTTTCCCTCATTGTCGGCCAACGCTACTGCTTCAACCTATTTTGAAACATAATCTACAGCAACTAGGATGTATTTCATTCCAAACGAATTTACGAATGAACCCATGAAATCTATACCCCATACATCAAAGACCTCTACTTCAAGTTTTTTCGACAAGGGAATTTCATGGTGTTTCGAAATAGCACCTTGTCTTTGGCATTGGTTGCATCTTCGCACAAAGTCGTAGGCATCTCTAAATATCGAGGGCCAATAATATCCACTTTGCAATACCTTTCTTGCTGTCCGATTACCGGCGTGATGTCCCCCAACTTGGGAAGTGTGGCAAGCTTCCAATATATTAGGCACTTCTACATGGGATATGCATCACCAGATAACACCATCCGCGCATCGTCGAAACAAGTATGGCTCATCCCAAAAGTAGTGTTTTACATCATGCATAAACTTCATCTTTTGATAGTAAGATAAGTTTGCCGGTATCACATTACTCACCACAAAATTTGCAAAGTCGGCATACCATGGTAACTCTTCCATTATAGTCTCTAAGATCTCCTCGTCAGGGAATGCATCATCAATCTCGATTTCAGGCTGCGCTATATGCTCGTTTTCGAGTCTAGATAGATGATCAGCCACTTGGTTCTCGCAACCTCTTCTATCTTTAACCTCGAAATCAAATTCTTGCAGCAGCAAGACCCATCGAATTAGTCTTGGTTTTGCATCCTTCTTTTTCATTAAATACCTCAGAGCTGTATGGTCTGTATGAACTATTACTTTGGTTCCCAACAAATAAGCAAGGAACTTCTCAAACGCATACACAACCGCTAGGAGCTCTTGTTCTGTGATAGTGTAGTTCTTTTGGGCTTCGTTCAGGACCTTACTAGCACAGTAGATAGGATGGAATATCTTCTCCCTTCTCTGGCCAAGTACAACTCCTAATGCTACCCCACTGGCATCACACATGACTTCAAACGGTAAAGACCAATCTGGTGCTACCATGATAGGAGCTTCAATTAGTTTTCCTTTGAGGAATTCGAATGCCTTCAAACAATCTTCATTGAAGTCAAACTTTGCATCCTTCTCCAAAAGTTTGCATAATGGGCTAGCAATTTTGGAGAAGTTTTTGATGAACCGCCGATAGAAACCTGCATGACCGAGGAAACTACAGACTCCCTTCATGGAAATTGGAGGTGGTAGCTTCTCGATAACTTCTATTTTAGATCTATCAACCTCAATTCCTCTTTCGAAGATTTTATGCCCAAGAACAATACCTTCTTTAACCATAAAGTGGCACTTCTCCCAATTCAGCACTAGGTTGAATTCTACATATCTTTGCAACGCAATACTTAGGTTTACCAAGCACGCTTCAAATGTCTCGCCAATAACTGAAAAGTCATTGATGAATACCTCCAAAGTATCTTAGACCATATCAGATAAAATGGACATCATACAACGTTGAAAGGTGGCTGGGGCATTACATAGCCCGAATGGCATACGTTTAAAGGCAAACGTACCATATGGGCATGTGAACGTTGTCTTCTCTTGCTCTTCGGGAGAAATACAAATCTGATTATAGCCTAAATAACCATCTAAGAAACAAAACCATCATTTCCCCGCTAATCGATCTAGCATTTGGTCCATAAATGGCATTGGAAAGTGATCTTTGAGCGTCCATGAATTCAACTTTCGGTAGTCCATGCATACTCTCTATCCGGTGATGGGTCTAAGTGGAATAAGCTCATTCTTTTCATTTGTGACTACCGTCATGCCTCCTTTCTTGGGTACACATTATACCGGGCTTACCCATGTACTGTCAGAGATTGGATACACAACCCCCGCATCTAACCACTTGATAATTTCTTTCTTTACCACTTCTTACATAGGTGGATTTAGACGCCTTTGATGTTCAATAGTGGGTGGGCAATTTTCTTCAAGCTGAATCTTGTGTGTACAAATCCCAGGTGGAATACCAATAATATTCGCGATTGTCCAACCAATGGCTCTTAGATATTTCCGTAGAATAGCAATGAGAGCTGCAACTTGTTGCTCACCCAATTCTGCCACCACAATGAGTGGAAGTGTGTTTCTGCTTCCTAAGAATGCATACTTTAAATGACTAGGCAGCTCCTTCAATTCTAACGTGGGTGGCTCTTCAATAGATGGCTTAGCTGGTGGTGTGGGTTGATTTTTGAGATCGAGGTCCAGCTTCTTGGGAGCGGGAGGATACAACCCTAATCTTGTCAGAGCACCAATAGTTTTTTCACAATTTTCAGCATTCTTACTCTCACCATTCATGAGCACGACCGCCAATGGGTCATCAATAATTTGCCCTTCTTCAAGTAATTCTTTCTCATCATCAAAGTAAACATTAGCCACCAAAAATAAGTTCAGATCTTTGAGTTTCTTCATTGATTTGAACACATCAAAGCAAACTACTTCGTTATTTATTCAGAATGAAAGCTCATTAGCTATCAAATCAATAAGCACACTTCCCGTAGCAAGGAAAGGGCGCCCCAAGATTATGGAAACTTTTGAGTCTGCCTCATAGTCCAATATAATGAAGTCTACTGGAAAGATTAATGAAGAAACCTTCACCAATACATCAAATAGAATACCAACAGTTCATTTTACCGACCTATCCGCCATTACGAGTCTCATATTGGTTGGAGTAGGATCACCCAACCCCAACTTTTTATAAATAGATAATGGCATCAAATTGATGCTGGCTCCTAAGTAGCATAATGCTTTGGCAAAATTCAAAGATCCTACGGTGCAAGGAATAGTGAAAGCACCGGGGTCAGCCTTCTTCTGAACTAGTGATCGGGTAGCAATTGCACTGCAGTGATGAACCGTATCTTTTAACTCAAAGCTTGCTGCACGCTTCTTTGTCAAGAGATCCTTCATAAATTTTGCATGCCCAGGCATTTGTTCTAGAGCTTCCACCAATGGAACATTAATGGTCAGCTTCTTTAACATCGTCATAAATTTGCTGAACCTTGTATCATCCGTAATTTTCTTCAATCATTGAGGAAACGGTGGTGGTGGAAGTGGGATTGTTTTCTCCACAACTTTCTTCTCTTCTTGCCTTCGTTTTTCAGACTTTTCAGGCTGCAACATACTCGGTGTGACGTCATGGACGTCGTGGGTGAGTTCTACGGCAGCTTCTCCTTTCACCTTATCATCGATGTCAGTTGCCTCGTCAACCAATTGCCTGCCTTTGGATGAAGTTTCCAGCACCTTACCACTTCGGGTAGTAATAGCCATGCATGATCCGTCATTCCTTGGATTTTGCACGATGTCACTAGTAAGGTGCCAGCCTTTCTTTGATTTAGTGCTGCTAAAAGTTGGCTCAATTTCTGCTCTATTTGCTTTATTGAAGTGGAGTGTGAGTCAACCAATTGTTTCATTGAGGATAAGTCATTTATTACCTCTGTTACTCCAGCGCTGGTTGCTTCCACTCCTTTCAATAGTTTAGCCATCATGTCTTCCATATTTACAGAACCAGATGCAGTGGTGTCACGTATTCCTGGGGCAACGTACAAACGACTCTTGTCATTCTTGTTCTTCCAACTACCTTGGTCTCTGTTTCCAGATTTATCATAATATTTCCGACCTTGGTTTCCTTGGGTATTACCTCGGAAACCCCCCTGATTGTTCAAGTAGTTGGCTTCTTCTTCTGAATCAGATTCGTCTCTTCCTTTTAATGCAACAGCTTTGTCGTTTTCGATCTTCCCTAATAATAGATGCTTTGTTAGAAGATCCACTTGTGTTATCATGTGCGCCATATCTTGATCACGTTCTTCTTCTCTTCTCCTTTGTTCAGCAGTCATGCCAATAGATATAGTAGGGCTTGCTACCTCAGAATCCCTGGTATGCCAAGCTCTACTTTGCTTCGTCATCCGATGTAGCATATTTCTTGCCTGCCCAAAGGTGAGGTCCATAAATGATCCTCCAGCCGCATTATCCACCACTGGTTTAGTTATTGAATTCAAGGCTCTGTATAGTATCTCCATTAGGTGGATATTGTTCATGTGATGGTTTGGGCACCTCATAAGCTTCGTCTTAAACCTCTCCCATGTTTCTTGAAGAGCTTTGGTTGGAAGCTATCGAAAGTTTCTAATTTCACCTCTTAATTGTGCTCTTTTGGATGGCGGAAAGAATCTTTCTAGGAAAGCGTCTCTCAATTGCCTCTAATTTGTAATAGAATCAAGAGTCAGCCCATTCAACCATAGAGTTGCCTCCCCAGACAGAGACAATGGAAATAGGCGTAATCGAATTGCATTCTAACCAACGTCAGGATTGTCAAACGACTTGCATGTAGAAATAAAGTTGATGAGATGCATATTCAGATCATCTCCTACTATTCCACCAAATAATCCCTTGAGTTGCAATAACTAAATCATGGTGCTTATGATGTTGAACTTGGCTCCGGGTGCCAATGGTGGAGGAATAATAGCTCCTGTGGCTCCGGCTCCATCAAGATCATCATCATCATCGTCGAAATCTGGTTGTATAGGTCGGAATTCATGCCTAAACCTTACTTGATGATCTCTTTTGTTGGTAGGTGTTGTGATCTCAGCAGCATTCCTAGGGTTTAGTAACTCGTCATCACCTAGGTCCTCGTCGTCAGGATTTATTGCTCGCCCGAGGTTATCAATATTCTGTTGATACACTTGAGAGGTGGCTAGAGCAGCTAGTCTCGCCTGTTCCTTTTGAGCAGCCATCCTTTCAATTTCGTGTTGTGCCTCCATTCTGCCAATACGTTTTGGTTCAGGATTAAAAGGTAATAACGGTTGACCAGAATTTCGTGTATGGGGCATGCACTGAATATAAACCTACAGAGAACAAAAACAAAAACTAAAAGTAAAAGTATGAGAATCTTTGACCAAAAGGTCTAGTAATTATCACAAACTTAATTGACACTCGTATTCCCCAGCAACGGCGCCAATTTTTGATAATGCTCAATCTACAGCTCTCGTAAGAGTGTAAAGCGGTCTTTGTCAAATATATAACCCAACTGGGTTGGGTATCGATCCCACAGGGAATAGTCGGTCAACAAGTGCGTAATGATTAGTAGACTTTTGGTGGAAGTCTCTTAGAAAGGGGGGGATTGTAATGTGTAACTTGAAATAATAGAGTAAAAATGGAAAATAGCAAAGTAAAAAGAAAGAATGTTTAGTAATCTGTAAAACAATGAGAATTGAGAAGTTGGGGTTATGTCCACCTTATGAGTTGTACATCTCTATTGGCTATGAGTTGTGCGGAATTCAGACATGCATGTGCTTATAGAGAATTGTAGTCTATGGTAAATCCAAGCGTCTTTCGGCCTAAACAAGGACTATTTCACTTTAACTCTTTCGAGCTTAAAGCGTATCTATCAGTACAAATTCTCCAAGAGGTTAATCCAGTCACGACACTAACTTTTTAATAGGGGTTGGTGCCCTATTACCATGACATTATCTCTTTTCAAGACATATAACTTTTCTTTCGAACAAGTTAATGCTATACTGGCGTATTCTAAGTGTTTGCAACCACAAAGAATTTAGATTAAGATGAAGAGAATAATGATATAAGCAGCATACGTGTCATGAATTCACAAACTCATAGCAATAGATAGTATCTCATAAGGCTTCCATAACCCCAACAGAGAGGTTTAGTTACCTATGAGTGCGAAGGAAATCACAATAGATATTATTGTTATACCACAATAAAGATCTCGTGTAGTAAGGTGTGGTATGGCGTTTTAGGCGTGAACTCCCTTGCAAAGTAACGTTTCTTTTGTTGTGGAAATTAAGAATTGAATAGATGAATAAAAGAGAATAAGAATTAATTGAAAGAGAATTGTTTTGAATGTTGACTAGAAGATTTAATTAAAAGGTAAGATGAGTGGTGGAATGATTGAACAATGGGAATTGATGGAATGGGGGAATGAATAAAAATATCTAGCAAAATAGGGTATTTATAACACCCATGTCCTATTCCTACTAAGCTACTGCATTACTTAACCCATTCCTACTGGGTTACTGCATCATTATCCTAATCCTAATAAGTTACTGCTAGTCCCCAAAGTCATTAGAATTGCTGTTTTTGCTCGGGACAGATTTTCCATGCGCCACTTTTGGTCCTTGGCGTCCAAGCTTTCCCTTCCTTCTTTCGTGAAGCTTTCTTTGGCGTCAAGTTATCCATAAAATGCTGAAATCTGCATCATTTATAACTGAAAACTTGCTAATTACGTTTGTTAGCTCACTTACAGGAAAAAGGACTAAAAGTGCATGGATTATATATTTTGTCCTCAAAACATTGCTAAAATATGGGTAAAATGTAGCACTTTAGGCGTGTAAATTCGCCTATCATCAAGCATGCAGATGCAAGTATGGGTTATTGCAGTTGTTGCGTGTATCATGTAGAATATCCATTAAATATAGATTTAAAAAGGCTCCTGGCGTTCAGGGTACCACTATTCTCCCTTAAATAGATTTTCTTATCTCTACATTATATTCAATGATTGGTTATACCTGTATAATCATTTTGTGTTCTTGTTATATTAGAAGTTCTTATACTGATTTTACTAGGTTTTGGGACTGTCTTATATATATAGGTTAGTATTTTGTTATAATTATTCTTCTATCTTCATTCATTCTATTTATCGTTTGTTACTAGCTGTAATACCCCAAACTTTTTTTGAAGTCTAATTAAGTCTCTTGGTGATTTAGGGATGGCTTCCTATGTGAATGATGTTTAAATCAGATAGAATTTCCCCAATTTAGATACCATTTTCCCTTTTTATCATATGGAAAATTGAATTTGATTTCCAACGATACCAATTTTATCAAAATCTGCTATCAGAGTAAGAAGTTATGAACATTTTATAGAGAACTATCAAAACTGCCCAGAAGCGACAGTCAGACCGATGGACCGTCTCCCAAGCCATCGCGACTAACGTAGTGAACCCGTCTTCTGACCAAGTGCAACGGTCATGAATGATGGACCATCAAGCTAGCGATGGACCATCACCCAAACAATCACAGACGGGGTAAGAAATTTAGGTTGTGCTAACTACGACATGATGTACCAATGGACCATCGATCGAACGATGGACCATCACCAAAATCATTGCAACTTTTGATTGGCGATTTTAGTCATTTTTAAAAGGGTATTTGGGTTTTTTTCTACCCGTTTTAACCCCTAATTATACTAGACCAGATCTCATAACTTCATTATTCATACATAACACCAAATTAGGGTTTCTCTCAAAGATCAATCTCCAAGTACAAGAAACCCTAGGTGTTTAATTTCAAGTTGAGAATTCAAGCTTTCCTCCACAAATATTTAAGAAATCATCCACCTTAGGTGTTTAATTTTAGTGTTTATTCATGGGTTCCTTTCACCTATGAAGTTCAAGAATCCTATTTTAAAATCATGAATTGTGAAACCCATGTTGTGGATTGATTTTAATCATGTTTATGTTGTTGTGCAACTTCCAAGTTAGAACCTTTTATATTTTTTCATGAAAATTTTTAATATATGGATTGCAATCGATGAAATTGAGTTGAATGAAGGAACTTGATGTATTAAGTTGATGTTCATGCTTAAGTCCTAATTTATGCATACTAGATGTTTGATAAAATGCCTAAGAGAGTAAGATTTATGATTATTGACTCAATAGGGCCTAAATGATGAATCCCTACGTTATCCTTATGTTTCAAAATGTCTCTCAAACTATAGTGATGCATTTAAATTGTTTGATGGAATACCCATGAGACTAGAATTTTGTAACCATGATATATTTAAATACATTCCTATTCATGTACTAGAGTATGAGGACCAAATGCTTCATGAAACTCCTAAGTGATTGTATTATTAATTATTAACTATGGTCATATGTTCAAGAAGTGTTATGTCTTGTTAGTTTCATGCTATCAAGTCCTGGGGGTACTTGTATCCGACAATTTAGTTGTGTACCTAGAGCCAATGTAAGTTTTATGAAAATTTTAGTCAAGGCATGATCAGTAGAATTCAGTCAGTTACATGAGTCAAGAAAACTCAGCAAATTTGCATCATTCTAGAAATCTTAGTAATCACAGTCAGTAATCATATCTCAGTAATATTTCATTAGTTAATGAAATTTAGTGAACTCAATCTAGATTAGTCAGGTATATTCAGTTCAGTGTCTATTCAAATGTGAGTAGGATTCATCACCGAGTAAGCCCAAGGATAGGAACTCACTTACAAGTAGAGGGTGTGATTCTTAGAAGCAATCCTTGCACTCTAGAACTATTTAGCCAGTATAGATTAAGAAATCAAATCTGCTATATGAGGGTAGATTAGGTTTCGTAACCTGTTAGATGAGGATCCTGTCATTCTCATTAGAGTACCAATTAGATGAGGGTCCCTCACTGCTTGTCCTTATTGGTGGTGTGGTATTAACACCCTTCTAATTGGGGTTATAGATTGGACCCCAACTTAGCTATAATAGCTTTTTAGGGGCATGTCAGTTAAAGGATGACTTCCCACAGTTATAGTCTCAATAATAGAACTAAGATAGTTATATTGAATCTAGACTATCAGATATAGTTATCCAGTACAATACGGAACTTAGCTAGTTCCATCAGAATCTAGACTATTAGATACAGTTATTCAATATCAGTTGAATCAGTTATCAGTAACTGATGATATTAGTATTCAAACTCAGTAGTCCGTATTATCACAAATTCAGTTACAGTTACTTATTCATGCATGTATTCTCACATTCATGTTGTACTGTCAGTTAGTTGTATTCGCCAACCTTACTAGCATACGAGTATATTTAATTGTACTGACACATTTGCGCAATGGTATTCTATACTATATGTTAAGAAGTACGAGCTCCAGAGCATCAGTAGCATTCTAGTTTCAGTAGTTAGAGTCAGCAGTGATTCCTCATCATTCGAGGATGTTATGATGTGATTATTTCACTTCTACAGTACTTAGTTTATTTCAGTAGTTGGAGTTAATTGGGGATATATCCCCTTAACTCCTTTTTCAGATAGTATAATGTTAAAGGTTTTCAGACTTTAGTATGTTCAGACAGTTATTTCAGTTGTTTTGGTATTGATATACCGTATTTTTAGATGTTGTGTTTTATCAGATATTTGAACCTTATGGATTATCATTCTTTTATTCCATATTTATACAGTATATTATACAATGTTCAGGTACAAATATCAGTCATGGGTTAGCTTGTGTTCCTTTGGGCTCATGACGACCGTGTAGCATTCTGAGTACGAGATTTGCGGTGCTACACTAGCAGTTTTGGGTTATGAGTTGGCTTACCTACTGGTGGGTTATAGCATGTGTCATCATTACTTGATAAATTAAATCATAATAGGGTAAAAATTTCCTTAGAAAGGACTTCCAGGGTTAGACGTGGGACTTTTCAGCCCATCTTAGGTCAAGATTAATATTAGCTCCTTGTACACATAAAATTCCTTCTCCCATCATCCTATCTACAATTTTGATCTCGAAAACAATTCAGACATATTCTGACTTATTTTAGGCTTGTACTTAGTATTATTAAGATCTGTTTAAGTATGAAAATTATTATATTAAGACCGGTTTGAGTCTAGATCTATGATTTTTTAAATTCTTGTTTGAGTTGGTACTCATCATAATATTTTTGATTTATTTTAGGTATGTGATATAATATTTTCAGTTCAAGTGTGATATATGAGATAATATTTTTGGTTCAACTGCTGCATTGAGGTATACTTATGATAGTTATGTAATAAATTTTAGTCCGGTCTTATTGGTATAAAAATATAAATAGTTACAATTTTGAGATTTTAATATTTATGTGTGTCACGATTTGTATTTCCTTCTTGATTTCACCTATCGGGCTTATAGGGGCTCGATTGGGTTATTTATATTTTCTTGTCTTTTGGGACTATGTTGTCCCAATTAGTCTATAGCTAGTAATATTCTCTTGATATTATTTACTAAATTGATTACTTTCAGTATATATAGCACAGTTCCTGGTTTACCCCTTTTCCTTGACTTTAGTTTATTATTTCGTATATTATTGTACTTATATTATGATTTAGCTCAGTCTATTAATGATTTCTGCTAAGTACTCGTTTCTTTGGTACTCATAGTATACTTTTGTATATTTTTTAATGTAGATATGAGTATTAGATCACATCATTGATGTTTAATTAATATTGGTCCTAGTTCAGAGATAGGGTGAGCTTTTAGAGCCAAAGTTGGCTTTCTATCATTTATTAATTTGGGATGGTCTTTCAATTTTAGGGTAATGTATATTTGACAATTATTGTACTCTTATTATTTTGCTAGTAGCTCTTGTACCGACCATACTAGGTCGTGGGATATTTTATTTTTTCTCCATATTATCTCTAGTTATAAAACCATTCTTGCATTTTACTACTTGTGATCTAGGTATTGCATAATTTTGTATCTATTCTAGTTTCCTCTAATTAGCCCATTATTTGTCATTCCTTGCTTTAGTTTGTCTTACCTTTAAGCAGTTTAAAGTAGATGTCATGACCCTCAAGTTTATTTCCTCAATTTACATAATTTTTTGGCATTTTGAGCCTTCCTACAGCATCTATAGGATATTTATGACTCGTAGTAACTGTTTGTTTAGACATTAGATGGTTTATTTGGATTTTATCCTTATATCCATATTATGGAGGTTTTGTTGTTTAGGATATTTCCTCCGACCAAAATTCTTCGTATTTAATCATAGGATAAGAATTTTGACAGTTTCATTAGCCCTAGAACATTGATTTTAGCCTAGAGTGGCCCATGCTTTAACTTTAGAGGCTTCTATACTCATTTTGGGATACTGGGTAAATTATGTGAAAAATGAAACGTTAGGTGTTGGCACTAGATTTAGTCAAAAAGATTATGGATTAATAATTTAATGGTTCCAATAAGTACTTAACTTTGAATTTGGTATGGTAGAATATTTTGATTGTATTTAGGGGGCGGGGGGGGGGGGGTTTCAAATAATTCATGAGCGCCCGATCGAAGTCTATTTTGGACATAGAAAAATGTGGTGCATGGCCCCTAACAAGACAACTTAAGCGCCTGGTGGATCGCTTTAGCACTAAGCGCTTTAGTTCCGATGAGTTGCTTTAGCGGCCCTAGACCTTTCCGGTGGTGCACTTTAGCGGCTAACATCTTCTAAAGTTGTTTCAACTTTAGCTCGATTGTGACTGAGTTAGCAGCACCCACTACTGTTTCTAGACTGCTTAAGCATCATGTTTCCACTTTAGCATTAGGCGCTTAAGCGCCCATGTGTTTGCTTTTACAGAACCTAACCTTTTTATTTTGTTTTCTCCAAAGAATTTTCTATCATTCCTATCATTCTATTTTCACCAAATTAAGAGCTCAAAGAGAGGAAAAAGTTGGAAATCATCCACATAAGTTAAGTTATGTGAACCAAACTCTTCTTGGTTATATTTCTCTGATTTGCCTTTTGATTTCCATTCTAAATCCTTGTATAATCCTTAGAAATTAGATACTAATTTCCTAAATTTTGAGGGTTCATTTGACTCCCGAATTGTGCTCTGTTTGTGCCCAACTTTTGAGAATACTTCCCTTGTTCTTTTAGGGACTTCGTGATGGGTTCAATTTTGGATTCTATTGTATAGATACAAGAGCCCATTTTTCAACTAAATGTGGACCCAACCCATAATATAGCATTATGGGTCTTGTATTACGCTTAAGGACATGTAGATTACTATTTTTATAGTGTGACAATATTTTGGGATCGTGTAAAGAAGGTGTATGATTTATGGATGATTCAAGAGTTGTAGTTTGGCTTTATGGTAGGATTTTCCTAATCTTCTTCCTGATATGGTATTTAATATATCTTGCATGTTCGATAGGGATGTTAGGACGTGATTATGGGGAAAACACCATGACCTAGCCTAAATAATGAGCTTGGGGGGCTAGAAGGATATTTGACCCTTAGTTTAAATACTTATTATACTCTAATAATCCTATTATATTTTTATAAATAGAGCTAATTAGTAGTATTATCATGATATTATACTAGATATGGAGAAGGATAAAGGCATTGGAAGAATGATTATTATGATTGGTCTTATTTAGATTGTTTAGATAAACGTAAAACCTTAAATTATTCATGTTGTATATTTATTTCTTAGACTTGTATATTATTATATAACCTTCTTTTTCTCATTATTCATTTATTGGATAGTGATAGTATTGTGTTGAGGTTCCTAAGTATGGCTAGAATTGGGTAGTTAATCCTTAATACCTCTTTATCCTTATTATGTTAATTTATTGGATATGAATAGGATTATTTATCCTTATTATCTTGTTATCTTTATTATGTAGTTTGCTAGTTATTTTGGTGTAGTTTTCATTCATGATTGCATGATATTTATATTTGAATTATCTTTGGAGCTCAGTTGGCAGTTACCAACTGAGTACCATGTTTGGTACTCATACTACACATCTGCAACCTGTAGATCATAGTATGAGTTCTAACCATCATTGTGTGCTTTGTGTGGGGAAACTATGGTTCGATGACGTAGGTCAATCTCCTATCATTCAGAGCATTGCTACTCTTTCTTTATGTATGAAACTAATCTCTATATTTTATTTAGAGATGTGTTCTTTCAGTATATTCATTATGTTCTTCATTTTCTAAGTCATGTAACATTAGAATATCTTGTACTAATTCCACCAAGTTTTTGAGCTATCTTATCTATTTTAGTCTTTTATTATTTTTATTCTGCATTTCCCTTCTTTTCTTTTGGTAATCCATTATTAGTAGTTCTGGATTATAGGTTGGCTTGCCTACTAGTGGGATATAGTAGCCACCATTATGACCTAAGAAATTGGGTTATGACAAATTGGTATTTGAGTCTACGTTTACCCATGTGTGGGTAAAATAGATAAATGTCTAGTAGAGTCTTGCGAATCGATGCAATGACGTCCGTAACCTATCTTTAAGATGCTACAACGCATTCTTAGAAAATTATTTTCTTAACTCCTAGTTGTGTGTTGGTATTTTTGTGGTCCATAAGTAGGTTCCTTTGCTCTATTCTTTAATAGATAGATACTATGAGGTTGTTCATAGATACAAATACAACTTCAAAATGCATTTCAAGATCTTTAGTGAAGCGTTCAACCCAAGAGTATGGTATGGATGTCGAATAACTTTGACGTCAGTTAGAGGATTTGGGTCTAGCCTAGGATCAACTGAGTTTTCAATCGTTTAAGTCTTTTGATATTTAACATTGGGGATCCCAAGTATTTTTATGGAAACCTCACATCCAGGGATGGCATTCATTTAATCGAGTAATTCACAAGCCAGAGTTGTGTTTATTGGTTTTCAGAATGGATTTTTATCAGCTTTTGAGTATTAGATTGGTTTTATTAAGTGGTTCAGTCATATTCCTATGTTATATCCTTCAAAGAATGATATGGTATTTGTATTATTAAAGGATTCGTATTTCCACTCAATTTGGCATCCAAGCACTTGATAGCAGTTTGAACTTTTTTCTCTCAAATTATTTATCACAAGAATGCACAGAAAAAGAATGAATAAAGATTTATAGAGGTGGCGATAAGAGGTTAGCACATCAATAAAGTGTTATTAATATCTATCTGGGAGTGAGGATCCTCCATGTGGAGGTCAACTTTACTTGTAGCTTATTTGTTCTACGCAGGTAATGTTTCAAGCTATGGGTGGATCTCAGATTAGTCATGGATATCACAGCAGGAAGAGTTCTATTCCTACCTTAAAGATTTTTTTATGTGTTTCCAGGTCGAGGCTATGATTCTTGATAAGAAAGGGTAGCACTTTGAGTATTTTAAGAGCTTGGTTTGATTATGGTGAGATAGTACATTAATATAGGGAGTGACCCAGACACGAGTTGGTCTTTCAGGCAAAGTTTTCATATGTTCCTCACCATGCTAGAGTTCCTAAGGTATGCTATGATAGTAGGGGGGATGGTTATTTTTTTAGGTAGTGTTCTCTAGGCATTAGTTGGCCAGCTAGTTGGGGTCAACTCTTGTTTCTTCTATGTTATGGCTTTAGGGGTTATCTATGATTGCAGAGAAATTGTGACAAGACAAGAAAGTGTCCCTGACGTGGGATCCGTAGTCATTCAATTCATTCAGACCAGTCTAATAGTATTTTTGTCCCATCAGTTGAACTAAGTGATTTAATCAGCAATGTTGCTGATTTAGTCAGTCAGTACAAGTTTGGACCCATTGAGATTCGTTCCCTTTTGGACCCATCAGGCATGCGACTTTTAATTTCAGAATGATAGGTGTGTTGTCATTTCCTTCCTTTACCTTTTTATTTATATTTATATGGGTTCTCGTACCCATTAATGATTGCATGCCTGGGAAAATTTATACTGATTATTGTGTAGCTTAATATAGGGTTCATGATTTTATTCCTAGCAATTGGGTTCAAGTCCCATTTATCTTTGTATAATAGCCTTCATATGATATTTGAGTGGTAGTTTCTATTTATTTTTATTTTTGGTACCACCTATTCCTTATTTTAATGATTAAATTATTATTGTTACTATTGGTATTATGTAATATTAATTGAGCCTCGCTTGGTACATGGATAAGGTATTAGTATCTAGTTAAAATTGCCTTCCTCTTTGTTTTTATTTATTGGCTTGGTTAGCTAGATTGGTTTGATGATTTCTCTCTTATAGATAGGTGAGGTTGGTCATTTTTCTCCTTTGTTAGAGTATTTTAAATCAATTATGGAGTAAATTATGGTAGTAAAGCTAAGTTGACCTTCTATGGTTTCGTTATGGTCCTAGAGATGGCAATTGGCTATGCTCTCCATTTTTGGGTTGTAAAGTTTTGAAGTTCCCTTCTGATTTGCTGAGATTTTAGTTTTATCTATCTCTCTATATGTAAACTACTTCTAAGGTTGATCAATTTGGGGGCTGCTCGTCAGATACGGTTAGTACATTGTTCGGTAGTGGTTTTGATGATGATGTATAGATGTCTTGAATTCATTTTTCAGGTTTCTTAGGTTCATCTCCTAGTAATGGTTTGCTCTATGTTCATCAACTGTCTAGTTCTGCCTCAAAACTTTGACCAGGGGAACCTCTTTGTTCCTTAGTCTATAGATCTGGAAATCTAGGATCTTAATAGAAATCTCATCGAATGAAAGATTATTCTGAATATCATCACTCTCTGAGGGATCCATTACAACAGAATCACGAATATATTTTTTAAGCATGGAGACATGAAAAAAAGGATGAACAACTGACAACCTACGAGAAACTCAACCTTATAGGCTAATTTACCTACATGGCTCAAGACTCTATATGGGCCAACATAACGGGGACAAAGCTTTCCCTTTATACCAAACCTTTTCACCCTTTTCATGGGTGAAGTCTTCAAGTATACCAAATCACCCACCTCAAACTCAAGATCTATTCTCCTTACATCGGCAGAAAAATTTTGATGACTCTGAGCTATCTTCAACCTTTCTCTAATCAGCTTAACTTTCTCCATAGCTTTAAATACTACATCGGCCCAATCACAGCAGCTTCTCCCACTTCAAACCAACCTACGGTACCATGGTAACTATTGTTATAGGAAAATTCTATCAATGGAAAATGCTCATCCCAACTACAAATCAAGAGCACACGCCCTCAACATGTCTTCTAGGGTCTGAATGGTCCTCTCAGTCTGACCATCTATCTTCAGATGAAAAGAAAAACTCATAGAACTTGGGTACCAAGACCTTGCTGAAACGCCATCCAAAACTAAGAAGTAAATTGAGTGCCCCTATCTGAAATAATGGACGATGAAATTCCATGCAACCTGAATAACTCCCGAATATACAATGTAGAATAATCCTCAACTGTATAAAATGTGTGCCTAGGAAAGAAATAAGCGGATTTAGTCAGCCTATCCACAACAACCGCAATAGAATCATGGCAATGATGCATAAGAGGTAACCCAGTGATGAAGTTCATATTCACCACCTCCCACTTCCAAGTGGGTATACCAAACTCTTGCATCACACCACCAGGTCTTTGGTGCTCTACCTTAACTTTTTGGCACGTTGCACACCTTGCTACAAACCAAATTATAGCCTTCTTCATTCGATTCCACCAATAGATTTCCCGCAAGTCATGGTACATCTTGGTAGTACCGGGATGAATGGAGTACCGTGCGCCATGCATTTCATCCATAATCCTCTGCCTCAAATCATCAACACATGAAACACACAATCTAACCTATAATATCAAATGCCATCTCCCCTTTAGGAGAAAACCTCTACCTTTTGGTCCTTAACTGACTCCTTTAGTCTCACCAAACTAGGATCTCTATCTTGCTTCTCCTTCACTTCCAAAACTAAAGAGGATTCTAAACTAATCTTCACCAAAGTACCTCCCTCAGCTGAATCAAGCAACCTAACACCTAAACTAGCCAAATAATGCACATTACGAGCTAACACTTTTCTACCTTCTTCTACATGGGCAACACTACCCATAGACAATCTGCTATGGGTATCCGCCGCAACATTGGTCTTGCCCCGGTGATACAACACACTTATATCATAGTCTTTTAACAAATCTAAACACCTCCTTTGCTTAAGATTCAACTCCCTCTGAGTAAACACATATTGCAGGCTCTTATGATCACTAAACACATCAACATAGACACTATAAAAGTAGTGTCTCCAGATTTTCAAAGCAAAGACCACAGTATCTAACTGAAAATCATGGGAAAGATAATTCTTCTCATGCGACTTTAACTGTCTAGAGGCATAAGGTATAATCTTACCTTTTTGCATAGATACACAACCCAAGCCAACTATAGAGGCAAGATAATACACCACAAAATCCTCTGTATAATTAGGTATAGTAAGCACAGGGCCTGAAGTAAGTCGAGTCTTCAACTCCTAAAATCTCTTCTCAGAGGAATCTGACCACTATAACTTAGCTTTTTTTTGAGTTAACCGGGTCATGGGAGATGAAATAGGGGAGAAACCTTCAACAAAATGATGGTAGCAGCCTGCTAGATCCAAGAAACTTCTAATGTCAGATGGAGAGATAGGTCAAGGCTAATTTCTCACAACCTTTGTCTTTTGGGGATAAAATCTAATATCTTCAGCTAAAATAATATGACCCAGAAAAGCTACAGACCTTAGCCAAAATTCACACTTACTGAATTTGAGGAACAACTGCTGATCTCTAAGAGTTTGCAAGACAACTCAAAGGTGATTCGCATGGTCATTCTCATTATGGGAGTATACAAAGATGTCATCTATGAATATAATGACAAACATATCAAGATATGGCTTGAACAATAGATTCATGAGGTCCATGAAGGTTGCTGGGGCATTGGTTAGCCTGAAAAACATAACTATAAATTCAAAGTGACCATAGAGGGTTCAGAATGTTGTCTTTGGAATATCACATTACTTCACTTTAAGTTGATGATAGCAGGATCTAAGGTCTATCTTGGAGAAATAACTTTCACCTTGCAACTGATCAAACAGATCATCAATCCTTGAAAGAGGATACTTATTTTTGACTGTGATCTTGTTAAGTTGAAGATAGCCAATGCACATATGCAAAGAACCGTCTTTCTTTCGCACGAATAAGATAGGTGCACCCCAAGAAGTACAGTTTAGCCTAATGAAACCTTTGTCTAATGGATATTTGAGTTACTCTTTCAACTCCTTAAGATGTGCAGGTTCTATATGGTATGACGGAATCGAAATAGTCAAGTAATGGGAAGAAGGTTAATCCCGAATTCTATCTTTCTATCGAGAGGTACACCCGGGAGATCTTCCAGAAAAATATCTGGAAACTCATTAACTATATCGACTGACAGAATAGTTGGAGCCTCGGACTTAATGTCTTTCACTCTAACTAAGTGATAGATGCAACCCTTGGATATTAGATTTTTAGCTTTGAGATAGGAGATAAAATGACTCTTAGGAGATACTGAACTCCCAGACCACTCAAAAGCTGGTTCCTTAGGAAACTGAAAATTGACCACACGGGTATGACAATCTATAGATGCATAACAAGAATGAAGCCAATACATACCCAGAATAAGGTTAAAATCCACTATGTCTAACTCTATCAAATCCACAAGTGTGACTCTATGAATAATAGTAATAGGACAATCTCTCTACATTTGTTTAGCAACAATTGACTCCCCTAATAGTGTAGAAATTAGGAAGGGCTTAGAAATATTTTCGAGACTCATTTTGAAATTCACAACTATAAGTGGGGACATATAAGAGAGACTTGACCTAGGTCCAACAACACATAGACATCAAAGAAAAGGACACGGAGCATACTGGTAACAAAATCAGGAGAGTCATCTTGCACCTGATGGGATTGTAAGGCATAAAATCTATTATAGCGCTGACCACCACCAGTGCTAGATGATGAGCCCTGAGAAAGGTGGGATAGGGTACAAGAACTTTTGCACTAGTAGCCTATGTCTGAGGTCGGGCATTTCTATTCCCCTTTCTAGCATGAGGACAATCTCTAAGTCTGTAGCCCTGCTTGCCATAATTAAAACAACCTCCCAAATCTATAAAACACTCACTGGGTTGATCTCTACCATACATAGCACAAAGAGGATAACTGGGCCTATTACCAACACTGTTCTGTGACCTAGATATAAAAAACTTGCCCCCTACGTCTTGCCTGCTTCTAAGAGTACTAGTTGATGAAGGCGATGGCACAGACAGACATCTATAAAACTTAGGGCAGTTCCTTCCATGGTACGTAGGCTGGATAAATTCATGCTGCTCAGATCTAGCCTTCTTGTCATTGCTCACTATATCTCTCTCTTTAATTTTTTTCGCCTCTATCTACTATGCACACATCATTGACCTAGTCAGGTTCATATACCTATGAATCATTGCAGTCCTATACTCTTTTAGTACTACCCAAAAACAGTGGTCACGAACTTGCTCATACTAGACCTGGTGTTAGAAATCAAATTAGGAGAATTGTTGGCCAACTCATTGAACTTTAAGCTGTACTGCTTAATAGTTATGGAGCCCTACATCAAGTTTATAAACTCCTCAATATTTTCCTTCCTTATCTCAAATGGAAAGAACTTGTCCAAGTATGCATCTTGGAACACCTGCCAATTCATAGGAGCAGCATTATTATCTATACCCTTTCTCCACGATACAACCCAGTCATAAGAAATATCCTTCAATATGTAGGACTCTAAGTCAACACTTTCTTCTTATGAAACATGCATAAATCATGTGATCTTTCTTACCTCCTCAAGGTACAACTGTCGGTCTGCATCTGCCTTAGACCTATGAAACTCTAGCAGATTCATTCGTTTGAAATCATGAATCCTAGCTGCAGCTACATACCTCTTTGCTGATTAGCAACTATAGCTTAGTTATTAGCCTAAACATTGGTAGTGACTGCATGGGCTAATACCTGAAACGCCTCCCAACACTTCGCATAAGAAACAGTCCCATTTAAAGGATCAACAGGTGGGGGTTACTCATCATCGTTCCTGTAGGGATTCATCTTTGGAGAGGAATTTTATGAAATAGAAGATCATGAATTATTCAATGAGAGGGAAAACTATAGGCATGATAGAATTCGAAAGAAAGAAAGAAATTTTCCTAAAATATCTTATAGGTTCTTGCTCATAGATGTGGTGCGCTACACATCGATAGTCAAGACTCTACTCAATGTGGCTTGTCAGACTCCCTAGGACTCCTTAAAACATAGATTTGATACCATGTTTATAACGACCCAAAATTGCCTCCCAGGATGTCACACGATACATAAGGCTATAAGTAGCCCTAAGCTAACCTTTTGAGAATATTTCTATTAATAACACTTATTTCAAGATGAAATAATTCAAACACTAGCATAGTCATACATGTGAAGGGAGATACAGAGAAAATACTTGATCCAAACAACCATAATACTTGAAGTCTCAACATAATCAAAATCTAATAACTAGTCTCACAAAGCCTCTCCATGAACTAGAGAGCCATTGGGATAGGTCCCGAACTGACTCAAAATGAACTAAAAGTAATAACATAGTCTCTCAAATGTGGAAATATCTAAAGAGAAGTCCTCGAACCATAAGGACTCACCACTGTATAGATATAGACATAGGTACTCAAAAGTTACTGACGAGGCTAGGACTGAGCACCTGAACCGATATTATAAGACAATGTAGAACATAGATGTATATGTGGATCAATACTTTGGAATGTACTGAGTATGTGGGGGTGCATGCATTTATATAAAACAACATCAATACTTTTTAATCAAATCATTTATGCAATAAGTAATGACTCACATGGCTCGAATAAAAATATAATGTAAAGATTATGAATCATGTAGAATGGAGCATGTAACATAAATCTCGTGATTCATCATATTTTAACTTTGAAATTGGTAAACTTCTCTTATTCTCATCACCCATAGGCTAAAGAAAACTTTAAACAATACTTTCAAATCATTCATATGTCTCATGGAGAGTAAAACTTCTTTAATGCACAAGAACTTATAAATCTTTTGAACTCAAGTACTTGGAATTCAAAATCATATAAATTTGAAACATACTTGAAGGAATTTTATTTACTTTAGGAAAATATCTAGTTTCAAGATTTAGGGAAAAATACTTATATCAAGGGAAAATACTTTAGCCTTAGGGAGCAAATATACAACTTTCCTATTAGTAAAACAACTTGTATCAAGGGAGGTTCTTTTAACCAATATAAACTATGCGAGCTACATGGAGACCAATATTTTCTCATCCTAAGGAAGAGACCTCACGTTAGGGAGGAGAGTCATACTCTTGCTAGGGAGTAAAACCTCAATTCAGTGATCACTTATCTTGGCCTCGGGCACAGTATCTCAACCTTAGACCCAAAATATAAAACCTACAGTGGCAAGAAAATATAGTAATTTACCCAACTCAGTGTTAAATAATACTCCCTTTAGTTTGTATCGCTCATCTCATGGAAATTCACTTTAAAATAATCTCATGGTTCATCAAGAGCCAAATAATTAAATCTGTAATCTCACGTAGTGAAGTGGGTTAAAAAATCCATGACCATTAGGTCAAAAAAATTCTCAATAATCTCAGAATACTCAAATCATGGGTGCTTATAGCATAACAGTTTATAAAATTGCAAATCTCTAGAAATTTCAGCAATTTGTCTCAAAATCTCAACATACTCATATACTTCAATATCTCTAACCTTTCAACTATTAATTTCTCAAGGATTAAAATCATGGGGTATAGACCCAGCTGTAATTTCTTAAAAAAACATGTGAAAATCATGCCATTAGACTCTCAATAAACGGGAAACATCAAAATATTGCAATCAATAATAATGGGTGAAAAACCTCAATTCAAATTCATGCAAAATCTTATTGATTGCAACAAATCATAGGTTAAATAAGCATTTGGGCACAAGGATGAACGGATTACCCTTGTTCAAAATCCCACATACTTTGGATTATGAAATTGTATGAACGAGCTTGCTCTAAATTCTTATTCTTATTCTTGAGAGAGAGTTCTTGCAACCTTTGAACTTGGGGAACGTAAATGTCAACTTCATTTGTAGAATCCATGGGGATTTATTAGATTTTTTGGAGAAGGGTTTTAGATTTGATCTTAAGGGAGAAACACTAGATCTCTTATGTTTTGGATAATGAATGAAGCCATTTACTTCACTTAGAATGTATCATGTTGATAAAAGAGTGGAAAGACTAAAAAACCTTTGTTAAATTGAGTTAAAAAATTGAACAGAGGCTACGACAGTCAAAGCAACGGTCCATCACATGTCTGATGGTCCATCGGATCATCCATCACACGTTGGCCAAAAAATGAACACATTGCCTAGATATAACGGTCTCAGCAATGGTCCGTTGCATACCCAACGGTCCATCGGATCATCTATCACACATTGGACAGGAAGTGAAACACTGCCTTGATGCGATGGTCTCAACGATAGTACATCGTATACCCGATGGCCAGTCGGATCGTTCATTACACGTTGGCCATAATAAGGCCATATTGCCTGAGCACGATGGTCCCAGCTATGGTCCGTCGCATCCTTGACAGTCCATCATTTTGGCTATTGCACTTAGGACAAAAAAGTCAGTTACTGTCTTAGTTGTGACACACCAAGAAATGGTCCATCGCAGACTCGACGGTCTGTCAGATCTTCCGTTGCATCTGGGCAGTTCCGACAACTCTCAATAAAACGGCCATAAGTTCTCACCCCGATACCAAATTTTGATGAAATTGGTAACGTTTGAAAGATAATTCAATTCTATACAAGAAAAAAAAGTCAAATTTAAGAAAATTCTATATGGTTTAAACACTAATTACTTAGGAAGTGTTATCTCAATCTTTTAGGGCCGGAATTATACTTCAATTACACACTCTAAGGCTCAGACTATGAGGGAACTTTGCGGGGTCTTACATTTTTCATATATTCTTACAACTTTAGACAACAAGTAAGATATATTAAAAAGGTTGTAAGATAAAAGTTGTAAAGTTGTTTGTGAGAGGACTTGAAACATCACCTCCTAGACTTGACATCAATTTAAAATTTCAGAATTGTGACTAAAATTTGTGTGGGACCAAGACCAAATGCATGTTGCCAAGTCACCATATCTACTGTCACATCACTAATAAGCTCAAATTTGGATTTTTATGGTTTCTAATTATTTATTATTTTTTCCTTCCTTGTTTCTATAACTAATTAACAAACTAGTACATTCCTACTGGATTGTCAATTAGATCCTTGAATCCATTTGTTCATGTCTACATTTACTTGGGTAGTTTTATCTTTTAAATACATTCGTAATTCTTTGTTCTTGTCAGACGATAATTATTTGAGTATTCCTACAAGAATCTACTCCGGATAGGATCTTACTCATACCTTAAGGATTCAAAGGTTACTAGCCAATCTGCAACACTTGTGGGTCTAAAGTGTGAGGTGATCCTAAGAGTTTGAGTGATGAGAGGGATTTTTTTTCACAACTTGTTTGTTTATTTTGTAGGTAATACCTTAAAAATGGAAGGGACTACACCCCAAAATATGGATACTAATTCCCTTGACTCTATGAGGGCCACTCTTGAGGCCATTACCCGAACCCTTAAAAGGACAAATACGGAAGTGTGAGCCATGGTGGGGATTTGAAAATAATAAAGGATGATTTGTCGACTATAGTAAGAGATTAGAAAAAGTTGAGAGTCAAAGTAACCCTCTCCCTTCTACGCCTCTACATGTTTCTTTAATTGGGTATGATATAAATTCCCCCAAGTGGGCATGATATAACTTACCCCATAACCATCACTCCCAAAACATTGCACCAAATGCCAAATACAGCCTAAGCTCCACTAAATGCCGCAAGTCAAACCACTCCTTTCCCTCCAAACCATGACCCCACTAGACTAATAAATTCCCAAACTCCTCAAGTACCACAAGAGGGACTTGGACGTCAAGTACTTTTGCTAAATTTGAACCCTCCCTTCCAATCTCTATTAAATCAAAGACCACCACCTTGAAAAAATCCAATTCCTCTAAATGAAGTTCTAAATATCAAAAACCATATAGCCCACTTTCTAGAGTCTGGTAGAGAGAAATATGAAGGATATAGAGCCTTTGATAATGCTTACATGAGAGAGAAGGAGATGAGAGGGGGGCATGGGGATCCAAGGAGATACCGAGGGTACGGAGAAAGGGGAAACCGACACTAAGAAAAAGATATAGAAATCAACACCATCAGGTTGAGCCTACCAATATTTAAAGGTAAAAGTGACCCCAAGTCTTACTTGGCCTACTAATTGGCTTGTGAAAAAGTGTTCCAAGTTAGTAATATCTTAGAAAAAAAAGTTTTTATGCCATAGATCATTTTGAGGGTTATGCTAACACTTGGAGGGAGTATATCAAGTGGTTTGGTAATGAATTAGTTGATGGGCAACCACCACCTTGGTTTCAGTTGAGGTACTTTATGAGAAAACGGTACCTCCCCGAGAGTGATCACAATGAGTCACTTTCTATATTATAAAAATTGCATCATAGTAACAAAAGTGTGATGGTGTATTATAATTAGTTTCAAAAACTCATGTTAAACTTGATCATCGTGGGGAACAAACCAGTCATGACATCATTTAGTTCAAGTGTGGGTTCAACAAAAAGATCTCCACTAATTTAACACTTCACAAGTAGGTATTTTCCAAACGGCTCTTAAGATTGAAAAGGAATTTAAAGAGAGGTTGTCATTCAAGTCAAGGGGAAAATACACCTCGGGTTGGCCTAAAAGCAAGGAGATGGCTCAATCCTCTTTGGGATGGCCTAAAAATAAGGAACAACCTACCACTATAAGACTACCCGAGCCTAAAATAGTCCAAAAAAATCCTCCAAAATAAGTTTACATTTATCCTAACCCCAAAGAATTTCAAAGTTTCAAGTGCCAAGGTTGGGGACATAAAGCAAATGAATGTTCAAATAGACCAAATGTGAACCTATGTGAAGGGAGATTGTATTACCTTGGTAAGGAGGTGGATCTTAAAAAAAGGTGAGGATGAGGACGAACCTTACGATGGAGAAAAAACTAAGAATGGACCATATGAGGAGGATGATGATGGTGAAGATGTTTATCTTCAAGAAGGGAAGTGTGTTATTCCAGACTTTATACTTAGGCACGCTATGATTAGTAAGGCAATAGATGACCCAAGTCAAAGAGAAAATCTACTCCATACTAAATATCTTGTTAAGGGGAGTGTGAGCACTTTGGTGATTGATAGTGGTAATTGTGCAAATGTTCTTAGTGTTGCTATGGTAAACTTCTTAAAGTTTCCCACTACACCACATACTAGTCCTTACAAGTTGAAATGGTTGAATGAATATGGTGAATGAAAGGTCACAAGGCAATGTATGATATGGTTTAAGGTGGGAAATGACCACGATCAAGTGCTTTATGGTGTGATATCGATGCAAGCATGTCACTTGTTGTTAGGTAGACCTTGGAAATATGATAGGTCTACCAAACATGATGGGAGGTTCAATGGATATACACATGAAGAGGATGTCAAAAAGGTCACACTTCATCCTCTTTTGCCTTACCAAGTAAATGAGTGGAATTAAAATATGAGAGAATTGAAGGAAAACAAAAAGAAATTTGAAAAGGAAGAAAAGAATTGGGAACCCATAGGTGGGGAACTAGGGGTATTAGAGGATTCCTCAATATCAAAAGGGAAATAAAACATGGTGATGTTGGTTAGAAAGAAGGAACACTTCGTGGATCATGATGAGGACACACCTGTTACTTTTGACTCATTGTTTTAACTCTAACCCCACTAATTATTCTATTTCTCCTTTTATTTCTTGTGTTTTTTAGGATTATGAAGATGTATTTCCCAAAGAAATTCTGCAAAGATAGCCCCCGCTTCGAAGAATTGAGAACCAAATTGACTTTGTGTCGGGCTCACAATTGCCAAACAAGTCGGCTTATATAAGTAACCTTATAGACACCAAGGAATTGCAACTTTAAGTTTAGGAACTCCTCAACAAAGGTTATATCAAGCAGAGCATGAGTCCTTGCGTTGTTCCAATGCTACTAGTGCCTAAGAAAGATGAAAAGTGGCATATGTGTGTGGACTGTTGATCCATCAATAAGATTATGGTAAAATATCATCAACCTATCCCTATGTTAAATGATATTCTTTATGAATTGAATGGTTCGTAATTATTCTATAAGACCCCAGAAAATTCCCTCGTAGTCTGAGCCTTAGAGCGTGTCAAGCGAAGTGTAATTCCGACCCTAAAAGACTAAGATGTGACTTTCTAAGTGATTGGTGTTTAAAATTTATGGAATTTTCTTAAATTTGAAATTTTGTCATTTATAAAATTGAATTACCTTTCCAATGACACCAATTTCATCCAAATACAGCATCGGGGTGAGAAGTTATGATCGTTTTACTGAGAGTTGTCGGAATTGCCTAGGTGCAATAGATGATCTGACGGACCGTCGATTCTATGATTAACCATTTCTTGGTCAGTTGCAACCAAGGCAGTCATTTTATTATTTTGGCCCAAGTGCGATGGTTAAAATGACAGACCGTCAAGGCTGCGATGGACCGTCAGTGGGACCGTTACGCTCAGGCAGTGTGGCCTCATCCTAGACAATATGCAATGGACGATATGACTGACCATCAGTCAGAGCGATGGACCATCGCTTCGACCATCACACCAAGGCAGGACATTTTTTCAGACCAACGTGCGATGGATGACCCGACAGACCATCGCTTTGATTGTCGCAGCGACCATTTACTATTTTTAAGTACTCTTGAAAAGGGGATTTTGGGTCTTTTCCTTTTAATCGTCAGATATATTCCAAACAAAATTGATAGCCTCATTATCTCCCAACACATCCAAAGTCTAAGTTTTCTTACTCAAGAGAAAATCTAAAACCTTTCTCCAAGAAATCCTAGAACTCACCATGGATTCTATAAATTGAGTTGAGATTTGAGTTCTTCAAGTTCAGAGATTGCAAGAAATCTCTCTCAAGAGTAAGAAGAAAAGTTTAGTGAAAGCTCGTTCATCCAATTTCATAATATATGATATGTGGGGTTTTAAACAGGGGTAATCCTTTCACTCGTGTGCCCAAAGGGTTATTTTAACTATAATTTCTCTGCAATTTATGAGATTTTTCATGTAATTGAATTTGGGTTTTTCACCCATTGTAATTGATTGCAATTTTTTGATGTTTCTCGTGAATTATAAGTCTAATGGCATGATTTTTACATGTTTTCTTGAGAAATTCCAGCTGGGTCTATAAACCATAATTTTAATTCTTGAAAAGTTAATAGTTAAAATGTTTGGAATATTGAAGTATATAAGTATGTTGAGATTTTGAGACAAATTGCTGAAATTTCAAGATTTCTACATGGGTGATAAGGCTCAAACTACAGCTCTCATAAGAGTGTAAGCGGTCGTTGTCAAATATAGAACCCAACTTGGTTGGGTGTCGAATCCCACAGGGAATACTTGGTCACTAAGTAAGCAAAGATTATTTGACTTTTGGTGAAAGTTTCGTAAAAAGGGGGAATTGTAGCGTGAATTTAAGAGTATCAAAATAGTAACATAAGAATGGAAAATAGAAGGGTAAAACGGATTACTTGGTTGGTTTTGATCAATGAGAATTGAGAGTTAGGGTTATGTCCACCTTATGAGTTGTACGTATCTATTGACTATGAGTTATGCGTAATTCAGACATGCATGTGCTTATAGAGAATTGTATTCTATGGTAAATCCAAGCGTCTTTTGACCTAACAAGGACTATTTCACTTTAACTCTTTCGAGCATAAAGCATATCTAATGGTACAAATTCTCCAAGAGGTTAATCCAGTTATGGCACTAACTATTTAACAGGGGTTGGTACCCTATTACCTTGACATTATCTCTTTTCCAGACATGTAATCTTTTTTTCGAACAAGTTAATGCTATACTGGCGTATTCTATATGTTTGCAACCACAAGAATTTAAATTAAGATGAAGAGAGTAATCATATAAGCAACATACATGTCAAAAATTCACAAACTCATAGCAATAGATAGTATCTCATAAGGCTTCCATAACCCTAACAGAGAAGTTTAGCTACTCATGATTGCAACGGAGATCACAATAAACATCATCATGATCTCACGTTGGTCATAAGGGCCGCGCTTTATCTGTCAGAAAGTGTAACGTGAATTAGGAGCAAAAGTTAAATGAAAGAAAAATAGAATTGTATAGAATAATGTCTGAAAATGAATTGATTAAGAAGGGAAAGAATAGAAAGGGGAATAAGAAGAGAATGCTGAAAAGTTTCAGCAAAATAGGGTTTATATAACAACCATATCCTAGTCCTATTGAAATAGGGTTTTTATCCTTGTCCCAGTCCTACTGGGTTACTGTATTTTTATCCTAATCCTACTAAGTTACTGTTGATCCCCCAAGTCTTCTGAAATGCTGTTTTTGCCCGGGACAAGTTTTCCATGTGTCACTTTCAGTCCATAAGCGTCCAGAAGTTGCATTCCTTCTTACGTGAAGTTTCCTTTGGCGTCCAATTTCCATAAAATGCTGAAATCTTCATCATTTATACCTGAAAACTTACTAATCACGTTGGTTAGCTCACTTACAGGAAAAAGGACTAAAAGTGCAGGAATTATATATTTTGTCCTTAAAACTTAGCTAAAATATGGGTAAATTAAGGTACTTTAGGTGTGTAAATACGCCTAACATCAACACCCCACACTTAAAAAGCTTTGTTCGTCCTTGAACAAAATACCATGTCCATGTCCACATCTACTTGGGGTTTCACAGTAACAGTACAAAATATTTATCAAGACAGGCACGATAATTATTAACAAAGAGTAGTTTTCTGATCAGTGCTAGAAATAATTTAGCCTCCAACCTAGACTCGTGATGATATTTAATTCGTATCCAAAAGTTAAGGCACCAAGAATCATACACGACTACCCAAAACTCATCAACCATGTGTGTCTCACAATATATAACCCATAATCACTCTCAGGTATTGTATATATTTCGAACATGGGTATAAGATTATCCTTTCTCTCGCTCTCACAAAGAATTCATATGTTGCAACTGATGACCATAGGCTTGATACGGTCATGACCACCCCTACATGTACACGGCCTTTCACACGGAGCCAAGCGCGGGAGTTACAAGCACTCCAAGCCTTGTTCATGCAAATGGCCGTGTGCGAGTTGTTGGCCGAACCAACCAAGGGTCTCAACGTCCTTATGTGTGAAGAGGGGCCTAAAGTGTAATAAATTAAGTCTTCAAGGAGGCCACAACAAAGCAAGGGCGTCTTGGTCTTTTTTTTGCTCATTTTGTTGTAGTATAAATAGAAGGTGATAGTGAGGTATCCATTAGTCTATTTTGAAATCTGAAAATTGTAACCTAAAGATAACATTTCACTCTCTTCTTCTTCCACAAGAAGCCGGTTCTAGATCTCACAAGGAGAGGAATCCTTGTGTTGTCTCTTTGGCTAGAAACAAAGGTTTTGAGGTAGTTTGAGTGCCTCTTGGTCTTTGTAAGAACTTGGTGTTAATATTCATTAGGCTTAGGGTCCTCTCATGTTGTCAGGGTTCTTAGTTTCTTGAATATTGTATGTCAAGTTATTTATCTTCCATTATCTTGTTGTTGTTGTGTTGCTTTTCTTAACTTGAAAGTCTAGGGAAGCCGTGTGGGGCTTGTTTCGATTCCCTAGCATTGTTGCATCTCTTGTTGTTCTCGGATTGAGACTTAAAACCGAAAACTATCACTTGTGTTGTAAGCTAAAAACCGAAAACTAAAAGTTGTAGTCTTGTGGTTGTTGGTTGAAATCCGAAACTCTTGTTGTTGTTGTTGGATCTTGCATCATTTGGTATCAAAGCAAGACCGGTTGTGTTCTCACATAACCCATCTTGGGCTAGTAGCTCTCGGTTTAACCAAACTACACCAAGAAGAAATTCTGAAAATCTGAAAATTCTGTCCACTAAAATTGAAAACCGAGAAAGGTGTTGTATACTTAGATCTAGGAGTCATTTTGTTTGTTTAGTGAGTTTCTAGTGTTGGTTTCTTTCTCACCAACACTAAGGTGTCTAGATCCAAGGTTGAGCTTGAAAGGTTGCATGTTATAATGTGGCCGAAAGGTTGTATGTGTTGAAGACCAAAAGAAAATCGGTGGTTGTGTTGATGTGTTAAAGAAGGTGCTGAAGTTGTGAAGTGCTCATCTCTTGAACTTGTGCACATTGTTCCTCTTGTTGAGTGTTAATATTGTTGTGTGCTCAAGTGGTAAACTTGTAAAGTTGATTGTGAAAGACTTGCACCTATCAATTTGTAGACTTGTCAATCACTTCCCTTAAATCTAGGAACCTTGTTTTGTGGAAATTGTCAACCTAACCCACTTTCTTGAGTTTGAAGGGGAGTTCAAGACTTCAAATTTTAAGTTTTCCCACCAAAACACCTTTCAAATTCTCACAAGTTGTGTGAATATTAAATCAAGACAAAAAAAATAAAAATAAATAATATACCCAAATCCGAAAGAGAAAAGAACGTGTGGGACCATTGCATGCTACCATGTCACTCTAAGCTCAACTTAGGATATATTCTTTGTTGCTAATTGATTGATTCTTGGTTTCCCTTATTTGGACTTAGAACTAATTAACAAACTAGTAATTTCCACTAGGTTGTCAATTAGTTCCTTGAGCCGTCTATTCGTGTCAACGATTATTTGTGTGCTTTTATTCGTTTGAATGAGTTGCTAATTTTGGTTCTAGTCCGGCAAGAATTCTTTGAGTCTTCAAACAAGAATCCATTCCGACTAAGAGCTTACCCAAACCTTGTAAATCTCACGGTTACTAGCCAATTATACAACACTTGTGAGACCCGAACTTGCGGTGACTAAGCGGCTAATACCTTGACGATGGAAGGAACAACATCTCATAATCCGGATACTAATGCACTTGATTCAATGAGGGCCACTCTTGAGGCCGTTACTCGGACACTTGAAAGAATGAACTCGGAGTTTGGGGCCGTGAGAGGGGATTTGGCAGCCATAAGGGGGGAAGTATCGACTATTAGTGGGAGGCTAGATCAAGTGGAGAGTCAAAGGAACTCTCGACCATCGACTCCTCTACATGTCTCTACCAATGGCCATGACCGGACATCCTCCGCAACCATTACTCCCGAAATGGTCCACCAAATGTTAAACGCACCTCAAGCTCCACAAAATACCACCAACCAATCTACCACTTTTCCTCCAACCCGAGACTCCACTAGACCACCACATTTCCAAACTCCTCCAATTCCACACGAAGGATTTGGACGCCAAGCTCCACCACTAAATCCGAACCCTCCTTTCCAAGCTCCACTAAACCAAAGGCCACAAATTCCAATTCCTACGAATCAAAATGGCCAAGGCCGACCAGCCCACTTTGATGGATACGGTAGAGAGGAGTATGATGGCGAGGGAGCCTATGATGATGCTTATATGAGGGAGGAGGAGTTGAGAGGGGGCCGGGGGGAACCGAGATGATACCGGGGGTATGGAGATAGGGGAAACCGACACCAAGAGAGAGACGTAGGCATCAACACCATCAAATTGAGCCTACCTATCTTTAAGGGTGAAAGTGATCCCGAGGCCTACTTAACTTGGGAATCGGCTTGTGACAAGGTCTTCCAAGTTAATGACATCTCGGAAGAAAAGAAGAGTTGCTATGCTATAGCTCACCTCGAGGGCTATGCTAACACTTGGTGGGAGTATGTGAAACGATTTGGTAATGAATTGGTTGATGGGCAGCCACCACCTTGGTTTCGGCTAAGGTATTTGATGAGACAACGCTATCTTCCCGAGAGATACCGGCATGAGTTGCTTGCTAGATTATATGGCTTGCGGCAAGGGGGCAAGAGTGTGATGGCTTACTTTGACGAGTTCCAACAACTCATGTTGAAACTTGATCACCGTGGGGAACAAATCAGCCACGACATCATCCGGTTCAAGTGTGGGTTGAACAAAGAAATTTCCACTCACTTAACCCTTCATCGGTTTGAGACTATTGATGGTATATTCCAAGCGGCCCTAGAAATTGAGAGGGAACTTAAGGAGAGATCAACCTTCAAGGCGAGGATCCAAACCCCCTCGGGTTGGACCAAAAACAAGGACCAAGCCGGTCCTATGAAGCTGCCCGAAACCAAAATAGCTCCTAAGTTTCCTCCGAAGCCGGAGGCTCACAAGTACCCCAACCCAAAGGGGTTCCAATGTTTCAAGTGCCAAGGTTGGGGGCACAAGGCAAATGAATGTCCGAACCGGCGTAATGTGATCCTACGGGAAGGGAAGGTATACTACCTTGGTGAGGAGGTGGTGACCGAAAGGGGGGAGGTTGAGGCCGAGCCTCAAGATGGAGAGGAAGCCGAACATGAACCGAATGAGGAAGGGGTAGATGTTGGTGAAGATGTCTATCCTCAAGAAGGGGAATGTGTGGTTCCGAACTTTGTAGTTAGGCGCGTTATGATTAGTAAGGCGGTAGATGACCCGAGCCAAAGGGAAAATCTATTCCATACTAAGTGCCTTGTAAAGGAGAGTGTGTGCACCTTGGTAATTGATAGTGGTAGTTGCACCAATGTTGCAAGCCATGCTATGGTAAATTTTCTGAAACTACCGACTACACCACACACTAGTCCGTACAAGCTACAATGGTTGAATGATTGTGGTGAGTTGAAGGTCACTCGGCAATGTGTTATTAGATTTAAGGTGGGCAACTACCACGATGAAGTACTTTGTGACGTGATTCCAATGCAAGCATGTCACTTGTTGTTGGGTAGGCCTTGGCAATATGATAGGTCTACTAAACACGATGGGAGGACCAACCGGTACACACTTGAGAAGGATGGCCGAAGGGTCACACTTCACCCTCTTTCACCCTCCCAAGTGAATGCGTGGTACCAAAAGATGAGAGAATTGAAAGGGAAAGGGGGAGAACCCGAGAAGGGAGAAAAAGGGAGGGAAGCCATAGGTGAGGAGGTAGGCACCTCCGAGGCTATCTCAACGCCAAGGGAAAGGGAAAACGTAGTGATGTTGGCTAGGAGGAAGGAACTTTTCATGGACTATGATGAAAACAAGCCTATGCTACTTTTGGCCCATTGCTTTAACACTAACCCCGCTAATCCTTGTATTTCTCCTTTGATTTCTCATGTGTTGCAGGATTATGAGGATGTATTTCCTAAAGAGCTTCCGCAAGGATTGCCCCCGCTTCGGGGAATTGAGCATCAAATTGACTTTGTGCCGGGCTCACAATTGCCGAATAAGCCGGCTTACAGGAGCAATCCTACGGATACCAAAGAATTGCAACACCAAGTTGAGGAACTCCTCAACAAAGGATACATCAAAGAGAGCATGAGTCCGTGCGCGGTTCCGGTGCTACTAGTGCCTAAGAAGGATGGAACGTGGCGTATGTGTGTGGACTGCCGAGCCATCAACAAGATTACGGTAAAATATCGTCACCCTATCCCTAGGTTAGATGATATGTTGGATGAATTGAATGGTTCGTGTTTATTTTCCAAGATTGATTTAAGGAGTGGCTATCACCAAATAAGAATGCAACCCGGTGATGAATGGAAAACCGCCTTCAAGACTAAATTTGGTCTCTATGAATGGATGGTTATGCCATTCGGCCTAACAAATGCTCCAAGCACTTTCATGCGGCTAATGAATCATGTGATGAAGCCTTTTATCGGAAAGTTTGTGGTAGTTTACTTTGATGATGTGTTGGTATATAGTAAATCTATCGATGACCATACAATGCATTTAAGATGTGTGTTTGATGTGCTCCGAAAGGAGAAGTTGTATGCCAACATGGAAAAGTGTTCTTTTGGTGTTGATAAAGTTGTGTTCTTGGGTTTTGTTGTTAGCTCAAAGGGCGTGGAAGTGGACGACTCCAAGATAGACTCTATACGAAGTTGGCCGACCCCTAAAACTATTGGAGAAATCCGAAGTTTCCACGGGTTGGCAAGCTTTTATAGGAGGTTTGTCAAAGGATTTAGCTCCATAGCAGCCCCCTTAACCGAGGTAATTAGAAAGGACGGACCCTTCCGATGGGGTGAAGAGCAAGCTAAGGCTTTCGAGGCCTTGAAAGCTATGCTCGTCTCGGCGCCCTTATTACAATTACCCGATTTTGGTAAAATGTTTGAGGTAGAGTGTGATGCTAGCAAGGTCGGCATCGGGGCTGTTTTGATGCAAGAGGGTAAGCCCGTTGCCTATTTCAGTGAAAAGCTCAAAGGAGCAACTCTTAATTATTCAACTTACGATTTGGAGTTGTACGCCCTTGTTAGAGCTTTGGGAAATTGGCAACACTATTTGTGGCCTAAGGAGTTTGTGATACGAACGGATCATGAATCGTTGAAACACCTTAAGAGCCAAGACAAGCTGAATAGGCGTCATGCTAAGTGGATTGAGTTCATCGAAACTTTCCCCTATGTAATTCATTACAAAAGGGGAAAGGAAAATGTTGTTGCCGATGCCTTGTCCCGGAAGCATGTGCTTGTTACTACCTTGTCGTCGAAGTTAATGGGCTTTGAGAGCTTGCGGATGTTGTATCCCGAGGATCCAACCTTTGCTCCTATTTTTAGGGAATGCGAAGAGTGGGGAAGGGACCGTTGGCTCAAGGAAAATAACCACTCCTCTTACTCTCGGTTCGAGGGATATTTGTTCAAAGGAAGGAGGTTATGTGTCCCTTCGAGTTCTTGGAGGGAATTGCTTGTGAGGGAGGCCCACGACGGGGGCCTCATGGGTCATTTTGGGGTAGACAAGACCCTCGGAATCCTAGAGGAGAACTTCTATTGGCCAAAAATGCGCAAAGACGTCACAAGAATTTGTAGTCAATGTGCGGCCTGCCGGAGTGCTAAATCCCGCCTCCGACCTCAAGGATTATACACCCCACTCCCTACTCCCCTTAGACCTTGGCTGGACATATCAATGGATTTTGTTTTGGGGCTGCCAAGGACTAGAAAAGGGCGAGATAGCATTTTTGTGGTTGTTGATAGGTTCTCTAAAATGGCCCACTTTATTCCGTGTGCCAAAACCGAGGACGCTCCTAGTGTGGCCTCATTATTTGTTGAACATGTTGTAAAGCTTCACGGGGTACCAAGGACCATTGTGAGTGATCGGGACTCCAAGTTCCTAAGCCTTTTTTGGAAGTCCATGTGGGGTAGGCTTGGCACGAAGTTACTTTTCTCCATGTCTTGCCACCCACAAACCGATGGCCAAACGGAGGTAGTAAATAGAACCTTAGGGTCTATGCTGTGCTCTATGGTTAAGGGTAAATTGACTTCATGGGAAGAACACCTACCCTTGGTAGAATTTGCATACAATCGGGTAATCCATTCGAGTACGGGAATGACTCCCTTTGAATGTGTTTACGGCCTAAACCCCCTTACCCCTTTGGATCTCACTCCTTTGTCTAATGATCTCATGACCAGCTTAGATGGAACTAAAAGAGCCGAGGCCATGAAGAAAATGCATGAGGCGGTGCGGATCAAGCTCGAAAAGAAGAATCAAGAGGTTGCAAAACGGGCAAACAAAGGGAGAAGGAAGCTAGTGCTTGAACCCGGCGATTGGGTGTGGGTGCACCTTCGAAAGGATCGGTTTCCAGCTCAAAGGAAGTCCAAGTTGCTGCCAAGAGGTGATGGTCCTTTCCAAGTACTCGAGAGGATCAATGACAATGCCTACAAGATTGACCTACCACCGGAATATCAAGTGCACAACACCTTCAACGTCGGAGATCTCTCCCTCGTGGATGCGGTTGAAGATAATCAAGTGCCGAATTTGAGGTCAAATTCCTCTCAAGATGGAGAGGATGATACGGTCATGACCACCCCTACATGTACACGGCCTTTCACACGGAGCCAAGCGCGGGAGTTACAAGCACTCCAAGCCTTGTTCATGCAAATGGCCGTGTGCGAGTTGTTGGCCGAACCAACCAAGGGTCTCAACGTCCTTATGTGTGAAGAGGGGCCTAAAGTGTAATAAATTAAGTCTTCAAGGAGGCCACAACAAAGCAAGGGCGTCTTGGTCTTTTTTTTGCTCATTTTGTTGTAGTATAAATAGAAGGTGATAGTGAGGTATCCATTAGTCTATTTTGAAATCTGAAAATTGTAACCTAAAGATAACATTTCACTCTCTTCTTCTTCCACAAGAAGCCGGTTCTAGATCTCACAAGGAGAGGAATCCTTGTGTTGTCTCTTTGGCTAGAAACAAAGGTTTTGAGGTAGTTTGAGTGCCTCTTGGTCTTTGTAAGAACTTGGTGTTAATATTCATTAGGCTTAGGGTCCTCTCATGTTGTTAGGGTTCTTAGTTTCTTGAATATTGTATGTCAAGTTATTTATCTTCCATTATCTTGTTGTTGTTGTGTTGCTTTTCTTAACTTGAAAGTCTAGGGAAGCCGTGTGGGGCTTGTTTCGATTCCCTAGCATTGTTGCATCTCTTGTTGTTCTCGGATTGAGACTTAAAACCGAAAACTATCACTTGTGTTGTAAGCTAAAAACCGAAAACTAAAAGTTGTAGTCTTGTGGTTGTTGGTTGAAATCCGAAACTCTTGTTGTTGTTGTTGGATCTTGCATCAAGGCTTGCCCTTAGTGTAATGCTCCACTAAATATCAGAATGCTAAGCTTAGGATCACATAGGTCTTTTACAGGTTGTAATGTAGGCTACGGGATGGGTAGGACTATTTTGGCCAGAAATAGTGACTATGTTCCTAAGCGCTTTAATACATCACATTATTCCATTTATGCTTTGTTTTAAACAACCTTTTACTTTCTTTTAATCTACCACCCTTTCTCACCTCTTTTGTTTTTCAATTTTTAAACATAACTAACTTTTTAGTTTTCTTTTCCTTTTTCTTTTCATAACACACCTCTTATGATAGCAATTCTTTTTTCATAACAAATTCAAGCACCAATACATTCTAAGGCATCATACTCACCCAATTTCCTCTTATTTTGTCACATGACTTTACAATTTAAAACGCTTAGGAATTTGGATCAGATTATGGTCTTGAAAAAATGGATTAGGCTTACATATGAGGATGTCAAAGAAAATAGGCTTAAAGGCTTAAAAGGGTTGACTAGGATAATGTCCACGGGTAGGTAAAACGAAGGTAAACAATTACAGGTTGCCAATGAAATGCCTAAATCATCTACTAAACTCACACTCTTTATTTCGCTTCACACACACACCAGGCAAGTTCTAGCATCCGCCACAAACACAGAATATACTATATCCTCACACACACAAGGCACATGGTCGACTTTATTGAGAGTAGTATAGACTCTTGACTCAACAGAAGAAGGAACTGAAACACACACTTATCACATAATGAGTCACACTTGGAGCCTAAACGTCTCAATAGTCATGATCTTAGCACAAACTCTTGTCATGATACCATTCTGCCTATCAGAACAATTTTATGCATCAAAATCTAAATTTTTTTTTGAAAATTTAACTACTACTAAAAAAAATCAAATAAATAAATGTAGGTAGGCAAAGAAATACAGCATAAAAATACCATCACCCCACAGTTAGACGGGACACACTGTCCTCAGTGGAAAATAAATAAGAAAAAACTAATTCTAAGAGTGTGTCGAGGTATTTGCAGCGAGGAGGATTCAGCTTGCTCTTTTCTTCCTCTTTTCTTACCTTTCTGTGAGGTGGACACTTTTTCTTTTCCTTGTC
Organism: Capsicum baccatum var. pendulum; assembly: GCA_030864225.1. Lineage (NCBI taxonomy): Eukaryota > Viridiplantae > Streptophyta > Magnoliopsida > Solanales > Solanaceae > Capsicum > Capsicum baccatum. Next base: position 144,359,273 of record CM061553.1, on the reverse strand, counting down.
GTCCTTTTGGTGCCATTCTACCTGAGATTCATGTTATTTCATCTCAGAAGATATAATCGACCAACAAACTATAATGGTGCCTCCCCACACTTAATTTGTTTGTACAAACTAATTAAGTGAGTGATGTCGATTACTCAGACTTCATCGACATACATATAGGCGATATGTTCCAACAATATGTTTAGCACATTCATACTTGCATGTTGTCTTTAACTATTCTTTTCAGCTCTATGTCATGTAATCTTGACCATCCTTTATGGTTTCGATTAATGCATTTTTGGAACAAGACGACCATGTAGAGATTGAATCAAGTTTATGGTATAGAAATAATCACAACATCTCATGCTTGTATTCAGTCATGATCTTTATCTCGATGAATGAGTCATTCAAACATTCAAGCATTCAATTTTTAAGATTATGCAATTAACTTCACCATGTTGACTCAGCAAAAGTATCACAATGTATCAAAATCAAATACAAGTTGGAACCAAGTCAAGAACACCCACATGTATTCTTTCACTCAATTAGATGTATCATAAAAAACCAAGCACATTCAAATCACCAACACCAATTCAAGATCTAACGAATCATTATAAGCATAGTACTTACGTAATATAAAAGAAGAACTTACTTGGTGATGGATTCGGAATGATCTTGCAAGGTTAGATGAGCAAAAAGAAAAGTTTTGAGATATTTTGGAAGGGTAGGCGGTGCTTAGATTGAGTAAACAATGTGACTTTGTCTTAAGGATGAAGTTCTTATTTATAGGACAAGCTTAGGTCGGGTTTTGATCCATTTGGAATCGGATTTGGAGACCAAAAGTGAGCATAGGCGGCGCCTAAGCCATGGCATTCTAGATTCTGAGACAAAAGGCATTGGCATAGGCGACACCTATGTTATGGCATTGTTGAGCATAGGCGGCGCCTATGCTATGGCATTGTTGAGCATAGGCGGCACCTATGCTATGGAATTCTAGATTCTGAGAGTTTAGGCCATAGCATAGGCCATGCCTTGTTCGTTGCCTATATTTACAAAGGCCTTGCCTTGTTCGTTGCCTAGATTTTTATAGGCAATGCCTAACCCATAGCCTTTTCTTCTTCATTCCTAACTTACCACCTTCAACATGAACCGCTTCTAAATCAAAATTCACGACCAACCCATAGCTCTCTTGTCGCGGCACGACATAGCTATCTCGATTATTTAGACTTCATCGAGATGGATGGTGCGTCATTTTCTGAATGGATTCAGACGATGCAGGTGCTTACTTGTGGGCATGCAATCTTCTTCGATACCAATTATATCATCAATGGACCAACCCATAGCTCTCTTGTACCTCTTTAGAGCAGAGATGAGAGCCTCTATGTGCTGTTTAATTAAATCATCCGCAACACTCACCGAAAGTGTATTTACATATCCCAAGAACATATACCTTAGGTGACTTGGTAGCTTTTTCGATTCTAGCATTGGTGGTTCCTCAATGGAAGTCTTCGCTGTTTGTGAAGGATGATTCATAAGATTAAGGCCGATCTTCTTGGGAACATGAGAATAGGACCATATTCCTGTTAGAGCACAAATAGTTTCTTCACAATCTTCAACATTCTCGCGCTCAAACTTCAACAGCGCAGTAGACAATAGCTCAACAGTACACTGCTTCTCTACAGATAATTCTTCCTCAACCTCATAATAAACATCAGCTACAGAGAACACATCCATATCTTTGGGCTGCTTCATTGATTTGCATACATCAAAATGAACCACTTCATCATTCAGCCAAAATAAAAGCTCACTGGCTCGTAAATCAATAAGAACACTTCCAATTGTAAGGAAAGGGCATCCCAAGATTATGGGAACTTCAGAATCCACCTCGCAATCCAAAATAACAAAGTCTCCAGGAAAGATAAAAGTGGAAACCTTCACCAATACATCATATAAGATACCAAAAGGTCATTTTATCGACCTATCTGCCATCACGATCCGCATATTGGTTGGTGTAGGGTCACCCAACCCCAATTTGCTATAGATGGATAGTGGCATCAAATTAATGCTAGCACCCAGATCGCACAATGCCTTAGTAAAATTGATAGTTCCCAACGTGCAAGGGATAGTGAAAGCACCGGGGTCTTCCATCTTCTATACTAAGGACCTCATGGCAATTGCACTGTAATGATGAATATTATCTGTCGGCTCATAGCTTACTGCCCGCTTCTTTGTTAAAAGGTCCTTCATGAATTAAGCGTACCCATGCATCTGTTCCAGCGCCTCCACCAAAGGAACATTAATAGTCAGCTGCTTCAACATAGTCATAAACTTATTGAACCTGGTATCGTCAGCTTTCTTCTTCAGTCTTTGTGGAAAAGGTGGTGGTGGAAGAGGAATAGTTTTCTCCACCACTTCCTTTTTATCTTGCTTCTGATTATCACTCATTTTAGGCTACAGACGTGTAGGTGTAATGTCATAACCACTCTTGCCAGCTTCTACGGCATCTTCACCATCAGCATGAATATCGTTGTCAGCTACATTGTCGACTGCTTGCTTGCCTTTGGGTATATTTTCCAACACCTTACCGCTCCTAGTAGTAATAGCCATACATGACCCATCGTTTCTTAGATTCTTCACAGTGTTGCTAGGTAGGGTGCCAACTTTTCTTTGATTAAATGCCATTGAAAGTTGACCCAATTGCTGCTCTAGCTGTTTTATTACAGTGGAATGCGAGTCAAACAATTGCTTCATTGAGGACAAATGATTTATTACCTCAGTTACTCCCGTGCTGGTTGCCTCCACTCTTCTCAATAGCTTAGCCATCATATCTTCCATGGACATATTTCTAGACCCAGATGCAACGGCGTCACGTCTTCTAGGAGGAACATACCAACCACTCCTGTCAGTCTTATCCTTCCAACTACCTTGATCACGGTCCTTGTTTCCATATTTATCATAATAGTTCAGACCTTGGTTTCCTTGGGCATTGCCTCAGAAACCCCCTGATTATTCACGTAGTTAGCTTCTTCCTCAGAGTCAGATTCATCTCTTCTGTGTGCTACAACAGCCTTAACTTTTTTGGTCTTTCCTGATAATAAGTGCTTGGTAAGAAGATCCATCTGCGTCTTCATGTGCACCATATCTTGATCACGTTCTTCTTCTCTTCGCCTTTGTTCTGCAGTCATGCCAATAGATGTGGTAGAGCTTGCTACTTCTGAATCCCTGGTATGCCAAGCTCTACTCTGCTTTGTCATATGATCTAGCATACCACTTGCCTTATTAAAAGTAAGGTCCATGAATGAACCACCCGCAGCATTATCAACCACTGGCTTAGTTACCAAATTAAAAGCCCTGTATAATATCTCCATCAAGTGGACATTGGTTATATGGTAATTTGGGCACCTCATAAGCTTTGTCTTGAACCTCTCCCATGTTTTGTGGAGAGCTTCAGTCGGAAGCTGTCGAAAGTTGCTGATTTCATCTCTCAGTTGTGCTCTCTTGGATGGCGGAAAGAATCTTTCTAGGAAAGCGTCTTTCAATTGCCTCCAATTTGTGATAGAATCAGGAGTCAACCCGTTCAACCATAGAGTTGCCTCTCCAGATAGAGATAATATAAATAAGCGCAGTCGAATTGCATTCTGTCCAAAGCTTGGATTGTCGAATGACTTGCATGTAGAAATAAAGTTGATCAAATGCATATTCAGATCATCGCCTGTAAGTCCACCAAATAATCCTTTGAGATGCAGTAATTAAATCATGGTGCTAGTGATATTGAACTTGGCTCTAGGTGCCAAGGGCGGAGAAATAATAGCTCCTGTGGCACCAGCTCCATCCAGATCGTCATCATCATCATCAAAAGAAATCTGCACAGCTCGGCGATCAGGCCAAAATGAAGCTTGACGATCTCTCCTCTGTATGGGTGTCATCACCTCAGTAGTATGCCGTGGGTTTAGTAGCTCCTCATCAACCATGTCCTCATCATCAGGATTTGTTACTCGGCCTGGGTTATCAATATTCTATTGATGCACTTGAGCAGCTGCCAATGCAGCTAACCTATCCTGCTCCTGTTGAGCAGCCATTCTTTCAATGTCACGTTGTGCATCCATTCTGTCAACAGAACCTGACTAAAACAAAAACAACAGCTAAAAGTAAAGTACGAGAATCTTTGACCAAAGGGTAGAGTAATTACCACAGACTTAGTTGACAACCGTATTTCCCAATAACGACGCCAATTTTTGATAACGCTCAAACTACAGCTCTCGTAAGAGTGTAAGCGGTCGTTGTCAAATATAGAACCCAACTGGGTTGGGTGTCGAATCCCACTGGGAATACTTGGTCACTAAGTAAGCGAATATTGTTAGACTTTTGGTGAAAGTTTCGTAAAAAGGGGGAATTGTAGCATGAATTTAAGAGTATCAAAATAGTAACGTAACAACAGAAAATAGAAGAGTAAAACGGATTGCTTGTTGGTTTTGACCAATGAGAATTGAGAGTTAGGGTTATGTCCACCTTATGAGTTGTACGTATCTATTGACTATGAGATGTGCGGAATTCATACATGCATGTGCTTATAGAGAATCGTATTCTATGGTAAATCAAAGCGTCTTTCGACCTAACAAGGACTATTTCACTTTAACTCTTTCGAGCTTAAAGCGTATGTAATGGTACAAATTCTCCAAGAGGTTAATCCAGTTATGGCACTAACTTTTTAACAGTGGTTGGTGCCCTATTACCTTGACATTATCTCTTTTCCAGATATGTAACTTTTCTTTCGAACAAGTTAATGCTATACTGGCGTATTCTATATGTTTGCAACCACAAGAATTTAAATTAAGATGAAGAGAGTAATGATATAAGCAGCATACATGTCAAGAATTCACAAACTCATAGCAATAGATAGTATCTCATAAGGCTTCCATAACACTAACAGAGAAGTTTAGTTACTCCTGATTGCAATGGAGATCACAATAAACATCATCATGATCTCACGTTGGTCACAAGGGCCGCACTTTCTCTGTCAGAAAGTGTAACGGGAATTAGGAGCAAAAGTTGAATGAAAGAAAAATAGAATTGTGTAGAATAATGTCTGAAAATGAATTGATTAAGAAGGGAAAGAATAGAAAGGGGAATAAGAAGAGAATGCTGAAAAGTTTCAGCAAAATAGGGTTTATATAACAACCATATCCTAGTCCTATTGAAATAGGGTTTTTATCCTTGTCCCAGTCCTACTGGGTTACTGTATTTTCATCCTAATCCTACTAAGTTACTGTTGATTCCCCAAGTCTTTTGAAATGCTGTTTTTGCCCGGGATAAGTTTTCCATGCATCACTTTCAGTCCATACGCGTCCAGAAGCTGCCTTCCTTCTTATGTAAAGTTTCCTTTGGCGTCCAATTTCCATAAAATGCTGAAATCTTCATCATTTATACCTGAAAACATACTAATCACGTTGGTTAGCTCACTTATAGGAAAAAGGACTAAAAGTACAGGAATTATATATTTTGTCCTTAAAACTTAGCTAAAATATGGGTAAATTAAGGTGCTTTAGGCGTGTAAATATGCCTAACATCAATGGGTTATGAATCTATTTGCTATCTATTATTCTTTTGATGAGTTTAAACATGAGATTGAATTATGGGTTATTAAGCTCTACTTGAGACTTGCAATTTTATGAACAACTATTCTATAAGCACCCATGATTTGAGTATGCTGAGATTGTTGAAAAATGTTTTTACCTAATGGTCAGTGATCTTTCTAATTCACTTTCCTACATGAGAGTACAGATTTGATTATTGGGTTAGTGGTGAACCATGGGATTATTTCTAAAAATGGATTTTTATGATATGAGCACAGATAATCTAAAGGGAGTATATTTTAGCACTGACCTGGTAAGTTACTATAGTTTTTAACCCCAAAACTACGTGCCACCATAGGTTGGGCCTGAGGCTGAGTTTATGATTATCACTGGGTCTAAGACCTAGTTGATGCAAGGCCCAAGGCCAAGTTTGTTTAATGATCGCAGGACGTAGGTTATACTCCCTGGCAAGAGTATGATGCCTCTCACCAACGTGAGTTCTATTCCTTAGGTGGAAAAAATGTTGAAATCCATGTAGCTCGCATGGTTTATGTCGGTTAAGAGAATTTCCCTAAACTAAAGTATTTTCCATTGAGATAGAATATTTTCCCTTAAAAATAAATCTTTGAGATAAGATCTTTTGCCTTAAAACTAAAATACTTTCCCCTGATGTGAGTATTTTTACCTTAAGCTTGAAATGAGATAATTTCCTGACGTGAATAAAATGCCTTCAAGTATGTTCCAAAGTTTTATGATTATTAATTCCAAGTACTTAAGTTCAAAAGAGTTATGATTTCTTAAGCATTAAAGAAGTTTTACTCTCCATGAGATATATTAATGAGTTGAAAGTATTGTTAAAAGTTTCCTTTAGCCTATGGGTAATAAGAATAAGAGAAGATTACCTTTTTCAAAGTTAAACTATGATGACTCACGAGATTTGTGTTACATGCTCCATTCAACATGATTTATGAGCTTTACATTTTATACTTATTTAAGCCATATGAGTCATTATATATTGCATGTATGATTTGATTAAAGAGTATTGATGTTGTTTTATGTAAATGCTTGAACACCCACATACTAAGTGCATTCCAAAGTACTGATCTATATATACATCTATGTGCTACACTGTCTTAGAATATAGGTTTAGGTGCTCAATCCCAACCTCGTCAGTGTCTTTCGAGTATCTCTATTTACATCCATACAATGGTGAGTCCTCATGGTTTGAGGACCTATCGTCAGACATTTCAGCATTTGAGAGACTATGTTATTACTTTCAGTTCAATTAGAGTCAATTGGGGACCTATCCCAATGGCTCTCTAGTTCATAGATTAGTAGATGCTTTGTCATACTAGTTATCAAATTGTGGTTGTGTTAAGGTGTTTCGATATTGCTTGGTCATTTGGACCAAGTATTTTCTCTGTATTTTCATTCATATGATATGACTATCTTAGTATTTGAATTATTTCATCTTAAAATGAGTGCTATTAGTAGAAACAGGCTCAAAGGGTTAGCTTGGGGCTACTTGTAGCCTTAAGCATTGTGTGACGTCTCGGGAGGGAATTTTGGATCGTTACAAACATGGTATAAAAGGCAAGTTTTAAAGAGTCCTAGGGAGTCTATTAAGCTGTGTTATGTAGTGTCTTGATAATTGATGTGTAGCGCGCCACATCTATAATAAATAGGCTGGGAGATATTTTAGGAAAAAGTTGTTTCTTCTTTCAGAATCTATCATGCCTATAGTTGTCCCTCTTATCTAATAATTTATGCTCTTTTACTTCAAAAAATGCCTCTCCTGAGTATGAATGCTCGCAGGGATGATGATGAGCAACCCCCACCTATTGATCCTTTGAATGAGACTATTCTCATGCGGAGTTTTGGGTGGCCTTTCAAGAGTTAGCCCAGGTAGTCACCACCAATTATTGGGTCAATAACCAGGCCAAAGTTACAAATTAGTAGGGAAGTGATGTAGCTGCTTCTAGGATCAGTGATTTTATACGGATGAATTCGGCATAGTTTTATAGGTCCAAGGCAGATGAGGACCCACAATTGTACCTTAAGGAGATGATAAAGAACGCATAGGTGATGCATATTTTTGAGGAAAAAAGTGTTGAGTTAGCATCATATCGGTTGAAGGACATTGTATATGACTTGGTTGAATCATAGAGAAATGGTAGAGGTGATAATGTTGCTCCTATGACTTTGTAGGTATTCCAAGATGTATTTTTGGACAAGTTCTTTCCTCTTGAGATATGGGAAGAAAAGATTGAGGTGTTTATGAACTTGAGGCAGGGATCCATGGTTGTTAAGGAGTACTGCTTGAAGTTCAACCCCTTGGCCAAGTATGCTCCTGATTTGATTTCTGACATCCAAGCTAGTATGAGTAAGTTCATGACCGGTGTTTCTGGATTAGTATAGATAGAGATAGAGTGAGGGGTAACAAGAGGGATAAATCTGAGAAGCATGTGTTTATCTAGCCTAGGTTCCATGAAGGGAACCACCTTCAGTTTCAAAGATGTCTATCTATGCCAATGCCTTCATCAACTAGTGCTCCTGTGCCTAGAGGCAGGTAGGAACAAGGGGGAAGGTCTTTTATGTATAGGTCGCAGAATAGTGTAGATAACAGGCCCCATTATCCTCCTTGGGCTAAGTGTGGTAGGGATCATCTCGATGAGTGTTTCATAGATTTGACGTGCTGTTTTGGGTTGTGGCAAGTAAGGCCATAGACTTAGAGATTTTCCTTATGCTAGATAAGGGTAACAGAGATGCCCGACCTCAGGCACAGGCTACTAGTGCGCCAACTCTTGTACCCTATCCTATCCCTACTCAGGGCGCTTCATCTAGCTTTGCTAGAGGTCAGTGCCAGAATAGATTCTATGCCTTACCATCTCATCAGGAGTTGAAGGGCTCTCCTGATGTTGGTAATGGTATTCTCTATGTCTTTTGTTTTTATGTTTATGTATTATTGGACCCGTGGTCAAGTCTCTTTTATGTGACCCCACTTGTAGATGTGAATTCCAAAATGAGTCCCAAAAAGATTTTTGAGACCTTCCTAGTTTCTACACCAGTAGGGGAGTCAGTTGTTGCTAAACATGGTATAGAGATTGTCCTATTACTATTCTTCATAGAGTCAGACTTGCGGATTTGATAGAGTTAGACATGCTAGATTTTAACCTTATTATATGTATGGATTGGCTTTATTTTTATTATTGTCTAAGATTGTTGTACCTATGTGGTCAAGTTTCATTTTCTTGATGAACCAGCTTTTGAGTTGTCCGGGAGTTCGGTATCTCCTAAGAGTCATTTTATCTTCTATCTCAAAGCCAAAATGCTAATATCCAAGGGTTACATCTATCAGCTAGTTAGAGTCAAAGACACTACGACCGAGGCTCCAACTTTTCAGTCAGTAGAAATTGTTAATAAATTTCTAGATTTTTTTCTAGAAGATCTCCTAGAGGTACCTCTTGATAGAGAGATATAATTTGGGATTGACCTTTTTCCTGGTACTCGTGCCATTTCTATCCTGCTATACCATATGGCACCTACAAAGCTTAAGGAGTTGAAAGATCAACTCCAAAATCTTTTAGACAAATGTTTTATTAGGCCTAGTATATCTTCTTGGGGCAAATCTGTCTTATTCGTGCAAAAGAAAGATGGTTCTTTGCATAAATGCATTGACTATCGTCAGTTTAACAAGGTCACAGTCAAAAGTAAGAATCCTCTTTTGAGAATTAATGACCTGTTTGATCAGTTTCAAGGTGCAAGTTATTTCTCCATGATATACCTTAGATTTGTTATCATCAACTTAAAGTGAGGGAATGTGATATTGCAAAGACAGCCTTCTGAACCCGCTATAGTCACTTTGAGTTTCTAGTCATGTTTTCTCATCTAACCAATGACCCAACATCTTTTGTGGACCTTATGAATCTAGTGTTCAAGCAATATCTCGATATGTTTGTGATATTGGTCAAAGATGACATCCTTATGTACTCCCATAATAAGAGTGACCATGCGAATCACCTTGAAATTATCTTGCAAACTCTTAGAGATCACCAGTTGTTCACCAAATTCAATAAGTGTAAATTTTTGCTAAGGTCTATAGCATTTTTTGGTCATGTTGTTTCAGTTGAAGGTATTAGAGTTGATCCTTAAAAGATAGAAGCTGTAAGAAATTAGCCTAGGCCTATCTCCCTATCTGACATTAGAAGTTTCTTAGGTCTTGCGGGCTGCTACCATCTTTTTATTGAAGGTTTCTCTTTTATTGCATCTTCCATGAGCAGGTTGACTCAAAAGAAAGTTAATTGACAATGGTCAAATTCCTGTTAGAAGTGTTTTCAAGTATTGAAGACTCGACTTTCTTCAACCTCTGTGTTGACTTTTCTTGATGGTATCGATGGCTTTATGGTGCATTGCGATTTCTCTAGAATTGGTTTGGGTTGTATGTTAGTGTAAAAAGGTAGGGTTATAGCCTATTCCTCTAGATAGCCAAAGCCGCATGAGAAGAATTACCCAACCCATGATCTTGAGTTAGTTATTATGGTCTTTGCTTTGAAAATTTGGAGACACGTGGTGTCCATGTTGATCTATTTACTGATTATAAGTTCCTTCAATATGTGTTTACTCATAGGGAGTTGAATCTTAGGCAGATGAGGTGGTTAGAGTTATTAAAATACTATGATATGAGAGTGTTATATCACCCAGGCAAGGATAATATAGTAGCGGATGACCTTTGCAAATTGTCTATGGATAGTCTTTCTTATGTTTATGAAGGAAAAAAAGAGTTAGCTTATGATGTTCATTGTTTGGCTAGATTAGGTGTCAGGTTGTTTAATTCAGCTGAGGGAAGTACTTTGGGATAGAGTAGTTCCTAATCCTCTTTTGTTTCAGAAGTGAAGGACAAGTAAGACAAAAATCCTAGTTTGGTCAGCCTAAAAGAGTCAGTTAAGGACCAAAAAGTAAAGGTTTTCTCTCAAAGGGGAGATGATGTGTTAAGATTGCAAGATAGAGTATGTGTTCCATGTGTTGATGAACTGAGGTAGAGGGTTATTGCTGAAGCGCATAGCGCGTGGTATTTTATTCATCTCGACACTACCAAGATGTACCACGACTTACGATAAATCTATTGGTGGAATGGTATGAAGAAGGATATAGCCGATATCATAGTAAAGTATACAACGTGTCAACAGGTTAAGGTAGAGCACCAAATACCTTGTGGTGTGATGCAAGATTTTGCTATACCTACTTGGAAGTGAGAGATGGTGAATATGGACTTCATGACCGGGTTACCTCTTTCATATTGTCATCATGATTCTATTTGGGTTGTTGTGGATAGGCTGACTAAGTCCATGCATTTCTCGCCCATGCACAAATCTTATATAGCAGAGGATTATGCTAGATTGTATATTCAGGAGTTAGTCAGGATGCATGGAGTTCCCTCGTTTATCATTTTGGATAGGCATACTTAAATTACTTCTCAGTTTTGGAGAGCATTTCAGCAGCGTCTTGGTACCCAAGTTCTTTTAAGTTCCGTTTTTCATCCGTAGTTAAATGGTCAGGCTGAGAGGACAATTCAGACTCTAGTGGACATGTTGAGGGCATGTGCTCTTGATTTCAAAGGTATTTGGGATTAGCATTTCCCATTGATAGATTTTGCCTATAACAATAGTTAGCATGCTAGCATTGGGATGGCACCATTTAACGCCTTGTATGGTAGAATATGTAGATCACCCATAGGTTGGTTTGAAGGGGGTGAAGCTTCCGTGATAAGGCTTAATGTAGTATTTGAAGGTATGGAGAAAGTTAAGTTGATTAGAGAGAGGTTAAAGACAGCAAAGAGTCGTCAAAAGTCATATGCCGATGTGAGGAGAAGAGATCTTGAGTTTGGAGTGGGTGATTTGGTATACTAGAGGATTTCACCCATGAAAGGGGTGAAGAGGTTTGGTAAAAAGGGAAAGCTTAGTCTTTGTTATGTTGGCCAGTATAGAGTTTCGAGCCGTGTTGGGAAAGTAGCCTCTGAGGTTGAATTCCCCGCAGAGTTGTCAGTTTTTCTTCTTGTTTTTCATGTCTCCATGCTTAAAAAGCATATTGGTGATTCCATTGTGGTAGATCCTTCAGAGAGTACTGATATTCAGAACAGTCTTTCATTCGATGAGATTTCCATTGAGATCCTAGATTTTTAGATCCGTAGATTGAGGAACAAAGAGTTTCCCTTGGTCTAAGTGTTGTGGCAAAACTAGTCAGTTGAAGGCGTTACTTTGCAGGTAGAAGCAGACATGCATGCCAAGTATCTGCACCTCTTTTCCGCTAGGTTAGATCGATCTGAAGGTATTATTCTTCCTTAATTGAGCCCTTCTAAACTAAAGTTCAGCTATATGTATTTTTTCTTGCATGAGTTCTTGCATTTTGTAATGCATTTGAGAGTTCAGAGAGATTTTGAACCCGTTTTATCAACTTGCTTCAGCTATGTGTACTCCATTTTCCTTTGTTCCTATTCTAACTAGCAATATTCAAGGACAAATATTTCCACGGGGGAGATATTGTAAGACCCTCCAAATTTCTCTCATAGTCTGATCCTTAGAGCATGTCAAGATAAGTGTAATTCCGACCCTAAAAGATTGATAAGTAACTTCCCAAGTGATTGGTATTTCAACCATATAGAATTTTATTGAATTTGACATTTTGTCATGTAGAGAATTGAATTATCTTTCCAATGATACAAATTTCGTTCAAATTTTGTAGCAAGGTAAGAAGTTATGATAGTTTTACTAAGAGTTATCGGAACCGCCCGGGTGCAACGGATGATCTGACGGACCATCGAGTTTGCAATGGACCATTTATCGGCCAGTCATAACCAAGGAACTAACTCTCTTTTTTTGCCACAAGTAAGATGACCAGTAGGACGAACTGTTAAGGCTACGATGGACCATCGCAGGGACCATCGTGCTTAGGTAGTGTGGCCTCATCCTGGCCAATGTATTATGGATGATCCGATGGACCATCAGGCTGAGCGACGATACTGTCATACAGAGGGAGTATGTTATTTTTCTGACCATCATGCGACGGACGATCCAACGGACCATCAGGCTAGCGAAGGACTGTTTCTTCTATCGTCGTAGACCCCGTTCAGTATTTTTAAATCCTATTTAAAAGGGTTTTTGGGTCTTTTCCCTTTTAACCCTCATATATATTACAAATGAACTCATCCAAAGGCTAGTGTTTCTCCCTCAAGTGCAAATCTAAAATCCTTTTCCAAGAAATTCAAGAACTCACCATGGATTATACAAATTGAGTTGAGATTTGAGTTCCCCAAGTTCAAAGGATGCAAGAACTCTCTCTCAAGAGTAAGAAGAGAAATTTAGAGCAAGCTCGTTCATCCAATTTCATAATCTAGGGTATGTGGTGTTTTATCCTAGGGCAATTGTTTCACCCTTGTGCCCAAAGGCTTATTTAAACTACAATTTCTTTGCAGTTTATTAGATTTTATATGAAATTGAATTGGGGTTTTTTACCCATTGTTATTGGTTGCAAGCTTTTGATGTTTCCCATGAATTACGAGTCTAATGGTATGATTGTTACATGTTTTATTAAGAAATTGCAGCTGGGTCTATACCCCATGATTTTAATTCTTTAGAATTTAATAGTTGAAATATTAGAGATATTGAAGTATATAAGTATGCTGAGATTTTGAGATAAATTGCTGAAATTTCCAGATTTCTACATGATTTATGAATCTATATGCTATCTATTATGCTTTTAATGAATTTTAACTTGAGATTGAATTATGGTTTATTCAGCCCTACTTGAGACTTGCAATTTTATGAACTATTGTGCTATAAGCACCCATGATTTGAGTATTCTGAGATTGTTGAAAAATGTTTTGACCTAATTGTCATTGAGCTTTGAAATCCACTTTCCTACATGAGAGTACAAATTTGATTGTAGGGTTCGTGGTGATCCATGGGATTATTTGTAAAAGTGGATTTTTATGAGATGAGCGTAGATAATCTAAAGGGAGTAGTATTTATTACTGAGCCGGTAAGTTACTATGGTTTCTTACCCCAAACTACGTGCCACCGTAGGTTGGTCCTAAGTCTGAGTTTATGATTATCATTGGGCCTAAGACCGAGTTGATATTAGGCCTGATGCCGAGTTTGTCTTGTTATCACTGGCCTAGGTTATACTCCCTGGCAAGAGTATGACACGTATCCCCAATGTGATGTATCTTCCTTAGGAGGACAAAATGTTGGACTCCATGTAGCTCAAATGGTTTATGTCGGTTAAGAGAACCTCCCTAAACTAAATTATTCTCCATTGACATAGAATATCTCCCTTTAAAACTAAAGCTTCGAGATAAGATATTTCTCTTTAAAACTAAAATACCTTCCTTTGATATGAGTATTTTTCCCTAAAACTTGAAATGAGATATTTTCCTAACGTTAATAAAATGCCTTCAAGTATGTTCCAAAGTTATATGATTCTGAATTCCAAGTACTTGCGTTCGTAACAGTTATAAGTTCTTGTGGATTAAAGAATTTTACTCTCCAGGAGATTGTTTAAAGTTCCCTTTAGCCTATGGCTAATGATAATAAGAGAAGATTACCGATTTCAAAGTAAAAATATGATGACTCATGAGATTTGTGTTACATACTCCATTCTACATTATTCATGATCTTTACATTTTATACTTATTCAACCCATGTGATTCATTACTTATTCCATGCATTATTTGATTAAAGAGTATTGATGTTGTTCTATATAAATCCATGCACACCCACATACTCATTATATTCTCAAATATTGATCCATATTTACATCTGTGTGCTACCTTGTCTTATAAAGTAGGTTTAGGTCCTCAGTCCTAGCCTTGTCAGTAACTTTTGAGTACCTCTTTCTACATCTCTACATTGGTGAGTCCTCATGGTTCGAGGACCTATCTTCAGACATTTTAGCATTTGAGAGACTATGTTATTAGTTTCAGTTAATTTTTAGTTAGTTGGGGACTTATCCCAATGGCTCTCTAGTACATGGATTAGTAGAGGTTTTGTCAGACTAGTTTTCATATTGTGGTTGTGTTAAGGTTTTTCGGTAATGCTTGGTCGTTTAGACTGAGCATTTTCTCCGAATTTCCTTTCATATGATATGACTATACTAGTGTTTGAATTATTTCTTCTTTAAATGAGTCTTATTAGTGAAAACAGGCTCAAAGGGTTAGCTTGGGGCTACTTGTAGCCTTTAAGCACCATGTGACATCCCGGGAGGCGATTTTAGGTCGTTACATTTTCCAATATTGATTTAAGGAGTCGTTATCACCAAATAAGATTGCAACCTAGTGATGAATGGAAAACCGCCTTCAGGACCACGTTTGATCTCTTTGAATAGATGGTTATGCCATTCGACCTAACAAACACTCCAAGTACATTTATGAGGCTAATGAATCATGTGATAAAGCCATTTAAGGGAAAGTTTGTTGTTGTCTACTTTGATGATGTCTTGGTTTATAGCAAGTCTTTAGATGAGCATATTATTCATTTACAATGCGTGTTTCTAGTCCTTAGAAAGGGAAAATTGTATGCAAATCTAAAAAAGTGCTCCTTTGGTGTTAATGAAATTGTTTTCTAGGGTTTTCTTGTTTGTTCAAGAGGGGTTGAAGTGGATGAATCCAAGATAAATGCTATCAAAAATTGGCCAATCCCACAAACCGTTGGAGAAGTATGAAGCTTCCATGGGTTGTCTAGTTTTTATAGAAGGTTTGTCAGAGGATTTATCACCATATCCGCCTCCTTAACTGAGGTCATTCAGAAAGATCAACCCTTCAATTCGGGGTGACGAGCAAGATAAGGCTTAAAACCCATTTCCTACTTTAGCAAAATACTTTAAAGGAGCAACTCTAAGCTACTCCACGTAAGATTTAGAGTTGTATGTCCTGATTAGAGCCTTGACCACTTAGCAAAACTATTTATGGGCTAAGGAGTCCGTGATTCAAATGGACCATGAATCGTTCAAGAATCTTTGGTCATAAAATAAGTTTAGAAAATGGCATGCCAAATGGATTAAGTTTCATTAGACCTTCCCTTATGTAATCCAATACAAGAAGGGTAAGGACCATCTATTAGCCGATGCTCTGTCTAGAAAACATGTGCTAGTGTCCACTTTGTCATTAAAATTTATGGTTTTTGAAATCTTAAAAGGATTATATCCTAAAGACCTTAAATTTTCTCCTATATTTAGGGAATGAAAATAATCGGCTAGGGAAAAGTGGGATTCGGCTTGGGGCTCAAATCCCTATACCAAGTTTTATAGTTACTTATATAAAGGTTGATGATTGTATGTACCCTCTATCTCTTGGAGAGATTTTTTGGTGAAGGAAGCACGTGATAGAGGTCTAATGGGTCATTTTGAGGTCAAAAACCTCAGCTCCTACCTCACAGTTTGTACACCCTGCTGCCCATCCCTCTACATCTTTGTCTTTAAATATCTATGAGTTTTGTGTTGGGGATGCCAAGGACTAGAGAAGGTCGGGATAGTATCTTTGTTATAGTTGGTCGGTTTTCTAATATGGCACAGTTTATTCCTTGCTCTAAATGTGATGACGCACCTAGAGTGGCCTCGTTGTTTATTGATAATGCTATCAAATTGCATGGTGTTATGAGGACCATTGTGAGTGATACCAAGTTGTTGTTCTCTATGTATTTCCACCCACAAACCAATGGCTAAACGGAAGTAGTAAATAGGACTTTCAGTTCTATACTACGTTCCATGGTTAAGGGAAAAATGACTTCTTGGGAGGAGCACTTACTATTGATTGAGTTTTCCTATAACCTTGTTATACACTCAAGAATGGGGATAACTCCCTTTGATTATGTATACGGCCTCAACCCCTTTACTCCTTTGGATTTAACGCCTTTTCCAAGTGATCTCATTATTAGCTTTGATTGAAGCAAGTGCGTAGATTCTATGAAGAATTTGCATGAGAAGGTGCGGATTCGACATGAGAAGAAAAATCAAGATGTTTAAAGGAGGGCCAACAAGGGGAGAAAGAAACTTATTGTTGAACGAGAGATTTCATGTGGGTACAACTTTGGAAGGATCGGTTTTAATTTCAAAGGAAGTACAAATTGATGCCGAGGGGTGATGGTCCATTCAAAGTACTTGAGAAAATCAATGACAACGCTTACAAGATTGAAATTTCATTGGAATATCAAGTGCACAACACTTTCAATGTATGTTATTTTCTCTCGTGGATGTGGTTGAAGATTACCAAATGCAAAATTTGCGGTCAAATTCCTCACAAGACTGAGAGGATGATAGGAGTGTATCAAGATGTCCAACAAGTTCACGACCATTCACACGTAGCAAAGCTTAAGAGTTACAAAAACTCCAAGCCTTGTTCATGCAAATGACCATGTGTGAGTTGGTGATACATCCATATAACGGTCAAAATGTTTTTAAGTGTGAAAAGGGGTCGTGAAGTGTAATAAACGTACACTCCAAGGACACCACATGGCAAGGGCAATCTGGTCATTTATTGTGTAATATAAATTGACAATATTCAGGTTATTTGGTAGTTAGTTCTTTCAGAGTATTTTAATACATAAGCACATGTAATATTTTTAAACTTCTCTCTTCCATTGGAGAAGCCCCAAATCTGAAAACTCACAAGAAGAGTGATACTAGTGTTGTATATTCGCTAGAAACAAGGATCTTCAGGTCATAAAGTTCCTGTTGGTCCAAGTAAGAACATGGTGTTAATATTCTTTAGTCTTAGGTTCCTCTCTTGTGGTTAGGGTTCTCAGATTCTTGAATATTACATGTCAAGTTACTATCTCCTTGTAATCATGTTAAGATTGAGTTTTGTTATCTTGAAGTCTAGTGAAGGTGTGTGGGGCTTTTTCGATTCACTAGCACCTTGTTGACTTTCTGGTTCTTGTTGAAAAATCAATCATCTTGTTCTAAAAACGTGATTCCTAAAGCCTAGTGAAGCCATGTGTAGCCTATTTCTATTAACTAGCACTTGTTGTTCAACTTGTTGTTCTTGAGTTAGTTTGTTCATCTTGTTGTTGTTGCTGGATTCTTGCGTTGTGGACTTGATAATGTATTAGTGAGACAGTTGTCCAAGCATCATCATGTCCAAAAATTTTTTCTAGATTAATATGAGTTCATAAGAAATAAGTGACACCAAGAACATGGAACTCAAATCCTAAACACCAAATTATGCCCTGAAAATATCCAAAACTAGCAAGGATTTCATTTTGTTTTTCTACAGAACACTGGGTGTGTACATTCTATTACTATCCATTTTAAACAATTTTGGTTACTCGATACTTCCCCAACTATGCACACACCAAAAACAACAGAGAACACCCCAAACAAACTGAAGATTATGCATACAAACCATAATTTTAGGCCATTGCCCAAAACATGTTTCCTAAGGCCCACATACGAGCATACATGAGTAGAATCAAAGCACATACCTTAGGAGGGAATGAAAGGAGGATGTAATTCACTTTTGGATGCTCTTGGCGCAAGTAAAATATATGAAAATATGAGTAATTTGAAAAAAAATATGGGGTGAGCCTTTGGGTTTACTATTTATTATTAAAATTGTGTGAACCGAGATAGCGAACAAAGTATGTAATAACAATGAATTGGAGAATGTGTTTGCAATCGCACGGTTACCTTGATCATGGTAACTAATTCCTTAGTTAGATCTCTTGTTTTTAGCTATATAGTTTTGCACACTATTTCACAATATTTACCAATACTTAATTTCTTAAACACACCTATTATTGCCATATTTTTTTAGGATTGATCAAAAACAAAATAAAAAGTACTCTAACAACAAAAATTTGAAGAATGCGATCCAGTTTTCTGGCATTGATCGGCTATCTCACATCCAACGCCTAATTTAAAATTGTGGTACTATGTTCTTCAATCTTTAAGTTGGTTATTTTAATTAAGACGACCCAAACTCCTATCCTTCATCAACAACATCAATAATAAAGACCACCTGCAACCCACTTAATTGATTCTTGAGTTTTCATACTAGGAATGAATCTCTATCACTGTGAACCAAAAATGTCATTTCTTTGCTCTTTATATCCAATAATGATCTTCTGGTGGCCAAGAAAGTCCTCCCAAGAATATAGGGTATTTCGTGGTTGATTTCACCATCAAGAACAACAAAGTCTACCGGGAGAATGAATCTTCCAACTTTTACAAATAAATTGTATAACACCCCAACTAGTTTCTTGATGGAGCTATCCACCATCAATAATCTTATAGAGTTCGGTGTATGATCACCCTACCCAAGACTTTTATATATCTCATATAGAATCATATTAATACTAACACGATGATCACATGGTGCCTTGTCAAATTTATGAGTTCCAATAGTGTAAGGTGTTATAAAAGCACTCAGGTCTTACTTCTTTTTGGTAAGGGGATTGGACATGATGGATCTTCAACTATTAGTCAATTTAATAGTCTCACCATTAAAAATGTTATTCTTCAACAATAAGCCCTTCACCAACTTAGCATACACCAAAATATCTTTAAGATCATCCAACACTAGAATATAGATTGAGATACTGCTATGCTTTGCAATAAACTTCTTAAACTTGTCATTTTAATTATTTAATTTAATATTTAGGGTAAATGGGGAGGAATTTCCAATTAGTGCAAAGGTACACACTGAGGTTCATCCCTTATTATCTTATCACCAACTATTATTTTTTGAGTTTCCTCCCTATCATCATTCTTTTTAACCCCCATGGTTCTTTATCCCCTGCTTCAAGATGCTTTGAAACACCGTCACTTAGAAGTTCATATCACCTCAACCTCAATATCTCTGTGAAACACCAAGATCGCTATGGCTTTGAGTTATGATTGCCAAAACATGACCATTTTTTGGGGATTTATAATCGTGTCACTCAGGAAGCATCCCTTAGGCCTAGAATTAATTGTGGATGAGATATGTCTAATTTTAGTCCCCAACTACTTGATTGTGGCTGAGACAATCAAATTGTTTGATTTATTTGATAAAAGTCCTCTTTTAGTTCCCAAAACAACTTGTTCATGCCTTCCACTCGCATCAATATTCAAGAAAGAACATCCTCAGTTCTGAACTTTTTAGGGTTGAAAGAGCTTACTTATTTTTATTTTTCCCAATTGTAGGAGGCACAAACATATCATACTATCTCTTTTTCTCTCTCTAATCACAATAATTATCATGCCAATCACTTTCTCTATAACTATCATTCAAACCTTGGTTCCCGCCTTGCCTTTGATAAACTGGGCGGGAACCCCTCGGGTGAATAACCAAGTACCTTATTTCATCAAGGACCTTTTTTTATCTTCATAATACCCTTTATAGACCATAACATTGACTACTTTTGCGGGTGCTTTCATCACATGCATTGTAAGGAGGTCTAATTTTGTCTTCATCTTAGCCATATTTTTGTCCATCTGTTCATCATGATTTTATTGCACCTTTTTCACAATCGAGGTTGTGGGGAACCCAACAACTACTTTGGTGTCACATGTATGCCACCCCCTATTTTCCTTTATGGTTTGCTCAAGCGAAGTCCACGCTCCTTCGTATGATAATTCAATAAGAGACCCGCCAAATGTATTTTTTACTGTGGTATTATTTAATTGGCCTAACGCCCAGTAGAATATTTAGATAGAATTCTCTCTGGTACTTCATGGTTAGGGCATTACATGAGCTTTTCATTTAATCTTTCTCATACTTCATACAAGGGATCTCCATTGAATTGACAATAATAATGATCTTATTTCATAATTGTGACATCTTTGAAGGAGGGAAATATCAATCCAAGAGTGAATCTGTAAGCTTGACCAAAGATGTAAATGACCCAATGGTTAGAGACCTCAACCATAACACCCTTCTCTCTTTAGGAAGAATGGGAAAAATTGTAACTGAATAGACTCTTGAGTGATATGACCAATGTCAAATGACGAGGACACCAAATTTTTTCAAATATAGGTTTGGATATTCGTCTACTTAAACCTCGAATAGGCCATTCATTTTTAATATATAGGGCATTACACTCATCATATAGAATACCCTATTTCCTTTATATGGTGGAACACAGATAGAACTAGCACGCTCCATATAATAAATATGATCCTCATCCTTGGGGTCTCCACCAAATGAGTTTTCAATGCTCCTATTATGCCTCATGATGTCATGATTACTATGAAAATAACTTAAAAAACAAAAACAACAAACAACATAATTAAAGACATTATGGGTGAAACTAAAGTTACTAACAATACCCCAAAGGCAAAATTTAAGTTTCACTACTGGTAAATGGCATAATTTTTTCTAATGCTCAACTTACACCATCATTTTAATACAAGCCAGTTGTTTTTAATATAAAAATCCAATTTAGGTTGGGGTCGAATCCATGGGGAGTGTAAATTAGCTTTTGAAACCTATCTATGCTAAGAGTTTGATATGATTTAACACATAATGTAAACTTAAAGCAATACATGGAATTTAATGGGGTTTATGAATTATAACTTTTGTTGAAGAAACTCATATTACAACACTAATGTAAGAGCAAATAAGTATTAAGTAAAACCAATAGAGAGACATCATGGGGTTATGCCATCCTAGGGGTAATTTGTGTGTGGGTTATCAATAGGCAATGCTAATTTTAGTTAATGAGTTTGGGTAGGATGTGTTTTGGAATTTTAGCACTAGTGTTTCAACAAAATATTAAGATTTCACAGATGGGTTCTCTCTGATACCTCATGAGCATGGCTAATTTCATCAACCCAATAACTCAACATAGCATCCCTATTTCTAAGATGATGCTTATGAACTTAGTAAACCAAAAAGACATCCTTATTTCTATGACAATGCAAAGAATTAAGCTAAAATCAATTTTTTGTACACAATAACTCAGCTCTCACATCCCTTCTTCAAGGATCATATGGGGTCTAAAGAAATTGTGGTTATCACCCACAATTCTAAATTCAAAAACAAATTTATAGTAAAACCCAACATGATTATATTAATTTAAACTTACAATTAACCCCCATGTACCTACTCATGAGATTGGAGAAAAGAGATAAACCCAAGTTAACACAATTCTTCCATTGAAAATAAAATTAAGAGTAATCCAAACATTAATCACAAATTCAACTCAAAATCTCTTCAGAATGTATTACACGTGTTCTTTGCTAAAATTGGAATAGTTTTCTCACAATAAAATTCTTTGGTTGAAATATTCCCTAATTATTTAAGGATTTGTGCTTTTGAGACTTTGTCTTTAGCTCTATAAATTTATGATTCTTCCTATGGGAAATTATTACTTCATTGTTATCTTCCTTGGTTGACCAAATTCTCGACTCACGCACTCGTGGTTATCCTATTAAAATCATTCAGGATGGAATTGGCCCTAAATCACGATCATGACCCTCAGGTCGCAAGCACAGCACCTGTGGATTCATCCCTAGTCATGATTTATATCTTACGCTTTGTTCTTTTTCTTCTCTTTTAAGTTTTTCTTAATTTTTTTTCATTTGGTTACCTGCAAACATATAGACCACAGGAATTAATGCATTTCACTAATAAAACAGTATCATATATACATTTACTCCCTTGTGGTGTGCAAGAATATTGATATAGATTAATTGAAAATTTTTCACTCATTATTTTCCAAAGAACATTAACTAAGCCATGATTGACATACCATCAATAGTGTGGCAGGAATTTAACAGTCACTCACAAATAGGGATTATTTCTTATGTTCAAGCTAGGAGTCTTATATTGATGAGTTTCTAGTCTTATCTTTCTTATATTCATTATGTTAGTACGATGAGTCCTTCGCTTGATTCTGTTTCTATAGTTCACATTTTTATAATGCCTTTCTTATGATATACCTAGCCTTCCTCCTGATGTTGATATTGAGTTTATTATTGATTATAATTCAGGCACTCATCCTATACATATGTCACCTTACCTTTTGGCTCTTACTAAGCATAAAAACTAAATTATAAGCTTTAGGATCACTTAGGTAAGGGTTTTCTTAGGTTGATTATGGCTATTTTGTGTTCTCTTATCTTATTTATGAAGAAAAGTTATGTTCTTTTCATATGTGTATCGGTTACAGACAACTAAATATGTTGACTATGAAGAATAAGTATCCTATGGCTTGTATTGATGGCTTGTTAATGAAGAATAGGTATCATATGCCTTGTATTAATGACTTATTTGACAAAATTTACTAAGAGTTGGTGTTTTCTAAGAATGAATTGAGATTCAATCACCATCAATTGAGGGTTCAAGCTGAGGAAATCCTAAAGGTAACCTTTAAGACTCTCTATTGCCATTATGATTTCCTAGAGATGTCTTTTGGGTTGACCAATGCCCCAAATTAATTCATATATTTTATTAACCGAGTGTTAAGACCTAATTTGGACACAATTATGATTTTGTTCAATCATGAAATTCTTTTATATTCAAAGAGTAGGAAGGAACATATGCATTATTTGAATATTGTGCTCTAGAAATTTAGAGGTCATGGTGTTTTGCAAATTTCTAAAAGTGTGAGTTTTGGCTCAAATCTATAACATTGTAAGGAATATGGTATATACGAAGAGTGACACTAGTGTTGTATATTAGCTAGAAACAACGATCTTAAGGTCATAAAGTTCCTCTTGGTCCAAGTAAGAACGTGGTGTTACTATTCTTTAGTCTTAGGGTCCTCTCTTGTGGTTAGGGTTCTTAGATTCTTTAATATTACATGTCAAGTTACTATCTCCTTGTAATCATGTGAAGATTGAGTTTTGTAATCTTGAAGTCTAGTGAAGCCGTGTGGATCTTTTTCAATTCACTAGAACCATGTTGACTTGCTGGTTCTTGTTGAAAACTTCATCTTGTTCTAAAAACGTGATTCCTCAAGCCTAGTGAAGCCGTGTGTAGCCTATTTCGATTAACTAGCACTTGTTGTTCAACTTGTTGTTCTTGAGTTAGTTTGTTCATCTTGTTGTTGTTCCTGGATTCTTGCATTATTGACTTGATAGTGTATTACTGAGACAGTTGGCCAAGCATCATCATGGCAAAAATTTTGTTTTCTAGACCAATATGTGTTCATGAGAAATAAATGGCACCAAGAACATGGAACGCAAATCCTAAACACCAAATTATGCCCTTAAAATATCCAAAAACTAGCAAGGATTTAATTTTTGGGTTTTTACTGAACACTTTGTGTGTACATTCTATTACTATCGATTTTAAACAATTTTGGTTACTCGATATTTCCCCAACCATGCACACACCAAAAACAACAGAGAACACCCTAAACTAACTTAATTAAACTGAAGATTATGCATTCAAACCACAATTTTAGGCCATTGCCCAAAACAAGTATCCTAAGGCCCACATACGAGAATACACGAGGAGAATCAAAGCACATACCTTAGGAGGGAATGAAAGGAGCATGTAATTCACTTTTGGATGCTCCTAGCACAAGTAAAATATATGAGAATATGAGTTATTTGAAAAAAAATATAGGGTGAGCCTTTGGGTTGACTATTTATTATTAAAATTGTGTGAACCGAGATAGCGGACAAAGCACTGTAATTACAATGAATTGGAGAATGTGATTGTAGTCGCACGGTCACCTTGATCATGGTAACTAAGGCCTTATTTAGCTCTCTTGTTTTTAGCTATTCCGTTTTGCACTCTATTTCACAATATTTACCATTACTTAATTTCTTAAACACACCTATTATTGCAATATTTTTTTTGGATTAATCAAAAACAAAAGAAAAAGAACTCTAACAATAAAAATTTGAAGGATACGATCCAGTTTTCTGGCATTGATCAGCTACCTCACATCCAACACCTAATTTAGAATTGTGGTACTATGTTTTTTAATCTTTAAGTTGGGTATTTTAATTGAGATGACCTGCACTCCTCTCTTTCATCAACAACATCAATAATCAAGCCCACCTGCAACCCACTTGATCGATTCTCAGCTTTTCATACTACGAATGAATCTCCATCACTGTGCACCCTAAATGTCATTTCTTCATTCTTTATATCCAATAGCAACATTCTGGTGGCCAAGAAAGGCCTCCCAAGAATTTGGGGTATTTCGTGGTTGATTTCACCATCAAGCACAACAAAGTCTATTGGGAGAATGAATCTTTCAACTTTTACCAATAAAATGTATTACACCCCAACTAGTTTCTTGATCGAGCAATCCACCATCAATAATCTTATAGCATTAGGTGTATGAGCAACCTACCCAAGACTTTTATATATCGCATATAGAATCAGATTTATACTAGCACAAAGATCACATGGTTCCTTGTCAAATTTATGAGTTCCAATGGTGTAGGGTATTATAAAAGCACTCGGGTATTCCTTGTTTTTAGTAAGGGGATTGGACATGATGGCCCTTAAACTATGAGTCAATTTAATAGTCTCACCATCTAAAATCTTATTCTTCAAAATTAAGCCCTTCATCGACTTAGCATACACCAAAATTTCTTGAAGATCATCTAACACTGGAATATAGATTGAGATACTGCTATGTTTTGCAATAAACATCCTAAACTTGTTATTTTAATTATTTAATTTAATCTTTGTGGTAAATGGGAGGAATTTCCACTTGGGGCAAAGGTACACTTTGAGGTTCATCCCTTATTATCTTATCACCGACTATTACTTTTGGAGTTTCCTCCCTATCATCATTCTTTTAAACACCCAGGGTTCTTCACCCCCTACTTCAAGATGCTTTGAAACAACATCACTTGGAATATCATAGCGCTTTATCTTTGCAATCAATTGATCATTAGGAGACTTTTTCTCAACCTCAATATCTCTTTGAAACTCCAAGATCGCTAGCGCTTTGATTTATGATTTCCAAAATATGAGCATTTTTTGTGGATTCATCACCGTGTCACTTAGGAACATATGCATCATTTGAGTATTGTGCTTTAGAAATTAAGAGATCATGGTGTTTGTCAAATTTCTAAAAGTGTGAGTTTTGTCTCAAATCTATTACATTCTAGGGAATATGGTATATACGAATGGGATTATGGTGGATCTAACAAAGATTGAGGTTATTTAATATAGGGATAGACCAACAATCTTACTAAGGCTCATAGTTTTATTTATTTGGAAGGTTACTATAGGCAGTTTATTGAGGGTTTTGCTGTAGTTGAAGTACTGATGACTATATTGATAGACAAGGAGGTCCCTTTTTAATGATATGAGGAGCGCATGTTGATTTTTTGTGAGGTCAAGGATTTTTCATAGTTCAGCTCATATATTTGCTCAAGTATCAAGGCCAATGGATTTACCATACATTTTGATGCCTTTGATGTTTATTTGGGTTGTGTCATGATATAGCATAGCCAAGTTATTTCTTTTTCATCAAGAAATTTGAATGTTTATGACCGCAACTGCCACACTTATGATTTTGAGTTACTGGCAGTAGTTTTTACGCTTAAGATTTGGAGACATTATTTATATAATGTACATTGTAAGATCTACGCTTGTCATTATGGCCTTTAGTACCTTCTAACTCAGAGAGAATGAGCTTAATTCAAGACAGTGTAGGTGAAAGGATTTGTTGAAGGATTATGTCACCTCTATTCTATAACATCTAGACAAGGTGAATATAGTATTATACACCTTAAGACAAAACCTGGTTTCTATTTTAGTTTCACAAAGATCGTTGGCATAGGACACAATCCTTTGTCATCTTAATGATGCAACTTTACATTTCAGAATCACGAAAGATCCTTGCTAGTATTAAGTCTATATCTACCTTATTTGTGAATATTTATAGTCGCTAGATTGAGGATTGGGGAGTTTTTATCATTTATGATCAAGTGTTGAGGGGTAAGTTCATGAGGGTTGGTATTGTTTCTGAAGGTATTCTTAGATATGATGGACATGATAGTATTTTGAGGGTTAGAGGCTTAATTCAGTTGATATTGCACAAATCTCATAGCTCTAGATACTTAATTCTTCTTGGTCAAACTAAGATATAAAATTATTTGAGGAAACAATACTGGTGTAGTGTAATGAACAGTGATGTAACAGACTTTGTAGCTTATTGTCTACATTGTCAGTAGGTGAAGGCTAAGCATTAGAGGCCTAGTGTCCTGATTCATACATTGCCTATTCTCCAATAACAGTGGGAGTGGATAAAATGGTCTCTTTTAGTGATTTACCTCGCACCTCCCATAGCTTTTATGCCATTTAGGTCATTGTAGATAAATTTATCAAATTCGCATATTTCCTTCTTCTTCAGATTTCCTTCAATACCGAGAGGCTAAATTGTATCTATGTTCATGAGATAGTTTTCCTCCATGGACTACCTATAACTATTTTTTCAAATAGTGTCTCAATATTCACTTTGTAACACCCTAAAAAATCCAACTAATATTAGCGCCATATTTTTTAACACCCGTGCCTTTTTCCTAGATAGAAATCATCTCAAGGATGCTAGGATGTGATTTGAAATGCAAACCAATCTTTGTACACGTAGTATTTTTGAGATTTTCATTTTTTATAACGTGGGAAATTGAGTTAGGTTTCTAACGGTACCAATTTTGTCCAAATCTGACATAAGACGAGAAAGTTATGGATATTTTACGTAGAATTGTTGGTAAGCCCAGCCACATAAGTGATGGACCGTCACTTTGACTGTCACAACTAAGGAAGTTGAGCCACGTACTAGATAAGGATTGAAAGAAAAGTAGACGAACCATCAAAGTTGTGATGGACCGTCATCCAGGCCATCAAATCTTATCCAGTGAACCCAATTTCAGGTCCACGTCTGGCGGTCTAAGTGATTGACCGTCAGTTGGACCGTCACAAGACATGTTCAGTTTATTCCCAGGTCATTTTAACAGGGTTATTTTGGTCACTTACCACTTACCTATATACCCAGATGAGTCCAAATTTATCTATTTTGCTCATTGTTATTCCACAAACAAAAACTAGGGTTTCTCTATGAATTTAATCCCCAAGAAAAAGACCCAATCCTCTTCAAGAATCAAAGAATTTCAAACCCTTTAAGTTCAAAAATGTCAAGAACCCTGAGTCAGGTATGTGTAGTGTTCATCCATAGATCTCTTTCACCCATGGAGCTCAAGAATCATGTTTTAAATTATAAATTGTGATTTCCTTGTTATGTTATTGCTATAATCATGTCGATGATTTTTGTTTGGATTCAAGGTTGTATATTGATGTGTTTTTCATGAAGCATGTGAGTAGGTTAGTTGAAACCCATGAATTTTGGATGGATTAAGATTGTCAAATTGATAAGTACACCTATGCCCAAAGTTGTGCATGTAAGGTGTTTGATAAAATGCCAAGAATGATAGAATCCATGTTTTTCTGACTTAATAGTGCTTAAATGACAAGCCCATGTTCTATTCTATATTATTCCACATGAACTCCACATTATTTTTGTGTGTTATTGTTGTGATATGGAATGAGCATGATATTGAAGTAATATGAGTATATACATGTTGTGCGCATCCCCTTCCATGTATAATATGTTGAGAACCAAGTGTAATATGAAATACCCAACTTATGATATTGTGAATTGTGGACTTTATTCTTATGATCAAGTCAGTCATGTGTGTTAGTTTCCAACCATCAATTCTTGGAGGTACTTGTACCCAAAATAATACAGATGTATGCGTAGTGCATTGTTATGTTATCACGATATTCTTACTCAAGCCATTCTAAATAAAATTTAGTAAGTCATGTGACTCAAGAAAACTCAAAAATATCAGCATTCTCAGTAGTTCAGTAATTTCAGTACTCAATAGTCTCAGTGATCTCAGTAATAGCAGTATTCTTAGCAATTCAGTAATTTTAGTACTCTCAGTCAGTCCTCAGAAATTAGTATGTTCCTTCTATCAAGGGAACTCAGTAAACTTAGTTTAGCTTCACTAAAAAATACAACTCGTATCAGTGTAGCTAATTAGTTCAATTTAATTAGTCAGTTTTGCTCAGTTATCTAGTTCAGTGTCTTTCAGATAGGAGTAGGATTTAACACCGAGTGAGCCTAGGGATGGGGACTCGACCATTAAAAGGGACAGAGATCCTTAGAATCAATCCCTAAGTTTTAAAACTATGTAGCTAGAGTAGATATGAGATGTCAACCGTTAGATAGGACTGTCATACTCAGGGATCACCCGTTAGCACATTTATATGTATAGGACAGATCCCTGGAGTCACTCGCTAGATTAGGACTGACTCCACTGCTGTAGTTTTTACTGGTGGCGCGATACTATCACCCTTCCAGTTAGGGCATAGATTGGACCCCAGTCAACTTTGCATGGGGCATATCTGTTAGATGAATACATCCTACAATTTCATTTACAGATTGACGACTGTCAAATACAATCAACTCAGTTCAGTAGTACAAATTCAGTACTGTTAGAGACAATTAATCCATATCATTATAAATAGACTTCAAGATCACCCATTAAATAGGACCGATCTCAATTATAGTTAATCAGTATCAGAATTAACAGTTTTAAAAATAACCCATTAGACAGTACTGATATCAACTATAGTTAATTAGTATCAGAATCATCAGATTTAAAGATCGCCCACTAGATAGGACTGATCTCAAATTCAATTACTTCATATTGAATGGAACTCAAATAGTTTATTCAGAACTCACACTGTTAAATACAGTTTCTCAGTATTAGTTCCATCGTTATTGTCGATCATTACAGTAATATCAATTATGTCAAATGTTATATTTTATGTTATCAGTATTCAGTTTCAGGACTGTTAGACATAGTTAATCAGACCAGTTCTTCATTATTCGCACTGTCAGAAATAACACTCGTCTATTTAGTATCTTAGTATTACTAAATTCATGTTATCAGTATTCAGACTCAATAGCCAGTATCACCATTAGTTCAGTTATAGTTTCGTATGCATGTATGTATTCTCAAATTCATATTAGTCATCATTGTTTATGCATGTAACCCTTTATATTTAGCCTACCTCACTCATATACTCAGCATATTCAAACGTACTGATATATTTGTGCTATGGTGATTTCTCTTATGTTACACCATAGGTTCAGAGGCACGATCTCTAGATCAGTAGTAGCATTCCCGTGTTCAGAGTTTCCAATGAGTCCTTCTCATCTGAGGACGATATGATTAATGCTTCATTTACTATTTTAGTACAGTTTCTAGATAAGGTTAGTTAGGTATATGTCCCATCAACTCCTTATTGAGACAGTTTAGAGGCTTTCTAGAGTATAGCATGTCAAACAGTTATTTCAGATTTGGTTTGGTATTGTTATACCATTTTCAGACCATATCTTATGAGATATTTTTTTCAGATTTGTTCCTTATGGACATTCATGAGATGTTTCCGCATTTTTATGTTATATTATACAGTGTAAAGGGAATAGATATCAGTAATGGGTTAACTTGTGGTCTTTAGGGATCATGATCATGTGTAGAATTTCGATTTAGAAAATTGGGGCGTTACAAACAAACGTGGTATCAGAGCTAAGGTTCAACAGTTTCCTAGAAAGTCTGAAAAGCCCATCTACTAGAGTCTTGTACATTAATGTGTTGTGCACCAAACTTATGTGCAGGAGGCTATGAGATGTTTTAGGAACAGTTTCCCTTCTTTCATGTCTCAGATCGTGCTATAACAAGGTTCTCTAAGAAACTCATGGAAATTCTCATCATGCTTCACTCATGTTAATTCCACATTACTTTGAAGGTAATAGAAATGGTGAAGCTCATATCCTAAAGATAGGGCATTCTGAAATAGTATCCCATTATTTAAGTTATGTTCCAAGGTAGTAGGGATCTCATTCAAGATCATGAGAACTCATTCTCAAACCCAAATTTAGATATGCCATCAGATCCCTTCTCAAAATCTTATGATAGCGTGTGGCCCAGAGTTAGAAACATGAACCTAGGAGTTTAACAGTAGATACTTTAGGATACGATATCTAGATTAAATAGACTATAAATTCATGGGGATAGTTGTGCTATGATTAATTAGTAGGCTTGAATAGTATGAGTTTAAAATTTAAGTTTATTGACTTGAAATTAAGCATGAAGGTGTTAATGTGATATTAGTATTACGTGAAGAAACAGAGGGGGATGATGTGTTTAGTAAGGCGAGAATGTATTGATTAGAGTGTAAGTATATGATGATGATTTTAGTGAAGTTCAGAGATTAGTTTAGTAATCACAGACGTATGATGATCGCTTAAAGCTAAGGGAGAGATAATAGATCAAGTAACCAAGTTAGGCTCTCTGATTCCAGTAGTAGTGCCAGTATGTATAATAAAGCAGTTAGTGAAGGCGATTTCTGACCCATCCATATCTCAGTGTAAAGTTTCGTGCTTCAGTTATCCTAGTGCCTGTGCATGCTTTATGTCTCAGATTCCATGGATATAGCTTATGTACACACGTATTCCATAGAATTGTATGTACTTTTAGTTCCCAGTATAGAAAGTTTAGTTTTAGATCACTTAGTGTTACAAATCATGTTCCATGAACTCAGAAATTAAAGAATCAAGTCATGCAACTCATGAATCATGTACAGGTATCATGCTCCCCAGTGTACTCAGTTAATCAAATAAGTCAATATTTCTATGCAATCGTGCATCACGCTTCAGTTTCAGATCTCAGATAATCAATCATGATTTTGTACCTAGGTTACTTGTGTATCACCTCAACTTTCTCAATATCTCAACAAGGTCAGTCCAGCATCCTTCAAGGGACATAGTGTACCAGGGGGGATACACTATAGCCCCCAAACTTTCTTGATTTAAACATGTTATTTTATTTGATGAATCCCTTTGGGAGGAAGTGTTACTTATAAGCCGACCCTCTAGCTTCAAAACCCACTACTAAGCCATGTACTCAATGGCTCAGTTTAGTCCATGATATGATACTCTATCCATGTCATGCATTGTAGACTCAGTTCAGTTCAGACTCATTGATTTTTTTAGTTTAAGGTGACAATCTTCTTTGATCTTACTCATTACCATGTTTAGATTTTAGTACCAAACTTTGTAATTAGTTACATTCTTAGTTTTTAGTTTAAACTTGGTACATTTACCATTGCATGTTGAGCCGCATGTTCCTGAGCCCTTTCAGTCATATATTTACACGTCAGATATGCGTGATCATCTTATCAGTAATTTTTGTCATGCATTTATGTATCATGTCAGTCATATAATCATGCATCAGATAAACATGGATTCAGCTCATCAATTAGGCATCAGATATGCATTCTTATTATAAGAAACTCAGTTCATCAAAACACTCAGTGGTGTATTTAGGAATCAACTACTCATACATCAGATATGTATGTTCAATACGATATATTCAGCTTATTACTCATGTCAGTCCTGAAACCATGCTTCAGTAGTGTATGTATTGGACATACTTCTATAGATCTTTTCTTCTATCTCAGTCATTCTCATTCGATGATGAATGTTCCAAAGTGGGAGATATTGTAATACCCCAAAAAATCTAAACCAATATTAGTGCAACATTTTGTAATACTCGTGTCTTTTTCCTTGATAGAAATTGTCTCAAGGATGCTAGGACTTACTTTGAAATGCAAACCTATCTTTTTACATGTGGTATTTTTTATATTTTCACTTTCTATCACATGGGAAATTGAGTTATCTTTCCAACGGTACAAATTTTGTCAAAATCCGACATCAGATGAGGGAGTTATTTTCTTAGAATTAGAACCCATTGAGGGGGGCCTCGGCCCGGGAAGGGGAGAGTGGCCGAGTGGTCAAAAGCGGCAGACTGTAAATCTGTTGAACATTTTACTTGGAACTGTCAGAAATGCCCAGGTATGAAGGCCAAGTTGACGGACCACCATATAAGTGATTGACCACCACTTTGACTATCACAGCCAAGTCAGTTGAGTGACGTACTGGAACAGGATTGACAGACGATTTGATGAACCGTTAAAGTTGTGATGGACCATCATCCAAGCCATCAATTCTTATCCAGTCAACCCTATTTCTGTTCCATATCTGAAGGGCTAAGCGATGGAATGTCAAGTGTCTGACGAATAATCAGTTGGACCATCACACTCCACGTTTAGTTTATTTTCAGGTCCTTTTAATAGGGGTATTTTGGTCACTTACCGCTCACCTATATACCAAGATGAGTCCAAATTCATCATTTTGCTCATTGTTATTCCAAAAACAAAAACTATGATTTCTCTATGAATTTAATCCCTAAGAAAAAGACCCAATCCTCTTCAAGAATCAAAGAATTTCAAACCCTTTAAGTTCAAAAACATCTATAACCCTGAGTCAGGTATGTGTAGTGTTCATCCATGGATTCCTTTTATCCATGGAGCTCAATAATTATGTTTTAACTTATAAATTGTGATTTTCTTGTTGTGTTATGGATATAATCATGTTAATGATTGTTTTTTAGATTCAAGGTTGTATCTTGATGTGTTTTTCATTAAGCATGTGAGTAGGTTAGTCGAAACCCATGAATTTTGGATGGATTAAGATTGTCAAATTGATAAGTACACTTATGCCAAAAGTTGTGCATCTAAGGCATTTGATAAAATGCAAAGAATGATAGAATCCATGTTTTTATGACTTAATAGTGCTTAAATGAAAAGCCCATGTTCTATTCTTTATGATTCCACATGAACTCCACGTTATTGTTGTGTGTTATTGTTGTGATATGGAATGAGAATTATATTGAAGCAACGTGAGTATATACATATTGTGCGTATCCCCTTCCATGTATAATATATTGAGAACCAGGTGTATTATGAAATCCCCTACTTATGATATTGTGAATTGTGGACTCTATTATTATGATCAAGTCAGTCATGTGAGTCATTTTCTTTCCATCGGTTCCCTGGGGATACTTGTACCCAAAATATTTTAGTCGTGTGCCTAGTGACATGTCATGTTATCATGATACTATCAGTCAAGCGATGGTAGATAGAATTCATTTAGTCCTGTGACTCAGGAAAACTCAGAAATCTCAATAGTTTCAGCAGTTCAGTAACCTCAATACTCAGTAATCTTAGTGATCTCAGTAATAGCAGTATTGCTAGTGATCCTAGTAATTTCAGTATTCTCAGTCAGTCCTCAGAACTCAGTATGTTCCTTCAGTCAAGGGAACTCAGTAAACATAGTTTAGCTCCGCTAAATAATACCACTAGTATCAGTTTATCTAATCAGTTTAGTTCAGTTATTTAGTTTAGCTTGGTTATCCAATTCAGTGTATTTTAAATGGGAGTAGGATTCAGCATCGAATGAGCAAAGGGATGTGGACTAAATGGCTAGAAAGGATGAAGATCCTGAGAAGCTATGCCTAAGTTCTAGAACTACGTAGCCAGCGTAGGTATGAGATGTTACCTATTAGATAGGACTGTCATAATCAAATATCACACGTTAGTATATTTATATGTATAATACTAATCCCTAGAGTCACCCGCTAGATTAGGACTGACTCCACAACAGTTGTGCCCTAATTGGACCCCAAGTAGCTTAGCATGGGGCATGTCAGGTAGATGAATACTTTCCATAGTTTCAGTTATAGATTCAAGACTATTGGATACAGTCAATTCTATTTAGTAGTACATATTCAGTACTGTTAGAGACAGTCAATGCTTATCATTATAGACTTCAAGATCACCCATTAGACAAGACTGATCTCAACTATAGTTAATCAGTATCAGAATCATCAGATTTTAAGATTACCCATTAGACAGGACTGATCTCAACTATAGTTAATCTGTATTAAAATTATCAGATTTAAAGATCACACACTAGATAGGACTGATCTTAAATTTAGTTACTCCATATAGAACGAAACTTAGATAGTTCTATCAGAACTAAGACTGTTAAATAGAGTTTCTTAGTATCAGTTACATCATTCTTTTTAATCATCATAGTTATATCAATTATGTCAGTTGTCATAGCTTATGCTCTCAATATTCAGTTTTAGGACTATTAGACATAGTCAATCCGGCTAGTTCTTCATAATTCTAACAGTTAGAAATACTCATTCATCTATTTAGTATCTCAGTATCAGTAAAGTCATGTCTTCAGTATTCAGACTCAATAGCCAGTATCACCACGAGTTCAGTTATAGTTTCTTATGCATGTATGTATTCTTACATTCATAATAGTTAGCATTGTTCATGCATATAACCCTCTAAATTTATACTACATCACTTTTATACTAAGTAAATTCATATGTACTGACGCATTTGTGCTATGGTGCTTTCTCTTATGTTATACCGTAGGTTCAGAGGCATGAGCTCCTGATCAGCAGTAGCATTCTAGTGTTCATAGTTTGCAGTGAGTCCTTCTTATTTGAGGATTATATGATTATTGATTAATTTACTATTTTAGTATAGCTGCTAGATGGAGTTAGTTGGGGACATATCCCATCAACTCCATATTCAGATAGTTTAGAGGCTTTCAATACTATAGCATGTCATAAAGTTATTTCAAATTTGTTTTGGTATTGTTATACCATTTTCAGACATTGTCTTATCAAATGTTTTATTCATATTTGAACCTTTTGGCCATTCATTACATGTTTCTCCATTTTTATGTTATATTATATTGTGTATAGATATAGATATTAGTCATAGGTTAACTTGTGGTCCTTCGGGGTCATGAACACCGTGTAGAATTCCAATTCAAAAAATTAGGGTGTTACACACTTTTAGAATCTAGAGGTCTTTCAGGAGGTGTTGGGTAGTCTGGCAGACAATAACACCATTTTTCACCTTTAAAATATTAGGCAGTAAGAGTGAACTATTAGATTCTTGAGGATATGCTTCAACCTTTTGTTATGGACATTAGTGGTTAGTAAGAGCAACACTTAGCATTGGTGGAGTTCACCAATAAGAATAGCTACAATTTGAGTATTGATATGGAACCTTTTGACACACTATATGGTAGGTGTTTTCGATCAACAGTATGGTGGTTAAATACCTCTGAGGTTAGGCACCGTGGTACTGACGTTTCTTGGGAGTCATTTGATAGAGTTAGGGTAATACAGGATAGGCCGAGGTAGCACAAAGTAGGAAGAAGTCATATGAACATCATAGACTTTGTCAATTGAGGTTTTAGTTATAGACTGGGTATTTCACTGAGTAATAATAATGAAGGGCGTGGAGAGGTTTTTGGGTAAGGTGGAGCTCATTCTTAGATGTATTGAACTTTTTGATATACTTTTGACAGGTTGAGAGTTGGCTTATAAGGTGGAATTTCCCTCATATTTTAATGTTGTCAATCAAGTTTTTCATGTTTCTATATTGTAGTGTAATATCCATGATAAATCACATGTTCTTCAGTAGGACTCAATTCTGTATGATAACAGATTGACCTTCGTGAAGGATCCAGGTCTCATATTAGCCAGGGATGTCAGGATGTTGCACTCTCTAGAGATCCTAGTAGTTATGGTTTAGTGAATACATCACTGAGTAGAGTAGGCTAATTGGGTGATCGAGAGAGAGATGCGAGCCTAATATCTCTATCTTTTCAAGCCTTCAGGTACATCCTAAACCTTTACTTTCTAGGTTGAAATACCTTTCAGTGGTAGATATTATAATGACCCTCCAAGTTATTTTTTGAATTTCCATCTTTTTTTTTGTATTTAGATCTTTTCAATAGCTACCCCAAGTGATTTTTGACTTGATGGAGCTGACAGTTTAGTTACGAGGAAGTTTGTTTGGATTTTAGAGCCAATTTACTATTCTGAACTCGTTACTAGTAAGGATTGTGTAATGCCCCGAATATGGTACCCGAAATGCTACACGATGCCTATGACCTCAAAGGACAACAAACAAACCTATGACTGATATCTTTAACTGAGCAGTGAATAACATACTGAAATTATGTAGAATACGTAAAAGTTGTATGGCCATAAGGTTCAAAACTGAACTAATACTGAATATAAAAAAATGTCTGCAATGGGGCATAACAATACCCAAAACTAAAATAAAATTGTATGAAGCATGCCATAGTCGGAAAGCCTCTAAACTATCTAAAAATTGTGGAGTTGATGGGACATGTCACCAACTAACTCTGAACTACTAAAATAATAAAGTAATAAGATAATCATGCTATCCTCGAATGATAAGGACTCACTGCTAGTTTGGCTGCAAAACATCTGATCTACTAAGGATGCTCGGGAGCTCATGCTTCTAAACCTATGGTATAAAATACCATAGCGCTAATGCATCAATAATTTGAATGTACCGGTATACAGGTAAGGTAGGGTGAATACAAAAGGCTTCATATGCATGAACAATACTAACTGATTGAATAATATGAACATGAGAATACATGCATAAAGGCATAACTATAACTGAGATTGTGATAGGACTAAATACTAAGTTCTGACTACTGAGTCTACTAATAATAGGGATTTACTGATATCTTAGTTAACTATTATTGGAATATAGATTACTGTATTACTGGAAAGCTGACAAATGAGTTTACTAATATGGATATCTGAATATTTGTTTCTGATAGTTTTGATTATGAAGAACTATGATCTGATTGACTGTATATGACCGTCCTGAGTCTGAATACTGATAACATGAGTTTTGTATAACTAGTATACTAATACAGAGTGAGTGTATATTGCAATTTAAGTTCTGATTGAACTAGCTGAGTTTTGTACTATACTTAGTGACTGTATTTTACAATTCTAAGATTTGTAGAACTATTCGAGTTCTATTACGGAGACTGAGACTGAAACTGAGACTTTGGGAGGTAATTATCTAACCGATATACCCCAGAACTGAGTGGTGAGGTCCAACCTATAACCTAAGCTGGATAGGTATCAGTACCATGCCACGAGTAAAGACAAGCTATGAGGTAACCCTCTGTAATAGTAAGCTCTTTCGTCAACCCTCCTATATTAATAACCCTAAATGAGATATATTAGTATCCCTACGTATAGTGGTACATCTCAACCTACATTGGTTATGTAGTTCCAGAACACAAGGATTGCTTCTAAGGATCATACCCTCCTTTGAATAACAAGCGAGTCCCTATCCTTGGGTTCACTCATTGTAGAATCCTACCCTCAACTGAATAGACACTAAAATGAATAACTGAACTAAACTGATACTAAAGGTATTGATTAGTGGAGCTAAACTGATTTCACTAAATTCCATTGACTAACAGAATACCACTGAAATCTGATAACTGCTAAGATTACTGAGATTAATGAGTAAGATTAGACTGATTCTGAATTTATTAAGTTTTTTCTGAGTTATGAGACTGACTATATTCTACTGATCATAGCTTGACTAAGAATATTGTGAAAACATGACATGGCTATAGGCACACAACTAAAGTATAGGGTACAAGTACACCCAGTACTCGATAGAATGAAACTGACAAGGCTTGACACATTTGATCACATGACCAATATCAATAATTCATAATTTCATAGTTGGGGATTTTATGAAACACATGATTATCGTAATGTTGTACATGAATACTAATTCCTACAAACATGGCATAATTTTAAACTTCTAATCTTATGAAAATCTCATAAAGCAATGACAATGCATAGGTTTTGCATGGGAATCATCTTAATCAAGTAGGTACAGCATAACATAAGAAACATGACATGATCTTGTCATATGAAAACCAAGTAGTTGATCATCATTCATTCATTGGGGCATATTATCAAACACCTTGCATGCACGCTTAGGGCATAGGTATGATCATTAATATAATTTAACATGGTTCCACAATTTAACTCAATTGCATGAATTTTATCCCTATACTAACATAGTTTTATGAAAACATGACAGGGATGCAATCTTAGAAATCATACAACAATAACAACATAAACATAATCAGTTCAAAACAAGAACATAATGACATCTAGTTTAAAGTATGGTACTTGAGCTTTATGGATGAAAGGAGTCCATAAATCAACATTGTACATACCTTAGTTCTTGATTCTATAAAGATTGATGAAGAGATTCTTGATTTTTTCTCTTGGATTTGAATCCCCAATTGAAAACCCTAGCTTGTTCTTGAGAGACACTTGAGAGAAACCCTCCATTTTTGATAAAATATAGTTGAATCACGTGTTATTGGGTTTATACAGGGTTGATAAATTGACCTTTTTAACCTCTGGACGCATATTTTATTTCTGAGAAAATTTCCTGCTTTGGAAAGCTGGCGCGACACGGCACTATCACCTCATGTCACTAGAAATTCCCAACTAGGAACTGGGCTAACGGCATGACATGGTGAAATCGCACTGAGAAACTGGAAAAAGGATGATTCTAAATTTGAGCCCTGGCATAATGCGCCATAATTACACAGGCTCACTAGATTTTGATGATTGCCATTTAGAACTATTCCACGATGCACTAATGGCTCAGGTGGGACACAGTCTTACTAAAATGGCTCTAACTCTTCATCCAGGTGTTGGATTTGGTTGAATTTTATATTAACGGTTAGCTTATTGAATTTTCCACTTGACAAAAAGTAAAAATATTGAAAATAGTATATGTATAAAAGTAGATTCATCTTTGGAACAAGTCTTTGATATTTTTTTGATAAATTTAAGCTATGTAGAAGTGTGGGGTATTACAGATTGGTAATCCAGTATAAACTTTAGGTCCATTAGCTTTGGCATATCAATTTTATGTTAATGGGATATTTGGTGTGGAACCCGAGGCTTCTAGACTTATTTTGGTCTATGGGATGGATTTTGGTAAAAGTGGCTCCTCGGGTATGCTTCCTATATTTCATTGAAATGGTTCCATATGGAATTTTTAATGACCCCATTAATTCTAGAATGCCGAATTCAATAAGACAATATAGTGAATTTTCTTTCATGGGATTTTTAACAAATCGCTGGGGTTGATGAAAACTTGACAAAAACAAAGTTCAGCTAGTGTAACTACTTAAATGGACCTCTGGTCTCTTATGAATTGGTCACCTTAGCAAACAAAGTCTTAATTTAGTGGCCAAAGATGGTCTCACCCTATAGTTAAAGCAGAGGCTAGACCACTTTAGCAAATGTTTCTTAAGAATTGTGTTGTCCGTTAAAGTGGGTGTTGGAAAAGTATGGTTAATGCTTAAGCGACCATATGCAGCTTTAGTAGCAACAACTTGTACGGATAACGTATTTGTTAAGAAGTATCCGCAGGGGAACTTAGTTCATCATGCAACCTATTTTCTACCATTATATCCAAATTTGAATGGCTTTTAAAACTCAAGAGTTCTTAGGAAATTGGAAAATTGATCCTTGGGTGATCGCAGTGTGTTGGTGATCTTGAGAAAGTCATTTGTTCAGCGTTATCCTTGAATGTTTCCATCTCGCTCTTGATTTAGTTCTCTGATTTTGTCATAAATCCCAAGTTCCTAGTTGGGTTGATTTGAGTGTAATTTGATAAAAAAATTTCTCATTCTTAAGGGTAAATGATCCTTAAGAATAAAAGGAATGTTGACGGTTTCAAATTGGGATTCTGCAAGTGGGACCCACATAGAATTTTAACTCAATTTTGTCATAAATCCCAAGTTCCTAGTTGGGTTGATTTGAGTGTAATTTGATAAAAAAATTTCTCATTCTTAAGGGTAAATGATCCTTGAGAATAAAAAGAAATTTTGACGGTTTCAAATTAAAATGCAATATGTTTATCATTACTCTAGTATTAAACTATAGATAACTATTTTGATTGCGTGGCATTATGTAAAGGCTTCTCGAAAGAGGAAATCTCAAATTTAGCTTACTTTATTAGGTATTTTTCAACATCCACATGGACTGGCTTACTCTCCTTTTAAATTGAGCTTACTTATAGTATCGCTATGATATTATTCTTGTTTTAGGTTTGAAACTATGACTTGGTTTTATATTTAGTCGAATTAAGATTACTTAGCTAGTTAGTGGATGAAATTAGGCCGATTTGACTTAATCACCATTTCTTGAGGTGAATTGCCACCTTTGGACTTAATAAGATGTATATAATACTTTGTAGAAGGATTTTGGAACCTTAGTCAACCTTGAGATACAAAAAATTTCCTAGGAATGTACTTTTTGAGTTAGAAGTTGGCCTATCTAATTCATTTTAGGTCAAGATTATTATTAGCTCCTTATAGACTAAATAAACCTTCTTCTATTATTCTATATAATTTTGTGATCCTGAGGAGGATTTAGACTTATTCTAACTTGTTTTAGATTTGTACTTGGTATTTATTAATAATAATTTGAGTTAAGATATTATCATATTTAGACCAGTTTGAGTCTGACATTTATTAAGATATTTCTTTGGTTAGACTCTAGTACTCATGATACCATTTGTGATTCAAGTCTATTATGTGAGATGTTATTTTATGTTCAAGTTTGGTATGTGAGATACTATTTTTGGTCCAAGTCTGACATTATGAGATACTTATGATGGTTATGGAATTGGTTCGAGCATGTTTTTACCGTATGAAAATAACCATAGTTATGATTTTGAGGTTCTAATAATTTATGAGGGTTATAATAGATATTTCCTTCAATTTGCACCTATTAGGCTCATGGAGGCTAGGTTGGGTTTTTTATGATAGTTTGCACCTGTGGGATTATAGGAGCCATATTATGCTATATATTCTCTCTTTATATTCTCTATTTGGTTGTTTACCTTAGGTATTTAGAGCACAATTTCAGGTTTTTCCCTTTTCCTGGACTTTATTTTATTATCTCGTATTTTATTATAATTATATTATGATTTTGCACAGTAGGCCAATGATGCTTTCTAAGTACCCATTGCTTTGATACTCATACTATACTTTTGTATCATTTTCTAATACATATCTAAGTACTAGCTACCATCATTGATGTTGTGTTAGCATTGGTCGAATTTCAAAGATAGGATGAGATTTCAGAGCCACAACTGACTTTCTTTCCTTTTATTTAGGATGCTCTTTCTATTTGATACTACTGTACATTTTACACTTACAATAATAAAATTTATTTTTTGGAGGCTGTTGTATCGACCTTACTAGGTCATGGGATATTTGACTCTTTCTCTTTATTATCTCTAGTTATGTTATCATTCTTACATTTTATTGCTTGTGATCTAGTTATTGCATCATTTTGGTAACTATTCTATTTCCATTAATTAGTCTATTACTTGTATTTTTGATTTTTTGTTTCACTTACCTACTGTGGGATAAAGTAGGTGCCATCATGACTCATGAAATTAGGTCATGACATGCTCATATAGAGGATAACAAGAAAGAGTTAGTTTGTGAGATCTATGTGTTGGGTAGATTTATAGTTCGTTTGGTTAATTCGGTCGAATGCAG
Source organism: Capsicum baccatum var. pendulum (assembly GCA_030864225.1). Lineage (NCBI taxonomy): Eukaryota > Viridiplantae > Streptophyta > Magnoliopsida > Solanales > Solanaceae > Capsicum > Capsicum baccatum. The sequence goes on along the minus strand of CM061553.1, from coordinate 144,317,368 downwards.
TATTTTTGTTTGAGAATGGTTTAGAATCATCTTTGATAGCCAAGGCGATCCTATTTTTGTTATTTTTAAGATGTTGTCCAAATTCAAAAGGTTGAGGGTTTCTCCTAAGAGAGAGATGGTATCTTTTACTATCACGGCAAACTATATGTTCAAAATATAGATGACTTGAAGTACTGAATGCAAGTAGAATCTCATAGTTCTCGTTATTCTATTCACCTATGAGACACTAAGAGGTACCTTATATATGGGAAGTCTATTTATGGAATGGAATGAAACAGGATATGACAGAATTTGTGGTTAAATTAACAAATTGCCAGCAGGTCAAGGTTGAGCACTAGAGAACCGCTAGTATGATTCAGGACATCAGCATTCCTTCTTAGATGTGGGAAACAGTGAACAAAGACTAAATTAGGTACTATCATGACTTATGAAATCAGGTCGCGACATGCTTATATAGATGATAGAAGAAAAAGTTAGTTTTTGATATCAATAAGTTAGTTAGATTTTAAGTTTTTTTGGTTGATTCTATTAAAGGCAGTATTTTGTTGAGAATGGTTCAAAATCCTCTTTGATAGAAAAGGTGATCCTATTTTTCTTAGTTTTAAAGATACTCTCTATATTTAGTATGTTTCTCTGAAGAGAGAGATGATCCTTTTCTCTATAAAGAAAAATTATGTGTTCCAAATGTAAATTACTGGAAGTAGTGAATACTACTAGAATCTGATAGTTCTTGGTATTCTATTTACCTAGGAGCCACTAAGATGTACCGTGATTTATGGGAAGTGTATTTATGGTATGGAATGAAAAAGGATATCACAAAATTTGTGGCTAAGTATCCAAATTTCTAGCTGATGAATATTAAGCTCTATAGAACGAATGGTATACTTTAGGACATCAGTATTTCTTCTTAGAAGTAGGAAAGAGTGAAACATACTTCATTAAAGGGTTCCCTCGCACTCGGTGACACAATGATTTTATTTGGCTTAGCGTGGATAGAATTACTGAGTCCACCTATTTTCTAATATTTAACACTTCTGATTTAGTCGAGGACTATGCAAGACTCTAACCTTAAAAAGTGTAGGTGAGAAAGATAGACTCTCTTCCGAAAAGGTCCTAGTTGGGATCCCTGACCACAAGGTTTGTAAGTTGATTAATAAGGAGGTTTCTTTGGTAAAGATTCTTTTGATAAATTAGTCAGTTAAGGGAGCTACTTAGGATGCGCAGGCGGATAATATGTCCAAATACCCCACCTCTCCCTTTAAAACTCAGTCCCATCTTGAGGTAAAACTTTCCCCATAATTAATTAATTCTTTCTACTTTATGTCACCCAGTTATTCTCATGTCTTAACATTTATTCATTAGTTTAGTTTAGTGCATTTTTAGTGACAGACTTAGTATCATGTCCATATTTAGATCTTACAAATTCAATATTAGGATTGCGTCATTTTCTCTAACTTTTCAATCTAGGCATTTTTCATTCTAGGATGAGTGACCCTAAGAGGAGGGATTGTTAAACACCAATTATTCAAGATAAGCTTAGAAACATTTTTGAAGTAATTGTAGGATCAAAAATCATATTTTAGAGTATTATTAGTGATTTAGACATTTATTAAGGCCTCAAGTTACTCCTATTTTTTGTCCAAGTCAAAATCATCAGTACTGATTGCTTTCTTGAAAAGAATCTTCCAATAGTAAACTTCAAATAAACACAAATCCTATATTATAAAGTATTTTTGAATCCAAGACCATCCAAATGATAGATATTTGAATTATATTGCAAACACAACTAGTTTCTCCTTAATTCAATATCGAAGTAGAACGTGATGGCCACTTTTGTGAAACACTGTCCAACAATGTGATGTCATGATCCAAACCATGGTTGTGGTTACATTGTGTGACAATACAATGGTCTCTTATGATTGAAACATCCCCAAACATTTAAAATTTTAAATGTATGCCTTCCAACCACTAGGAGTAACCACAACCATGATTTAAAACTATAATTTTAGGTACGATCGTGAGTTGTAAGAATGATCTTGTTCGAAATATCAACAACAAACCAAGGTACGATTATAGGTTGGTCTCACGATCATACCAAGGTTCACACATAGAGCTCCCAACCATGAACACCACCTAAGATCATAGGGGTCCTAAGATTATGGCAAGGCTTAGTGCGTCGCTTCAAGTAACATTTCAACTACTAATTTAAATGGACACAACAATCTTTTTCAACCCCATTAACATCAAAACTACATCGTTTAAGTTATTTCAAGGCTTATTAATAAGCTTAATATTACCCTAAGACCTCATAACTCAAAATGCATTTGATACTTAGTTTATAACATAGTTTCCAAGGATGTTTCTTTCCCTAAGGAAAAGCAACGGTTCATCTTATTCATTCTTCTAATTTCAAAGGCTTCTTTACGGTTCTCATCTTTAGGTATGTGGAATTTCATCAATGGGTTTTATTTTACACATTGAGTCGTAAAGTTAACTCAATTCCTTAGTTCAGCTACATTTTCTAAGGGTTTGATTCTTGAATGATGTTAATTTTCTTGATATCTCAGTCCCTTGATATTATTGAGTTGTAATCCATGTGTCATCATGACTTTTTGTACCATTACATGCTCATGATCATAAACGCTAATTATATTTTGAAATTCATTATTATAGACTTGATTTATAAAATTTCTTTAATTCACTAAGTTTATTAAAGTGTCATAATAGTTGTATTCTTCTGAGATGGAGGGTACTAAACACCTAATGACCTAAGACATCATGCATTGTTATTTGAAAAATGATTTTTTTAGTCTATATGATTTAGGGTGCTTTCAAATAAAGAATATGCCTTTTTATTTTATATTTTCAATATCATTACGGATTTTAATATATCTATTTACTTTTAGTAAGGAGTAGTACTTATCAGTTAGAGGACACAGGTTTAGATAACCCAAGTCCTAGAACTATGTTACAACCATATTTTGAAATTATAGTCCTTTAGACATCAGATTAGTGGATCCACATCAGCCAATGGTCGTACCCTTGGAAAGGTAATTAACACCCATCAAAATGGGGTTACTAGTTGGGCCATATATAGATTAGATAGGGTCTATCAATTAATGGTATCTCCCACAATTCAATCTTAGACCTCAAATAATTTATATTAAGCTATTTCAGTACATTATATTATTTCATGATTATAACGGGTATTGCGTTGTCTACAATTTTCAGTTCACGTTTAGCTTCTTATGTAATTTTAAAAATTTTTAGATTACATATTGTAGTGCATATCACATGCTCAATACATTCAAAGTATTGATCACATACCTCTCTTTGCGATATATTATCTTATAATATAGGTTAAGATGCTCAGCATCCCAACAAAGCATAGTGCGATTCCCCACTATATGACTAATAGTACATTGGTAACTCCTCATAATTTTAGGACTAGAACCAGTATTTTATTTTTTTATTTAAATTTCAAATATTTAGATTAGATAGGGGGATTTTCCAAGAAACACATCTTATTAAGAAGATTTAAGATAGTCAGATAGATTATGTTTTTAGTGTTATAGGTAGTTCAGATATGGTCACTTGGATCTTGTTTCCATAACTTATTAATAATATTTATTTTTTCCTGCATTAGTTATTGGCAGTATTCTTTTTAATGATCCTCTAGGACTTTCCCATAATTTGCATGTATTTCCATCATTTTAAGCCTTCCTACAGTGACTATAGGTCATTTATGACTTATAAAAAATCATCGGTTAGATTATTAGATAATTTTTTTTATGTAAGTCTCATTTTTCAATTTTAGAGATTTTGCTATTTAGGATTTTTTCATGAACCAAAAGTCCTTGTAGATGACCTTGGATGAGAATTCCGACAAAGTCATTAGCTCTAAAACATTGATTTTATGCTAGGGGACCCATGGTTCTGGTTCTGAGGATTTTTAGCACATTTTGGGTTATTAGGTGGATTATATAAAAATAGAATTAGAGTTTGGGCCCCACATTTAGTTGAAATATTCATGAAAGAATGTTTTGATATGTCGTCTGGAATGTCATATTTTGTATAGTAGTATAGTTAGTTTGCACGCACAGGGTTCTGAACAAATCTCGAGCACCCAATCAAAGTTCATTTTGGAAAAAGGAAAACTGGTGCATGGCACCTGATAGGACTAATTAAGTGCCTATTGGGATGCTTTAGTGGCCCTATCTTATTGGCAGTATTGCACTTGAGCACCACTGTGGCTGCTTTAGCATCACCCATAACTTTTCTTCTAGACCTTTAAAGCAGTCGAGATGTTGTTTTAGCATTATGTACTTTAGAGACAACGTGTCCACTTTAGATGCATATATATCCCTTTTAAACTTATTTTCACCATTTAATTTCACACTATTCTCACTCCATATTAATATATAAAGAGAGAAAAAGTGGGAAATTATACATTTAAGCTAAGGTAATTTAGCCTAATTCTCCTTAGTCATTTCCCAGTAATTTTCCCTTTAATTTCCATCCTAATTCATTGTAACTTCTTAGACACTAGGTCTTAAACTTTTAAAACTTAAGGGTTGATTTGAGACTTGATTTACATTCTGGTTATGCTGAACTGTTGAGCACACAATCCTTGTCCTTCGAGAGACCTAATGATTAACTCAATTTTATATTTCCTTTGTGGGCTCCTTAGGCCTGTTCTTTACCCAAATATTGATCCTACCATTCAAATAGAAATTTGGATCTCTTTTTAAATAAAATAAAGTGTAGATTATTATTTATATAGAGTGATTGCATTTTGGGATCATGTAGAAAAGGCATATAACTTATGGCTAATTCAAGAATTGCAATTCGACATCAAGGTTAGCATGTGTCTATTCTTATTCGTGAGATGGTGTATATTTATGTCATATGTTAGATAGGAATGTTAGGATGTGATATTTGTTACACCACCATGACTAAGCCTAATTTATAAGCTTTGGGGATAGAAGGGTAATTGACCTTTAAGATGAAATACTATTTATACTTCTAGGATCCTATTACCCTAGGTTGCTAGCATATTTAGCATGGTTGGAACTAATGAACCATAAGTATTATACTTACTGCATTACTCAGTCTATAGTGATGGTTTCCCCGATTAAGATGTTATGGTTATGTCAGATATATATTATTGGGTCCAAGTTCGTGATTATGATATTGATTGGATTTTGGAAAGAGATTTATCCTTGTAGAGGATGAGGTTGTAGTATATAGACGTTTAGATTTTTGTTATTGTATTGTTTGAATACTGGTGATTGCATGAATAAATTTGGTACGTTCATGCTCACTAAAATTATAAATGGTAGGATTCCAACTAACAATATTTTTTTAGTATTATTTTTCCTAAAAAGAGATTTATTCCCACTTTTAAATTTTAAAATATATTATTTAATAGTAGGAATTTTAGAATCTTCATGAATAACTTATGAGCCTTTGTGACTAAAAATATTATTTCAGAGATTTGACCGAGAAAGATTTCAGTCCATGATTTTTCTACTCCTCAGGTGAGAGAGATTCAGACCCATTCTGCACTTTAATGATGATTTAGCTCCAAAGTTTACCCAGGAAATGTATTTTTAGACTTGTACTTGTATCCATGATTTTTGACCGTGCATATATATACATCGAGCAATGAATTTATGAACTTACACTCTTTTATCCACGATTTTGGATTATGTATTTAGAGATAAATAAATATATATATATATATATATCCTTATTATTAGATAAAGTAGATTTATTATGATGATGGTTGTTATAACTTCTGTATCAGGACTAAATCGAAGTATACAGGTACTGCTAAACTCCCTTGGGGCCTCTTCATTTAACAACCATCGTGCCAGAGAAGAGAGGTCACCGTAGGTCCTACAATTGCATGTCATCAAGCTAGAGGAGGTGTATACACTGATTAAATTATGGTACTTAGATTAGTTATGGATTATGCTATGCATTTATTATTACATGCATATTAACTATCACCAGTATGCATCTCTACCAATCATCTTTATGGGGGCTTTCATAGACCTAACTTATGATGTGTGTTTATTGGACCTTTTGGGTTGTGGAGCTTAGTTTAGGTATTGTTTCTTTGAGTTAGTTGGTTACTGTATTATGTTACTATTATGATTAGATTCTGTTAGGTTGATTACTTGGATGTTACTGAGATTTAAGGTATGATTCTTATTCCTTTCTTTATAGTTGAATTGTTATGGATAATTATCTCATGTTTAGCCATATGGAGTAGAGATTCGGATTATGTTAGTACTGGTTCCTACTATGATTAGGAGGACTTAAAATTCTAGTATGACTACTTGGGTTTTACCATTATTTATCCTTTTTAAGTTAAATATCTATCCTTAGGTGATGTGCTATGTTTTCATATCTCTTTTGATGCTTAAAACTACGAAAATATGAAGTTACTTAGGTTATTTTGTTTGATATGATGTATTTTCTATTACGTTTATTAGGGAAACCATATTTTTAGAGATAAATAAGATAAAAGAAGTGATGACTGGAGTTTTAACATACCTACCTTGGAAACTACGACCTATACATATTATCTACATGGCATAGGTGCCAAAATATTTGATAGAAAGTGTAATATCATAGAAATTGAAGTTTATTTTTTGGCCTTGATACTTACAATTGGGAATATATGGCTCTTAGGTACCCTCTATGTCCTGTAATTACCAGAAGTTAAATTTTAGAGATCCTACAAAAATTTTGAAGACCTTATCATCTGTATGGGACTAAACATGGTCTGTTGGGGCCGCCTACGGCTATAAGTGGCACCGTAGGTAGACACTAACTCAATATTTCCTCTTTATCTTTGGAAAGGTTTCCAAAGGTTTGGATGTAATCTATAAATAGTCTTTTGATGTATTTTAGTTAGTTATGTACTCATACTATTAACAAATATATAATTTGATTTTGAGATTTTGTTTTGATCTTGGGATTCTTGTATTCTTATTTTTTTATTGATTTATTGATTTAAGACTTTGGTTTTTCTTCATTTATTATTGTGAGATTGATTTTATCCTTTCACTGATGAATTCCATAGATTTTTTCATAACTATGAGCGGCTAACTATATTAAGTAGGGTTATTGGAGTCTTTGTGGATTAATGAAGTAGGGGAAGTGTGCAATCCGTCTAAATCATTTGTTTCATGTATTGTGGTTTCTTTACTTTACTCTATTTATTAATGGTGGAAAATCTTAGGAACCCCCTGTATTCACTACGAACTTGAGATATGGTAGATATTTGGAATAGAAGATCATAATAGTGATTTGACGCTATCAACCCTCATTTAATAACCTGAGACCTAGAGTAGATGGTTAAACTAGGAACCAAGATAAGGTTTTGTAACGTAACACTGTGAGACTAAGAGGAGATGAGTGAGATTCACCAAAAGGTGTTGAGAGGCTATTTGATAGACATAGATTGTTAGTATCTACGAGTGTAGTAGTGAGATAGTATGATTGAGTACAATAAACTTGTAAAGTTAGAAGCTAGGGGGAACATAAGCGTAGTGTTTATTTTTGTTTGTTTACAACTAAATGCATTTGAGTTTTGTTACTTTCTATTGATCAAAACAAATCTTGCTAATTATTTTTCTGTATTGCCCGACTATTTTAACAAGTTTGAGAGATGGTCCTGCACTACCTATGGGTTCGACAAAAACCTAGTTAGGTTACTATATTTTTACATAGTCCTCTGAATACATCTTGGAGGAATTGTTTTTGGCGACATCAAAATTTTAGCGTCGTTGTTGGGTCTTATATTTGCAATTTATTGATTAATGTTGTTAAAGTTTTGGGGTTTTAATTTTCTATACTACATGGGCATATGCTCGTGTATGACTAGAACTAAGAGTCAAGGAAATCCCTTACTTACTCTTGTATCTTATCTAGATGGAGTCCTACATCTAAATTGTTAGATGACAGAACACGTACGTTAAGGCCATCGTGACGGGATTTAGGACAATCCTACTAGTTTTCCTCCTCCTCATTCTAGTACTATTTAGTAGATGATTGATCAAACTACTAATAAATAATTAGCATAATAAAATGCTTTTAATGTGACGAGGGATATAGAGGCCTATCATATAGCTCAGAAGGAAGAGCTGGCAAGGCGATGATAAGGAGTAAATTGTCGAGCAAAACTCATTCGAGGTAGAAGGGGTAGAGATCAATTGCATCCATCCTATTAGTACCTGCCATAATATGATGATCTGGTAGTGGACGTGGGATACGTAAAGCTTATCTAGACAAGAGCAATTATTCCATTTGTATTGCCATCAAATGTGAAGTTTGAAATCATTAGCGCCATGATCTAGCTGTTGAATCTAAAGGGCGTGTTTACAGTTTTTCCCACTGATGATGCAAACATGTACCTTATTAATTTTATTGGGTGTTTTACATCATACAGTAACAGGGTAGATTAGGAAACTTTTAGTCTCAGGTTTTTCTCGTTCTCTCTCATTGGTGAAGCTACATTATGGTTAGGAGAACTTATTATAGGATCAATTACTACATGGAATGAGTTGCAGAGACATTTTTTCGATCATTTATTTCCCCCATACTGAATGCAATAGTTGAAGGATGAGATACATAATTTCAAGAAGTTGTACTTTAAATTAATGTAAGAGGCATAGTTTGATTTAAGAAAATGTTAATGATTGTGTTGAATAATATAATTGTGGTAAGAAACTTCCTAAAAATAGTTATCGAGTCCTTGATGCCATTTTAAAATACATGGCAAACACTATTACTGGAGGACATTTATGCACCTTCTTTGGGAGACACCATCGAAGATATTATATCTAATCTTTTTGACAAATCGAGGGTGGCATACTCGGGAGGTAGAAAGATGTGTTGACACTTATTTTATTAGAGCTTCTAGTGAGCACAAAATTGTCAATAACATAGTGGAACACGTGGTCGCTCAACTAAGTACGGACATTGGGTTGCATATAAAGAGTTTATGACAATTAATTCTGAAATAGCGAATACAGTAGGTGCTTATGGTAGTGCCTTAATATCGTATTATTTAAATGTCAATGAAAAATCTAAATTCTTGGGTAGATGAATGGTAGGCTATTGATTTAAAGGACAATATATCTGCAAAAGACAATTGGAACTCTAGTTAAGGAAACCAAGGTCAAAACTATTAGGGATAGGTACAAATATTGGAGATGAGAGAAGGATGATGATGTAAGGATGGTTATAAAGAAAAAGGTGGTTCATATGTTCCACTAGGTATTTATGATGGTGAATCAAGAATGGATTCTATGTTGCCCAAGTATGTTAGGGGTCAGGAAGGTTAGGAAAATTACCTTAGGGAGATTAGGGCAAACATTTCAGGGTTGACCCAAAAAATAGAATTGTATGTTACTTCTACCAATGAATTGGAGCAACAATTTGGAAAAGTGTCTGCACCTTTGAATCTACAGCACCTGATCTTGCATTAAAGTAATACAATGAAAAATCCTAAGAACGATGGCCACTATTTATCCATCTCCACTCCCAATGGTGGCTACCATCGATCCCTTTATGCCTATAGTTTATAAGTCAATAAATTATAGTAATAATATTGATGAGACAACCAATGTAGAGTTAGAGAAGTTGGTGACAAATATTGAGTCATCATAATTATCGATGTATGTTGATTAGAGTGTTGAGAAGGATAAAGGTAAGGAAAAGGTCGATGATTGAGTAGTGAAGACAATTCAATAGCCTCCTCAATTTTTTACATTGAGGTTGAAGGAAAAAAAGAAGAAGGGATGTTAAAAAAGTTCATTTCTATACTGATAGAATAAAGTCTTAATATCCTTTATCTTGAAGCTTCAAGCAGATGCCTGGGTACATTAAATTTAAGAAGGATTTTGTAACAAAGAAGAGAGATATCAATTATAAGGATGTCAGTGAGTTCCATCATTATAATGCGATCAATTCGTTATCTCTAGCGTAAAAGAAGGAAGATTATAGTACATTCACGATACTATGCACCATTAAGAATTCTATATTTTCCAAAACTCTATGTGACTTGGGTTCTTGAATTAACTTGATACTGCTGGAAGTGCTCAAACAGTAGGGATTAAGATCTCTCAAACCAACATTAATGTGATTGTTGCTGGCAGCTCATCCAGTGAAGAAACCAGCGGGCATAACATTTGATATGGTGGTAAAAGTGGACAACTTTATCTTTTTGGTTAACTTTGTTGTCATGGATTGTAAATTTAACTTTGATTTGTCCATAATCTTAGTGAGACCATTTTTGGACGCGGGCAGTATTAGTGGTTATGGAGAAGGAGGATCTTAATTTCAGGCTGAATAATGAGGAGGTCACCATGAATGTTTGCAGAACTATAAATATCCGACTGACATGAGGGTCGTCTTGGTACTAAATTGTTTGATTACCCTTGGGGATACTTCTTCATCTATCTTGATAAAGTCTAAGTAATCAAGGTGCCCACATCGTGCCGTCAAGTTGAATCAGTCCATGCTTGGGAGGCAACCCAAGTTATTTTATTATTTTTACATCTATGTAAGGTTCGATTCCTAGTGAATTCTAGGTATGGACTCATTCCCTTGATTTATATTATTTTCAAACACTGGGGATAATGTTTAGTTTTTTTGTTCGGGTGAGGTATACCACACCCACTATAGGTTTTTGTTGTCATGTTTCTTTTCCTATCTGTCTCAATATAATTGTCGAACTATAATGTCTAGGAATTATTATAGCATTTTGTTTTTTGTTTCATATTGTGTTATATTTTATGTAACTAGGATAAAAAAGATTTTCTAAGGTAATTGATATGTTTTGTTTTGATTTTGGAGAAATATTATATTCCTTAGAAAAAATAGTTTTTGGACTGTGTGATGTGTATATATATGTGACCATTATGAATATTGTTATGGAATTAGTGTTAGTGAGATAATAATCATAGCTAAGATTTGAATGAACCAGATAGGTGGAATGTCACCCCCTGAAAGTACCCCCTAAGCATCACATGGTGCTTAAGATTACAAAAAGACCTAAGTGAACCTGTGATATCTATTTAGCTTGGAAACTAACATGAGAAGTAACAAAAAAATATATAAATTAAATACAAATGGTTTGGTATCTTAATGAATGTCTTTAACATGAAAATCTGTAAACAACACTTTAACTTTAAGACACACACAGTCGGACAAGCCTCCACTACTGACTGGAGAGCCACTAGGATAGACCCCAGCTGACCCCAACATAAATGAAAATCAAATAATAAAATACTTTTGTCACTGAACAAAAGTATAATATGTTAGGTCCTTATACTATGAGGAATGAAAAAAACTCAGGATATAGGTGATGATGCCCATAGTTAATCATGCTACTGGAAACGAGCAACATAACCAACATTATAAGAAGATTTAGCACATAGACATATATTTCGGTTAGTACCTCTTGAATGTACCGAGTATGCGTTAATGCATAAGTAAATTATAACTAAATATACAGATACTTTTTCAAATGATGCATGCTAGGTGTAAATGACTCACCTTAATAAGACAAAAGACTATAAGATCATAAAAATGAATGATTAAGCATAAGAATACACTTTGTGAGGCATAACAATTTGTTTCAAAAAGCTTTCTTTTCATTGTTTTTGTTGGGGGATTCTTCTAACTGAAATAAACCAGGTAAGATACCATGGAGTCCACGTCTTACCGACATTGGGGAGAGATGTTCTAACCTTGCATTCATAATAGACCCTTAACTTAAGTGATCATGAAACTTTATCAATATTGGGAAAAAACTAAACCTACAATGACTTGTAGTTTCTAGGAATTTAGGATATGCTTATCCACATTCCCTTCTCGGTGATAAATACTATCGCTGGAATTCTTATATGCTCATACTTTAAGAAATCTAACTTAAAATAGCATAAACGTTTATAGAATGAAAACTAGTTATGCTTTCTTTTAATTTAAATCATACTTAAGATAAACAATTGTGGATTTCATATCATATATTAGGATGAAAAGATCAAGCTTTCCTTTAACTCATGTTATAGAACTTATCAATGGAGCTTATGATCTTAATATTTTTGTAAACGCAATACTTGCATTTAGGACTTAGAATTTATGCTTTATTTTATAGAAATTCATAACAAAACATCATGCTCAATAAACACCTAGTCAAGTTAATATATTTTAAACCATAATATGAATCTTATAAGTCAAACATGAATATATGTAAACCTTGATACACTTAAATCTTTCAATCACACAGTAGTATCATATTTCAAGAAAATAGTTGTTTATGTATGAACCTTAATTCAGAATAAGTAGATTAAATCTCCACCCATGCAATTTAGGAACAAGGATTAAAGAATAACCTTTTTAATAATCCCCATATACCTAAAGTTTCTTGACTTATAAAGAGAGATTAAACCTTGGTATTTGAAAGATGAATTTAGGGAGAGGAACCCTAATCTGGATGTTCTTAAAGATAGAAGGAGGAAAGTATTTTTATTTGATTGAGGAATAGGGAAATTAACGCCTCTTAAAGGTTATAGGTTATGGTTTGGTGTTATAATAGGGAAAAAGACCAAAAGGCCCTAAGCTGAACTTTACAAAAATAGATCGTTAGTCTTCACGACTCAACAATACAACTCATATGTATAGGGTATGACTAGTCTTCATGACTCATAAGCTTAGAAGGATCTAAGAGGTACACACTGTTCAACATATGATACCCATAGGTGACTAGTAATATCTAAATATGACTCTTAGCCCAACTCATAACTTGGATAGAATTTTAGGATACCTACACTAATGAACTTACAACATACCTTTATATGACTCGTACCATGATCATATGACTTCTAGGGTAAACTCGTATCTATAATAGATTACATCTACTCCATACTGCCTTAGATATGATTTCCCATAAATAACTCTTACGGATTATGTACGACTCAAAAGACTAAGTTATATGATGCACAGTAGCTTCCAAACATGAGGTATTATAATATCTCCCTCTTGGAAACATTCATCCTCAAATATGGTTCACTTAGGATTAGTAAGACAATCAACATCCCTACATTAAATTTATATAAGACTTACTTTCACTATAAGGAATCAATTTTACACTGTACAACATATGAAATTGGAACAATTAAACAAACCTTATGAGGAAGAAATTAAATAAAATAACACTTACTTTAGGTAGTAACTCAATTGAAGGAAAAGAGATAAGGATACTTGGACATCATGTCTGCTTCAACTTCCTAAGTTTCCCCTTCAACCAATTAGTTTCTCCAAAGAACTGTTACTGATGCTACTTCCTTATTTTTTAGCCTTCCGATATGTCTATCAAGTATTTCCACCAAAATCTCCTCATATGTCAAGCTATCCTTTACCCCAATATTCTCTAAAGGAGATACTAAGGATGGATTTCCAATGTACTTTTAAAATATCTAAACATGAAATGCTAGATTAACCGCAGCTACTATGATTAAAGTCTCTATTCGTAAGTAACCTCTCATATATGCTTTACTATCTCATATGGATCAACAAATTAGGAACTCAGCTTCCATTTCTTTCAAAACTCATTATTCCCTTCATAGGTGATGCCTTCAAGAAAACCCAATCACCCACTTTAAACATGAGCTCTCTCCTTCTTACATCATTATACAATTTCTAATAACTCTAAGAAGTTTTAACTCTCAGGAATTGACTGAGCCTTTTCCATATCTTTAAAAATAGAATTTGGCCCAATCAAAGTCACTTCACCAATCTTAAACCATACTATAGGTGATTGAAATATACTTGGTTCTGACCCTTAGAAAATTTACTAGAGTTTCATTCTCTGAACACAATATGACTCATAGGTGCGAGCCATAGCTAGGGTACGAGTTATATAATCCGATTGTATATGTACCAATGTTAGTTAGTGGGTCACTATAATATGTAATACTTAGGGGTATGAGTTATAGGGATTGGTATAAGTCATATCAAGGACTCGTAAGATGGGCAGTGTTTGATCCTTCCAGTATTTCATTCTGCCAGTGATGCGAGTTATGGGTAAAGATCTTATGTTGTGGTTATAACTTTGTTGGATGAGTTTTATACTAGATATTTATTGATCCAAGAGTTGAGGTTTGGATATGAGTGGTGGGTACCAATCGTACAGAAGTGTACGACTCATATAGCTTAGTCGTATCTCTCTGATGGGTTTTTAAGGGATTTAAGTGGGGGTATTTTGGGCATTTCCATACTTGCCTTAACTAGTACCTACAACTTCTAATACAATTTTAATTCTATTTACCCTCTTATTCTATTTATTAACACTTAGAAACTATTAAAAAATACTCTTAACTCTCTTATGAGCTTTTGAGGTAAGAAGGCTAGGTTTTCATCATGCTAACTTCTTTGGGGTTTTTCCTTGTGATTTCCTTCCATAAGTTCTCTAATATAAGGCATAATTATCATCCCTTATTGTAATTTTAACTAAAGACATGGTTTAGATGATATGTTTCAAAGTTTTACTACTTTATAGTTACTGTTTTCAACTATTATTTGGGGGTTTTGATACTGAATTCTTGTTTTTGGTTTCCTATTGTTTTACTTATGCATTTATTTTCATCAATGGTGGATTTGGGCAATTAGATTTTATGGTAATGCTTTAATGGTTTTTGGAATTAGCTTTGGTTCTATTACACCCCTAAGGTGTTTCATAAAATGCTTATACAGATATGTTATTGCATTGACTTTTTATAATGGAATTCTTGCATGTTTTAAACTTGATAAAGGATTTATAAATGGTTTAAATGGTTTGAAAAGGATAAAGGCTAAATGTGTATGCTTGTGGAGAACATAGAAGTGTCTTATATGGATTTAATATAGCAATTGGAAGAGCACCGTAGATCCCCTTAACATAAATTGTTTGGCTACAAATATTACTGTAATTTAAGGGGTGGTATGAAGATACCATTAATATTGGACTTGGTTAATAAATGGATAATGATTTGGTTATTTGAAAACAAGTATTAATTAGGAATTAATGGAGGTGTGTGCAACAAACCCTTGGAAGGTGGTGGTCTTAAGGGAACCAATGCAATAAACTTAGATTTACGATATGAAGATTGGTCTTAGTGTATCGTGTGCATATTTCACACTATTTATTAGGTGATGTACTAGTCATTCGAGGGGATATTTCTCGGTCGTGCGGCTACATACAATGAGGCCCTTTCAGCAGAAGGAGATGAACCTATATAGCCCTAGATAATTTAGGATGGCCAATCTACACAACCCAGGTATAAAGGTTTTAAATGCAAGGTAAACCCGATTCCCTTTTCTTGCACTAATATATGTATGGTTGTATTCATTATCAATGGTTTAACTTAGTTTTATAACTAGCATTACTTTATACATATCCTGATATTCATAGTAGCAGTCACTTGTTAACCCAACTTACTGGCGATTGTATACCCATACTGAAATGGTGAGCTTCCATCCATTCGAGATGCATCATTTCATATGATGGATTTTTTCACACGTTTTTCTTTTAATTTAGATAGTGGTTTTTGCCATGGTCGGGGGCATTTCCCAACTGAATTTGCTTAATATTTTTGATAGAGGCTTGTGGTATTTCTAGGGGTTGGTATAAGAGAGATTGATATTGCTATTTTCCTTGGCATGGATATAGGTGTTGGAGCTTACACCCTTGGATGATATTATTGGTTATGCCATCCGATTATATTTTTGTATTAATCATATTATGTTTTTGTATTATCTATTGTTAGGGCCTAGTTTATGGCCTATTTTTTGGTTAGGTATGGTTAGGCTATTGGTGTGGTATGATTGGACTCGGTTGGGTCCATCATGATTGTGACCCTATCTCCAAGTCATAATGAGAACAATGATATTTTTTTTATATGTTTAAACTTCCACCCACCTAAGGATATAGGTGGTTTGGTTGGGTAACAAAGGGCAGTCCTTGGTCCTAGTTGGACTAGGGATGCCCATTATGACAAAGCCTAGGGGCGGGTCATATTAAGTTATTATCAGAGCCTAGGTTCATGGACAACAGGGAAGACCAAAAAGTCATGTTAAGTAGAGTCTCTGTTAGGGGTTAAAGTATGACACACTCATAAGGTTGAGTGAGGCTGAAAGACATTTAGAATTATTTTAGTTTCTTGGTATTCTTTCTTCAATCTTTAGTTCTCAATCCTATAATATCATTTATATACTTATTAATTCATCTGTGAGATCATACTTCATAGATTTGAAACACAAGAAAATGCTTCTTTCCCATTTAGGGATAATACTGAAGGGGAATGTGCTACATCTAGAGTGCATCTTAAATCTCATCATCCTATTCTTGATGGTGGTGGATTTCCTACTATTATGACTAGTTCTCCTCAAGTCCCTTGAGGAAACATGACGAACATAGAATTTCATCAGTCTATCCATGTTATTTCTTAATTGGTTGTTGGTCAGGTATAGCGAAGTATGGCTGGTGCTTTGTCTGCTGACAAGGGTTGGTCAATTTATGAAGATGGGTTCTTAAACTTGTATTGGGGTAAAGGTAGAGGAGGATCCACTTGGCTTTTTGGATAAGATGGATAAGATCTTTTAGTTAATTTAGGCAACTAATATAGAGGGGTTAATTTAACAGGTTTTCATCTCAAGTATATTGCTTATCAGTGGTATGAGGAGTAGGATAGGGATAGAGGTGATATGGAAGAGGAAGGGTTGTGGGAGGATTTTTGTAATGTCCTCATTGATCAGTTCTTTCCTTAAAAGTTGACGGAGGCTAAGATTGATGAGTTTGTGAACCTCAGTTAGGGGAGAATGTTAGGAAGGAAATATGCTTTTATGTTACATATTCTTTAAAGGTATGTTCCTGATTTAGTAGCCAATATGAGGTCAAGAATGAGGAAGTTCACTTTTGGGTTTTATAGGGATTTGATTCTTTAGAGAAATACTACTTTGTTGATCAAAGATATGGACATCTTAAGGTTAATTGCTCATAAACAGTTGGTTGAGGATAAGAAGAGAAATCTGGTAGAGTTTTATGATACGTAGGAAAGAAAGTGTAGGTTTTATAATTAGGGAGTTGCTCAGTCTTAGGGTGGCAGAGATGGTGGCAAGTGGCCAGAAAACATGGGGGAGTTCTTTGTTCTTTTCTGCTAGTGCTTCTTACCAACCGGGAAACAGGTCTCACCAAGGTCGTGACAATTCTCAGGCACAGGTTACCTAATCTCAGGTGAGTGAATATCAGTCAATTTTTTATATCCTCCTTATAGATTTTGTAATCATCCTCATAGGTGCTATTGAGATAAAAGGAAAGAATAAATGTTTCAAGTGTGGCCAAGTAAGCAATCTACTCAAGGATTGTCCGATCAATAAAGTTGTTGTTGGGTTAATAGAAAGGTAGTTCATTACATCATAAGGGGAAGGTTTATTTCTTATCTTATAGAACAGAGGTTAGTCTCAGAGGGTTATCTTTATCACTTGGTCCAGGTTAAAGATTCTAACTTAAAAGGTCCCTCTTTTTATTCAGTGTCGGCGGTTAATGAGTTTCCATAAGTCTTTTTTGGTGATCTTCCTAGGTTTTCTCCAGATAGGAAAATAGAGTTTGGTATTGATTCTCTTTTGAACACTTATCCCATTTCAATTCCTCCATATAGAATTGCTCTAGTTAAGTTTAGGGAACTCAAGGAGCAATTGCAGGATCTTCTGGATAAGGGGCTTATTCTTTCTAGTGTTTCTTAATGGGGTGCACTGGTGTTTTTTAGCTCAACAAGGATAGTTCCCTACGAATATACATTGACTATAGGCATTTAAAAATATTGGCGGTCAAGATCATGTATCCTCTCCCAAGGATAGATAATTGGTTTGACTAGTTGCAAGGTGCTAAGTTTTTCTCCAAGATAGATCTTTCATCTGGGTACTATCACCTAAATATTAGGGAGGTGGATATCCCTAAGATGGATTTTCATACTTGGTATGGGCATTTTCAATTCTTAGTGATGTCATTTGGATTGACAAATTCTCCGGCAGCATTTTTGGACTTGATGAATAGGGCATTCAAGAAGTATTTAGATCTTTTCTTCATTGTGTTTATTGACGACATTCTGGTTTATTAAAAGGGGGAAGTGGATTATGATAATCATCTCTATGTGGTATTACTGACCCTAAAGAAACTACAATTGTATGCCAAGTTCTCTAAGTGTGAGTTTTGGTTGAATGCTATTTCTTAAGACATTATTTCTAGTGAAGGGATCATGGTGGATCCTCCAAAGGTTGTTGTGGTGAAGAGGTGGCCTAGTCCCTCAACTCTATTCGATATTAGAAGCTTCTTGGGTTTTGATGAGTATTATAGGCAGTTTGTGGAAAGCTTTTCTTTAATAGCTTTAACTAAGTTGACTCAGAAGAAGTTATGTTTACTTGGTCGGATCCTTGTGAAGGAAATTTTGAGAAGTTGAAGGACATGTTGACTTTGGTTTCGATCCTATATTTTTCAAAAAGTAATTATAGGTTTGTGGTTTGTTGAGATGTATCTTGGAAAGGGCTTTCTTGTGTTTTGATGTAGCATAGGAAGGTAACTGCCCATGCATTCATGTAGTTGAAGGTACATAAGAGGAATTATCCTACTCATGATTTGGAGTTATTGGCAATTGTGTTTGCTTTGAAAATATGGCAACATTATTTGTATGGGGTTCTCATTGATATAATTTTTTATCACAAGAGTCTTTAGTACATATTAACTCAGAAAGATCTTAATCTCAGGCATATAAGGTGGCTGGAGCTCTTGAAGGATTATGATATGAGTCCTCACTCTCCCAAATAAGGCTAATGTGGTTGTTGATGCTCTTTGCAGGTTATAAATGGAGAGTTTGGCTCATGTGAAGGAAGGCAAGTGGGAATTGGTTAAGGATATTCACCGTTTAGTTGATCTTAGAGTTCGTCTTATGGACTATAAGGATGGTAATGTGATAGTGCAAGAAGTGGTTCGATAATCTCTTAATGTGATGACTAAAGAAAGGTAAGTGTTCTATCTTTTCTTGATGAGAATTAAGGGTGATATTGGTGGAAAAAAGGTTGTGGTGATTGAGATCAGTGTTGATGTTACTTTATGGTACTAAGGAAAGTCCTTTGTTCCTAATGTTGATGGGCTACAATAAAGGGTTTTGGCTGAGGTGCTTGAGTCGCGCTATGTTGTTCATCTTGGATCAACTAAGATGTATCATGATCTTAAGGAAATCTACTATTTGAGTGGCATGATGTGGGATGTGGCTGATTTCGTGGCCAAGTATATGGTGTGTCAATAGGTTAAGGTTGAGAACATAATGCTAGGAGGGTTATATCAAGAAATTTATTTGTTCAAATAAAAGTGGGAAGTGATCAATATGGACTTCATAACCATTCTTCCTCGGTCTCAGAATTAGTACGATTTTATTAGGGTCATCATAATAGAATGACCATGCATCCGTATTTCTTGCCTGTGTGGACTACCTTTTTGGCTAAGGATTATGCGACGTTGTATCTTAAGGAGATTGTGAAGAAACATGGGGTGCCTGTTTCTATTATTTCTTATTATGATATGTAGTTTATATCTTATTTTTGGTTGTCTTTCCAGAAAGGGGTAGGGACTAAGGTTAGTTTGAGTACTGTTTTTCATCCACAGTCGGATGGGCAAGCAGAAAGAGATATTCAGACATTGGAGGATATGTTTTAGGTATGTGTGATTTACTATGTGGGAAATTGTGTTGAGTGTTTATCATGGTGGATTTTTCTTACAAAAATAGCTATTATTCGATTATTGGTTTGTCTTATTTCGAGACATGGTATGGTACAAGGTATAGATCTCTTATTGGGTAGTTTAAACTTAGTGAGACAGATATGTTTTTTCCTGTATATTGTCTATCGACTGATGGAGAAGGTCAAGCTGATTCGGGATAGGCTTAAAGTTGCCCAATGTCACCAAATGTCCTATACAGATGTCAGACGTAGCCACTTGGAGTTTGAGGTCGAGGATAGGGTGTTCCTCACGGTGTCTCCCATGAAGGGAGTGGTGCAGTTTTAAAGGGGGAAGTATTTTTGTGATCCTTATTCGGTTGTTCTATTAGAATGTTGGGTATTTCAGATTCTATGTCTTATGAATAGGTCTCAGTTGAGATAATAGATAGGAAAGTTCATCGATCGCAAACCAAGGATCTGGGATTAGTTAAGGTTCTATGGCAGAACCATAAGGTGGAAGAAGCTACTTGGGAAGCAAAAGAGGACATGATGTCCAAGTATCCGCATTTTTTTGTTCTCCTTGGATTCTTGCTGAAGGTATGTTTCTTCAACACATCAATATTTTTTGAGTTTGTTAAAGGAAATATTTACATTTTTGCCATTTTATTTTCAAACTTTGTTAAAGGGATGTTTGATAATGCAAATGAATTTGTGTGTGGTTACCCCTACTTGTTCATCAGTCGAGGATGAATGTTCTTAGTAGGGGAGACTGAAACAGAATGGGTTTTGACCCTTAGAAAATTTCCTGAAATTTCGTGCTCATGACATAATACAACTCATGGGTACGAGCTGTATGATAGGGTATGAGTGGTATGGTCTTGTCGTAAGATGACCAGTTTTAGTTGGTTAGATAGTTTTGGTCACTAGTATGGGTATGACATAAGGGTATGCGTCCTAGGTATTGGTACGAGTCGTATCAAGGACTCGTATTGTGGGTAGTATTTGATCCTACTGGTATTTCATTCTGCCAGGTGTACGGGATATGTGGGACGAATCATATATTATGGTATTCTTTTGTTGGATGAGTTGTATATCGGATAGATTTTGATCGAAGGGTTGAGGCTTGGATACTAATGGTGGGTACAAATCGTATAGAAGGGTACAACTCATATTAGTCAGCCATATCGCTGCAATGTGTTTTTAAGGGATTTAAGTGGGGCTATATTATACTTTTCCCTACTCATCCTAAATAGGTCCCACAAATTCTAATAGACCTTTGATGGTATTTACCTATTGTTCTATTCATGAACGCATAGTAATTATTCCAAAACACTCCATAATTCTCTCAAAATATTCTGGGGAAAGAAGGTTAGGGTTTCATTTTAAGTATTTATTTAGGGCTTGTCTTAATGATTTCCTTCCATCAATTCTTATGTATAAGGCATGATTCTCATCCCTCACTGTAATTTCAACTAATAGCATGGTTTATATGATGGATTTCATGGTTTTACTATTTCATGATTATGGTTTTCAACTATTATTTGGGGGTTTTATATTCAATGCCTAGTTATGGTTCCTATGGTCTTACTTATGCTTTTATATGCATTAATGGTGGATTTAGACAATTGATTTGCATGGTAATGGTTTAATGGTCTTTGGAATTGGCTTTGGTTATATTATAGCCCCAAGATATTTGATAAAATTCTTATAAAGATATGTTAAATGGATTGACTTATAATAATGGAACTCTTGCATGTTTTAAACTTGTTAAAGGATTTATTCATGGTTTAAATGGATTGTTAAGGCTAGAGGATAAATGGTTATGCCTGTGAAGAACAAGGATGTCTCCCAAGTAGATATAATATGTTAATTGGAAGGGCACCTGAGGTCCCCTTGACCTAAATGGTTTGGCTATGGATATTTCTTACAAGTAAGGGGTGGTATAATGATACCACTACTTGGTTAATAAATGGATAATGGTTTGGTTATTTGGAAACTCTTTTTAATTAGGCATTAATAGTATGGTGTTTATCAAAGTCATGTAAGGTAACGATCCCCCGGGGACCAATATAGGAATCTTATATTTGTTGATTTGAGGATTGGTCTTAGTGGACCGTATGCGTGTGTAACACTATTTATTGGGGGATGTAATATTCATCCCATAGGATATTTCCTAATCATGCGGCTATAGGCACTAGGGCCCTTTTAGAAGGGGAGATGAACTCATATAGCCCATCGGTGGTTTAGGACGCTAAGCTACACATCCCAGGTATATACGTCTCAAATTTATGTTAATCGCGTTTCCCTTTCCCGGTACATATATATGTATTATTGTATACATTATGGATAGTTTTACTTGTTCTTATACCTGGCATTATTTTATCATTATCTTGAGATTCTTACTAGAGGTCACTCGCTAACCCCATCTACTGGTGGATGTATAACCATGCTTTGCAAGAACTAGTTATTCCACTCCTCCTATTTAGCATGTGGATTTGATATCAGCATTTGGGTTGGAGTGGTGGTATTCAATCCTTTCAAGAGGCATCAATTCATGTTATGGATTTATGTTGACACTTTTTTTTTTAATTTTGATATTAGTTTTGGCCATAGTTGGGGACATGTCCCAACTGGATTTGTTTACTCTTTTGTACAAATGCTTATGGTAATTTTGGGGGATTGGTATGGGTAGGATAGGTATTGGAGTTTGCGTTGTCATTGGTATTAGGTTTAGGGCTTGCACCCTTGCACGATGTTGTTAGTTGTTCGATCCTATTACATTTTGGGATTAATCATATTATATTTTGGTATTTTCTATGGTTATGCCTTGGTTTATGGCCTTCGGTTTTCCTTGGTATGGTTTGTCGGTCGATGTATTACGGTTGGAATTAATTTTGTCCATCACGGATGTGACCTTATCCCAGAGTCATAATGAGAACAATAACACTATCTTATTATATGTTCGCAATTTAGTCCACCAAAGGCTGGATATAGGTGGTTGTGTTGGGTAACAGGAGGGGGTCCCCGGTCTTGGTTGGACTTGGAATGCCTATTACGACAAGGCATTGGGTCTGATCATGTTATTAATCTTCACCTATGCCTATAAAAAACATCAAACAGAGGCATCTGAATGCTAGCATGATATCTGTTATTGTAAGTGAACTCAATCAAAGGTAAATGGTCATCCAAACTCCTTTTAAAGTCAAAACAGATGCTCTCAGCATGTCTTCGAACATATGGATTGTACATTCCGCCTGACCATCATCTTCAGTTGAAATGTAGTATAAAGTTTAACCTTTGTACCAAGGCCTTTCATAAAAGATTGTGAAAACTGTGAAGTAAACTTAATGCCTCTGTCAGAAATTATG
Organism: Capsicum baccatum var. pendulum; assembly: GCA_030864225.1. NCBI lineage: Eukaryota > Viridiplantae > Streptophyta > Magnoliopsida > Solanales > Solanaceae > Capsicum > Capsicum baccatum. The sequence continues at coordinate 144,294,230 of CM061553.1, read as the reverse complement.
GACAAGGGTATCCCATGATGTCTTACTAACTCGCGAATATACATTCCGGCATAATCCTCCAAGGTATCTGAAGTCTTGACATGGAGTAAATGAGTTGACTTAGTCATTCGATCTACTATGATCCAAATAGAATTATGTTGACGTCTAGTATAAGGAAACCCTATGATGAAATCCATATTTACGAGTTCTAACTTCCAAGTAGGTATACTAATCTCTTGCAATATCTCACTCGGTCTTTGGTGTTAAACCATAACCTGCTGACAAATGGGGCACTTAGCTAAAAACTCAGCTATGTCCCTCTTAGTAGCACCCTAATGAATGGAATACCTTGAAACATAAGCCTTGACGTGTATACTCTCCCTCAATCCATCTACATTCAGAACACAAAGTCTACCTTAATAGGAAAGAACACCATCTCTACTCGGGGGAAAACCTCAACCTTTTATTATTGGATTTCTTCAATATTTGGTAAATAATGGGATCATTTCGATATTTCTCCTTCACTTCAACTACCAAAGATAATTTTGAACCATTCCGAACAACTGCTCCTCTATCATAAGCTACAGTAAACATATTCCCAAATAAGCCAACCTATGCAATTATTTAGCCAACTCTCGTTCTACCTTCTTCATATGTTACACACTACCTATAGACAACCTACTTAATGCATCTTCCACTATGTTAGACTTACCCTTATGATAACATTTATAGCATAATATTTAATAAATCCAACCTCCTTCTCTTATGATGATTCAACTCCCTTTAAGAAAATACTTTCTAAAGACTTTTGGTTGGTGAAAACGGCAACGTGCATACCATAAAGATAGTGCCTCAAACTTTACAAGGAAAAAACCACAACACCTAACTCTAAGTCGTGAGTTGGTTAATTATTTTTGTGATCCATATGTTACCTAGAGTCAAAAGCTACCACTTTCCTACTATGAATCAACCCACAACCTAACAAAACTCTAGAGGCATCACAATATACCACAAACCCATTTAAACCTTCTGGCAGTGCTAACATAGGTGATGAAATTAATTTGTCCTTCAACTCTTGGAAACACTTCTCAATCTATTTCTCCATATAAACTTCACCTTCTTCTGGGTCAATTTAGTCAATGTTGCGGCTATAGAAGAGAACCCTTTGACAAATCTCCTATAATATCTAACCAAACCCAAAAAGCTCCTGATATTGGATGGAGTGATGGGTCTAGGTTAGTGCCATACCTCATTAGTCTTCTAAGGATATAAATAAATACCATCCCCTGGAATGACATATCCCATGAAAGTGCCAAATTCCAACCAATATTGACATTTCATGAACTTCGCATATAATTTACAGTCCTTCAGGGTCTCCAGCACTACTCTTAAATGGTCTGTTTGTTCTTCCTCACTCCTGGAATACACCTGTGTGTCATCTATAAAGACAGTGACAAACTTGTCCAAGTTATTCTTGAAGAACCTATTCATCAAATCCATAAAAGATGCAGGCGCATTTGTCAGTCCAAATGGCATAACGACAAACTCAAAATTGACATACCACATTAGGAAAGTTATTTTTGGAATATTTTTAGAGAACCACCAGGCACCCTAATGTTGATCAAATAAATCGTTGATTATAGGAATGGGATACCTGTTCAAAATTGTAACCTTGTTTAACTGTCTGTAGTCTATACATATTCTGAGAGAACCATCTTTCTTATGCACAAAAAGGACTAGATCACCCCACAGAGAAACACTGGGTCATACGAAACCTTTATAAAAGAGGTCCTTAAGTTTCTACTTTAACTCTTTAAGTTTGGTTGGAGCCATACGATATGGAAGGGTAGAGATGGGTTGAGTAAAAACTCATTGACAACACAGACTGATTGAATTGTTGGGGCTTCAGACTATTATCTTTGACTCGAACAAAGCAACATATACACCCTTATGTTATTAACTTTCTTTCATTAAGATCGGAGGTAAAATGACCTTTGGTAGACTCTGAACTACCCTCCCACTAAAAAATTAGCTAATTAGGAAACTAAAGGTTCACCACACGGGTGCGGGAATGTTTTGATTAATATAATGAATGGAGCCAATATATTCCAAGAGTGACAACAAAATCTACTATCTATAAATCTATTAGCTTTGATAGTGTGATCTTATGGAAGACAGTGATAGGAAACTTCCTGTAGACTCGTCTAGCAATAACTGACTTACCTAGTGGGGTAGAAACTAAGATGGGCTTAGAGTGATTTTCAGGACCTACCCCTAAATTTGTAGCAACCAACGAAGTTAAATAAGAGTGATTTCATCCCAAGTATAATATCAAATATACATCAAGGTGATCGGCATGGATCATACCATTAACAACATCTGGCGAACTCTCCTGCTCCTAGCGGGATGTTAAAGAATAAAACTAATTTTGATGCTGACAGTCACCGATACACTATGGTGTAACTAGGTGGCCTGGCTAAACTTCTATATTAGAATCCTAAATTTGAGGACGAATATCCCTACTTCCTTGCATAGAATTCAAAACACTCTTTAATATTTTGGCCTAACATACCACAACCATAGCAACCCCTTTTCCTATCAAACACTCGGTAAGATTGATCCTTCCACACATTGTACATGTCGGATAAGTAGTCCTTCTGCCCATACTATTTTATGACCTATTATTTAAAGTCCTGTCCCACTGCTCCTACCTAGTTCTGGGTGTAGGGGAACTGGCTGAAGATAGTTGGGGCATTAAAAAATGACCCTGAAACTGTAAACGGCTTCCCCCTCCAAACTTTTGTTGATTATACACAAACTATCCAGTCCTAGCTCTTTTTGTTTCTCTTCTCTTAAACTTTTTTACCTCAATATGTTTAGCATAAGTCATCAACTGAGCAATATCCATATCCTACTATGTATGGAAGTCCTACAATCCTTGACCACCAAATCAAACACCCTAATAACAAACTAAATAATATGAGCTTTAGAGTTAGATAACAACTCTCGAGCATGCTTAGACAACTGAGTGAACTTAATGTTGTACTCCTTTACTTTCATAGAGCCCTACATTAAGTTAATGAAATCCTCAACCCTAGCTTCCCTAATCTCACACAGAAAGTTCCTGTCTAGAAAATCACTCAAAAATAGGAGATGTATTCTCGCCCCTACTTTCCTTCCATGTAATAACCAAATCATAAGAAACATCCTTCAGCTTATAAGAAGCCAATTCTATACTCTCCTCTTTAGTCAAATGCATAATCTAAGTAATATATCTCACCTCATTAATAAAGAGTTGAGGATATGACCTTTGACTGTAAAAACTGATGTGGATTGATCCTCATAATATCATGAATCTTGGCTGTGTCTAAATTACCATTTTGTTAAAGTGGGACTATTGCCTGCAGGTTTTCTTGAACATTGGAATACACACTTGGTCTAATGCTTGAAAGGTAGCCTAAAAATTAGCGTGAGATACATTCTCAGTCAGAGGGGCAGCGTGTAATGGTGGTTAATCACCATCTCTACGTGCATCGATGTGGTATTAGTATTTCATGGTTTAATTTTGCATGGATCAATCTTCCTTGGATTAGTTTATGGCCATTTGATGGTTGAGGTTGAGATTTTGTTGTTTGATAAGGAAATGTTGAAATCCTTCAGGGTTACACCACATAGTGAGGGACTAGGTCCCTTAAATTCAATCTCAGCTAAACGCATAGTAAAGCAATAGTGAAGTAATGGAAAACTAGAGGCTTTGTATAAAACAAACAACACAAAGATTTAACATGGAAATTCAAAAAGGGAAAAACCATAGTTTTTCATCACAAACACCTAAATAAATCCACTGTAATAAATCTCCTAATTACATTGTAGATTCTAACCTAACTCGAGGGTCCTTTTACTAGTGGAAACTCTACTACAATCTTATCTTGGTGATATTACCAAGGACCCTCTCTACTGATTAACTCTAATCAGTCTCATAATTAGGAAACTCCACTTAAGAAGTATTTAATCAAAGAGAAAAAATCATAAATCTTATAACACGACTATTTCATTTACAAATTAGAACTCACTCGAGAATAATTTCTATTTAAGCACTCATAAAGCTAAGAACTTGAAGAATATTGAAAATGGGTTTTTGATGCCTCTGTTCACTTTTTGTAATTGTAAAATCCTATTAAATAAAGAGGCATCTCTTTCCTTTTATAGCTGATTGATAAGTAGGGCTGAAACATCAGTGAACTAGCTATCGTAATCTATACAAAATAGCTCCTGCAAGTTTGTTACATACGAGGAATTTTTTTTTAGAGAAATGTTACCTATTGTACAGTACCTTGTATATTCAAGAACCTGGTCCCTTAAAGTGAAGCTACTGATCATCAAAATGACATATAGCAGTTTTTCCATCATTAATGATGACAAACCCACCATAGAGTTTTGAGCATCATTGGATAATCTTTAAATTTAATCAGTGTCATTACTACCTGAAGATGAATATTACCCCTGTCATTATGCTTTCTCCATCACTATCATGCAACATAGACACCTGGTCCCTTAATATGATTTGCATAAAAAATTGAGCACCATGTTTGCTCCTATGTTTGCTATCCCTTGTCATTGTGCCTTAATATATTATTCCTTCCCCCTATTACAATATTTCCATATCTAAGTTTACACATATATTTTATTACCTGGACCTCACACATAAAGTCTGTATTCCCCCTTATGCCATCATTGAAAAGGATTAACAGTAAACGAGAGTAAATATAGGTAAAAGCTAATTAACTCATAGACATAGGGGCAAAACTAATATAAAGAATAGCTTAAATTAAAGGAAACAAAACAACCACACAAGTATAAATTTATTCATTATCCAGTAAGATCGGTACCAGAATAGTGCATCAAAAAACCATATACAACAACTGTTTGCAAAGGCCACTATAGGAATAAGAACTAGAAACTAACTCAAGAAACTGACATAATTGGATTCAGGTAGAAGGGGATTTTGGGGAATAGGATTTGATTAGCATTTCTACTCATGTATTTTAAGCAGCATGGGCATCTAACAACTATTTGGTGAGAGATTTTTCTTCAATATTCAATCCTTGTACCTCACAAGTTAACTCTACAATTTTGGCCTTGAATTTTTCATATTAGTCTGCATGTAATTTAGTTGAACTGGGTCCTTCCAAGGATAACTTCTGATGTTTTACTTTCAGGAGCACTATTTCAGAGTCCTTTGTTGCTAACATAATCCTCAACTCCTCAATTTCCTTGCTTAAGATTTCTTTAGCAGCCAATAGTTTTGAGACTAGATATACAGTTCACACTTTCCCTTTATGCATTCATTGTCCACTATGGTTGTCAAACAAAACTTTTGTTTGTCTATTCCCAGGGTTCCCTTTGTCCTAATTATTCCATAGTAATCAAACACTATGTTTAGAAAGTATGCATAAGCATCCCTTTCTTCCTTTCTTTTTCATTGATCACTTTCTTCATTTGTTCTATCCTAAGAGCAGATAAAATTGTCAACTCAAACTTACTCAAACATTCTATCACACACAGGTCAACACTATAGGCAATGTTCCTTTTCTCTGATCTTAGAAAAAAAAAAATTTGGTGAACGAAAATACCAGCTAAAACTCACTAATCAAAAAATTCTTTATCAAAATATCTATTAAACTTCCACCTATTTTTAATACTTAAACCATGAATTTAGTGGTAGGTTGCTCCTACAGAACAATTTTTTCTCCTATAATAGGTATTTCAAAAATCTTTCCAAGAGTTTATTCATCCTGATAGATAGACTTTTCTAGCACCTAGGTAGTTAAGCTCACCCATCTTCTATAAAGTCTATGGTATAGTTAAACTCTCTAAATTCATTTTGAAACACCATAGGAGTTAATTCATTAAGTATGTAAAGCCAATACTAATACCTTACATACTCCACCAATTCCACCATCTTTGGTTTTTCAATGATTTTTAGATCAAACACTCTCTAATTCAACACTTTCTAATTTTCTTAGAAAGCATTCCTTGCTTGTGTAGGTAAAATCTTCTTTTCTTCTTATTTTCTATTTCTCTTTAATTCACTACTTATTTCTTCCTCTTCATCAGCTTTTCTGTTCATAGGCTAGGTCCCTTAGAGACTTTTTTCCTTTTCACAGTTATGTGCTTCTTTCTAGATACACTATGACTCCCACACATTGGTTCAGAGGACCTAGTCCTTTCATCAACATGAACTTCTAGTATTTTCTTTTTTAATGAAATATAATATCAGTGCCATTATCCTCATCTTTTTCAACCTTTACCACTTTACCATTTTCCTCCTATACTATGATAGCTTTCTTGAGTCTACTTCTTTTTGTGGAAGAAGACTTACGTTTGTTCATGGCAACTTCTAGAAATTTTTGTTTAGATCCCCTTGTGTAATATGATTCAGTACCTTGTACACCAATGTCAATTATTTTTCCTTTTGTTTTACTGTCCTTTATTCTATTGATTTTAAAAATCAGAAGTTGTTCATCCTCTTCCTCTTTATCTTCTTTCTTTGGAGGTAATACCACTTATTTATTCATTGTCTTTTCATTTTTTCCATTATAGATTTCTCATCAATACTTACAGAGCTTTTATTTGGATTACCAGCAAATAAAAGCAGATTCACAGCTCCCAAGTTTTTGCCGCTAAGAGGATGAAATCTCTTTACAAGAATTTAATCATCATATTATTGAGCAAGATTTTGACTCAAAACCACTAAAAGAAATAAGTACTCATACGTTTTCCAATTTTTTAAAACCTACCAATTCTCTACGATTAACAGGAATTTTTGGGTCATTTGAGGAATCTAGTTGTTTTGGGTAGGGGAATTTCTACTTAACAAAGCTCTTTTTTTAATTTGAGAGTTGAGGTCTTGATTCAAATCTTCAAAGGCTAAATCAACAAGAACTTTAATGGATGTAGGATTTTCAATGGGAATTTGTTCACTTAGTGTTTTGGGTATTTCAAGAGTGGGATGATTCTTTCATGGGGTGTGAAGAAGATACAATTTCAGCCATTTTTAACTTTAAAAAGTGGAAAGAAAAGGACTAGTTTTGTTTAGGAAGAGAATAATGTTTGGAGTAAATTAAGAATATAGTAAGAGTCTTTGAATTTATAATTGAAGAGATGATTATTTGTCATTTAAGAGATACCCTTTTGGAATAGATATGTCTTATCAGAATGGTGTGACTCTTCATATTTCAACCATACTGACGATTTCTACTCATATGGGATTAGACATGAGGTATTTTTAAACAAAAATCTTATAAATATTTTAAGATACATTATTTTGGTACTCACCTGAAAGATACTACTAGGTCCCTCTTTTAGTTGAATGAATTTTCTGGTTGTGGTACCTTCAACTCTTTTCCTCCAAACATGTCCCCATAGTTGTATACCTGCAAAGAAATGATACTGAATTAGATTAGGTTGCACCTACTCTATCATGGATACATATCACCTTAACATATAAAATTTTTAGGAGTAACAATGACTCAGATGTTAGGTTAGGGTATTTTGATCAGTCGCAGAGTTAATTTGCTCTTTTAGAATTGGTCTGAGGACTAAGTCCCAGACATTACTTCAATTATACTACCTCAAATTTCTTTTTTTAAGATGAATTCTTTTGAGACCAGGTCCCTTGAAATCATTTCTTTCACAATGAGACACATTTACCTTAAAGTGTCATGGGAAAGAATCCAGTTAGGTCTTCTAATATTCAGGTTAAAGAACATACTATTAATTGAACATTCCTGACTTCAATACTCTTTTTAATGTCTGGGATCATGATCAAGAGTTGGTTTTAGGAACCCACCGAAATTTGAGTTCCCAGTAGAAGGATAATGGTGTGGTCAAATCATTTTTAGCTTATTCAGGCAGTGTTGGCTTTCCCTTCGCATTTTTAGTGAGTTGAACTAGTTGGGATATGGATTCTCCTAATGAATGTATTCCTTATTCCTCAATTTAGCCTTAAGCCATTATGGGCATCTTTCTTTCAAATATGTATTTGTTCCGCAGTGAGTACCCCCGAGTTTGCTTTCTTTACTTTTAACATTATTGACAGTCTTACTTTGACACACATTAGGATGGAATTCTACTCGATAGCCCATGTATGTACCATATTTAATGCCTTTAATAGTCAAAGTAGAAAGGATCTATGAAGAAGCAGTACATTTAAGAGACTTGTTGAGCTATTCTCTCAAATGGACCAGGTCTATTTCTAACTCTTCATTCTTGTGAAGTGTATACATAAGGTGTTTTTGTAAATTATTCATTTTCCCTTCAAGATAAATTTGAAGTATTGAGGCTTCCTCTTCCCCTTTGCCATTTAAATCATTTAACTTTTTTAGTTGACTCAAGCAATTAGGATTTTTATAGTTCAATTTAGTGATCATTTTTTCAATCTCAGATTCTAAAGAGTTAAGGAAATCAACATATGTTCTTGATTCTTTACTTTCTTTTCTAATGCATTTTTCTTAGCAGTTAATAAACATACAGAGTCTGTTATCACACTAGCTAGATTTTTTATCTTCATAGAAGTTTAGTTATCTAGGTTTTCTCTAAGAGCGAGGAGTGTTACCTAATTTTCTTCTTCATCCTTTGTGATTATAAAGAATGCAAACACAGAAACAAAATTAATGGATTATCTTTCACTGCTACTATAAAATCATTTCCAGTCTTCTCATCTTCGTCTAAATCACTGTATGAGTCTCTCTATGCTTCCATTTGAGAACACCAAAACCTGAGGTTATTTTCTTATCATCCTATTTCAGCATAAAATCATCTCCATACATTTTGTCTTTCCCAAATTTTGTAGACAAGTCTTCTGATGTAGCCAACACCCTTTCTACTTTATAACTACCTTCATATTTTCATGTTAATGTTAAGGATTTTGATTCTTCATTTGGATTGGGAAATTCATCATTAGTTCTTCAAATCTACCACCTTTTTCCTATAGATCTAATAATACTTGTTGCAAGAAGTGCAACATTGGTGTATTCTTCACCTGAGTCATATTCTAAAGCATTTAAAGTCAAGAATTTTTTCTGCTTTTCTTCCTTTCTGCCCTCTCCCCTAGTTAAGTTATAGTAGTTGTGATGACCAGATCACTCTAGGTATGAGCCTTTTAGCATGAAATAGCTCTAATACCAATTGTTGAAACCTTTAGGGGTTGTACCACATAGTAGGGACCAAGTCCCTCAAAGTCAATCTCAGCCAAAGACATAGTAAAGCAATGGTGAAGTAATGGAAAACTAAAGTCTTTGTAGGAAATGAACACCACAAAAAATCAACATGAAAACCCAAGAACAAAAAATTATAGCTTGCCCTCACAAGCACCTCAATAAATCTACTATAATCAAACTCATGATTATAGTCTAGAGTTTATCCTAACTCTAGGCTCCTTTTTCTAGTAGAAACTCTACAGCTCATCGTGGTTACTTTACCAATGACCCCTTTCAACTGATTAACTCTAATTAGACTCACACTTAGGAAACTCTACCTAAGAACTTTTTACTAAAAGAGAAAAATTCATTACTCTTATAACACGAGTAATTTGTTTACAAATTAGAACTCACTCAAGAACAATCTCCATTTAAGTAGTTATAAAGCTAAGAGCTTAAATAGTATTGAAATGGAGTTTTTTCTATCTCTCTTATATCTTTGCAATTATACAAACCATTTGATAAATAGGCGTCTCTTTCTTTCTATATATGAGTGATAATTAAGGTTGAAAGATCATTCAACCAGCTATCCTAATCAGTACAGAATAGCACCTATAATTTTGTTACATAAGAGGATAAAACTATACAGACAACACATGTTGGTTGTATTATACTTCTCACATCTAGGGACATGGTCCCTTATAGTTTAGTTGCTCATCATCAAAACTACATATAGTAGGAATGAATGGATGTTTATTAAAAATGAGTATATGTTGAAAAATCTTGGAAGTGTGATCTCTTCTTGGAGGTTATTTGGAGAGTTTTGCATTGAGCATCCAGTCTTGGTACCTCATCCCTTGGAGTTTGTATACTTCTTCTATCCATTCACTTTTGCATATTAAAGTTTTTTTAGTAGTGGATATTACACTAACCTTCTAGTTACTTTCCTTATTTTGTATGTATTTCCAATATTTCAAGCCTTCCCACAATAGATACAGGTCATTTACAACTTACTAAAACTTTCAGTTTGATTATTAGATAGTTGGTTGGCTCTTAGGCTTATTTTTCAATTTTGGAGCTTTTATTGTTTAAGCTTTGAACTCAGACTAAAACTCTTAGTAGATGACCTTAAATGAGAAATCTGTCAGCTCCATCAACTCATGAACATTAATTTTATGGTAGAGGACCATTGGTTTAGGTACCAAGGGTCCAGACTTATTTTGGGCTTTTCGGCAAATTATATGAAAATCTAAACGATAGGTACGAGACCTAGATTTAGTTGAAACAATTCTGGATGAAAGTTTTGATAGTTCCATTGATGCTGGAACATCAAATTTTGTATGGTAGCATATTTCATTTATGCACATGGGAATTTGAATAAATCCTAAGAACCCAACCAAAATTTGTTTAGACATGGAAAAAATCTAATACATAGCACCAGATAGGATCGCTTAAGAACCTATTAAGTAATTTTAAAACTAAGTACTTTAATATCCATTATTTGCTTTATTGTTCCTGTCCCATTAAAAGTTATACATTGTAGCGCCATTGGGGCTGCTTTAGCGGTACCCCTTACTTTATTTAAGACCGCTAATGCGGTCGAGATGCCACTTTAGCGGTAGGCACTTTAGTGGTAGGCGCCTTATTACACAAGTGTCTTCTATAGCGGCACGTGTATCCCTTATAATCCCAATTTTCAACATTTTTTGACCAAATTAGAAGCTTAAAGAAAGGAAAAAGTTGGAATTTATCGATTAATGCTAAGTTCAGCTAGCCTAACTTTCCTTAGTCATTTCTATTAATTTTTCCTTCAATTTTTGTCCATATAATAGGTAAATTTTTCAAAATTAGGTCTTAAATTCCTAATCATTAAAGACTAATTTGAGATCAAATTTATCCTTATCTGCTGAACTTTTGATTTTGCATTCCTTGTCCTTCTAAGGAGATCATGACATTTAATTTTTCATTTCATTTCATGACAAAAACTTTTGATTTCTCATTCTTGACCTGAATATCGACCAACCCTCAAAAAAAGGTATAGGCCTAGTTTTACTTGTAATGATGTGTAGATTACCGTTTTGATCGATCGACATTATTTTGAGATTGTGGAGAAAAGGTGGATAATTTTTTGAAGATTTAAAGACTACAATTTTATATTAAGGTAGGCTTCTGTCTACTCTGCTTAATGAGATGGTGTATCATGCATGTCATATGTGAGAAGGGGAGGTTAGGATGTGATGTATATCATTTTTATGGTTAGCAGCTTACTACAAGGGACCAGGTCCCTTGATGTTCAAGGCTACAGTATAGCTACCATGCATCATTATAGTTTTACCCTCTCAAGTAAGAAACTTCGTAAGTACTTCTTGTAATATTTAGGAAACCTAGTACAATTGCATTTTATCCCTAATAATCACTTAACTATGAACAGATACAAATGCTTCTCTATCAAGTAGTTTTTGCTAACACAAAAAGCCGATTAATGAAAGAAAGGAAAAAACTTAATTTTAACATTGCCCAAGTTCTTATTTGTTGTGTGCTAAACTAACAAATGTTCTTGTGTCCAGTTTGAGTCTGCAGCTGAATTACTCATGCTATTTGAGTAATGCTCTTTCCTTTTTTCTTTGAGAGTGCTTTAAGTAGAGTTTACTAATCTAGAAATTGGTTAAATTTAACCAATGTTGAAGAGTCTTGAAAGTGTTGTCAAGTTAAGATTTTACTAGAGTTACTACAAGCAGTAGGAGCCCACAGTTAGGTTAAGTTTGAGTCTATAATTAAGAGGTAGATTAAAGTGAAATTTTTAGAGCTTATGAGGGCAAGCCATGGTTTTCCCTCCCTTGAGAAAGGAGGTTTTCACATTATATCTGGTATTCTTTTCATTTCTTTATTGTATTATTTTCCAAGTTAGTTTGATGTGTTCTTTCCTATGAATGATTTGGAGAGACCTAATGTAACAACTAGATTTTCTAGAACCAGAACATAATACGGTGCTTATGATTCCAAAGGACCACAAGACTGTTCTCTGCTGTTATCTGTACCAGAACATTGCGTAATATAGATAATAAATACAGAAACTGTCCATAAGTTTCAAAACGTCCAAAAATACTCAAAATATAAAACTGGATGCTGATACATCTATCCAAAAAGCCTCTAAAATATCTAATATTGGAGTTGTTTAATGCCCCATAAAGTCCTCTTCCAGTCTATGCCTTAGAGCATATTCAGTAATGCGGAAATCCAAGTCTAAAAGTTTAAGAAATATCTTACTAAGTATTAAATTCTTTGAATCATGTGGAATTTCCCAAATTTATACTTCTTATCATGTAGATCATTGAATAAGATTTCCATCGATACCAAACTCGCCCAAATCGGAGATTCGGGTGAAGAGTTAGATCCATTTTAGTGAGACAGTGTACCACCTGGCACCTTAGCGTGTCGCTGAGCCAGCCAAAATGGCAATATTCAAAATCTAGTAAACCTCCGCGATTCCACCACACCGTGGTATAGTTCCAGTTTGCAATCAATGGGGCAATGGAATTTCCACTGCGTCGCATCGGCATGCAGTTTCCTAATTATCCATTTTCCAGTGAGCTGATGGGATTATGGCGCATCGCGCCAGCATGTAAAATTGGAATTTTTCAGCTTAATTCTAAGTGCTTTTTGGTCTTTTACCCTTTCCCCCTAGCCACTATAAATACCCGATTAAGGGATTTCAACCCCATTTTCTCTTCTTCCACCAAGAACTATGGTTTCCAAAAATCAAAATCCTCTTTTCTTCTTCAACAAAGATCAAGAAAGATCTAGAGAAATCAAGAAATCTTCCAAAGGATTTTACGAAAGAGTTTCCCCAAAGTATGTAGATGTTGATTCTTGGGTACCTTTCGTCCAAGAAGCACAAGAACCCTTTTTAAAACTTCAAGATTTGTATGCTTATGAGATTTCATGATTTGTATGATTTGAAATTGATGTTCCTTGTGATGTTGAATTTTAATTCATGTTTGTGTACGAGATTTATGAGATTTGACCCTAGTATGTGGAATTTATGTGATGTGTTCGTGGAATTTGGTTGTATAAATGGTTGAATAAGCGAAACATGTCCCCCATAGGTTTGATAAGGAGCTTAGGTGAAGCATAAGAGCCATTGTAGTATGTTGAATATGAAACCCCAAATTGTAAGTTAGTTTATGCATGCCTAATGTTTGATAAAATCCCAAGTGGATGAATTATTCCATTATGGTAGAATTTTCCTAAATAAGTGTTAACCCGTGCATGTCTAGTGATTGTTGAAGGACATTAGTGAACAGGTGGAGATATGATAGTAGTAAATTCCCCAATTATGTGCTCTTTGATATATGCTAAGCTTTTAATACATGCCAAGTGGTTGGCAAGTATGTTGAGACATGATAGTATGAAGTTTTTCACAAATCATGTGATGTCTAAATATATATCAAGACTGATTTAGGTGTGAAGTACTTGAGGTAAAACCTTGTTGAAGAAAATATAATCTAGTAGCATGTTTCCCTATGCTAGTATATGTTGATGTTTCCTAAACGCTTGACGCGATGCCTTAATGATTGCAAAATTTGAAGGTATGTTATGTTTCCTAATTAATTGAAAAGATGCTTAAATGATTGTGATGATGCATGAATGTTTGTGCTGATGAATGAATGGTTGTGAAGATGGAAGAATGATTATGCTTTATTTTATGTTATCGAGTCCTGGGGGTATTTATACTCGGCAAATTAGCTGTTTCCTAGAGCCTATTTTTGTTTCACGATAATTCCAATTGAGCCAGGATTCTTAGAACTCAGTGAACTATAGAACTCTACATTCTCAAATAATTGCAGAACTTAAGAAAGCTCAGTAATCTCAGTTATTGCTAATAATCTAGCCTCAGTCGTGTAATCATCTCAGATCCAATAGTAGGCAAGTGTTCAATTCTAATCTCAAAAGCGATCGAATAATCTATTCAAGCTTTGTATCATCAGTTAGATACTGTGATTCAATACCATTTCCCTTAGATATGAAACTAAGTGATCTCATCATAGCTTAGTTAGATCTTTTGATAAACATGATTAGTATTAGATTTAGTTTAGTTGTGTTCAATTAATAATATAGTCAGAGTATTTTAGTTGGGAGTAGAAATTATCACCGAGCGAGGAAAGGAGTCACCATTAGGAAAAGGCAGTCACCTCTAGTAGAAGAGTATTTGACTATTATATTGCCTTAGGTCGACTGCCTGGTAAGGGTCATCCATCAGAAAGGATTGACTAGACAGAGGTCTTTACCTGAGGCATGGTATTGACACCCTTCCATCTTGGGTTACATTTTAGACCCCACCTCTGGTAGGTTGGGGTATGTTTGTTAAGTAACTACTTCCTACAGTTTCAGTTATAGCCTCATTTTCAGTATAAATCATCAGAAATTAGGACTATCAGTTATAGTCATCTATCATTACGAGGAACTCAGATAGTTTTATTGATTCAGGGACCATCCCATTAGATAGGCTTGGTCTCATATATAGTTATTTGATATCATACTCTGAGATATGCTGTCAGATAGTCTTGATTCACAGTCTCAAATTTTATTGAGTATCCTTGTTGTCAGATTCAGATATATTCATATTTCTTATCATTAATAATAGTTTCTGAAATCATCCGTTAGAGAGGTTGATCTCAAATCCTGTTAGTAAAAACCAATAAATCTTATAATTCAGTCCTTGATATAAGTGCATCCAAATCCTCAGTTATCAATATCAGATGAATTAGTGATTCAGTATCTCAGTGTTAGTAGTGAGTTCAGTCTGTGGTAAAGTGGTATCCGAGTTTCAGTATCTAGGGTGATCTCAGGATCTGATAATGATATTACTCAACTGAATAAGAGACTGAGATCAAGATTATCCGATGGGTGATCTCAGGATCTGGTAATGAGATTACTCAACTAAATAAGAGACTGAGTTCAAGCCTATCTGACGGGTGATATTGGGATCTTATAATGAGATTACTCTACTGAATATGAGATTAAGATAAAGCCTATCTGATGGGTGATATCTAGTTCTGATACAAAATAACTTTATATAGGACCAAGCCTATCTGATGGGTGGTCTATGAATCAATGGAACTATCTGAGTTACTCACTGAGATAGATGACTGTATTTGATAGACCTAATTTTTTAAGATTGATGCTACAACTGCAACTGTGGGAATTAGTCACTTGATTGATATGCCCCGAATCTCAATAACTGGGGTCCAACCTGTAACCCCAACTGGAAGGGTGTCAATACCATGACACCGGTAAAGACCTCTCTAGTCAAGCCTATCTGAAGGGTGACCATTGTTGGAAACCAAGCCTAAGGTAATATAATAGTCAATCCTATCTGACGGGTGACCAGCCTTTCCTAATGGGTGACTCCTACATCTTGCGCTGGCTACACAGTTTTGGAGTCTAGAGATTGCTCCTAACGACTCTGCCTCTCTAAAGGTAAGCCTCCATACCTTCCCTCACTCGGTGCTAGCTCCTACTTGCAACTGAGAGACTATGAACTGATTCTTAACTAAACACAAACTAAGCTAAATCTGATACTGGTCATGTTTCTTGAATGATCTAACTAAGTTAAGCTGAATTCACTTGGTTCTATATCATGCGGAATTATACTGAATATCGTTATCTAACTGAATGACACTGAGATTTGAATAGAGTCCTCGAGTACTATAGAGGTTAGAACTAAACATTTTAATACTACTAGATCTGAGCTGGGTACAGAACTAAGGCTAGTTTACTAGGGATACTGAGATTACGACGATTATAGAGATTACTAAGATTTCTTAAGTTTTGTATCTGTCTGAGAATATAGAGTTCTATAAATCGTTGAGTTATGGGAATCTGGACCGACTAGAATTATCATGAAAACTGATATAGGCTCTAGATAACAACTAAATTATTGGGTATAAATACCTCCAGGACTTGATAACATAAAGGTATAACATAACCATTTTGAATTATCAAGACTATGGGAAATCATTCATCATCACAATCACTAAGGCATCATTTTAAGTATTTATGAATCTTAAAAATGTAATAATATATGGGAATCCTATTGGATCATACTCCATTCAACAAGGCCTTGCATCAAGCAGTTCGCACATATTTAAGTCTTGGCATGTACCAGATAACCCATAATTGGGGAATTTCATGCTATCATGTTACAATTCATTCACCAAACACTTAGCATGTATTAAAGTCTTAGCAGTTATCAAAGAGAACATAATTGTGGAATTCCATGCCATCATGCCACAATTTATTCACTAAGGCTTTTCAACAAACACTTGGCACACACAATTGGGGATTTATAGTCAACATGCTATAATGGCTCTAATTCATTCACATAACCATTTTATCTAGTATATAGGGAGCATGCTTTGCTTATTCATAATTTGTACACTTAGTTAACATGAACACACCACTTAACAAGCAACTTAAAGAGGGTTACATCTATACCACATACTAGGGTCAAAGCTTGAAAAACTTGTAAAAAAACATGAATCACAACTCAATAATAGCATGAACATCAATTTTAACTCACATGAATCATGAAAACTCATGAATATAAAATCTTTATAATTTAGAAAAGGGTTCTTGAGCTTCTTGGATGAAAGGGACCCAAGAATCAACATCTACATACCTTAGAGAAACTCTTTCTTGAAAGACCTTAGAGAGATTCTTGATTTCTTAATTTCTCTTGAAGAAAAAGGTAGGGTTTTATTTTTTTTGTAGAAACCCTAGATCTTGTTCTTGAATAACTTTGAGAGAAAATAATGACATTTTGGGTGAAATAAGGGCAAGTCCCGTGTTGAGGAATATATATAGGGGTTTGAAAAAGACCCTTTTCATCATTGGAATTAAACTAAAAAATCCATATTTTACATGCTAGTGTGATGCGCCATAATCGCACCAGCTCACTGGAAATTGGACAATCAGGAAACTGCTTGATAGTGCTACGTGGTAGAATCCCGTTGCCAACTTGGATGCAAACTATAAAGGCACCGCGACGTGGTGGAATCACGTTGATGCACTAGAAATTGACAATTCTAAAATTAAGCCTTGGCGCAAAACGCCATAATCGCGGAGGCTCACTGGATTTTAAAAATAGCCATTTTGGCTGGCTCCGCGACGTGCTAAACTGCTAGGTGGCACACTGTCTCACTAAAATAGCTCTAACTCTTTGCTCGAGTGTTAGATTTGGGCTAACTTGGTATCGAGAGAAAGCTTATTCAATACTCTACATGACAAAAAGTCAATATTAGGGAAATTCTACATGGTTCAAAATACTTCTCACTTGGTAAGACACTTCTAACCCTTTTAGGGACAAATTAACACTTCACTGAACATGCTCTAAGGCTCAGACTATGAGAGAATTTAGTAGGGTCTTACACTTGGTCTCTCACTATGTTGTGTAACCCCAAGGATCCCAAAAATTGTTATTAGGTTCAAAACACTTAAAAAGGTTCACACCTAGAGTGATTTAGTTTAAATGGTTTCCCCACCTAACCTAGAACAAGTGCAATCTATTACTATAACGTATTGATCTAATTGGCAGTGTTATAGGTAGTGGAAAACCAGAATGTTTCACTTTATTATGGGTGAGGACAGTGAACTTATGAACATAATTCTTGATGGTTTGTATGTTCTAGTTAAAGAAGTCAAAGAAGGAGAAATAACAAGAATGTTGGTAAAATGCAGAAGAGAGTTCAATGATGAAGATAAAAAGAAAGTTAAAAAGAACTACAAGGAAAAGAAACTGCTAGTGAGTGATGTTGGACCTGATTAATATAACAGGATCATAGCCAGTGAAAATACCAAGAAGATCTGGGATCACTTGAGGACTACATATGAAGGTACTACAGATGTGAAGAATTCTAAAGTTGATATACTAACTACTCCATATGAAACTTTACCCTAAATGAAGGAGAAATAATCCAAGAAATTCATAAAAGATTCCCTTCTATCATAAATGAGCTTCAGTACTTAGGAGAAGTGATTCCATTCTAAAGAAAGTAAGGATCATTCTTAGTGTTCTTCCAAAGTCCTGGGAAAAAAATAGGGATGCCATAAATTAAGCAAGAAACCTCAAGACCCTCACTATGCATAAACTAATTGGAAATCTAAGGACTCATAAGCTGAAGAAGCAATAAGAGCTAGAAATAAAGGAAGTTAAAAATGAAAAATCACTATAATTTAAGGCTTCAAAACATGATTCAAGTGAATAAGATACATAGGTTTCCTATTTGGCAAACAGATTTGTTGGATCCCTAAGGAAGAGTTGTCAATTTAAAAGAAGAGGAAGCAGTAGTACAAAGGGACGCAATATTCAGGTGTGCCAAAACTATGCAAATATTTGGAATTTAATTAAGGATTTTCCAATGAACAATACGTATTACCAAGAATAGTTAAATATTGGGAATGATAAAATAATCAACTAGGACCAGGTCCCTTAAAAATCATGAAGAAAAACTGCAACTGAGTATACAGTAAAGCAAGTTCTGGCAGCATGGGGGGATTCTTCTAATGAATCTAATGAAAATGAGATATATCGAGATTATTATATGATATATGTGGAAGAAACTATAGTTATTTATGATTTTTTGTTTACCTTCATGTCTGATCTGTGGTTATTTTATCCACTTCTATATCATCATTCTAGCTTATTTTAACTTATTTCGAGAGTAACTTGATTACTAAACATGTTCATATTGATATAAATAAGCATATAAGTGATAAATTATGTGATTATAATGTGAAAAGTGTATTTCAATCAAGTTTGGGTTTAATTGGATCACTTAGACTTAAATCGATGAAACTAATGTAACTAGCTTGATCTAGGTGCTTGCCTAGTATTATTTATTGGATTTTATTGTGTTTAATGTGTTCCAAATGGTTTTAATGGTGTTATTATAAATGTAAAAAAATATTCTAGTGTTAAAAGTTTAAGCGAGTCAAATAAAGAGTCAAAACATGAAGTGGATGGTCATGGAAATTTGCCTTGTCTTAGATCTTGTTTTTGATTCATCGTGATAGATATTGTGTTGGTTGAACCTCTAATTCATATTGTGTGTTCCTTTGGGATACTTTTTGATCTTAGTATGATGATATATGGATTATTTAGAGGCTATAAAACCATTGGAAAGATACAACAAGACAATTGATGAAAGGAGGGACGTTCAACACCTAACAAAAATTCAAGAGGCTAATTCCAGTAAGGTTTCTCGATAGGGGTTTGTCGTGACCACGACTTGACATCACATTCCAATGCGACATTACCCTTGGTTGACTTAAATAGATATTGCATTGCTACAACCACTTAATTCAATTGAATATCGCGGTGTGACCCAAAATCAAACACGGCCATGAGTATAACTTGAATCCTACACGGCTTGGAACTTGTTATCTACTATAAATACATCTTTGTAGTCATTTTTAAAGATATATTTGGATGAAATGGAACCTCAAGGAGGATTATAAAACATCATAACTTAGGTTTTTACATTATTTATTTAACATTCCATTATATCATAACATGATTTCAACCTATTGGATCATGATTATGACTATGAGTGGCTAGAAACTCCCTTTCCGAGGTTGAAGCCAAGAACCCGAGTACTATTATTTTGAGTTAAGTTTATTGATTTGCTTATCATTGTTTTATATGTGTTCAATCATATTTTAACTATTTTAAGGATTTCTTACCCTTAGAATACACCTATTGTAATCTTTGAAAACTTGAGAGAGGGAATAGGGAGATAGAATATGGGATTGAACAAAGTATTGGTCATTGTATTTTATGAAATAAGTAATATGAATTAGTGTCTAGGACAGGGATGTACTTAAATTCCTTACTTGATTCAAAAGTAGGATGATAGCTTAAAGGACTTAAATGTATTATTCCATACCCGCTCAATGATGTAGTTGTAATGTCCATATTAGTTAATTGGTTAGAGATGAGGAGACCATAATCATGTGATTAACCCTATGAACCAACAACCAAGATAAGCAAGTAAATGAATGATGTTCTGTAAAATAGTATGAGTGTTCAAGTTGCTTCAACCTTGGGTTTTACTCCTATTGATTATCCAAGATTATTACTTTACGCATTATTTACTTTACTTACAGTTACAATTTCAAAACGCTCTTATCGGTTTCTCTTGCATCAAGTTAATCTAAACAATGAACTACAATTGATTTTTTTTTAACCAAGTCCCCGTGGGATCTATACTTGTCTTTCATTAGGCTACTTTACTACTTGATAAGACCACGAGCCCTTGTATGTGTATTTGGGCGCTGTCAATATATAATATAGAAGATAAAGAAGAAGACAATGTAACTCTCTCTAATATTCAAGAAAATCTAGATAACTACACTACTATAAAGATAACAAAGCATGCATGTGTGTTGATAGACTATTTACATGAACTAACTGCTGAGAAGAATGCCTTAGAGGAGAAATTATAGAATCAGGGGCATGAGTTAATATCCTTA
Organism: Capsicum baccatum var. pendulum; assembly: GCA_030864225.1. Taxonomy (NCBI): domain Eukaryota; kingdom Viridiplantae; phylum Streptophyta; class Magnoliopsida; order Solanales; family Solanaceae; genus Capsicum; species Capsicum baccatum. The sequence goes on along the minus strand of CM061553.1, from coordinate 144,273,519 downwards.
ACTCTTTAAATATCTAAAATTATGGAATTGGTAATTAAATTGAAATCTAAAAATCTAAGTGGTATGAGTCTATTAAAGAAGGCAAATGATTTAGATGGTAAACGGAAGAAGGAAGCCTCAAGGATTCAGACAAATTTAAGGAGAAACTAAGGGATTTTTTAAAAACATCTTATGTCTATACTTCAAAAAAATGAAGAGTTAGAAATAGAACTGGTCCATATTAGAGAAGATCTCAAAAAATCTCTTAAATAGATAGTTTTTCATGGATTCTTTCTATTTTTACTGGTCAGGGGGTTAAAAAGGCAAAGTCATGGGCTATCAAGGAGAATTCAAACCAACTAGGTATTAAGGGAAGACTGTCAAAGATGTTATAAACAAAGTACACAAAATCCTATGCACCTATTATGGAACAGATGTGCACTCCAAGAAATGTTGTCGCAGGTGGATGAGAGCAAGAATGAATGGTTTCAGATATGTTTAGCAAGAGAATATACAGTCCAAGGTCTTCAAGTCTCTAATAATTTTAAAAAGGAACTCCATACCTAGATAGGATAATAAGGTATCACAACTTTGTCCTACTAATGGAAACTCAACCTCAAGTGCGTTCCCGAATCCAACAAGTGATCATGGTTCCAAGTTTGAGAAAGGGGAATGTAGTCAGGAAGAGGCTATTGATACTATTTGTATAAAGAATAATATTGGAAAAACTGACTGTGTTCTCTCTTGTAAGAAAATTCAAGGTAGAAGTGTCTTATTTTTAAATAGTTGATTTCAACGGACCTTTCCCCTACAGAACATAGCTAAAATCTCAAAGACTCAAAAAAACTCATTGTAGCAAAGATAGAAGTTTGAAAGATGTAGATAATAATGATGATGATAAAAACTCGAGTCACTAATCCTATCTTAGGTTGAAGGAGTAATTGATCAAATTGACCTAACCTAATATGTGAATCTATATTTCCTTAAAAAAAATTAGCTAAGATAATGAGGTAGGTTTCATTGATAAAATGGGTGGGTATTAGTCTAACTCAGTACCATATCCTTGCAGGTATACACCTATGGGGACAATAGTTGAAGCAAACATTATTTTTGAATTAACACAAGATGGAGAAGAACCTGGTCCCATATCATAGGTGAGTACAAAAAAAATGTGCCTTACATATTTATATATTTTCTATTTAAAATGGTCCTTATGTCCTCTCCTATATGAACAAAATTTTTCATTTCAAATCAAATATAAAGAGTCTCACCTATACAATCTGATGTGTCTATTCAAAAATTTTCCTTTCAAATATCAAACAATCATTTCCTTAATTATAAAATCAAATTCTTTTATTTAACTTTCTTAAAAATTAATTTAGAGCATTCTTCTAAATCATTTCCTTTCTTAATATAAATTGGTCTTTTCTTTTCCTCTCACAAATAATTAAAGTTGGATGAAATCCCATTTTCTTCAAACCCCTTAGAAGAATTATCTTTTGATCATCCTTAAGAGTCACTAAGTTCATTACCCATCAGTCCTTCTCATAAAATTCTTGCAATCCTAGGTGAAACTGTTGTAGTTAAAATTATAAGCTCTGGTAAATGTCATGTTGAGTTAGTCTTGGAATACTACTTATATAAAGTCTTTGGTTCTCTAACTTACCAAGATATTCCTTAATCTGGAAGATCTCTTTCCATTACAAATAGATTTCTCTAATGTTTCTCAAATCCAAATCCCCTCTAAAGAATTGAAAGGTACTAAAATTTTAGAAAACATACAAGTACTTGGTTCCCCTTACTCCCTCATAGTAAAGCCTCATATTTTCATAACTATTTAATGAAGATATCCGTATAAAGAAGTCTGATCAATTTAGAGGTTTAAATTGGATAGCTGAGAATTTACTCTTTCTTGAAAATGATTCTAAGGAAAGTTTAGTATGTACATAAGATAAAATAGCAGGAGAATAGGATTAGTTGACAAAGGATGGGGAATTTATATTACCTCCAAATGAGTATGATAAAGAGGATAATAATGAACAACCTCTGAGTTGGAAAATAAAGAGACTAAAGGACAGTAAAGGAAAGGAAAAATGATAGACTTTATTGTACAAGTTACAAGATCTTATTCCACCAGGGGGTTTGAAATGAAATTAATAGTAGATATTATGAAGGAATGTAAGTCTTCTACAACTATAACAAAATGATTCAATAAATATATTGTTAAGAAGGAGAAAGATATTAAAGATATGGAGGTTAGAGAATAAGAAGATATTTCTTCTGATGTTGTTATTGCAACTAGGAAGAGAAGATAAGAAGTTCATGGTACTGAGAGGACCAGGTCCTTTGGTTCAATGTCTATAAGCCTTGCAGGAATGAAAAAAAAACATATTATTATTTAGTAGAAGAAAATCTTTCAGGGAATTTATCTCAAGAATATAAAAACTAATAAAAAGAAAGAGTCATGTAATGAGCCCAAAAAATGAAAAAAGAGGAAGAAAAGAAAAATATGTCTAGAAAAAAGAGGTTCAAAAGCCTTGAAACACAAAAGGTGTTGTTAGGAAGTGTTTTTGACCCCAAGATTAGTGAGAAACCTAGGATAGTAGAGTTTGTAGAGTATGTAAGGCACTAAGGATGGCTACATCTTCATAGGTTCCAGGAAAAGAAATAAGACTGGATGAAGAAACCTTTGGAGTAATTTTTAATGTACCTATTATATGTGTGAGGATAGTTGTGAAGCAAAAACCCATAACTAACTTTATATTTGAGGCCTCAAAAGTAAGTGGGACTTCAATAGCTGCAGTAAAGAAAATATTTTTAAAAAGTGAATTTTAGCTATTTTTTGAATTTATTAACAAGGTCATGCTGCCAAGATCAAAGAAAAAGATCATTACCTCTAGCGTTGATTTTTGTTTATTAGAATGCCTGAGTATGTTTGAGTTGTTAAATTTTCCTGCTCTAATGATAGAGCATATAAAGAAGGTAATCAATAAAAGAGAAGAGAAACATGGAATGTCTTATAGGTACTTCTTAAAGAAGATCTTTAATCATTTTGTAGTGGTTGAGACTAGCTAAGAATAGTCCAAAAAGATCAATCTAAGTATAATAAAGGAAAATGAATACATTGAAGGGAAAGTGGAAACTATGTCCCGGGTGTTTTAGCTAATAAATTTTAAGAAAGGAAATAGTGGAGTTGGGAATTAAATTAGCCTCTTAGGTTGGTGATATAGAGCAATTGAAATTGAAAATTCAACATTTATCTTCTGGGTGACCAGGTGCTTCTGAAGATCTTGCAGGAAAAAATGCTCAGCTCACGGTCAAGGTTGTACAACTTACTAGTGAGGTTCAAGGACTAAATTCATAAGTAAAAAAACTTAACAAGCAGTTACTAGATTCCCTATGTTGTAGATCGTGTAAGAATAAAGATGTTGCTAAAATCTCTCTCCCAAGACGCCCTCTACCTGAGTCCTATCGTCCACGTATTAGTCTGTCAATTTTGTGTTAGTTTCTAGTTTATGCTTCTTTTATTTCCTTTGCAGATAGTTGTTCTATAATTTTTTAGTATATTGTAATTGTACTTATCATACTTAATGATCAATGAATTCTTGGTTATGTTCTTATTGTTTCGTCTTTATTTTAAAATTGATCTTCATAATAGTGTTGCCCAATGGCCATGAGTTAACTAAAATGTGCTTATCTTTACTCTTAGTTTATTGTTTTACTTTTAAATGCCACCAAAAGGGAGAATATTGCCTTCATGTGTTAAGGACCAAGTGTGTTAAGGTACTAGATGAGTATGGCATATTGATAGGGGGAAGTATAATGAGTTACAATGATTGGGGGAAGTGAATAAGCTATGTTTTTGATACAAATGACAACAAGGAACTAGATCCCTAAGTTGCATGATGACGGAAGCATGATGTTGTATGCTAAGGTTAACATTTATCTTAAGTAGTAGTAATCACACTGATTAGTTGTGATGAATATGTATTGATGCTCAAAACTCAGTGGTTTCTTTGTCATCATAAAAAATGGGAAAAATTAATGCATATTGTTTTGATGATGAGAAGTTGACTACAAGGGACCAGTTCCCTGGATATTCAAGGCTACAATACAACTGTCACACATCTGTACAGTTTTTTCCTCTTATGAAACAAATTGCACAGGTACTGCTTTTTCTATTTAGAACACCTGGTCTAATTACATTGCAACCCTTATCATCATTCAAAGAGAAAAGCAAAATTATGATTCTCTATCAAGTAGTTTTAGCAAACATAGAAAGTTGCAGAGTGAAAGAAAGGCAAAAACTCGATTTCAACATTGCTCAAGTTCTTATTTCTTGTGTGCTAAAATAGCAAACATTCTTAAATCCAATTTAGGTTTATAACTGAACTACTCACTCTCTAAGAGTAACACTTTTTTCTTTGTTTTTTAGAGTACTTTAGGTAGATATCTAAGATTAAAACTGGTTAGAGTTAACAAGTGTTGAGGAGTCTTGGTAGAGTTGTCAAGTTGAGATTATAGTAGAGTTACTACAAGTAGGAGGATCCTAGAGTTAGGTTCAAGTTAGATTTTATAATCAAGAGGTTGATTATAGTGAACTTTTGAGAGCTTATGAGGGCAATACATGGTTTTTCCTTCTTTGATCAAGGAGGTTTCAACAATATATATGTTGTTCTTTACATTTCATGCACTATGTTGTTTCTCTGTTGGTTTACTATATTTTTTCTTGTGACTAATTTAGAGAGACCTGGTTCCTTAGTGTATGGTGCAACCCCCATAATTCCAATAGGATATCATCATGACTTATCCTAATCTATGAGTTTTCGGGATAGAAAGGTAATTATAACACCTCCAGTCTATACACTGGATGCTACACAGTGCTAATGGCCCGAAAGGACCACTAGCTTACCCATGATTGGTACCTACTATGAGCATTGAATAATAACAACACTGCAGTAATAATATAACTGAAATAAGTGCAAAAGTTAGGCTGAAAATGCCACAAGGTTCATAACTGAAAGACCAATACTGAATAGTGAAAGCTGAATACTGAAAACTTAAACATCCATCTGAAACACTCTAGTATAAAAGCCTCTAACTATAAGAATTATGGAGTTGATAGGACAAGACCCCAACTAACTCTGACTACTTAAAAATGTACTGAAATACTAAAATAATACTCTATACTTGAACTATAAGGACTCACCACTATGTCTGTTATTTATAGGCTAGACTGCTAAGTACGGTTAGGAGCTCATGCATCTGAACCTATTATATAATAAATCATAGCACAAAAGAAATGTATGTATCAGTAATTTGAATGTACTGGCACGCTAAGTAAGAGGCTGGTGTGCATAGGTTCATATGCATGAAAAATAACTGACTAAATAACATGAGCATAATTAAATGAGAGATCATGCATGGTTACATAAATTATAACTGAGATCATGTTTTCACTGGTCACTAAGTTCTGAATATTGAATAACTTATATCTGAGTTTGCTAATACATCAATACTTATAACCGAGTGACTATGTCTGAAAGTCCTGATTGATAACTGGTAAACTATTTTTGAAAGTCCTAATTCTGTAGAACTGAACTGAGTTCTATACTGAGCAGGGTGACTATATCTGATAGTCCTAATTTTTTAGAATTAAACTGAGTTCTATGCTGAGACTAAAACTAAAACTAAAACTATGAGAGGTAATTATCTATTGATATTCCCCTCTTGAAATGGATTAGGGTCCAACCTGATCTAAGATGAAATGGTATCAGTATCATACCATGAGTAAAGATAAGATATGAGTTAACCCTCTCTAATACGAAACTCTTTCTTCAAACCTCACTGGAAGGAAAACTCATACGATATATATCAACCCTAGTCTGGCAGGAAGATATCTCACCCTATGCTGACTACATAGATCTATAACGTGGGGATTTCTTTAAAGGGTCAAACCCTATGTTGGCACAAAAGCCCCTATCCCTTGGTTCACTCAATACTGAATCGTACTCCCAACTAAATAGACACTAATCTAATTTCTAGTCGATACTAGGCTTGATTGAACTATTACTGATCGTACTGTAGATAGTGTAACTTTTGAAGTAGGATTTATTGGGCCTCATTCAAAGCACTTTTTTACATTATGTTTAGATCATATCATGTCTGTGGAAAAATTTAAAATAGTAGAAGTGTGTGAAGATGAGGAATAAGAATCCTATATTCTTGATTTTACATTAGACAAGAAACATAAAAATAGACCCCACTTTAAGGCCGAGTGGTTTACCACGTTCAATTCATTACTCGGCTACTTAATTTTTGTACCGCCCCCTATGAGCGAAGCAAGAATATAGACTCTAAGTTGGGGTGAAATTCATATCCTCAAGGTGGAGGAAAAATCATAGTTGGGTCGTGCCGTGACATTAAATTAGGTGTTGCTTGGGAGGCAACCTAAGGTATTTTGTTGTTTGTATTCATATTATGTGATTGATATCATATCTTCGCACCAATGGTGCCATTGGTATATTTCTAAATCTCTTGTTTTGGTTTGACATTAAGGATATTGCATGATTTTAAGTTTTGGGTGGGGCTACTTGTGGGTTTTGATATCCTCTTTGGATTTTTGTTTCCGTGGAGACTTGTTCCTAGTAGATCCGGCATATTTAGGCTTATTTTTTGTTTAGTGATGTTTTATGGTTAACTTGGAGAAAAATAAGTATCTACGCAGTTGAAATATTTTTGTCTTTTTTTGGGAATGATAAATACCTCTCCAATTATATATTTTGTAACTATGTGATGTGAATCTATATGCAAACACTGTGAATCTTTTTATGGCATTGGTATTAGGGACATGATAGTCATTGCTAACTATTGCATAAACCGAATAGCTAGTAGCTTGTAATGTACCTGTGTGCTGTGTGCATGTAAGATATTACTTAGTTCCCGTTGTATGTTAAATTCAAAACTTGCCTGGTTAGTCCTTCCTTTGTTGTAGGATAGGAGTTAGGAAAGGATCTAAGGCCATTTTAAGATTTGTCCACTTCTAGCCTAAACGACCTTCCCTGTATGCATAATATCCCTTGATCCCTATTTTGAGCCTGAAAGAATATTTCTTTTTTATGATACCTATCACCATCTCATTTATATCATAATGTACCTATTTTATCATTGATCCTCCTTGGACACTGTGTACCTTGACTTAGGCAGATGGCCTAAGTTGAGGGTGGCTATCATAGGGGTGCGTGATGTAAAATGAGTATGAAGAAAGGTACGATAAAAGAAAAGAATAAAAAGCTGGGTGCAGTAGAAAAGAACAAGAAAAGAAAAGTTGTGAAAAAAACGAAATGATTGTAGAAAAGATGCACCCATGCTGAATATGTGTGATCAAGAAAAAAGAAGAATAAAAAAAGGTTAAAAAGTGAGACCCCAGAAGCTAGTGTAGTGTCGAGTAGCCTTAGTCACTTTAAATGCCATCAAGTAGCATACCAGCCCCTAGCCTACATTACAAGCCAAAGAGAAAACTTATAGTGATCCTAGCCGACCTGTCTTAAAATCTTGGTAATGAAAATAAGGGAAAGCCTTTGGTATTTGGCATACATTGTTTAGAAATTTATTCTGAGAGTGAGTGTTTTTTAATCCTCCCCTTGGTTACATATGTGATTTTTCATAAAAGTGGAGTGGGACTACTTTGTAGTGAGGGCACACTGGTTACGTTTCTAGTTGCTAACTTGTTTGGATAGTGTAATATTGGTACATGCATGGTTGCTGTTGCTGAATTGATGCCATATCCTTATTCCTTTGTGTCGCATTATTGTTCTTCAATAATATACTTGGTTATTTTTAAAACAATTAACCTTGGAGATGGTGAAGATGTTTTGAGATAATATGTATGGTTGATTGCCGAATGTACTTTGTATCCTCTTGGTTGTGTTTTAGTTTCTTGAAGACAAACAATTGTTTTAAGTTGAGGGTGTTGATGTATGAGCAGATGCTAACACATTTGAGTCTCTTAACTAAGAATAATTGCAAAGTCTTAAGCAACTTTTGTCGTTTTTGATTGTTTTCTCTTTGATATTGCATTAACAGTCAAGAGCAAGAGAACCAGCAAAAATAGAGGTAAAATGGATGATTTCTGAGTAAGTATAGATGGAAGTATGGATGATGACTTATCTAATAAGTCATCAGCCTTGTGATATATGATGCATTGGTAAAGGTAGCAGACTTTATACTATCTATAACTTTGTAGTCCTAGACTGTGAGGTGGACTTCGAAGTGCCCATTATCCTGGGTAGACAATTCCTTGTAACTGGGAGAGTGATAGTGGACATGGAGCTGAATGAGCTAAAGTTCAGGCCCAATGACAAAGAAACAAGATTCAAAATACACTCATCCATGACCCCACAAAAAGAGATGAGTTTTTTCACAATCATGGATGTATTATATAAAGATGGTAAAGAGATATTAGCAGGTTGTCTTGACGAAGTCTGAGTAGTCAAGATAACCAAGTCGTGCCGCGACATTAAATCAGGTTCTATTGGGAGGTAACCCAATATTTTTATGTTTCAGCAAAGAGTTTATTTTTGTAGTTAGGTTCTAGTTCAAAGAAGATGGAATCGATGTAACCAGCTAAGTACTCCTAACAACATATTTGACGGGATGTCATAATTATGATAAGCTGTCAGATTTGTCATTGGAGAAATCAAACCTAAGGGATGTTCTGTTAAGGATGAAAACATTCTTGTTAGGCTATTACAAGTGTCATAAGCCATCATCCTTTGTTGTCAGAAAGACTGAAAGAGTAGCTGAAATTTTGGGCCAGATTAAAAAGATCCGACCCAGCCCATAACTTTGTCTTTCCACCTTCCCGCATATTTCCTTTATTTTTTTTAAGTTTTATTTCCTTCCATATATAGTTATTTTTTTCTGTTTCTAATGTATTTCCATGTAAAACAAAAGAAAACTTCCTTCTTTCTGAGTGTGAGTTGAAGTCAAAATCAAGAGTTCTTCTTTCATCTACTTTCTTTTACTCGCGTAACCAAGTTGAAGGCACTTATCTTCATGCTCAAAACCTAACTCTTCTATTCAGTTGGTAAGTAATAAACTGATATAAAACAAGGTTCCCAAGAAGATTAAGTCAAGTTTAGCTTGCCAATATGTAAAAATTGGGAACTAGAGTTTGTTGTTTAAGCTTGGGACTTAAAGCTCCTCTCAAGAATCGAGTTGGGGTTGTGTCCTTGGCCGACGACATGACTGACAAGTTATCATGAATTTGAAGTCTTATCAGACACGTCATAAGAAGTTGATAAAATTTTGTGGATTCTGTTTAGAGATGATGACATTTAAGATAAGTTATCACAACTGTGATGGCTTATGAGACATGTTGTCACACCTTTGACCTAAAACATTAATAAACCCTTTCAAGGGGTGTGGAACTTCAATGAATGACGTGTTTGTATATATACTCTGGAGTGTTGTCTAATAGTTTTCCTCTTACTACAGGTTTTATAATGGCACACAAAGGAAAGAACCCAAAATCGATAAAAAAAGGGACCAAGGGAAGTGTACCTCGGAGACTCTTCGATGAGGGCTTCGATTATAAGGAGGAGGATCCACTACTTAGGAAGCAAAAGAAAAATAAAATACCAAAAAAGACTTCATCACCTCCACCAGTTGAGGTAGAGGAGAGTGAAGAGAGTGACACTGAGTCAACAACATCTGAACATACAGCTTCTGAGAAGACAACCTCTAAGCAACAAGAGTGATCATGCTGAATCTGAAGAGCATAATTCAGATCATCCTAATTCCAAGGAACATGAGTCTGACAAACATGAATCTGAGGGACCATCATCTGATTCCACTTTCTATTTAGTAATAAGATGATAAAGAATCTCTGATTCAAGGAACTATGGTTAAATATAAGAACCCTACAGTTCAAGATAATGCTAGGTGGAAAATTCCCCAGGCATAGAGAATCTTCTATGATGGGCTTCCCAGAACAAAACGAAGGCCCATTAAAAGGCCAATCTTTGAAGAAAAGAAGATCATCACTACTAGGTTGAATATATATCCTGAAGTGGAGCTTAAATTATGAGACTATGACTTGGGAAGGTCCGTGAAAGGAGGAAGCTTATTTTTCCCTACACTAGTTAGGGAGTTACATATAAAATATCAAGCTCGATTAGAAAACATGTGTAAAGAAGTGAAGAAATCAGCAGATCAGCCCTTGTTGGATTGATTTCCATTATGAAATGTGATGGTGGATCTCTTAGAAACAATAATCAACAGATTTCTACATAGCCCCAGATTCACTCCTCAGGCCACTTCACCTACTTTTTATGCTCGGTTGAAGCATCATGAGAGTCAACGGTCTTGGTTAGCGACTCTCATAGCTGAAAGAAAACATGAATGGCTGGCCAACCCTAATGAGAGGATTTTTAAGGCTTCCCTGACTCAAGAGGCAAAGTTCTGGTGGGGTGTAGTGTACACCCATTCGATACCTACTGCGGGAGATAATATCCTTGGAAACGATAGAGAAATATTGGTTGCAAGTCTTATGGCTAAAATTGAGTTGAACTTCAGGGATATCATTGCTAAGGAGATGAAAATTTGAGTCTTAAGGCCCGATACGGCATATCCTTTCTCTTGTCTAATTATAAGGTTATGTAAAGTAGTTCATGTACCTGAGGTTGTGAGGTTAGAGGAAGAACTACATGCCAAGAAGACCCACAATCCCATCTGATATGATGAAAATCATTCGAGACTAACACTTGACAGAGGAGTAGAGGTTAAAATAGACCCACCAGTTGTAGGTACTACCGCAGAATATAATGTTGCAGTACAGGATTCTGAGGCTGCCTTACCGACCACCTCAGTAATAAAATATTCAATGCTGAGAAATGAAATAAATCCTTCAGTTTTTGTGTCTACCACAGAATTTGTCTTCAAACCTATTAATTTTAAGAGAGTGGAAAAATAAGCCAAGTGGCCGAGGCTCAGCTGCACGTTTTTGTCAAGCAATTTACCTCTGTGTTAGACAAGAGAATTAATGTAGCACTAGAACCCTTTCGAGCCTTACCCGGTCGAATTTATGAGTTAGAAAATCATTTTAATACATGGGTAAGAGAAATATCGGGCTCAGACCTTGTACAATTTAGTGCAGCCCTGGACAAGGTGAAGGCGAATGTTGGGGCATTATAGCAACACCATCTTGTGGTATCGGTAGATCCTATTGTTGATGATTCTAAAGGTGAAATCCAATTTCTTGATCTCACGGGTGAACCAATAAAGAAAGAAAAGGGCAAGAGAGAAAGCCCAGATAGTGATAAAGAAAAAAAAAGAGAAGAGAGCATGAAAGAAAGCTGAGAAAGAGAAGATGAGAAAGGTGATGATCAAGTCACTAACTGAAAATGAAAAATGAGAGGAGGCCCTATGAGTGAGAGTTGAGGGAGCCTCAACTAGTAGACCTCCAACAACTGCTAGACCAGATGTGTCTAAATAGGGGGGACTCCCAATGAAGAGAAGGCAGCTGAGGATGCAACAACAGAGTCAGTAACCCATGATCCCTGTGCTTAATATACTCTAGGTATACCCTAACCCTTGATTCATATTTTCTTTTATTTTAAGTGGAGGGTGTTGGGTGAGTTATTGTTGTAACATTTTTTAATTAACAAGGAGAAATACAAGTACCTGAGGCAGTGAACATAGTTTTATTATTTTGTGAACACCTGTCAAGTGGTTTAACTCTTTAACTCTGTGATTTGCATCTAATTGTGACCACTATGCATCTTTGTATGGTATTAGTTCTAGTGACTTGATAACCATTGCTAAACGATTACATGAATGGGATATGTAGTAACTTGTGATATACTTGTTTTCCATGTTTGTGTGAGATTCTACTTAGTCACCTTTGTAGGTTGAATTCAGAACTTTCCCAGTTGTCTTAGCTAGGTTGAAGTATAGGGTTTAGGAAAGGATCATAGGCCATTTTGATATTAGCACACTTTAGCCTAAATGACCTTCCTTGTATGCATAATATCCCTTAATCTCTATTTTAAGCCTGAAGAGCCTATTTATTTTTATGATACCTATCACCGTTCCATTTTTATATCCTAATGAACCTGTTTTAGCCCTGGTCCTCCTTGGAACCTGTGCACCTTGACTTAAAAAAGGTAGAGTAAAAGAAAAGAATAAAAAGTTCGGCACGGTGGAAAAGAGAAAGAAAAGAAAAGTTCCAAAAAAGAAAAGTGATTGTAGAAAAGAGCCACACCCAACCTAAATAAGTGTGATCACGAAAAGAAAAGAGTAGAAAAAGGTAAATGAGTCAGACTCAAAAAGCTAGTGTAGTGTCAAGGAGGCTTAGTCACTTTAAATATCATCGAGTATCATACCAGTCCCTAGCCTACATTATAAGCCAAAGAAAAGACCTATAGTGATCCTAGTTGACTTGTCTGAAGCTCTTAGTAATGAAAATAAGGGCAAGCCTATGCTATTTGGTATACATTGATTGGAATTTCATTTTGAAAGTCAGTGTTTTGTGATTGTCCCCATGGTTACATATGTGATGTTTGATATAAGTGCAATGGGACTTCTTTGTGGTGAGGGTACACTGGTTATGCTGCTAGTTTCTAACTTTTTGGATACTGTAATCTTCATATATGCATGGTTGTTATTGCTTATTTGATGCCTTATCTTGATTTCTGTGTGTCACGTTGTTGCTCTTCAATAACATACACAGTTGTTTGTAAGTTAATTGACCTTGGAGATGGTGAAGATGTTTTGAGATAATATGTATGGTTGACTGCTGAATGTACTTTGTATTTTCTTGGTTGTATTTTAGTTGCTTGAGGATAAGCAATTGTTTTAAGTTGAGGGTGTTGATGTGTGAGTAGATTCTAACACATTTGAGGCTTTTAACTGAGAATAATTGAAAATTCGTAAGCAACTTTTGTCATTTTTTATTGTTTTAAATGTGACTTTACAATGGAAGTCAAGAGGCAAGTGGCAGAAGACATTCTTGATGAGTCGTCAGCACTCTGATATGTTATTAGCTTCATGATCTACGTTAGACAGAGATTCGACTTTAGTTGGAATTCCTGATGACATTTTTGATAGGTCGTTAGAAGTGTGATAAGCCGTCAGAGTCGCCGTCAGCCTTAGACAAAACATAGGAGCTGAGGTGGATAAGTGATGACATTGTCTGATAAGTCATCACAGTTTTGATAAGCCATTAGGATTCACCATAATCCTTAAGTAGAAATTGTCAAAATTAAAGGGGATCTGACGACATCCATGATAAGTCGTCAGCCTCCTGATAAGGCATTATGCATGTCGTCACCTAATCCGAGAAGAACACTTAATTCTGTGATTTTGTTTCAATAATTACGCTAATGAAGTTTTTTAGGGGGATTTTCGAACATATTTTGTAAAACACATATTTTGTTTCTTTATCTCTAGTTTCTTGGCTTTGAACAAAAACAATTCACTTTGAAGAGATTACCATCAATATTTTGGGATTGGTACATTGATATAATCGGAGAAAATCTCATTGCGACTCATCTTACTATAAGTTCATCTTTCAAAATATTAATTCAACTTGTTGTATTGATTATTACATTATGAGTGGCTAAATCCCTATAACCCAAATTATGGGATCTATGGGTTAGGTCTTGGTAAGTTGCTAAGTGTTCAAGATTCTAAATGTAATAGGACTCCTTGATATTTTCAATGATTTAATTATTTTCCATTGGTTGCAAACGATAGATAACACCTGCTTTGATTTTTTGGACATAAGAAATCAACGATAGTATGAAGTGAATTATTCACAGGGACTTGGAAGATACCAACCTTCCATTTTATAATTAAAGCTGTAACAAGGTTAATTAACTTGAGGTGAAGTATGGCTAGTGAATGTATATTCCCTAAGTCTGTTGGATTAGGTAATTAAATGCTTAAGTTGGTCGAGTGAGATTTAGGTGTAACTTCGATAAAGATGATCTATTGTTCCTACCTATCGTGATAATCTTGAATCACTATTAGCAGTTGTAAAGTACCAAAACCCATAGCGAACATAATTCTTGTTTTCCATAAACTTTTGATTACAAACACTAAAAATAAAGTGACCGACCATTATTTGCTAAATTCTCTTAACCTCCAATTTACTGGAAACTACTAACTGTCAGTTGATTAACTCTCTTATAACTCAAATTCACACCATATTCTCTGTGGGATTCGACCCCAACCTAGTTGGGTTATATATTAACAATGATCGTTTACATTCTCACATGAGAGGTGTAATTGGAGAATTGTCATGTGACCAATGCCAAAGGTAGGGGTCAATCTTCAAGAGGCATAAGATACCTTTGACAAAGATGCTTGAAGTAGAATTATTTGATGTTTGGGGCATCGACTTGATGGGACCTTTTGTAACCACGTACGGGATGAAGTACATTCTAGTTGTTGTTAATTATGTATCAAAATAGGTCAAAGCCATTGCCGTGTCGGATAATGAACGAAAGAGAGTTGTTTTATTTCTTATAAAGAACATCTTCTCACACTTTGGAGTACCACGTACTATTAAAAGCGAAGAAGGATCTAATTTTTGCAACAAAGTGTTTAAGGCGACTTTGGCCAAATACATGGTCAAACAACATAAAGTAGAGACACCATATCACCCATACACTAGTGGGCAAGTAAAGGTCTCGAATCGGCAGATTAAGGCCATCTTAGCTAAAATAGTGAACGCTAGTAGGCAAGATTGGACTCGAAAGCAAGATGATGCTTTGTAGGAGTATCAAACTACTTTTAAGACACATATTAGAATAAAGGTAGAATAAAAGAAAAGAATAAAAAGCTGGGTGCGGTTGAAAAATAATGAAAAAAGAAAAGTTGTGAAAAGAAAGACATGATTATAAAAAGACTGCACCCATCCGGAGTATGTGTGATCAATAAAGGAGAGAATTAGGTAAAGTTAAATAGATAAGACCCCAAAATGTTAGTGTAGTTCCAAGTATGCTTAGTCACCTTAAATATAATCTAGTATCATACCAGCCCATAGGCTATGTTACAAGCCGAAGAAAAACACCTATAGTTATCCTAGCTTACCTATCTGAAAACCTTGGTAATGAAAATAAGGGAAAGCTTATAGTTTTTGGCAAACATTGACAGGAACTTCTTTTGGAGAGTGATTATTAATTATCCCCACAGTTATATACGTTATTTCTTATATGAGTGAGAAGGGACTTCTTTGTTGTAAAGGCACACTGGTTATGTTGTTAGTTGCTAAATTGTTTGGCTAGTGTAATATTGGTACATACATGGTTGTTGTTGCTAAGTTGATGCCATAGCTTGATTTCTTTGTGTTGCATTATTGCTTTTCAATAATATACACAGTTGACTTTGAGATGATTGACCTTGGAGATGGTAAATATGTTTCGAGCTAAAATGGATGATTGACTACCGAATGTGCTTTGTATCCTCTTAGTTATGTTTAAGTTACTTGAGGACAATCAATTGTTTTAAGTTGAGGGTGTTCATCTGTGAGCTAAGCTAACACATTTGAGGCTTTCAACTAGAAATAACTGTAAAGTCTTAAGAAACTTTTGTCTTTTTTGATTGTTTACTCTTTGATAATGCAGGAAAGTCAAGATGCAAGAAAACCAAAGACAATAAGAGCAAAAGAGGTGAATTTGGAACAAGTGGCCATGAAAGTGTAGTTGGCAACTTGTCTAGTAAGTCATCAAATTTTTGATAAGTTATCAGAGTCAACGTCAGCTATAGATAGTGTGAGAAAATTAGAGCAGAAGTGTGATAACATCTCTGATAAGTCGTCCTAATTCTGATAAGTCATCGAGAATACCATCAACCTAAGGCAGTACATGATATTTGAAGTGAAGAAGTGACGAAATTATCTAATATGTCATCAAAGTCCTAATAACCAGCCATGAGTTATTGTCAGCCTAAGGTAAAAATCTTCAAACTTAGAGAAGAGCTAACGACAATGTCTGATAAGTCATCAGACTCCTGAAAAGACATCTCAATTCGTTGTCAGCTATGAGAGAAGGATGTATTTTAGCTTAAATGGATGAATGACTGCCGAATGTGCTTTGTCTCTTCTTATTTATGTTTAAGTTGCTTGAGTACAAGCAATTGTTTTAAGTTGAGTTTGTTGATTGGTGAGCTAATGCTAACAAATTTTAAGCTATTAACTAGAAATAATTGTAAAGTCTTAAGATAATTTTGTCGTTTTTGATTTTTTTCTCTTTGATAATGTAGGAAAGTCAAGATGCAAGAAAACCAAAGCCAATAAGATAAAAGAGGTGAATTTGGAATAAGTAGCCATGAAAGTGTAGTTGGCGACTTGTTTGATAAATCATCAAATTTTTGATAAGTTCTCAGAGTCAATGTTAGCTGTAGTCAGTGTGAGAAAGTTAGAGCAGAAGTGTGACGACATCTGTGATAAGTCATCACAATTCTGATAAGCCATCGGGAATGTCGTCAGCCTAAATCAGTACATGAGATTTGTAGTAAAGTAGTGATGACATTGCCTGATATGTCATCAAATTCCAGATAAGCCATCAAGAGTTGCCATCATCCTAAGGTAGAAATAATCAAACATGGAGGAGAACTAACGACAATGTCTGATAAGTTATCAGACTCCTGATAAAGTGTCACACTTCGTCATTAGCTATATGAGAAAAAGTTGTATTCTGTGATTTGATTCCAAATTTACCTCTTGGTATTTAAGGCAAAGTTCTTAGTTTTTATTAAAGGATGACATTCATCTTAAACTTCACGGACTTATACTATTTTTTCTCTAGATTTTCTCTGTGATTTTATAATTAACTTTTAAGAGGTTGTTATCATAATTTTCTTGGGATTTCTACTGCGATCTAGTCTGAGAAACATTTGTTGATATTCATTATTCTATAAGTTATCATTATCGAATTATGAATACAAATTGTCTTATTGCTTTTTACATTATGAGTAGCTAATTCCTTTAACACGAGTTGTAGGATCTATGGGTTTGGTTTTTAAAAGTAACTAGGTGTTCAAGATTCTAAAGATAGTAGAAACTTTTCGGTAATTCCTCTATTTTACATATTGTCTATTGGTTGCAAACGTTAGGTCATGCCTATTAGTGATATGCTTGAAATAAGAAATCAACCCTAGTAGGAAGTGTATTATCAACAGTGACTTGGAAGCATCAAACTTTCATTTAATAAATAATACTTTAACAACATCCTGTTATGAAATATAAATTTGCTAAGTTCGAAAGAATTAGGTAATTAAATGTCTAAATAGGTTGGGAAAATTTTACATTACTTCGAGAAGGATAATCTGTTGTTCCTACCTACCACAAGAATCTTGAATCGCTACTAGTGTCTATCAAATACAAACTCTCATAGTGAACACAACTTGGTTTTCCATATAATATTGATTGGAAACACTGATACTAAATTAAGAAATAATTACTTTTTACCCTTTCAAAAAACCCTATTTACAAGAAACTACTAACTATCAGTTGATTGACTCATAGATAACTCAAATTAACAACATATTCTCTATGGGATTCAACCACAACCTAGTTCGATTAT
Source organism: Capsicum baccatum var. pendulum (assembly GCA_030864225.1). NCBI lineage: Eukaryota > Viridiplantae > Streptophyta > Magnoliopsida > Solanales > Solanaceae > Capsicum > Capsicum baccatum. The sequence continues at coordinate 144,255,949 of CM061553.1, read as the reverse complement.
ATATTTGACAAATACCACTTACTCTCTCATAAGAAAGGTGTAGCTTAAGTGTTATCAACGTCCAGAGTTAAATAGGTCTTTTCTCATAATTTTATTCGACCCAGATATGTGATTTAAGCCCTAAAAACGTCCTGAATATTAAGAATATTCTATCTCAATATAAACAAAACCCTATACTTTGAGAATCAAGTTCAATCTCAAAAATCTATCCAAGAACTCCAAGAACTTTTAAGGTTTCCTTTCTCAGGTATGCATGGTGTTCACTCATGGATTCCTTTCTTTCATGAAGCCCCAGAATTAAGTTTTAAACTATGAATTATGATATTCATTCTATGTGTTGATTATGTTCATGTGGTTGTTGTTATTGTATGATCGCAAGTTGCAATCTTTATGCATTTTTATGAAAATATGTTAGCATGTGAGTTGAATACCATAAATTTTAGTTGGTTATGATATGTTAATTTGATGATTATGTCATGCCCTAAGTCATTCACCCTAAGTGTTTGACAAAATGTCTAAGAGACTAGAAAGTATGTAATATGACTCAGTTGTGACTTAAGTGAAGAATTCATGTTTTACCCTTATGTTCAAATGACTCTCATGCTATTGATGTGCAATATAGATGTTTGTTGGAATAATCATGATTTTAGATTATGAAATTATGACATTGAGTACATGCATTCCTACCATGTACAAGATTATGATAACCATGTGCTTCATGAAATCCTCAACTTATTGTATTATGATTGTTAATGTTGGTCATGTATTCCACAATGTCATGCCTTGTTAGTTTCCTTCTATCGAGTCCTGGAATAACTTGTACTCGACAATTTAGCTATGTTCCTAGAGACAATGTCATGCTTTTCATGATATCCTCAGTCAAGCCATGTTCAGTACAATTCAGTAAGTCCTATGACTAAGGAAAACTCAGTAATCCTCATAATCTCATAAATCTCAGTTCTTCAGTAATCTCATTAGTATTCTGTCAGTCAATGGAACTCAATGAACTTAGTTCAGTTCAGTTCAGTTGATCATGTTTAGTGTCTATTCAAATGGGAGTAGTATTTGGCACCTAGTGAACCTAACCATGAGGAAATACAGTTACAATTGAGAGTGTGATCCTTAGAAGAAACCCTTGCGTTCCAGAACTATATAACCAGCATAGGTTGAGACATCAGCACTGATAGATGAGGGCTATTGAGGTGGATTATCACTGTTAGATGAGGGTCTCACCATTCTCTTTTTGGGACACTGTCAGATGAGTGTCACCCACAACTTATCTTTAATAGTGGTGCGATATTGATACCCTTCCAATTGGGGTTATAGATTGGACCCCAACCTAGCTGTATTGCTTTATTTAGGGCATGTAAGTTAGATGAGTACTTCCCATAGTTGTAGTTTCAAACTCAGTCTCAGTAATAAAACTCAAATAATTCTTTAGAATTCTATGACTGTCAGATACAGTCAACTTCAAATAGTACGAAACTCAGTTAGTCCCATTAAAACCTAGACTATCAGATACAGTCACTTAATATCAGTTATATCAATTATCAATGACTCAATGTAACAGTAATGAGAGACAATAGTAAGTACCGTCATGAATTCAGTCATAGTTACTTATTCATGCATGTATTCTCACATTCATGTTATACAGTCAGTTAGCATTATTCATTAATTTAAACCATTTGTATTCGTCCTACCTCATATGCATACCAGTACATTTAATTGTACTGATGCATTTGCACTATATTGTTTTATTCTATACCATAGGCTCAGAAGAACGAGCTCCAGAGCATCAATAGCATTCCAATTTCAGTAATCTGAGTTAGCTGTGAGACCTCATCCTTTGAGAACATAATCATTCCTTTATTTCTTCATTACTCAGTTTATTTTAGTAATTGGATTTAGTTGGGAAGATTTCCCATCAAATCTGTATTCAGACAGTTTAGAGGCTTTCAGACTACAGTGTTTTCAGATTAGATGTTTTCAGATATTGTTTCAGATTTGGTATTCTTGTACCATATTATTTAGATATGGTTTTATCAGATGTTTATTAGTTTTGAACCTTATGGTATGTTTTATCCTAGTATTTCTGTATTTATACAGTATATTATGTAGTGTTCAAGTATAGATATTAGTCATGGGTTATCTTGTGGTCCTTTGGGATCATGATCACCGTGTAGTAATTTGAGTACCAAATTCAGGGCGTTACAATAACTCTATACTTGTTTTCTTGAAAGTTCTTCTTACCTTTGAGAGTTAGAGCATAGAATGGGGGAGAGTTTTATAGAATAAAGTGATATACTACCCTTTAAGGTGTTTAAATATTGTTGTATAGGCTTACAAATTAATGATTGAAATAAATTACGCCTACTAAAGCATGCTTAAGCTTCCAAGGATCATAACTCGCGAGTTACTCCACGAATCGTGATTCCAGAAAGTATTTTGCAACTCTTCTAGATATTTTCATGGATCAACTTCACAAGTCATACACTATTTTTTGTTATTCATTCTATCAGTTATAGTTTGCAAGATAATTTGTCAACTCTTAGGTAAAGGTTCACACATTAACCCACTATTCATGGTTTTATTTTATTAACTTTGTCCTCAATCATGCTTACTTGGGAAATTGAGGTAATTCAAAGGTCTTTTACATGGATGGAATAACATCTCATGGTTTACTTTCATATATTCTTAATCAAATCTGTGGTTTACTGGGAAATAGAGCGGGTTGTATGAGTTATTCCATAAATTATGGACCGAGTTAAAGACTTATGATCAAACACACAGGATCCTAGAAATTTAAGTTATAGTCTGAGTTTTTGTACAAAGTACTATAGATTAATAGATAAAAAATCTGAGGTGTTACATACATTGTTCAGGTGACAGTGGTAGTTGTAGTACTGAGAGAGAAAAATGTTAGAGGCAACCACTTTCTATTTTGGGGTAAGAGGAGAACTAGGTACAACATAAATTAGCTTCATGTTAGGATAACCTCAAGTGGAAGATTTGAGGAATTAATAAGATTTTTTGTAAGGGGCTTGAGCCTACAAATAAGGGGAATATAAAGTAGAACATAGTCAAAGAAAAGAGGATCAACACCTATGATCTTAATTAATACATAAAGCTCAAGGTAAATTTTCAGTTTATAAATAAGATTGGCTTAGTAGACTACCTGGCGAGATTGTACTTTCCTATTTTAGGAGTTATAGATAGCCTATCCAACTACTCTAACCAGCAATAGGAAAATCGAGTAATTAGTCAAACACCTGAGATAGATTGCATCATTGTGTAGGGGGATATTGTCGATACCTATTACTACACCTGAATTCTATAACTAGAATTAGAATAGGAGAGATACTACAATTTGTTCACATTCGTTCTCATTATGAAAGATCTGCCTAGGTTAAGGAGTTCAAAATCCCTATTTGTGAAGGTATACTCTGTCTGAAGGCAATGTTTTGATGGAGGTGTTGATGACGCTTTGGTTAAACATAATAGTAAATCATAGGTGTATAAATTATGAAAATATGTCAAAATAATGTGAGTAATAATAGGTAAATTAGAAGCATAATTTCCTGATAAATTAATTAATATCCAAATATCATTTCTACATTGTTAATCGATTATTGAGATATGGAAAATGGGTATCAACATCCCTTAAAATATTTCGAATATGCGACTTGAGTTTCCAAAAATCTTCTTTGTTGCATTATATGAGACTATATTCTGGGATAAGAGTGTGTTCAAGATTTAGGTGATAAATTTATTTCCTATATGGTGGTATTTTCAAAGTCCATTAGTCTTAGCTTTTAGATCCTCTTATGATGGAAGCGATTGTCAAAACATATATTATTATATTGGGTGAAAGTATTATAGTGACTTAAAGTAGGCAAGTACTCATCAGATTGAGGTCATACATGATAACTAATTATGTAAATTAAGCATATTAGAGCCATATTGCTTCAAATTGAAAAAAGTCAAGATAGGCATAAGATAACCTTATACATGTTAAGCAAAAGGACTTGGTGGTCTAAGATAGTGCTAGGAAGGTGAAAACTAAGTAATATTGGAAATTACTTAGACAAATAGAAGTAGCTTAAAATCTATCTAACGATTTCATAATTAGTGTATTTTAGAAAATGTTCACAATTATGCATGTCAATATGGTTGAAATACTCCCAAATAGAAGTTAGTCATATATTATTAATGTACCAAACAAAATTGGGGAAATAGAACTTACTTCCCCATAAAATGGCTTTTGCCTCCATTTATGCTAATTTCTACATTAGTACACTACTTTATGAGAAGCCCTAAGAATAAAGTAACAGTCCAATAAAACTTAAATTATTTCATAAAAGTTTGTTGTCATAAAGAGAAGTTTTGATTAATGCCAGAATAGTAGCATTATTTCGATCAATGATTAATTTTATACTTCTTTTAAATTCAATGTTTTGAAGCACTAGGATAATGTAAGAACTAGTGACGGAGTGCATTGGATTGTTGGTGATGATAAAGTTTTTAAATGAGAGTTGGTGTAGAAGAGAGGTTATTTTCTTAAGGGTAAAGTTTATGACTATGAGAGTAAGTTGTGGATTTTTAAGGTTATTAATTCTTAAATCTTGAATATGTTGTTCATATTTTTCACGGTGCATGGTTAATCTCTTTAGGTTGTGGTGTACAGAGGGTAAGGGTTGTATATTGGTGGGTGGTGGTTGTTATATTATTGGTTGGAGTATGGTAGAGTTAGTAGTAAACTTGTGAGATCTGAATACAAATCATATGCTGTATTCGTAACCACTAGGATAAATTCTTCGTTACTTATTATTGTGACTACAAATCCTTCCCAACAATACGTAGCCACTAATTACGGGTCATAGGGTGGAGTTGTAATCACTAGACTAAAGATGGTGGTCATTTTTATTCAGACTATGACTGCTTGTAGCGAACTGATACGCCTAAATTACGCCTCTATTATGAGAGAGTAACCAATCGCTGTCAAATATAGAACCTAATTGGGTTGAGTGTCGAATCCCACAGGGAATACTATGTTCACTAAGTATTGTGACTGTTATTAGACTGTTGATCTAAGGTTCTGAAACAAAGGGGGTTTGGAAATGTTAACAGTGTTCTTTTTTATTTGTGTTACAGAAAAGACCAGCTATTGAGAGTAAATGTAGATGTAATTCCAATGAGAATGAATTAACTAGAGTTATGTTCACCAAGATGTTCAAACAATTATGGTTTTGAGTTTGCGTCCGAAATCTAACTTATGTAAACAATTGAAAGAATTATTGAATTCTCAGGATTACACATATGTTTCTCAACCTAATGAGTAATTCACCATTACCTCTCTCGAACTTAAAGGATTTATGCATTATTCAATAACACCCTTATGAGGGTTGATCCTGTTAAGTCATCAACCTGTTAACCCAAAGAATAAGCCTATGTAGTTCATATGAATCACTTATTTTCCCAACATCCACTTTCTTGTCAGACGAGTGGAGTTTATGGGCTCACTTCTAAAGTTTTCAACCAATCAATTTCATTATGATGAAGAAAGATTCATGCAATTTTGATAGATGTTAGAAATCAAATCCATTCACAACCCCAAAATAGTTCTCTACATCAAGGCTCCCATAACCCTAGTTATGCAAGTATGTATACTCATCTCCATATAAGAAATCAAAGTTTTATTGATGTTCATAAATAACTTTAGAAAAGTACTTAAAAATATCACAGTATTGTTCTTCTCAATCTTTGATAGAAATATGAAAACTAACAATCAACTTTCAATCTCTCGATTCAAATCTCAATGAAAAGTAGTACAAAACTCTTAATAGAGGAGAAAATAGAAACTAAAGACAAAAGATACCTCCTAAACCCTAATACTTGGTATTTATAAGTTCTCAGCTAAAAGGATTTAAAATTCAAAATATTAAAATTCACGTCCAAAGTGACGGCCAAATTGGTTGTCCATTGGAAAGTTGACGGTCCACCATTTGGCCCATCATAGCTAATCCAGGAATGTCACTTTCCAGATTAAATTGATGTCCAAATTATGGGTCAGTCATAAGATTGACGGTTCACCGGTTGGTTCGTCGCTGAGTATTTCAAGGATCCTGGTTCTGGATGACACTGACGGCCAACTTGGTAGTCCATCGTAAGACTAACAGTTCGATATTTGGTCTGTCAAAGAATGAAGGTCAAGTTGTTGATCCATCGCATGACTGATGCTTCACAATTTCTATCGTCGTAGAGTCTTCTGAAAAGATGAGTTCCAGTTAGATCTGACGGTAACTTGGTGGTTCGACGCAACACTAACGTTCCACCATTTTGACCGTCAGAAGTATTTTTCTGCCATATTTTTTAGACTTTTCTTCAGCTACATCTTTAACCTGAAACATTAAAAACCAGCATTAAATGCACCCTTAGTTTCTTGAAAACATATAAATTTCTCAAGAAAAAGATGCAAAATGTTTCGTCGAAAGATGGAACATCAACACCCACAACTAAATATTGTTGTTTTTCCTCAAGCAACTCAGCATCCAATTAAAAACATGAACCATACCATGACAAGCAACAAACTAAAGAATTACTTAGATGCAACCATTCACTCATTATTTCACTCACGTGAGTTTCAACCAGCAGGTTCTACACCTAGCACTGATTATAATTCAGTACACATAAACAAGCATGTCATGTCCCACAAAGAACAATAAAACTAAGCAAGACTCCAGTTTCCCTCATAATAATGAAGCCCACCACTCTTTTTACTATATGGACATAATCTTAACTCTTACTCTCATCAAAGAAGTTATGATCCTAGTCCAGTTACCCATAGGCTTTCCCTTTCCATTTAACACACCCTAAAAAGTAATTCGTTGGGATCAAATAGCTCTTTTCTAGGCTTATAATGATTCTTCAGGCTAGGAGAGGGTACTCTTTTGGGTAAAGTGACTCATTAGGGCTTAACTTTCCTTGCCCTAGCAACTTTTTCAGCCCCAAGCTGCTATTTTCTTTTACTTGCTTGTAATCTCCCATAAATAATTCTACTTAAATCATCAATTCTACTTTTTTTTAATAAGCATCAGCCACCATTAACTTATGCTGATGCAATAAGCTAAGGTGCACAATATCGTCGGACATATCAGGCTCAAATGCCTTTAAACTATATTCTAAACCACTTTCCACTGGGTGCTTACATTTTGACAATTGCAACCCTCAACTTAGGTGTTTTGTGCACAATGCCTAATATTGGGCCAGGGCTAGAGTTGAATGCTAATGCCCTACAGAGAGTAAATTATTGTTATTGAAAATAAAGAAAACCACTAAAAATCTCAAAATGGGTTTGACGAGGAAAAGATCTTAGAGAGGTTAATAATTTGAGAAAGTGGACTAAAAATACAATGAGGCCTGCCATCCTATCCTATTGAAATATTTAGGAAATAGTATCAATGACTTGGGCATGTTCTAGGTACTACACTATTCAAGAACTCAAGATAAATCCTCACACACACAGAAGCAACTGGGTTAAACTTCTTCTTCTACTCTTAGTGTTTCCATCACATGATACATGCACCTCTTACATGTTAAATCGAAATGAAAACTCACTGAAGGTTATGTAGTCATGCTGCATGATCAGAGTAAATAATCTCACATATATTCTCACTGTCTTATGCCAACATCATTCATTTTTCAAATCTACAATGGGATAGTGAAATAGGGAAGAAAAAAACATTTTATAAATAACATTAAACATACTATTTACATCACAAGCTTAGGAAATTAGAAATTCAAAGAAAAAAAATAAGACACCCTAGACATGCCGATTCAACTAGATTGCATATGTAGGGAAAAGAGATCGAAACACACCCACCATTGTACAAGTACACCGTCTCCACAGAAAAATAGATGCATTAACTTCAAAGCATTGATTTAAAGTACTAGGAAATGGTTTTACTTGTTTTGCCTCATATTCATCTGAGGCATATATGAAATATAGTGAGGCTCCTGCATCCTCACCTGGTGCAATGTTTTCCCCTATGGTGGTAGGGGTACTCACAACCTCACCCTCCATGATTGGAGGAATCGTCTCTCAAACTAATCTTGCACTAGGCCCCTTTGCTGGGGCAGCACTAGTGGATATCCCTACTACTTCATCTTCTTCTTTATTTCTTCTATTTTCTTCATCTTTCAATGACTTCTTTTAAGCTCTCATAATATCATGTCATTGTCATTGTTATGGTATCATTTCTACTCTCTTTCTCATCTTTGTTTCTTTCCTCGCAACTTTTTCATCCATTTTCTCCTTCCCTTTGTCCTTTACTGGTATGCTTATCAAATACATAATACCCTCATCAACATCACTTTCCAACAAACATAGGCTGCTGTGAATGCCTACTCTTTAGCTCTGTTATATCCATCTTTGATTGATCAAATTCAACCATCACCTTGGCAAGGTTAGGGTGGGACAGTAAATTGAGATTTTTGTTAATACGAAGTTCCATGCTGTCCATCATAGTCTGAATGGTTTGGAATGGATGAACTGCATCAGCCATGATTTCATCAACAAAAGGCTCTATGTCTGCAACCCACTTATCTAGCTGTCACTAAAACCTCTTTTGTGCCTTCACTGAATTAGCAAAGTTTTCTGTTGTGAACCGATATTCAGAAAAATCTGCTCCACCCATAGATTATGCAAAACCTGACCCAGCAAATATGCCTTGGGTCACATACTCAGGTTGCAGATAGGTGGTAATGGGTAAAGGCAAACATTTGCAAATCTCTATAGTATCTGGAGCTAGTGCAGGTTGAGTCTGATAAGTTGGAGGCTTGGTGACAAGCATCTCGAACATCGAGTCGTCTTTTGACTTCTCAAGGTCTTGTTTGTGTATAGCCTGAATTTCATTGTCTACTCCATGAATCAAGGGCACACCAGCCTGTATACATAAAGTCGTGATTAAGCAAAAAAATGACAATGAACTGTAGATTTTAGGTGCCCTCATAAACATCTCATCTGCAAGTATCTTGCCAAAGTTAGCTTGAAGCCATCAAACCAAGCTTTCCAACAACACGGATTTGTGTTTATCCAAGTTTCGATCCCCTTTTGTTGGCAATAACCTCAAATGAAAAACAGGCCACCAGAATTTGTCCTTAAAACTAAGGGAGTATTTTGCAATATGCTCCCACGAGTTTGGTCAAATAAGAGGGGTTACCATCCTCAGTCTAGAATGAGGACACCCAAGTCCTTTGAGTAGAAGAGTTTCTCAATATGTATTCAAGATCAGGCATACCAAGTGGTGCATCGTACTCTGCTCCAAACAACATCCTATTGATTGTTCGGGCTGAAATATCAATAATGACTCCTTAGACAGGTGCAAACTCTCTGTTTGGCAAATTTGTAATTGATGTCACCTTTGGGAAATCCTGTTCTACCAGTGCAAAATAATTTCTAAATAATTCACTTACCCAATATGATTGATAGGCTCCCGTTGTTTGTCTCATCCATGCTAGTTCATACTCGTTGAACCGCCATTCCAACTCATTATATTCAAGTAATTCCTTGGTCACAATCTAATGCTATTCTGCAAATGATCTTTTGATCCCTTTTTAAGTGGGTGTTAACCCATCATAGAACTTCTTATGTTCTCCATCTACCTGCCATCTAATCGGCTCTCAAACTTGAGGATCCTTACGTCAGACAATGTTAGCATCCTTAAGTTTAGTTTCTATGATATCCATGTTAGTTTTCCCTTCTACATTGGCATTCTCAGTTTCAACATCAGCTAGCTCAGGTGGGGTGGCATCAACTGTGGCCTTTTCTAGGCTCGAACTGGTACTAATAGTACTATCCTTACTCTCCTCTTTAGATTGGGAGAGTAGGGGAATTTCCCTTCCTCATTGTCTGGTGTTGTATCCAGATGTGGGTTTGCCGCCACCCCTTTTAAGATCTTCCTTCTATGTTTCATGGTAGTTTGGGAGCCATAACACCTGAAAAAGAGGTAATAAATCAGTACACATCAAAAATTTATCAAATGAGTGCATTTCATGACTTGACGGTTAAAATGGTGGTTCACCGTTGGTGGGATGGTCCACCACTTTGGCCGTCGAGCCTTATCCAGTATCTTTTATTTTGCCTTGCCCTGCGATGGTCAAGTAGGTGGTCCGTCGCCAATCTTACGGTCCACCATTTCAACCGTCGCACCCTCTTCTTCAAGTTTAGCTTTCAATTTGGCAAATATTCGAGCATTTTTTGAGCAACATTGTTTGTTTAGCAACATTTGACAACAAAAACAAAATCAAGAACAACTTTTCACATTTTAATAATGTAGGTTACTCAGACTTCTCCTACATAGATTATGCTTAAGCTCTTATTTCAAAACCTTTAGCAATTCTAGCCAATAAAACCAAAACAAGATGACAATTCCTTTACAAAACCACTTGCTAACACAACCCACAGCTGAATGCGTCATTTAGATAAAGAAGAATGGAATTATGTGCATACCTTGGCATTGCAAGGAAAAAAACTTGTAACTTTAGAACAATTATCATGACTCGTTCACATTCACTAGACCAATTCCATAGACAGACATTTGACATTTATGACACCATTTAACTATTAATCTCTTCAATTAACTTAATTTCGTTGTTCCACTCATCATTAGGTACATTTACGATCATCATGACACACAAAATTATTCATATACCTTTAGCAATCAAATACTGCATTCTCACTATATTTAGTCTCAACATACAAATCAAGTTTATTTTTATGTTAAGGGGATTCAGCCCCTTATTAGTCATTAATCTAACAATGGCATCAAATACACAATACATAACTCACAATACCTTCACAATATCATTTAACAATCATTTATGCTTATTAGGTCATGCCCTCATTCAAAACATAGCCAACATGTGAGCAGACAATTCACTTAGATATTTTCACAAGCATATATCTGTATATCTTTGACAAGACCACTTTTATGGTAGAAATCATTATGATTAGGGTTATTCAAGACACTCATGTTAAAATACATACAAAAATCATCCATACATGTAATTCATCATTGATGTCACATATAAATATAAGTCTAAGAATGATTCACCATCATACATCATTAGGCAACAAAACCGTTTTCATTTTATATTAAAACCACCATATACACTTTCTAATCCAAGTAAGAAATACATGGGTTTAGAGATATTTCATAATAGGAAGAGATACATGCCTTAAAAGAGATGACACACCAAGAATCTTGGCTTCTTTTTGCCACTAGATGAGCTCCCTCTAAACCCCAGCCTCCAATCTTGCTTCAAGAAGATTTTAGAGGGTTTTGGAGTATATGAGTCTTGTAATATGAGGGGTTAGGACGCTATAAGTCCTTATATAGTGAGATAGCTTAGGGTTTTAAGCAAAGGAAAGGACCACAAGGCTGTTAGTTAAAAGCTTAAAAGTGACCCCATGCAGGGGTACGACTCCTCAATACGAATCCCTTTGAAATTGTACCCTAGGGTACGAGTGGTAACTTTACTCATCTGTGGGTATAAGTGGTAACCCTTGAGTCATATCCAAAGGTTATGAATCACCCCAAACTCGTAAGATTCACTAGTGATAAAATCATTCCACTTTGTTGGAGGTTCCTCTTTATATGGTTAAGTAGTATACCAATTGTAAGCATTAATTACGACCATGGAGAGCTCATGTCATATAGGAAACAGTATGATAACCTCATAGACTGATCAAGGTATGAAAGGGGAGAGCAAGTTTATCACGAGTCGTGACCAAGGATATGGGTGGCTTGTCAAATCGTACCTTGGTCAATCATGCTCCAAAAAAAAATTGCAAGGCTATATTCTTAGGTGTTTCATTCTCCCCCCATTAGGGTCATTCATCTGTGAATGATGGAAAAAGAAAGCATAACCATACATTAACGCATCATCACATATCAAAAAACTTCCAAACAAGTTAGAATAAGGCACACAAAAAAATGTGACCAAGACATGTCATGATAATTATCAATCAACCATTTATTTCATTGATCTTTGGGATGTCCAACCCATCATTTATAAAATAAACTAGAACAGTTCAAAATATAGGGGATTAAGCCCATCAACTTTTAAAGAAATAAAGCAACTCAAGAACTGGTAACTTTTATCCTTTGTCTAATGAATATAAGAATCAATTATAAGTATCTGGGATTTTAGCCAACGACTATCAAGGACATAGACCAAGTTAGGAACACTAACAAAAACCTTAATCGTGAGCTTCTAGAATGGAACACAATTGCAGATACTTAGACATTATGTCCTCTTCCGCCTCCTAAGTATCTCCCTCATTCTATTGGCTCCTTCGTAGAACCATCGCTAAATCCACATCTATCATTTGCAATCAGTGAACTTGCTGATCCAAGATCCACACCAGGATCTCTTTACAAGATAAGTAACCCTAATCACCAATGTCTTGTTAGGGCATGACCAATAAAGCATCACCTACATTTTTACATAACATAGAGACATGGAAAATAGGGTGAATGGATTTCAACTCGAAGTAAAATCCAACTAGTAGGAAACATTGCCAACCCTCTTCATTATTATATAGGGACCAACATAGCAGGGATTAAGTTTCCCCTTATTACTGACCGCATCACTTCCTTCATGGGAAACACCTTCAAGATTACCCAATCGCTAACACGCCACATGTCTACATAGGAATTTTGGCCAATTTGAGTGATTTTCAACCTCTCATAATCACTTTCATCTTTTTCTAAGGCTTGCTGAACTAAATTAGGGTCAAGTAACTTACCTATAGAAACCTCACACCATCAAATAAGAGAATGACATCTCCTACAATATAATGCCAAAAAAGGCAACTAAGAATTTTCCCAACTTAAGGGATTCGATATTCCCCATTTCAAAACATCACCATACTCTTCGAATCACTAACCTACACAAGAACGGCCATGAAGGAACTAAAGAACAAAAACAACTTAGTCCACTTAAGGCAAGACCCTCAGCAGAGATACGACACCATAGGTAAGGGGTGCTTCATAGTAATTACCTAGGTCTCAAATGAGACCCATCCCCACATAGCATACAAAAAGAGGACTCCTTAGGTTCGAACACCAAAAGACACACTACCACATACCTTTCGGGGATCAATGATGATCCCTTCATAAGAGATAGATAACATAAACATCGGGGATCAATGATGATCCCTTCATAAGAGATAGATAACATAAACATGAAAAGCTACAGGTTCCAAACAAAACTAACACTTGAGGCACTTGACCTACAAATAATGATCCTTCAAAGTCTACAACATGGCACTGAGGTTATCTATACAATCTGCCTTGCTCATAGAATGAGCTAAGATGTCATGAGTGAAGACAATAACAACCATGTTCATGAATGGACAAAACATCCTATTCACCAAGTCCATAAATATTGTCATAGCATTGGTCAACCGAAGGACATGCAAAGAACTCATTATCCATGAGAACGGGTTTTGGAGGAGACTCATCCAAGTTAGAATCTATAACTCAAACCAAATGACATAAATACCCCTTTAAAATTGACTTTCGGGCTTTCAGATAAGAAACAAACCTCCATCTAGACACTAAGGAACCACCTACCTATATAATGAATGGCTCATTAGGGAATTTAAACATGACCCTGTGGGTCCTACAATTTAAGAAAGCATAGCAATAGTGCAACCAATTCATCCCCAAAATAATATCAGAATCAATATCATTCAACCCTATGAAGCCCACAAGAGTTCGTATACTACTAACAGATTCCACGCACCATCTATATACCCTTTTTCATAACCACATAGTCCTTTACTAGGCTACAAACATAAAAAGAACTGAAAGACTCTCATGACCAACAATAAGGTGAACCAGTCATATTCGGGTCATAAAAAAAGGTGTAGACCCGAGGTCGAGCAAACAATACATATCACAGAGAAAAATTCCAACATACCTGTGCCAATATTATAAAATGCCTCAGGCTCCCATCTGATCATAGGAGCATTAAGACAGTTCTAACCAATGTCAAAGCTAGAAGCGGCACCCCTGGGTGCAAGATCTAGAGAAGTTGTAACCGACATACTTTGCTTTTCCCAAGCGGCAGCTACTATAGGGCACTCATGTTGTATGGGACCCCAATTGTCCAAACTTAAATCACCAATTCTTTTTTTCTCTAAACAACCAATGTGTGATCGACTGTGAAACCAACAAGAAGGACAGGTCAATACAGATTGGGGCTTTAATGACCTAATGTTGTGCACCATATGTCCTACGAGTATTACTAATCTAAAAGTTCCCTCCTCTCAATGGGTATAGGTAGGGATAAATAGTAGTTTAATGGGGGCTAAGACCCACCTAATATTCCCTCGTAGACCACTTTTCACCAACTTAAGCTAATTGAGTAAGGGAGCGACAGATCCCAACATTTTGAGGTGACTGAGGAGAGGTATCACCCCCAACAAAGGGGTTAGCTATAACAAGTTGAACCCTACGAGGATAGATAAATGCCATAACCCTTAATCTGGTTTGAATCCCAAAAGTTGGAAGAGCTTTGTCTATCTTTCCAAAAGCTTGCTTGAATGTTAGCTATCCATGGATATATGATCTGAAAGATGATCAAGAAGAAAGCAGAGGAATTTAAGTCCTTAGACTCTATATAGCTTAAGATTGAATCATAAGAAAGGAAAATATTCCTAATTCCCTTATAGCCTCTTTCTTAAAAGTGTGGTGTGCTACACATTTATAAAAAAGACAATACTTCACTCAACTTTAAGGATTCCTAACTAACCATGAACCAAGGCTCTGATACCAGCTTGACACACCCCAAAACTGAGGTATGTTGTGTTAGAACCTTAAAACCACATGAACTGGAGTTTTTAAGCCAACCTAATTATCATCACAAAAACCACAAACGTTGGGTGAATTTTTACCTCAAAATAAGTAGGAAACAATATAAGGCTAATAGTAAATAATTTGACGATAACCAATATTTCATTAACGCCAATGGTTTAACTATAATAAATAAGTCCAAAGTTATCCACAAAACCTCTAACAATACCAAATTCAACTAATATGTCAGGACATACCCCCGATAATATCCATGTACTAAATCTATACATGTCTATGACGTGGAGTGATATGAATATGAAAAGTAGATCTTCCAGAGTATGGAAGCTCACCACTTCAAGGTCAATGCCAAAACTACGCAAATACCAATTCACTACGTAGAAAAGAAGAAGAAGCACATGCTTTGGTCCCTATGTCGCATGGGGATATAGTGTTTGGAGATAGTTAACGGTTGAAGCGCTAGTATATAACTCTAGGATAAGGATAAATAACATCATTATTCAATAGCAAGTTAATATATGATATTTCATCACATTCAAACACTTATACTTACATATAGATACCTATCATATACAAATAAGATATGAAGACTTGACAACATTCTTAAACTCTTCAATGAAAAGACATAAAATAGAGGACTCTGATATTCCACAATTAGGTTCAAACCATTCTTATTAGGCATAGAACTATAGTCACATTCTTAAAACTGTACTCATAGACAAAGACATACGTGACATGATCATACTATGCTACAAGGAAAAATAAGTTAGCCTGAATTCTCAAATCATTCATACATGAGATATAGAGTGAAGAACTTTAAACCAAGTTAGCATATTTGAAAAATCTCATTACATTTTATTGGATTAAGAACTCAAATCACTAGTCATTTTATTTCATTGGACTAGGGAAATGAATCACTAATCGTTTCATTGGTCTAGGAACTTGAGTCACTAGCCATTTTATTTCATTGGACAAGGAACTCCAATTACTTTTTGTATCATTAGTCTAGGAAGTAGAATCATTAGTTGTTTAATTTTTTGGACAAATAACTTCAATCATTAGTTGTTTCATTTTTTGGGGTAAGGAACTCGAATCACTAGTCATATCATAGATGTAGGAACTTGAATCACTAGCTGTGTCATTTAATAAGGTATTCAAACCTTAAGAGATCTCTTCAGACTAGGAACTCGAATCACTAGTCATTTCACCGATCTAGGAACTCAAACCACTAGCCATTTTATTAGACAACGAACTTGAATCAGCCATTATCTCATTGAACTACGAATTTGAATCACTAGTAATATCGTTAGACAAGGAAGTCAAATCATCTGTTGTTATTAGTCGCCATTTGAACTTTTGACCCAATAGTATATGCATTTATAGTTATACAATTTATATCACATTAAAGAGATTTGGCTCTTATATCCAATTCAATATGATACATGACTACATCATCCTCATGGGAGACAACATTGATCAACAATTTTAATAGGCAGAGGTCTTAAACATATTTCAACATATAATTCAACTCATGGTTATCAAGACCTACATGGGACCATAAGGTATTCATGGAAATATTTATCAATTAAATGCTTTATTAGGACAAGGCCTCAATTCAAGTCATTATTAATTCAATCGGTGGTCATCCACACCATTACTAACTCATACATTTGTCATTCACATTTCTATGCCACACTTTAGTTCCAAACAAAATTTAAAGTTCAAGATTTTGTAATTAAACCTCTCTAATTAACCATAAGAACAACATGGACATAATTTAAAAAATTTCATGGGAATAAACATCAACACATTACCAATTATCAACCATTCATACATATAGGGTCATAACCCAATTTAAATCTATAAACTAATATATTACATGAGTAAAAAGGTTCTTATTAACCATATACCAAACATTTACAATTATTTTAATTTAATAAATGTCAAATAATGTCTTTACCAACCATAAAAAAGTATTTGCATTCTTCTAGTCATTATCAATACATATTTATATTCGCTAGACCGATTTCAAGGACACATATTTGACCTTCACAACACCATATAACCACTAATCACTTTAATTGGTTAAATGCCTCAGTTCCAATCATCATTAATTACATATATGGTTATCAATACCCATATAATTATTCACATTTCATTGGTAAGCTTACAACACATTCTCATCGTATTTATGCTCAACACACACATTAAGTTCATCATGTTTCAAGGTTTTAACCCCTTATTAGTCATTAAACCAATAATGGAATCAATTTAATAATACATGGATCAAAATACCTTCACAATATCATATGTCCATAATTCATTCTTATTGGTCCATTGCCCTAATTCAAAATATCACCAACATGTAACTAGAGAATTCACTTAGACATTTCACAGACACCTTATATGCATACCTTTACCAAGGATATTTTTATGGTAGAAATCAATAATATTAGAGTTACACAATAACCACATGTTAAACCATATAAAAAAATCATCCACACATAAAATTCATAATCAATATCACATATAAACATAAGTCTAAGAATGATTCACCATCATACATTATTAGGAAACAAAACCCTTTTGATTTAATTTAAAAACCACCATGTACCCTTTCTAGTCCAAGTGTAAAATACATGGGTTTAGAGATATTTAAAGAGGGTAAGAGGTACATTCCTTAAACAAGATGACACACCAACAGTCTTAGCTTTTTCTTTCTACAAAATCTGCTCCCTCCAAACCCTATACTCCAATCTTTCTTCAAAAAGATTTTATAGTGTTTGAGTCCTGTAAAATAAAGTCTTAGAAGGATACAATGCCTTATATATTGAGAGATCTTTGGGTTTTAAACAAGGGAAATGACCACAAGGCCCTTAGTTAAAAACTAAGAAGTTACCCAGTCTCAGGGTTTGATTCTCCCATACGACTCCCTTAGAAATCATACCCTAGGGTGTGAGTGGTAATTTAACTTGTACATGAAGCACCTAGACTTTGATCCATTAATTAAAAACTTTTGGTCTCTCTAAGTTAGGTATGACTGT
Source organism: Capsicum baccatum var. pendulum (assembly GCA_030864225.1). Classification (NCBI taxonomy): domain Eukaryota; kingdom Viridiplantae; phylum Streptophyta; class Magnoliopsida; order Solanales; family Solanaceae; genus Capsicum; species Capsicum baccatum. The sequence goes on along the minus strand of CM061553.1, from coordinate 144,238,026 downwards.
GGGCTTAGGTTGTACCCTTGCTCACGATACATATCCTTTTTCCCTTCCTCTTTCATACCTTGAGAAGCATGTTAAGGTAGGACACTATATTTTATATGACAATGCCATACCTTATTTATAGCCAACGCACACGAGTTGTATACTACTCAGCCATATAGAGTAATGTCTCTAAACTAGGTAAACTTTTTTGGTCACGAGTGAAGGTAACAATTGGAGGGTTAGTCATAAACTTTGGTTATGAATCAATGGTGCTCTATAATACCCAAAATGGTGTGGTTGACCAAGTAAAATAGTAGGGCTTTTGTCAGTGTACCACTCATACCCTTGATAATCATTATAATAAGAACCAGAAGAGGGAGTCGTACCCATCCACTAATGGACTTTTCATATTTTAACCATGCATCTTTTGGTCATTTACCTTGCATAAAACCCTTAAAACTATCACAATATAAGGAATTTTATCATCCTAAGTCTTTATTTACAAGACTCAAACACTACTAAACACTTTAGCAGCTTCTTGGAGTAAGATCATAGACTAGGGTTTAGAGGTGTTCATCAAAAGTCAAGGAGGAGTCAAGATTGTTGGTGTGTCATCTTTTTTAAGGCATGTATCTCATCCCCTATTTAAATAAATCTAAAACCATTTATTTCACACTTAGATTAGTAAGTGGACATAGTGGTTTTGAATCAAATAAAAATAGTTTTGTTACTTAATAATGAATAATGATGATTCTTGCTTATACTTGTGTCGATAGATTGTATTGATGATAGATTATATATGTTGGGTGATTTTAATATTTTTTTAACATGAGAATCTTGAGTAACCCTAATATTAATGATATCTACTATGAAAATAGTATTGTTGAAGGTACAAACATAAAGTGTTCATGAAAATATCTAAGTAAGTTATGTAGTAATATGTTTGTGGTGTAATGAGCTAAAGAAATGTTCTAATGATTATAAATGATTGATAATGATGTTGTAAAAGTTCTTTAACGCCATGTACAATGTTAATATATCCTTGATACATAAATGACAAATAAGAGGTTGAAGTTCCTCAATATGAAGTTGAACTTGAATTGTATGTTAAACCGAAGTATGGTAAGAATGTGGTAATAGATTGCTAATAAAATGTGAATAGAATGTAAGGGTATTGTTGACCATGATTTAATTATATGATGAATTGAATAAATGCATTGGCCTATTGAAATAGTTGAGCTATGAAGGCTCCTATAAAGACCAAGTGGTCATGTATAGTGTTGGATTGGATAAATTGTTAAAGTCCTTAAGTATTGTATTGAATGTATGATTTATACATGAGTAAAGGGTGTAAAATTTACCATTGTCAACTAATAAAAGTGTGATGGCCTGAGATTAAAGTCCCTTGCCTTTTGAATGGCTGGATGTTAAAGTCCCTGGCCCAATGAAATTTCTTGTGGTTAAAGTCCCTTGCCCAAAGAGACCTCTTGAGGTAATAGTTCATCTTCCAATGCATAAGAATTTGGTTAAATTCCCTTTCTTAAATGGATATGAGTATGGATAGAGGTCCTTGTGTAATGAATGTGTATACAATTAAAGTCCTTGATTAATAAATGGATAAGCATGGTTGAAATCCTTTGTCTAAGTGTATGTGATTTTGGTTAGAGTACTATTCAATGTGTGAAATTTTAAATATATAAGTATGAAGGGTTGGAGTCCCCACTTCATGCCTAATGAATAAATATTTGAGAATGTTGATGAAACCTTGACATCTTGATTGACATATATTATATCTATATGTCTTGTTAAATGTATGAACATTACACAACATGATATATTGATTTGTTTTTGTTTGATGATACACTTTATCACCTATCAATGAGTTACATGTTATCATTCCAACTGGTAACATTCTCCAAATGCTATGTCCCCATACGACGCAGTGGTAAGACCATCCTTAGTCCTTATATTCAGAAGTGGTCAGATTTTTTATATTCAGAAGACATTTATATCTTAGTCCTTAGCTTTAGACTTTGTTTGTCTATAGTCGGAGGCTTTTCCCAACATATACATTTATTGAATTTGGTTTTGTATAGAGGTATTGTGAACAACTATGAACATAGGCATATTCGGCTAGTTTGTTGAATCTCATGAAGTGTTTAGACTTGATTAATATATGAATCTTTATATCTATTCTTTTATATTATATGATTGGATTTTATACAATCCCTGTGATGTTAATGAATAGGTCGGGTTATGGGGTGACCTCCGATACATCAATGCTTGAGGTGCCTATATGATATGGCCTAGTTTTAGGTCATGTCAAGTTAGTAATAGAGCCTAGATTCATAGTTAGTTGGGTATTCATAATTCCATGTCATGTCAATTCTCTATTATGGTTGTGAATCATGACACTTATAAAAGAAAAGTTCTGAGACATTTTACGAAATATATCTTTTTTTTGTGTTGAATAGGGTCTTGAATTCCTCTAATTCTGATCACTATTCTTTAGATCAAGCCTTAAAGAAGATATGACACTCAAGCATACACTAGTGAGGGTCCTATGGATGAATTACATCAAACTTCAATAGTTCAAAATTGGGCTAGAGCTGCATTATCTGGCCATATTCATGGGGTTCCACCCTCCAACCCCACTCATAAGAGTGGCATTCCTACTCATTCACCTCAAAGAGATGCTACTAATGTAGAGTTTTATTTCATTGTTAACCTGTTAACTCAATTAGTAGCCTATCAAGTGTAGGGTCATGCTCCGACTATCATTTCTTCTGAGGCCACAAAAATTAGCCAATTTATGGGTGAAGCCCTCCTATGTTCTCCAGTACAAAGGTTAAGGAATACCCTAAAGGCTTTATTGATGAAATGGATAAGATCATCCAAATCATGCATGCTACATAGGTTGAGGTTGTTGAATTTTGTTCTTACTAATTGAAAGATGTAGATACCAATGTAAAGAAGGGTACAAGTTTTCTAGGGGTATTGATGTTATCCCCCTTTTATGGGAGAATTTATTTGATGTTTTCCTTGATCACTTCTTTTCTCAAGAGTTGAGGGAGGCTAAGGTAGACAAGTTTGTAAACTTGAAGCAAGGAAGGATGTACATTCAAGAGTATACCTTAAAATTCCATCAATTGCCAAGGTATGCTCTGGAGATGGTTGCTAGTATGAGGGCTATAATGAATAAGTTTTTATCAAGATTGTCCTATAAGCTAGTTCGTGAAAGCAAGAAAGCCTTGTTTATTGACAACATTGATATCTCTAGGTTCATTGTGCATACGAAACAAGTAAAATACGAGAAGAAAAAGCAAGTTGAGATTAGTGAGAAGGAAGGAAGAAAGTTTAGGCCTTTCAAGAGTAGCGTTGGAGAAGGTGGCAGTGGCCACGAAAGAAGTGGGGGAGTTTTCATTTTTTCTCCTCAGCAAGGTGCTAAATTCCAAACTTGTGGTTTCTAATCGGCTCTACCCTACTCTCCTTGTAGAGTTTATGGTCAAAGTCATCATGGTTAGTGTGAGCAAGGGAAAAATAGATGTTTTCATTATGTTTGAGTTGGGTACATGCAACGTAAGTTCCCTATTCTAGAAACTTCTTGGGCCAATAATGCCTTTATTAATACTCCTTCTACTCTTGTACGAAAGAGTGCTATGTCTATTGTTGCTTCTATTTTTGGCTTCGGTTCTAGTCAAAACTGCTTGTATACATTTGATAATCGGCAGGAGTCTGAGGCTTCTCCCAGTGTTGTCACGGGTATGTTGTGACTTTTTTCCTGTGATGAGTATTTCTTGCTTAATCTAGGGTCTACTCTTTCTTATTCAATCTGATATGTGATTGTGCATCTTTATTGTGGTCCCGAGAGTGTTGGTTCCTTTTGATATTTCTACCTTGGCGGGAGACTGTATGATTAATGAGAGAGTCTATAGAGGGGTGTTATATCTATTTTTAGAAGAGATACTCTTGTTGACTTGATAAAGTTAGACATGGTTAATTTTGATGTTATCCTAGGGATGGATTGGTTCTACTTATGTTATGCTTCTTTAGATTGTCGGACCCTTAGGGTCATGTTAAAATTCCCTAATAATACGGTCATTGTATGGTAAGGTTTGTTTCTTACCTCAAAGCCCGAAGGTTAATTTCAAAAAGGTGTTGTATCATCAGGTCTGAGTTCAAGATTCTAACTTGGAAGAGCATTCTCTATATTTCATATTCATAGTTAATATGTTTCCTGAGATATTCCTCGAGGATCTTCCCAGGGTTTCTCCTAATAGGGAAATTGATTTTGGAATTAATATTATTCTAGACACTTGTCAAATCTTTGTCCCTCCTTATATTATGGCTCTGAAGGAGTTGAAAGAACTTAAGGAGAAATTAAATGACCTCCTACATAAAGTTTTTATCCATTCAAGTGTGTCTCCTTTCGATGCTCCCATGTTGTTCGTGCATAAGAAGGATGGTTCTCATCGCATGTGCATCAATTATCATCAGCTTAACAAAGTGACCATACAAAACAAATATCTTCTTCCTAGGATCGATCTTTTTCTTATCAACACTAGGGTATGAAGTATTTCTTTAAGATTAATTTTAGATCTAGTTATCATCTACTTAAAATTAGGGATGCAAATATCCCTATGACTTTTTTTAGAACCCGATATGGTTACTTTGAGTTTTTTTCATATCCTTTGGGTTGACCAATGCCTCGGTAGAATTTGTGAATTTGATTAATAGGGTCTTTCATTTATTCTTGGATATGTTTACCACTGTCTTCATTTATCATATCTTAGTGTACTTTAAGAGTGAGGTGGATCATGTAGATCACCTCCATGTCGTGTTACAATAATTAAAGGATTATCGTTTCTATGCCAAGCTCTCCAAGAGTGAGTTTTCATTTAAAGTCATTGCTTTTCTTGGTCATGTTATCTCTAGTGAAAGGATAATAGAGGATAACCAAAAGATTGTGACGGTTATGAAGTGGCCTAGACCTAATACTCAAACTAACATTCAAAGCTTCTTGGGTCTATCCAGTTACTATAGAAGGTTTGTGGAGAGTTTTTCCACTATAACTGCCCCGTTGAAAAAATGGACCCAAAAGATTGTCAAGTTCTTAATGTTCAATGCGTGTGAGGGTAGTTTTGAGAAGTTGAAAGATAAATTGACCTCGACTTTAGTTTTGACCTTGCCCAAAGATAATGATGGTTTTGTGGTTTATTATAGTTCTTCTCGAGATGGTATTGGTTGTGTGTTAATACAGCATGGTCGGTGGTAGCCTATGCTTCAAGGAAATTAAAAGTTCATGCAAAGAATTACCTCACCCATGACTTAGAATTGTTAGTCGTGGTCTTTACTTCGAAAATTTGGTAGCATTACATCTATGGTGCTCACCTTAAGATCTTCTCTGATCATAAGAGCCTTCAATATATGTTTACTTAAAAGTAGTTGAATCTCTAGCAAAAAAGATGGCAGAGCTATTGAAATACTATGATATGAGTTTTTATTACCATCCCAGTAAGGTAAAAGTAGTTATCGATGCCGTTACCAGGTTGTCTAAGTGAATTTTTGTCCGTGTTGATAAGGATAAGTGGGAATTAGTGAGTGAGGTTCACCAATTGGCTAATTATATAGTTCAACCTATGGACTCTGAGGATGGTGGTGTATTTGTGCATCTTGTATCTCAATAGTAGGAAAGCCTGTCTTGGACCCCGACTTGATTAAGATCAAGAGTAATGAGGGTCAACACAATGTCACAGACTTTATGATATGTCGTGCTGGTACCTTCAGGTACTAAGGTATGATATACCTTCCCAATATCGACAGATTGAGGGAAAGGGTCATGCCGACTCTCATGGTTCTCGTTATGCTATTCATCCTGGTTCCACCAAGATGTATCATGACCTTAGAGAATTCTATTGGTAGAATAATATTAAGAGCTATATTTCTATCTATGTGGCTAAGTTTATGGTGTTCTAATAAGGAAAGGTTGATAACTTAAGGCCGGTGGCCTATACCAATATATTGTGTTTCCTGAGTTAAAATAGGAGGTAATTAATATGGATTTTTTACCAATCTTCCTAGATCCTGAAACCAATGTGATTTTATTTCGTTCATTATGAATACAATGACCAAGTCCACTGATTTTTTGCCCGTGACAACCAATTTCTCAGTGGAATATTACGCTAAGTTGTTTCTAGAGGAGATTATCAAGTTGTACGGTGCTCCGGAAATTATTATTTCTGATTGTGGTCCTCTATTTTTATCCCACTTTTGGAAGTTATTTCAGAAGAGTTTGGTATAATAGTGTGCCTTAGTACCACTTTCCACCTGCAAACGGATGGCCAAGCAGAGAAGACTATCCAAACATTGGAGAATAAGTTATGCACTTGTGTTTTTTACTATGGTATTAGTTGGTATGACCTCTTGACTTTGATTAAATTCTCCTATACTAATATCTACAACTCTAGCATTGGCATTGTACCTTTTAAGGCATTATATAGTATGATATTTTGATCTCCTATTGGGTGGTATGAAGTTGGTGAGGGTAAGTTTCTTGAGCACTATTTAGTTCACCAATCCTTAGAAAAGGTAAAGGTGATTTGTGATTGATTGAAAAAACATTAAAAGTCCCTAGATGTTCTATGTAAATGTGAGACGTAAGGACTTAAAGTTTAATATGGGGGATTAGGTATTCTTTAAAGTGTCTCCCGTGAAGGAACTGATATGGTTCAATAAAAAGGAAAGCTTAGTCCCCACTATGTTAGTCCCTACTTGATTGTGAAGAGGGTTTGTAATATTGCCTACGATTTTGAGTTACCTCCTAGTATGAACTCTGTTCACCTAGTTTTCCATGTGTCTATGTTGCAAAAATGTGTGGGTGACCCTTCCTTGGTTGTTTCTTCTGAAGATGTTGGTATCACAAACTCTTTGTCATATGAGGATATCCCAGTAAGCATCTTGGATCTGCAAGCTAGTTGATTGTGAATAAAAGAAGCTTCTTTGGTGAAGGTTACATGGAGGAATCAAAAGTCTGGGAAAGCTACTTGGGAGACGAAAGAGGACATGATGTCCAAGTATCTGTATCTATTTTCCATTTCGGAAGCTTGTGATTGAAGTATATGTTAATTTCTTTAATTTGATGTATGTCTTGTTAGGCGATTGGTTGAAGTCTCCGAGCTTTGAAATGATTTATGTCTTTGATAGATAACTGATTAAAGTTCCCAATGTGTGAATAGATTTATGTCTTGTTTGACCATTGGTATAAGACCCTAAAGCTTTGAAATCGTGTGTGTTGTGTTATGATGAGTTTAAGTCTTTAGTACCATGAGTTCATTCATGTTCTTGATAGATGAAGGGGTAAAATCCTTAATGCTTTGAGTTACTCTATATCTATTGTGAGTTGATGGGTTGGATTCCCTAAGTGGTGAAATGATTAAGTGTTGAATAAATAATTGGTTAGAGTCCCAATACCAATGAAATGAAGTGGTTGGTCTATGATGATCATGGTATGTGTTGTGTTATATCCTTGTTGTGTTATTGTTTCTAACTTGTGTAAAGGTTGCTTGATGTACGTTGATGTGTTAACTTGTGTAAATTTTTGTCTTACCTTTCATTCGCAGACGAATGATCCGAAGTGTGGGAAAATTGAAATACCTAGACTTTGAGTCATTGAGAAATGATAACTTTTGGTGTCTCTGAGTTGGGTTTGACTAGGGACTTGAGTCATACCCTTGGTCATAATTTATATAGTTATCCCATTCCCTTTTCATACCTTGAGCAGAGTGTTAAGGTATCATAATGTTTTCTATATTACAAGGTGATCCCTTAGTCGTACCCAATGCATACGAGCCATATACTAGTCAACTATATAGAGTAAAGTCTAAACACTGAGTAGACTATTTTGGTCATGATTGAATCTTACGATTCGAGGGTGAGTCATACCCTATGGTTACAAATCAATGATGCATTCTCATACCTATAATAGTGTGGTTTACCTAGGAGAATCCTTGAGTACGAGTTAGGCTACCACTCATATCCTACATCACGATTGCCATAGGAACCATAAGGGGGAGTTGTACCCCTGCTCAAGTGGACTTTTCATCTTTTAACCAAGGATATTTTGGTTTTTTCGCTTTCCTAAACCCTAAAACATCTCACTATATAAGGCATTGTAGCCACCTAATATTTCATTTACAAAACTCAAACACTCCTAAATACTCTAAGTCTTCTTGGAGCAAGACTAGAGGCTAGGGTTTTGAGGTGTTCATCAATTGTCAAGAAGAAGTCAAGATTGTTGGTGAATCATATTTTTTAATTCATGAATCTCTTCCCCTATTTAAATAACTCTAAAACCATGTATTTTACACTTTGATTAGTAAGTGTATATAATGGTTTTGAATCAAATGAAAAGAGTTTTGTTACGTAATAATTAATAATGATGATTCTTGCTTATTCTTGTCTTGTTACATGTTTTTGATCGTAGATTGTCTATGTTGGAGCTTGTTATATGTCGTTAAACATGAGGTTCTTGAGTAACCCTAATCTTTATGATATCTACCATGAAAATAGCCTTGTTGAAGGTACACACATAAGCTGTTTGTGAAAATGTCTAAGCGAGTTATCTAGTAATATGTTGGTGGCATAACAAGCTAGAGAATTGGACTAATGAGTATAAATGATTGATAATGATGTTGTAAAAGGTATTGTAAGCCATTTAAGATGTAAATATAACCTTGGTAAGCAAATGACCAATAAGAGTTTGAATTTCCTCAATATGAAGTCGAAATTATATTGTGTGTTGAACCCAAGTGTGAAAAGAATGTGGTAATAGATTCCTAATGAGATGTGAATAGATTGTAAGGGTCTTGTTGACCATGAGTTGAATTGTAAGATGAATTAAGTGAATGAATTCGCCTATTGAAATGGTTGAGAAATAAAGGCTCACATAAGGACCAAGTGGTAATGTATAGTATTGAATTGGCTAAATGGTTAAAGCCCTTAAGTGTTGTATTGAATGTGTCACTGATCCATGAGTAAATGGACGGCTAAATTCCCTTTGTCAACTAATGAAAGTGTTATGGCTTAAGGTTGAAGTCCCTTGCCTTATGAATTATTTGAGGTTAAAGTGGCTTTCCTAATGAAATTTATTTAGGTTGAAGTCCCTTTCTCAAAGAGATCTCTTGAGGTGATAACACCTCACCTAATGTATTAGCACGTGGTTAATGTCCCATGCTTGAATGCATATGAGTATGGATAGAGTTCCTTGTGGAATAAATGAGTATGCGGTTAAATTCCTTGGTTAATGAATGAGTAAACATGGTTGATGTCCTGTGTATAAGTGTTTGTGATTATGGTTAAAGTCCTATTCATAGTGTGAAATGTTGAACCTATAAGTGTGGAGGACCGGAGCCCCCTACTTAATGCCTAATGAATGAATTTTTGAGAATTTTTATAAGCCTTGACATCTTGATTGGCATGTAATATATCTATATGTAGGGTTAAGTGCATGAACGTGACACAATGTGATATATTGATTTGTTGTCATTTACTGATGTATATTATCACCTATACTTGAGTTACATGTAAGTGTTCTAACAACTAACCATGTTTAGACGCTATGTCCCCATGTGACGTAGGGGGTTGAGTATCTTTTTCTTCACCTGCACAGTAATTGACTTGAAGGGGTGAGCTTCCTTACATTCGAAAGACATTCATCTCTTAGTCCTTAGATTTAGACTTAGTTAGGCTATAGTCGGGGACTTGTCTCGAAATATACATTTATTCACTTTTGTTTTGTATAGAGGTATTGTGAAAAACTGTGAAACTTTGGCATATTCGGCTAGTTTGTTGAATCTTATGAAGTTTTTACACTTGATTAAGATATGACTCTTAATATTTCTGCTATCATGTTATATGGTTGGATCTTATCCAACCCCTGTGATGCTGAAAAATAGGTTGGGTTGGGTGAACTCCAGTACATTTTTGCTTGAGGTTCCGATACAACATAGCCCAGTTTTGGGTCATGTCAGTACCTTAGCTTTCTCGTAGGTCAACCATACTATTGTAGGCATGAGTGGGCACCCTTGAGTCATATACAAAGGCTACGACTCACCTCTATCTCATAAACTTCACTCGTCAAAAAAATAGTCCACTTGGTTTGAGGCTCCCCTCTATACGGTTGAGTAGTATATGACTCATATGCATTGATTACGACCAAGGGGAGGTCTTTTCATGTAGGAAACAATATGATATCCTCATGGAATGATCAAGGTATGAAAAGGGAGGGCAGGGTAGGTATTAGTCATGATAATGGTAGGGGTAATTTTTGTTTAGACTACAAATGCTCGTAGCGACTCATAATGTCAGGTTATGGGTCGTCATGTGACTCATATCCACTAGCAGCTAACTTGAACTTAGGGAAACTTGCATAAGTTTTTGCCACGATGTTTGATTAAGATGAGACTTGATGCGTTGGAAAGCTACTTTAGTGTCCTATATTTTAAGGTTCTAAGGCTTAAAAATTTGGGGTATTAAAATATATCGCCCTTAGGATCATTCATCCCCAAATGAAACTCTCAAAACTGGGATGCAAGGAGAAACTGAGTTCATATAAAAAATACTTATGAGCTGAATCATTACTATCTAAATCTAAAACATGATACATGGACTAAACTGAACTCATGAATGCATGATATGACATGTTCATAGCTTGATAGTTGAGATAAAAAATGAGAGAATTAATTAACTAAGTAATACATTACGGCAAGCTTAATGGGTATTCAAAGAGAAAACATGGGGATACTTGGCTCTCATATCTACTTCTGCTTCCCAAGTAGCTCCCTCAACTGACTGATTCCTCCACAAAACTTTTACCAAGTAATTTTATTTATTCCTTAACCTATGAATTTGATGGTCAAGTATCTCAACTTGGATTTATTCATAGGATAGGCTATCTTACATGCCCACACCCTCTAAAGGGACAACTGAAGCTGGATCATCTATGCATTTATTTAGAAAAGAGATGTGAAAAACTAGATGTAATTATGCTAACTTTGTAGGCAAGTCTAACTTATTGTCTACCTTCATAAAATGGCTCAAAATCCTACATTGACGAATATAGCGGAGAGTGAGCCTTCCTTCTTTCCAAGTCTCTTCACCCTTTAATGGGAAAAAAATTTCAAATATATAAAGTCACTAATATCAAATTCAAGCTTACTACTCCTTACATATGCATAGGATTTCTAACTGTTTTAGGCTATTTCAACCTTTCCCAAATTGACTAAACTTTATCCATCAACTCATAAACTAGGTCTGTCCCTATCAAAGTAGCCTCGCCAACTTGAAACCAATAAATAGTATATCTACTCCTCCTACCTTAAATATCATCAAACGGAGCCATCTGAATACTATAGTGATAGTTGTTATTGTTGGAAAACATAATCAAATGAAAGTGATCATCCCAACAAACCTTGAAATAGACAACATAATCCCTTAATATTTCTTCTAAGGTCTAAATGGTACTCTCTATCTTACCATCTATCTAGGGTGGAAAGAAGTTCTGAGATAAGCTTCGGTACCAAGCCCTTTCTGAAAGGCCTTCCAAAAATGAGAGGTAAACTAAGCACCTCTATCAACATTAATGGACCACAAAACTCCATGTAATTTACTAACTCCCTGAGATAAAGTCTAGCATAATCCACAGCTGAATATGAAGTATGGACTGACTAAAAATGGGTTCAATTTTTCATTCTATCCACAGTGACCCAAATGGATCATACTAATGACGCATATGAGGTAACACTTTAACAAATTTCATATTCACATATTCCTACTTCCAAGTACGGATTCTGAATTCATTAAGAGTACATTTAGGTCTTTAATTTTCAACCTTAACATGCTAACAATTTAAACACTTAGCCATGAATTCTCTAATACCCTTCTTTATACCATTCCACTAATACAATTCCGACATATTGCAGTACATCTTAGTGGATCCTGGGTTGATAAAAGATCGCAAACCATGTGCCTATGATAACTTTCGTTGCCTCAAACATCCACATTCAGAATATACAATCTGCCCTGACAACGAAATACACCATGTCCCCCTTGGGAGAAAACCTCAACCATCTAATCTCAAACTGTCTTTTTCATCCAAACCAATTTAGGATCTCTATCTTGATTTTATTTCACCTCAAAAACCAAAGAAGAACATGAGGTATTCTAAACTCAGACACTACCTTATGCTAAATCAACCAACCAAACACCAACTCTAGAAAGCTGATGAACGGTACCGAAAATGATGTGACCGAGAAAAGCTATTGATCTAGAATTCACACTTGCTGAACATAGCGAATAACTTCTGACTCTTAAGGGTCTGCAATACAATCCTCAAATTGTCTACCCGTTCACCTTCACTACGAGAATAAATGGGGATGTAATCTAGGAAGACTATGATTAACATGTCCAGGTACTACTTGAACACTCTATTTATTAAGTCCTTAAAATCTGCAGGAGCATTCGTTAGTCCAAAAAACATAACTATAAATTTGAAGTGACTAAACAAAGTTTAGAAGGCTATTTTAGTATGTCACATTCTCTGACTATGAATAGATGATAGTCAAATCTGAGGTCTATCTTAGAGAAATAATATGCACCCTAAAGTTGTCAAACACGTTATCAATCCTAGGGAGAGGATACTTATTCTTGATTGCGACTTTGTTCAACTAACGACAGTCGATTCACATTCAGAGAGAACCATATTTCTTAAGTACGAAGAAAATCGAGGCACCCTAAGGGGAAAGAGTAGGCATGATGAAACCCTTATCAAATAGATCATTCAAATGTTCTTTCAACGCTTTAAGATTCGCTAGAGCAATTCTTTAAGGTGGAATTTAAATAGGTTAGGTATTTAGTAGGAGATGTATTTTGAAGTGGATCTCTCTCTGGGGGAAATCATGGAGGATCTTCAAGAATACATCTGGAAAATGTTTGAACTTGAGTTCTTGACTTGGAAAAGGTGATAAATACAACTCTTTGACATCATCTTCCTTTTCTTAAGAAAGGAGATGAATTGACCTATAGGAGCGAAAGTACTATCCCTGCATTCTATAACTAGATCATAAGAAAACTAAAATTTGACTATTCTATTTCTATAGTAGACTGAGACATAACAAGATGTAACTAATCTATGCAATGAATGAAATAAAAATTGGTCATCTGTAATTCTACGAGATCTATTCAGGTAAATTTCTTAGATACTATGACTGGGAAATTTCTATACACCCATTTGCCTATAATGGAACTACCAAAAGGAGTAAACACCGAGAATGGTTCTAATAGGATTTCAAAATGAACGCCAAAGTCAACGACTATATAAGGAATCATGAAGGAAAGTGTGGCTCCAGGATATAATAATGCATATACATAAATGTGAAAGATTTTTAACGTACCAGTAACCATATTAGGAGAATTATCCTGATCCTGTCGAGTTTGAAGGGCATAGAGTTGATCCTAACACTATTAACTAGTGGCACTGGATGTGGTTCCCTGCTGAGTTGGGCGACCTGTTAGGACTAAAGATAACTTAGCTTGACCAATAACATTAACAATAATGACATGCTCAGTGTTTTCCCACATCATGGGGTCTGGGGAAGGTAGAGTGTACGCAGACCACACCACTTCATCAGATGAAGTAGAGAGGCTATTTTTGATAGACCCCCGGCTTAGGAATGATAACAGTATAACAAACAAAAAAATATACATATAAACTAGTACAATCTGCAAAAAAAACTAATGCCACTAGCCATAAGATAATACTACAGGCACAAGATAATACTAAACATTATCTAACCAAAACCATAGACAACACTCAATACCACACACAAGAAACTTCATACATAAATAGAGAATACTCCCATATTATTTTTGACACACTCTCACCCCCTAACCTTCTACCCTAATCTTTATTCTCCATATATGTCTATCAAGGGTTATGTCCTCCGTAAGTTAAAGTTGCTCCATATCATACCTAATCACCTTCTTCTAATATTTCTTCAGCCTACCTCTACCCCTCCTAAAACTATCCATTGCTAGTGTCTCACACCTCCATACTGGAGTATCTGAACCCCTTCATACCACATGCCCGAACCAAAATAAGTCGTATTTCTTGAATTTTAACCTCTATCGAGGCCACTCTCACCTTCTCCCTAATAATCTCATTCTTTATCCTATCTTTCCTAGTATGGCCACACATCTATCACAACATCCACATCTTTGCCACCTTCAACTTTTGGATATAGAAGTTCCTAAGTAGCTATACTCAGCTCTATATAACATAGCCAATTGGACTGCCACTTTGTAGAAATTTCCTTTAATCCTTGGGGGCACCTTCTTATCATATAAAACACCCAAAGCAAGCCTCTATTTCAACCACCTTTCCATAATACAATGCATGGCGTCTTCTTCAATCTCACCATTGCCCTAAATATTACATCTCAAATACTTAAAACTCTCCCTTTTCTAAATGGTCTGGGAGTCCACCTTCAAAACCACGTTGCCTCTTGTGATACCTCACTACACTTAAACTCCAAGTACTCTATCTTGGTCCAACTTAATTGAAATCCTTTAGGCTCAAGGGTTTGTCTCCAAATCTTTAACTTATTATTAACTTCTTCTCGACTCTCATTAATCAGTACCACATCATTTATAAATAACATACACAATGCACGTCCCCTTGAATATGTCGTATCAAAATAACCATCACTAAAATAAATAAAAAGGGGATAAGAATCGATCCCTAATATAACCCTATCAAAACCAGAAAGTTCTCTGAATTTCCACCTACCATCCTTACCCGAGTCTTCACGCCATTATACATGTCCTGAATTGACCTAATATATGCCACAGGTACCCCACTATCCTTTATGAACCTCCACAAAATCTCTCTAGGAACTGTGTCATGTGTCTACTCAAGATCAATAACATTATGTTCAAGTCCTTTTTCCTCCCCTAAAATTGCTCCACTAATCACCTCACGAGGTGAATGGCCTTAGAAGTTGAGGTTCCTGGCATGAAACCAAACTGATTCTCAGAGATAGTCACTCTCCTTCTCAGCGTTAACTCTACCACTCTTTCCCAAACCATCATAGTATGACTCAACAACTTAATACCTTTATAGTTATTGCAATTCTTGATGTCTTCCCTGTTGTTATATAAAGGAATCATCGTACTATACCTCCATGCTTCATTTATCTTTATCTCACTAAAAATAATGTTAAAAAACCTTATCAACCACTCCAAACCTTACCCTCTAGTGTTTTTCAAAAAATCAACTAGAATCTCATCTGGCCCCATCGCCCTACTCCGACTCATCCTTAAAATAGTCCTCTTGACCTCCTCAACCTTGATACACCTATAATAACCATAGTCATGACACTCCTTGGATTTCTCAAAGTCCCCCAACACAAAATCTTTGTCCCCCTCATCATTCAAAGGTTTTTGAAAATAGGACTGCAATCTCTTCTTAATTAGGGAATCCTTAACCAATACAGTACCATCCTTTCCCTTGCTGCTCTTCACTTGGTAAAGGTCACGATACCTCTTTCCCTAGCCTTAGAAAGCCTATACAACTTTTTATCCCTGCCTTTCTCTTTTAAAGCAACATACGAGCTCTTAAAAGCTTCTGACTTTGCTGTCGTAACTTCTAACTTAGACTCTATTCTAGTTACCTTATGCTCCTCCTTATTTGCCTGTCTCTCATCATTATCTATTCTCTCAACAAACCTAGAATAAGACACCTTCTTAAACTCCACCTTTATCTTAACCTATTTATTTCACCACCAGTCCCCTCGATGCTTGTCAAAAAGACCTATCGATACAGCCAACACCTCTCTAGTGGTCTTCCTAAGGCAACTAGAAGTTATCTCCCACAAACTATCCACATCCCCTATACTTTCCTATGCCCCGTACTCCTCAACTTTTCTCTATCTCTAAAGAGCTAGAAAAGGTCAAGCTACCCTACTTAATTCTTGGTTGAGCCTCCACCCTCCTCTTCTTTTTGCCCTTATTAATTACTAAGTCCCTCACCAACAACCAATGTTATGTCAAAAGATTCTCTCTAGGTAATAATTAATAGTCTTTACATAGTGCTTTGTCACCTTTCCTAAGGAGAAAAAGTCTATCTAATCTTGGCCACTAACTATGAAAAGTAATAAGGTGACCTTCCTTCTTGGAAAGCTCAAATTCATTATCCATAACCCAAACGCTCTAGAAAATCTAAAAGAGAAGCTTATCCTTCTTTTCTCTCCCCAAAACCAAAACCACCATACACATCATCATAACCTCTCGACAAATACCCAATATGCTCATTGAAGTCTACTTCAACAAAAATTTTATCAGTGCTCGAAACACCTCTCACCACTTTATCAAAAATCTCCCAAAAACCCCTCTTCTCTTTCTTATCCAAACCTACATATATAGCATAAGCACTAATAACATTCATCGTAGACCCTTTCATGACCAACTTATTTAATATCAACCTATCACTGACTCAGTTAACCTCTACCACCTTCTTTCTAAGTTCTTCATCCAGTAAGATACCTATTCTATTTCTATGTATCAAACTACCCGAGTACCATACCTTATATTCATCCACATCTCTTGCCTTAGTGCCTACCCATTTAGTTTCCTTGACACACGCTATACTAACCCTCTTCTTTCTGACAATCTTCACTAGTTCTATAGACATACCTTGTAGTATCATTATTTTGTAGAACCCAACTCTCAACATAGAAGCAACCTCATCCCACCTCACCCAACTATCCCTCACCCCCAACTCCAGACTCTGACCTAAACGTGACCCTAACCTAAGACACGACCCTTGTCCATTATTTATCACCCCAGCCACCACTCAAAAGGATATGATAAAAGTACAGAAGAAAAAGAGATGAAAATTTTGGCTATTAAGAGAGTACGACTAAGAATAGCTAAATCAGCAATTAAAAACCAACAAGCAAACTTAGTACAGACAAGCAACAATAAGTACTCTACTACTTAAAAGCAATGAACACCACTAAAAAATGGAGAAACCAAAACTAGTAATCTCACAAGAATAATCAAGAAAAATATGCAAGAAATAATGCTAGAAAAAGAGACAAGAAGCCTATACCAAATAAACTATGCAAGAATAAACTAGATAAAACTAAAGCAAGTGCACCTGATATTGTTAAAAGATGCAGTGAAGTATGTTTTCTTGATTGTTTTGTCAAATTTCGACAAATTGGTGAATAAATTGGTTATCAAAATTTGTTGTCGCCTCCTTTACCCTACTACTAGTACCACATCATTAAAATTAGTCATCGAGGAATATAGTTGTCGCCAAAAAACTGAGTTGGTCTTCATAATCTTAATATCACCAATTGAATTCATAAATCTGGACTTTTAGTAATTAAACAAGGTTATAAAGGATAAATAAAAGAAAAGAACATATAAGAAAAAAACGATGAGTTCATCGGACCATCGTTACTCGCCAGAAATTGACGTCACTCATCAAAAGCTAATATGGTCATTAGCAATGATGAGCCACTAAAGAAGTATATATTATATTAGTAGTCAGTGCTAGAAGTTAGAGAGAACAAGATGATATTTAGTATTTCCAGAATATGACTCCACTCTTCGGAAAGCGATGGGTTTACCGAATTTGTATTGATCGAAGATTTATCATCAGCAGTAGACGAATTCAACTAGAATAGTGAAGCGGGTGTTTGATTTTTTTTGTGTTCATTAGCATGAGCAGCACTTCCTAGAAGTTGTTTAGGGATTTAACAGTATGTTTTGCACAAAAATCATTACTCATCTAGCCTACCACTAGAAAATCCATGATTATGTGCCATGGCTTTCCACACTTAAAATACATATCACTATCTTCTATACACTCACTATTTTGGTTCTTACCACACCTCATGAAGATAGGGTTAGTGTGGAAACTATTTGCACTACCTTGATACTTAGAGCTAAGTGCTCTATCTCGATTGTCCTAACTGAACTTAGGCAATTAGGTTGAAGATTTTAGGCAAAACTACGAAAGATTCTTGCTATCTGACCTCAGCTAAGAAAAGTTGAAACTACATGTTCTAGCCCTCTTATTATCCCTTTTCCTTTCTTTGAGCTTCTCCTCCTCAATATGATGAGCATGAACCACTTGTCTTGAGTGGTCTATCTCTTAAAATAATAAAGTTTATTTGTAAACCTTGAAAACATCTTCAGAAACTCAAGACACAAAATTACTCATCCTGGACCAAGAATCAGCCACCATGGTCAGAGCATATCTTGCTAACTAGGTGAACGTGAGTGAATACTCCTTTAAACTCATGTTACCCTACTTTTGATTAATGAACTACTTCACCTTTTCCTCTCTTAACTTAGGTAGGAAGAACCTATCTAACAAAGTAGTAGCAAACTCGTCACACTCTATAGGCCCTACATCAACACCTTTATCCTGTTTCCACTACTTGATTTGAGTAGGATCCACTCCATTTAATTGGTAAGTAGCTAAGTCATCTCTCTCACTCTGAGTAACACCTATAATATCAATCATCTTTGGTATACAGTCTAAGAACTCTTATGGATCCTCATCAAACTAGGATCTAAACAATGTTGAGGGATTCATCTGAGTGAAATGTTAGATTATGGCTGCTATCGCCCTCACCACAAAGTAAGTTAGGGCAATAGACAACTGATTTTTTTAAGCAGCCATGGATTGGGCTAGTATTGTAAAAGCAGCCCTAAATTCAATGTAAGATACCTACCTATTTAGAAAGTCTTTGGGAATAGTTGATGTTAGCTGGTCCCTATTTCTCCTTTTGTCTGTTTTTATAGAAGGCATTATTAATAAACGAATGCAGAATGTGTTAGGAAAAGAATTTTAATAGATCTTATGCTTCATCGCATAATAATAATACTAAAAGAAGGGAGACAATCCTAAAATATCTCATTAAATTCTACCGATAAGGATGGCACACTTAATACCAATGAACAAGACTCTACCGAATGCGGCTTTCAGAAACCCTAGGACACTTTAAGCCGTATGCTCTGTTACCAACTATATCCCAACCTGAGACTGCCCCTAGTCATATTACAATGCTTAAGTCCATAAGTGACCTTATGCTAACCCATGATCTGGCACAAGCTATAAATAATAAAGAAGGTAACAAAATACTAGGTAAAAGTCTTTAGAATGAAATATTTGCATAATTAGCTCAAGGTAATAGAAAAAATTACTAAAAACATCACTGAAAAGCATAACTAACTATCATCCTATTGTACTGTCTGAATGCCTCTAAAATATTAAGATGTTGGGATAGGTCCCCAACTAACTCTGATACTAAAATAACAATAAATAAAATATTGGGATGAATAAAGAATAGTATAACTAGTCCTAGACTACTAAGGACTCACTAATACAGCAGTTGAGTGGCACCAGAATGGACTAAGTGTGATCTTAGAAATGAGCATCCAAGCCTAAGGTATAAGACAACATAGCATAAAAATAAGTATGCGGTCAGTAACTTAAATATACTGGAATCTAATATAGAAAATAGCTTAGTACATATGGGTACTAAGCATGAACACATGAACTTGTAAAATGAATACAAAACCAAACATAAATATATATTAAAATGATCTGACATGGAAACTTGATTATTCAAACCTAAATTTATATAGTCTAAATACTATACTAAAACTATGATAGTTAACATTTAACCGACATGCCCTAATTTAAGCTAACCAGTGTCAAACCTATCACCCAAGATATTAGGGTGTCAGTACCTTTCTAAATACACCAGCACTGGCTGTCTGGATCCACTAAACTAATGTCCTAAAGGCCAAGGGTTTTGACCTTCTACTTATAAGTAACCCTTAAGAGAACATCAACCCCATACTGGTTGGATGACATCTCATAGCCTACGCTGGAAACATAGTTTTGCAACATAAAGACTTATACTAAAGGTATCAACCCTCGAGTGGGAGGTGATCCTTCTTCCCTACATTTGCACGATGCTAAGTTCAACTCTTAACTAAACTGACACTACTACTTATAAAATTTTTACATGATTCAAAATAGGTAAATACTTATTGGCTAAGTTCCCTAAATAGTTTTGTAATCTTGTGATTGTAATGTGCATGAATATCTAGGAATCAGGTTCTCACAACCCATTATCATGGAAGAATACATTAAATTTGACAACATTATGGGAATACTAGTAAGAAATGTCTTGATTATAGGCCCCAAAAAATAACATCTTTTTTAACTAAGGGAATTCATGATTTTAAGTGTGAAAAGATTCTATGATCTTAACCATAACATGTACATATGATTCAATTGCAAGGATAAAATATAATTTCAGAGAAATTAATAATTGCCAAGGAACCCTAAGCATAAAGAATAAACTAAACTTTAGAGTTTTAGGAATCTTTGGGACTCTATAGGTGATAGGTTCCCAATGATGAATATCCTACATACCTAGATATAATATCCCTGGGGTGATTTCTTAAAGTTAGACTTTAACTTGAAAAACCCTAGTTACCTTGGGGAGCAGAGAAAAATCGCCCCCTTTTTTATTTCTCTGAGTGAAATTATAATTGATCATCTAATTAGGGATTGTGGAGCTTTTATACCACCCTTTGGGAATCCCATGATATGTGGGTAAGACTTTTAAAGGAGTAGGAAAAGAGATAAATGTCCCTGAGAAAACATATTAGAAATCCTCATTCAATTCGTTGCAACTCACCGTATTACTCATCACAATTGGTCACAAGTCATGATCTGAGTTATAACCTGGAACTCTGTGGTTTGGGTCCTTTATGGTCTAACTACAACTTCCTCCCTAACTACTCTTTATGACAGACTGTGAATTGTTAGTTAGATTGTAGTCTGGCGCTTGATTCTTCGGTCATTTATTGGTCAGGCTAGAGTCCAAATAATGACTTGTAAGGTCTAACTACGAGTCATATGCTAGACTCTTAATCACTGGGATTACTTATTTGTTACACACTATTGTATCTATGAGTCCCTCCTTATAACTCATACCCGCTGATTATGAGTCTAGGGTAGAGTCATAGTCATTTGACTAAAGATGGGGTCATTTCTATTTAGGCGGCGACTGCTTGAAGCAACTCATAATTTCTGGTTATGATTTTTCACATGAATCGTAGCCACTATAAGTTGACTGGAACTTTGGGAAACTTGAATCATTTTCTTCCACGATGTCGGATTAATATGAGACTTAATTTATGTAAAAGTTAATTTAGTCTCCTGTCTTTTGAGTGGTATGGGGATTCAAATTCTCGTTATTACAACAAATCTCTTCTTCTACTACTTTTAATTTTTTTCTTAGATTTTTTGATCCACTTTTTTCTACTACTCGATATAGACTAATATGTTCTCTCTAATTTGTTTTTGCTTGTAGGTATTTTCTTCTATTTTTAATGACAACCTATGTCATTTTCTTAATTTACATTCAATTTTGTCATTTCAAGCCTTTCCACAATGGCAACAGGTCATTTGCTACTTATCGAAACTATTTGTTTTGTAATCGGATAGCTCATTTGGGTTTTAGGCTTATTCCCTATTTTTGATCTTTCATTTTTTAAAATTGGTCTCAGACCAAAACTTTGATAGATGAACTTGGATGAAAATTCCATTAGCGCTTTATCTCCAAAACATTGATTATAGGCTAGGGTGATCCTTGGTTTAGGTCCCTAGGATCCGAACTCATTTTTGGCTATTAGGTAGATTATATGAAAATAGAACTATAGGTATAGGTTGCATATTTTGTCAAATGAAAGTTTCGTTGGTTCCATTGAATCTATAATATAGAATTTACATTGGTATCATGGTTCATTTATGTACGAATGGAATTTTTCACGAATCTTAGAGACTCGATCGGAGTCCATTCTGGATTTAGCAAATTTGGACCTTGGAACCATCAATGTACTCGCTTAAGCAATGGTCGCTTACATGTACAGGGACAAATATAGCGATCGCCCTTAAAACCATCGTAGCCAATTAAACCGAGGTCACTTAAGTAGAGCATGACTTCTCAATAAAAGGCCAAATATTTTTCATAGATTACTTAAGTAATCACTTGACCACTTAAGCAATCATTGTGTAGATTAAATGAAGTCTGGAGATTGTTAAACCCCTTCTTCACCCAAATTTCTCATTCATTTTCTTCTTTATTTCTCTACCATTTTGAGAGACTGGAGAGGGAAAAGAGAAGGGAATCATTCATTTAAGCAAAGGTAAGCTAGCCTAATACTTCTTGATTATTTTTAATTTTCCCATTCATTTCCATCCTATTTCATGTAACACTCTTTGAAATTAATCCCTTGACTATATGGGATAATTTGGATCACAGTTTATACACAATTTGTGCTCAACTTTTAAGCAAACATTTCGTGTCCTTTGAGGGACCCCGTGATGGACTAATTTGTTAATTTTTTTATGGGTCCCTAGGACTGTTCTTGAATCAAATTATGGTTTAACTTTTTATATAGAAATATGGATCTCATTTACTCCTAATAATATACAGATGACTTTTTTGATTGTGTGGCAACATTTTATGATCATGGAGAAATGATGGATAATTTATGGATAGCTTAAAACTACAATTCGGCATTGAGGTAGGATTCATTCGACTCTTCTTCATGAGATAGTTTATGATATATATTGCATGCTCTAAAAGCATGACAAGATATTATTGTAGGTAGGATACAGTGACATTGTAAAAACTAAGAGTTAGTGCATAGAATGGTGAACCGACCCTTAAGATCAAATGTGTATTATTGCGAAAGAAGCCTATCAAACTAGATTATAAACATGTCAACTATATTCAATGCTAACTATCTTTAGTATATAGTTTATCACTTAACTTAATGGATTCGATCGTAATTTCTCCATTTAATAAATTGATATTATGATGGTGATGTATTATTAGGCCCTAGTTCATGGTTATGATACTAGTTGAATTCTAAGTGTGTATTTTGTCTTTATTAAGAACATTTTTAGTCTATGGAAACTTGGATGCTTGGGACTATATTGTTTTGATATTGGTGGTGCATTTATAGATAATAGTACATTTATGCTCACTTAGTCGTATTATTACAACTAAATCTTGGTTTTACTATTATTTTCCCAAAAAGAAGTTTATTTCCACTTTTCGCTTTTAAAATGAATTCTTTCAAAATGGGAATCATACCATCTTACTGGATGATTTATGGGCTTTTGGAACTAAAAATATCATTTTATAAATTTGACAAAGATAGATTTTGGCCCATGGTTTTTCCACTATTATTTACTATAGTTGTGAGAGATTCTGACCCTTTCTACTATATTATGATGATTTAGTTTTGGAATTGAATTCGAGCAATAGATTTATATAATTGCATTCTTTAGCTGCAATTCGATTTTATGTTTTATCCATCTCTCTCTCTCTCTTTATATATATATACATGTACATATATATGGGGTACTAGATTGAGTAGATTGATGATGATGATTGTAAATTCTAGATTTTATCTAGGTTAGTGTATACAGGTACTCTCAATACCCATAGGGGCCCCTTTGTTCATGAGCCATCATGCTAGAGAAAAGAAATCATCATATGTCCTTCCTTTAAGAGTCGTCAAGCTGGAAGAGGTGTATATACTTGGCTATATTATGACACTTAGAATTGTTATAGTGCTATGGATTTACTTTAAATTCATTCGTGTATGTGCATTGCCTATAAGCAATATATTATTTTGTCTCTATATCTATTAGCCTTATGGGAATGTATAAGTATAGGTTGTGAGTGTTGCTTGTTGTGTATTGTGTGCAGATTGCACCTTTTTATTCATTGGGCCTGACCAAGGTATTATTTATCTGGACTAGCCGGTTATTGTATTGTTAGCATTATGATTTGTTTTTGGATGGTTGATATTTTACTAACACTACAGTTTACGCTATGACCCTAATTTTTTTCTCTTTGGGTTATTTTATTTTATAATTAACTCATGGTTAAACATTATGATTGAGGATCCTGACTATGCAAGCACTAGTTTCAACTTTTATTATGATCCCCTAAGATGTTAGTGTGACTACCTTGGGTTGTACCTTTGAGTTAGTCTTATATATAAAAAGAAAAGATGTATCTAGATGTAGTATTACCGTATGTTCCTCTATTGTCTTATTTAATCATACTGTATATCAATTTTTAAGCCTTTTATACTACTATGTATCCATTTTCTACCCTTTATTTGTATATATGCCAGTGGTATATGTTATAGTGTTTAGTGTCTGAGTACGGCTATGATGGGATAGTTCATCCTTTGTTCCTCTCAAGTTTTAGTGTGTTGGCTTCCAAGATATTTTGTTGTAGTTTGTATTTCTACTTGCATTCTATTTATATTTGCATTATCTTGGAGATCAATTGGCAGTTACCTACTGAGTACCACATATTTTGGTACTTATACTACACTTCTGCAGCATGCAGATTGTACTATGGGTTCTTCCTTTTACTCTTTATGTTATGTGCAGCAGTTATGAATCAGATATTTAAGGTAAGCACTGGCATTCGGAGCCTTACTACTCTCCCTCTTATTAATTGACTAATCTCTATGTAGTATTCATAGATTGATTTTACCTGTATATTTATTTAGTACCTTATGTTGTATTCTTATTATATTAGAAGCTTTTGTACTTCTTCCACTAATTTTTGAGATTCCCTTATATGTTCTAGTATTCTATTATAGTTATTCTACTATCTTTATTCATTTCTCATTATAGTCTATTACTAGTAGTTCTCAACTACAAGTTGGTTTACCTACTAGTTGGTATCAAAGCCTAGCTTTACTAATATGTTGGTATAAGAGAAAAGTGTCTAGTAGAGTCATTGGATCAGTACGGAGACATTTGTCTCCTATCTTTAGGACGCTACATGGCATTCTTAAGACAAAGTTAGCATAAATAGTGCAAGATGAGGATCTACATAAATTTCATAGATAATACATCTTCTACACGATCTGAGACTTGTAAAAAGGGAAAATTTTCCTAAATGACTTGTAGCCTCTCAAAGAAAAGTATACACGTCTCTGTACTATTTTGCAAGACTCTACTAGACACGAATCCATAGACACCTTAGGACACTTGAACTTTGTGCTCTGATACAAAGGTTGAAATGATCCAAGACTACCCCTTTGTCGCCACACGACGCTGGGAACCATAAGTGATCCTAAGCTAACCCATGAACTGGCATACTGTTAAGCAACTGAATTATAACATAATAAATAACTGTTATGTTGTGTGGAAACATAATCATACTGAAAAACTAAAATAATTTTAATGATGATAAAGCTTTTCAATCTAATAAATCTGAAGAATGAAACTGAAATTACATAATTGACTCTAAATAACATCTATGAAGCCTCTATTATACTGACTATTGATTGATGGGATAAGCTTCAATCTACTACTAATCAGTACACGTGAAATTAAATGCACTATACATGAACTAAAACTATCTAGAATTCCCAAAAAATAAGAACTCGTCATTTGTTGGTTGGAATCTACAACTGTCTGATCGTGATGTGTGGGAAACAACTGGTACCTACATTATGAAACAATATAACCATTTAGACGTATATATGGATCAGTATTTCTTGAATGTACTAAGTATGCAGGGTTGAATGAAATAAGTAAAATTAATTTCATACGTAATCGTAAAACATGCATGCTAAGTGTAACTAGACTCACTAATAGGATGGAATAAACTAAAGGCTTAAATATATTAAAGCATGAGCGACAATCATTCTCTGATAAGATGGTAAATCTCTACACTTAGGTTCTATAAACTTACTTTAATGATATAAGTTTAACTAAAGCTAGAATATGATAAAACATGGATATTTTATGAATACTGGGTCTGAAACTACATGATAGAGACTGAAATAAATTGAGGATCTGAATATACAATCTCACTGAGCATGAATGCATAAACATACTACCTTATCTGATTAACTAAATGTCTGAGAGCTGAATACTAGGCATGCAAGACTGAACTGTACTTAGTTTGAATAACTAGACTAAACTGTAGAGTATTATGAATATGAGGTAAAACTAACTAAGTAACATGAGATTATTAAGAATGAATTCGTGAAAACTATATTTTTTGAGAATGCATGACCAAGTGTATAACATGATTTTTTAATAGACTATAAACTGAGGTACTGAAATACTATTAACTGAATAACTAATAAATGTATTCTATGGTCAAGCAAACCTGAAATTGAACTGAGTTACTGATCTGATTACTCCACTAAGATTGTTACTGAGACAGTAACTGAGACTCATACTTGAACTAAATACTTAGTTATGATAACTGAGTAACTGATAAGTGTGATTACTACTAACTGGGTGACTGTTTTTGACAGTCTTGATTTTATAGAACTGAAATAAGTTATATACTGCGCTGGGTGACTGTGTCTCACAGTCCTGATTTTATAGAACTGAACTAAGTTCTATACTGAGTTTTAAATTAAAACTAAAACTATGGGAGGTAATCATCTAACCAACATATCTCTCTCTGAATGGATTGGTGTCTAACCTATAACTCCAGTTTGAAGGGTATCAATACCGTGCCACGGGTAAAGATAAGGTTAAGAGTTACCCTCAATCTAGCAGGTGCTCTGAATGAGAATGGTGATACCATTAACTGGCAGGTAAGACACCTTATCAACTCTCAATATGGCAGGTTGATATCTCAACCTACACTGGCTACATAGTTCTAGAATACAAGGACTACTTCTAAGCATCACACCCTCTATTTGAAGGTGAGTTCCTATACTTGGGTTCACTCAGTACTGAATCTTACTCCCAACTAAAATAGACACAGAACTAATTTCTAAACCATACTAGGATGGACTGAATTGTTACTGATCGTGTTAACTTACTTAACTGGACGGAGTTCACTGAGTTCTAATGTCTGATTAATATAGTGAGTTCTGTATTAACTGAGTACTACTGATCGTGACATTACTGGGACTTTTATTTAACTAATATAGCTCTAGGTAAACATCTAGATTTTTAGGTATTGAGTACCCCCAGGACTCGATAGCATAAAAGTAAAGTATAGAATGATCTTGAAAAGCATATCCATAGTCAATTGTTCACAATTCATTCACTGAGACATTATCAAACACTTGGAGGTTATGGACTTATACATGAATGAGAACACATGGTAATGTTTCATGATTACCCTATTTAATTCACATGCTCATTCTATCAAACATGTGAAGATTAATACTTTAATATGGGGCAATTCGCTAATAAGATGAGGATCATGAACTTGGACATGGGAATATCTTAAACATGGTAGCACAGCCTGATTACATAACTAAAAGCATGATTTGGGAGAATTCACATGCAATTTGCTTGAAATAGTACATGGGTATTTCATCAAAGCATGTAAAGTTCATAACTTAAACATAAGAATATATTAATCATGAAGAAATAACAGATTTATATGGAAAAATTCATAACTTGGGGATTCATCTTGAAATTGACTTAACCTGATATGGTAATTTCATCAAACATGTGGAAGGCATGAATTTAAAACATGGAATTATTTCTAAACATCATGAATTTAGAATCTATCATGGAATTTACTTGAATAAAGCATGGGAAATTCAAATTCATAGCATGAGGAATTTAAAATCTTTCTTGGAGTCATACATGGGCTGAATTGAATTAAAAACATCATGAAAACATGAAATTCAATCTTTCTTGAACATACAATATACCATAATAATGGAAAAATTTATTCTTTAATTAAAAGGAAAGGATTTAGGGGCTGCATAGGTAATAGAGGACCCATGGATGAACTCCCATATACCTTAAAGATTTAGTATTGAATGAGAAACAGAATGTTAGAAACATTCTTGAATTAGGAAACTTTAGTTCGTTCTTTTCTTAAAGAAAAATTGATAAAGTTCTTGGTGTTCTTGAGGAGGCTAGGGTTTTTCTTTGAGAGAAAAGATGAATATTTGAGTGTATATTGCTTTGGGGGGCTGAAATTAAGTGTTATGGGAGGATATGGGTAAGGGGAGGTGGCCAAAGTGCCCCTAAACCCTTTAGAAACTAAATTTGTGAGTGAAACAGTTCCGTTACGCACAGGCCGATGCGTCGTATCTCAATCATGTCGGCTTACTACCTCACACGAAAAATTCCGTAACTTTTTGTTCGAGTAAGGGATTTAGGTGAAATTGGTATCGTTGGAAAGCTAATTCAATTTTTTAAAATTTGGTTGGTCTTGATCTGCGAAATTCTATCTATCTAAAAAAGTTATACACGTTCAAAGTAGACCGTTGTAGAATAAAATACCAAACTTTGAACGAATCATAGACTCTAAGCTCAACTTTGTTCTAAGTTATTCTTATGAACATTTTTCACCTCAAAAACAAATAAAACATTAGGATAAAGATCATGAAACTCATATTAGCATGGGAATCATTTAGATTATAGCTTATATACATAGGAACGATGATTCATAGACTAGCCCAAAAATGTGGGGTATTACACTTCGGTTGTAATAGTTACAGACATGAGAAGTTAAAGGTTATGGATTGTTTCTCTCGGGCCTTTACGGCTATGGTTGCCTATCCGCCCCTAGAGGATTTGAGGCATGACATTATCGAAGCTACATCCTTAGTTCTTAATTTATAAACTTATTTGTCCAATATTTAGACTGGGAATTCCTCTTAAGACAACAAACCTATGACACCAATACCTTCATTAGGCACTACCAAGGAATGATCACCCATACACTATTTGAGCATAGACGCAAACAAGATGAATTTTGGCTAAATTCGCTGGCAAACCCAATTCATTAATGACATTCCCAATTCTCCTCATAATCTGATATGCACCAACATAATGGGGTTTGATCTTCCCCTTCTTCCTAAATTTCATTACTCTTTTCATAGAAGAAACCTTCAAGAATACCAAATTACTCACCCCAAACTCCAACTCCCTCGGCCTTATATCTGTATAAAACTTTTTGCAACTTTGAGCAGTCTTAAGTCTTTTTGTAATCACTTTCACATTCTCTATGACTTGGTGAACTATGTCAAGACCAACAAAACTAGTCTTACTAACCTCAAACCATCAAACAAGAGACCTACACCTTTTTTCAAAGAAAGCCTCAAACGGAGCCATCTGAATGCTAGAATGGCAACTGTTATTATAACCAAACTCAATAAGAGGAAAATGATCAATCCAACTTCCTTAAAAATAAATCACAAAGGCCCTTAGCATATCCTATAAAGTATGGATGGTATGCTCCACTTGTCTATCCTTTTAAGGGTGGAAAGCAATGATAAAGTTCACTCGAATACACAAAGCTTTCTGAAATGAATGCTAGAAGTGAGATGTAAAGTGCATACCTCGATCTAAAATGACTGACACTTGCACTCCATAAAACTTAAATATCTCCTGAATAAACAACTTAGCATAATCCTCTCCTAGGTAGTTAGTCCTCAAAGATAAAAAGTGTGCAGACTTGGTCAATCTAACCGCAATGACAAAAATAGAATCACACTAATTATAAGATATCTGAAGACACATAGCAAAGTCCATATTGATATCTACCACTTCCACATGGTAAACTCTATCTCTGGAGACATGCTACCAGGACTCAAATGTTCTACCTTGACTTTCTGACAAACCATAAACTTTACAACAAAATTCACCATATCCTTCTTGATATTATTCCACCAGTAAATTTTATTCAAGTTATGCTACATCTTAGTCAAACCTGGATGAACAGTATATCTAAACTCATAAACTTTAGTCAAAATACTTTCTTGTCTCTCATCAACATCAGGAACACACAATCTTCCTTGGTACCTCAGAATGCCATCTACCCTAATCTCAAATTCCATAACCTTTTTTGGACTGACATCATCCTTAATTTGTATAAGTATAGAATCCAAAGTGTTTTTCTTTTTTACCTCAACACAAAGAGATGATTTTACCACTTCTTTAACAATCACTTCCCTATTCTTAATGCCTAAGAGATAGACTTCAAAATTAGCTAACTTATGAATATCCCTCACTAACCCTCTTTTATCCTCATCCATATGAGTTATACTCCCCATGGACAACCTACTAAGAGCATTGACAATAACATTATTGTTACATGTGCGGTATTTAAGTCTTATGTCAAAATCCATAAGTAGCTCGAGTCATTGCCTCTGCCTAAGTTTTAATTCCTTTATGTAAACACATACTACAATCTCTCATGGTTCAAATAAATATCCACATACACCCTATATATGTAATGGCACAAAATATTCATAGAAAAAACCACAGCCTCCAACCCTAAATCATGAGTCGGTTAGTTCCTCTTATGAACCTTAAGCTGTCTAGAAAAATATGCTACAACCTTACCATGCTACCTCAACAGACAACCCTGTATCAGACGAGATGCATCATATTACACAACAAACCCCTCAGTACCCTTGGGTAAGGTCAAAATAAGAGTAGAAGTCAACCTATCCTTCAACTTCAAAATACTACCTTCACAAGCATCAAACTACAAAAACTTAACCTTTTTCTAAGTCAACTTCATCAGTGGATTAGAAATAAATAAGGAACCCTCCCAAAACCTCTTATAATACCCAACCAAGATCAAGAAGCTCTAAATGTCAGTTGGAGTTATGGTTCTAGGCCATGTCTTGACTGCCTTCACATTTTGTGGATCCACCTTGATCCCCTTACGGGAAATAATTTGCCAAAGAAAGGTAACAACACTTGGCCCAAATCCACACTTAGAAATTTTGCATATAATTTATGATCCCTAAGAGACTACAATAAAATTTGTAGGTGATTGGAATAATCCTCCTCACTTTTAGAGTATGCCAAGATGACATCAATGAAGACTCTAAGAAATATCCAAAACCTGTCTAAACACCCGATTTATAAGATCTATGAAAGCATCTGGCGCATTATTCAACAAAAATGACATAACCAGAAACTCATAATGGTTGTATTAGGTTTAATAGTAGTCTAGAGAATATAAACCTCTCTAATATTCATCTAGAGATAGCCTGGAGATAAATCTTAGAGAAATACCAAGCACCCTAAAGCAAATCAAATTGGTCATCCATCCTAGGATGAGGATAGTTATTTTTTACTGTAACCTTATTCAATTGACAATATTTTATACTTATCTAAATAGAACCGTCTTTATCTTACATGAAAATATAGGATTAATCTAAGAAGAAACACTAGGACGGATGAAATCCTTATCAAAAAAATCCTTCAACTTCTCTTTTAGCTCTTTTAGTTCAGTTAGAGCCATCCTATAAGAAGAAATGGAGATGGGATAGATATTTTGTAGAAGGTTAATCCCAAAGTCTATTTTCCTACTCGAAGGAATCCTAGGAAGATCATTGGGAAAATCTTTTGGAAATTCATTAACCACAAGGATAGAGTGCAATAAGGGACTCTTAGAATTAGTATCCTCAATTAAAACTAGATGATACAGACACTATTTGGAAATTATTTTCTGATCTCTAAGAATGGAAATAAACTTTCCTTTTGGTACTAAGGAACTTGCCTCCCATTCAATCACCAGTTTATTAGGAAAATGGAAATTGACCTTTTGGGTCCTACAATACAAAGAAGAATAGCATGATGGGTGCCAATCCACCATTAATATTACATCAAAATCTACCATATCAATTTCTATTTAATCAACTAGTGTCCCCTATGAAAGATGGACACTACACATCTCCTATAGATTTTTCTAGCAATAATGGAATCACCTGTTGGAGTCGAAATAGAAAAGGGGTAAGAAATATTTTTATTACCAAAACCCAAGTGTACAAACAAGTAAAGGGTCACATACTATAAGGTGGAACTTAGATCAATCAAACAAAATATCATAAGATAATAGTCATAACATTCTAGTGACAACATTTGGGGATGCCTCAGATTCCTGGTGAGTAGCAAATGTATAAAGGTGATTCATGCTATTGTCAATACCTGAATTAGTGCCCATAGGTGCAACATATGAAATAGTGACAACCAGGACCTTATTAGCTCTAGTAGAAGCTTTAGATTTTGGATTGTTATTCTGCAGGTAACCGGGCTAACCATAATAAAAACACAAATTCCTCCCCTCTTCACAGTAACCACGTAAAGGCTTCCCACAAAAATAATAAGAAGGGTAATAGTGGGGTTAACTTATTTCCACTGGCCTGAAACTGGAAACTTTGTGCCTTAGGACCACTACTAAACTAAAAATAATGATCACCAAAAAGTTTAGGATAAAGAGCACCAACCGATCATTAATAACTCCCCCTATTCATTTTCTTAGTCCACTCCTTACAATCTCTCCCATTTTTTACTAACATGAACCCTACTCTGAATAGCTAAACTTCTTGCTCTGTCTCTCTCTAATCTCTACCTATTTCTTTTTCTCATCCTCCACCTACTACATATAAACCACCATCTTGGGGATATCTATATCATTGTTTAATATTATAGTTTTGCATTCCAACACCAAGTTGTGAGACAACCCCAAATCAAACTTCTTCTATAGGACCTTATATTAGATACTAACTCTAGATCATAAAGGTATAGATGCTGAAATTTTAGGGCATGCTCCTTCACACTTATCTTTCTTTGCTTCAAGTTCACAAATTCTTTGGCTAGAGCATCCCTTAGCTCCTGAAAAAAGAAGTAATCAATAAAGGAACCTAAAAACTCATCCCACATCACTGACTGAACATCATCACCCGTTATTATTTTTAACTCCTCATACCACTATTAATCCACACCTTTCAACTGATAGGCAACAATCTTCACACCTTCTAAATCAGTAGCATGCACTACCCTAAAAATCTTTTCTATGTCATCAATAAACCCCTAAGAATCCTCTTCAACCTTAGAGCCTACAAATATTTAGGTATTTAACCTCATAAACTATCTAATTTGAGCAACCTCAAATAAACTAACAATAGGAGTAAAATAATCAGATCAATGGGACTATGATGCCACCAGTTAAGTAAGCATGTTAATAGACTGATAGAACTCCATATTAGAGATATCTCTCTAAGGCATCAGGGCCTGAGTATCACCATCTCGAGAATCATAGAAAGGACTAATAGGGATTGGTCAAACCCTACGTAGAATGGTATAGTCAGGAGTAGGGACCCTATGAAATATCGTAGGTTTGGGTCCATAGAAAATTTCCTATGTTTTTGGATGCTGGAAAACATACGACTAGGAGCTACTAGTCATATGATAAGGTAAGATTGGCAGGGTCTTTATTATATGGTAACTAGTATTGTTTTAATTTGTTTCTATCTAAGGTATGAATAGACTCCTTACTAGTTATTTGTTAAGATATGATTCGTATATAGCTAGGTCATAAGATGCCATCTATGTCTAGTACATTTTACCCAAAGTACGAGTTCTAGGGTACTACTCGTATGTTAATTTATGTATTTATCCATTTATGTTCATATGTTGGTCAGCATGGAGGGTCACAGGTTAGGCCTAAGGTACAAGTTAGGGTACCACTCGTACCCTAGAGTATGGTTTGGAAAAGGTGGTTGAACCTTCCAGCGAGAATTTTATACAATTTAATTTGGGAGTAAATTAGATAGTTTCTCTCTTAACCTATTATGATCCCACGACTTATATCACTATTGCAAGATCATTTACCCTAAAATTCTAATATTAAATACTTAAAAACTCTCTCAAATTATCTCAAGGCTTTTGGGGTCAAGAAAGGCTAGGGTTTCTTCAATAGGATCAATTTGAAGCTTACTAGGGTGATTTCTCTCTATTGTCTTCGTAATCTCTAGCATGTTACTCATCCATAATTGTAAGTGGAAACTAAAGTGTAACGCCTCAAAATTTCCATCCTGAGATGTCACACGGTGCTTAGGAATACACGTAGCCCCAAGCTAACCCTCGAAGCCAGACACTACCTCAAGGAACTCAATTCAATAATAGTCATGCATAATAAAGAGATATTATCACATCTGGTTCAAGAGAGATACTGGAGAATACTAAACTGTACAACCAAAATATATATTGAATATCTGTACATACCATCCCTTTAATCAGACAAAGCCTCTATACATCAAAATAAAGGAGCCTTTAGGACAAACCCCCAACTGACTCAATAGTACTGAAGCCATAACAACAAAACAATATCACAAAAATATAGTCACGGTCCTTGAGCCATGAGGACTCACCACTGAGGAAATGTAGTGAGGCACACGAATATCGCTAACATGGCTACGTCTGATACCTGAACCTACATTACAAAAAAATATAGTCTATAGAAAAATATATGGGTCAGCACTTTGAAATGTACTGAGTATGTCGGCGTGCATGCAATAATGTATATATCATCACCAATTTCATGAGAATATACATATGTACAATGATGGATCAATTGGCTTGAGTTAGATTCAAACATACTTTTAATGATCTCATAGTAAATAGATCATATGATAAAAACTCCATAAATCATCATAAGCAACTCAACTCTTCAACTCAAGACGCAGAGTGACTCGGTAATTCAAGAAACTCAACTCTTATGGAAATGGGAAGTTCTATAAATGACATAAACTATGTGAGTTACATGGAGTCCAATGTTTTGTCCTCCTAAGGAGAGAACCCAACATTAATGGGAGTGTCGTACTCTTTCCAGGGAGTACAACCTTAATTTAGTTATCACAATCTAACACTTGGCCTCTGGCCCACAAATATCAATACCAATCCTATGGTGGCACGTAGTTTTGGGGAAAATACCATATTTCCCGCTCGGTGCTAAATACTACTCCTGGACACAAGCTCAAAATGAGTTAGAAAATCCACCACAAATATCATAAGGGTATATCATGAAGATCAAATCAAATCTCTTTCCTATTTATCAAATCATAATCAATTTATGGATTCCTAACTCGACTCAAATCAAATCAATCTTTCTCATTATCAAACTACATCAATTCATGAAATCATGGCAACATCAATAACTTTAAGGAAATATAAAGACTCATTGTAACAACTTAATTTCATGAATCAATGTACTCAATAATCCAATTCGTCATAAGGAAGCGTAAAGCTTGACACATATCTTGAAGGCACTTGAAATATCAACACATGGTAGAAATATGAAATTCACAATATTAAATATCAAGTCATAACTTGGGAATAGAAAAATAATCATGTATAACAAAGCTTGAACAATTTATATTCTCATAGTCTCATGATGAAGTAATTTGGGTATAAAACCACTTTCAAAATCATATAAATCCATAATAGAAATCAATTCTTTGGGTACAAGAACGAAAGGATTGCTCTTGTTCAAACCTCCACTTACCTTAATCTTTGAAATTGGAAGAATTCTAATGCTTGAGACTCTATCCGTACTTGCAATAAATCATTCTCGAAGCCAACACTATGATGAACTTAATTCTTGAAGAAATCTTGAATATTTACGGATGAATTTTGGAAGATTAATGTTCTTGAATAAAACCCTAGATATATTTTCTTAAAAGAATTGGAAGAGAAAATGAAGGGGCCTCCAACAGATGGGAAAAGACCAAAATATCTTTGCAAAAATGTCCTTTAATTGCTGAAAAAAATAGCTGACAACACTTGTGACAAGTCATCAGAATTGAGACAAGTCGTCACGAAATGTCATCACAAATGGGTGGAATTTATGACATTTTGATTAAGGTGACGATATTTTGTGACAAGCCATCAGACTTGTGACAAGTCATCACAAAATATCATCACAAAATGTTGGAATTTGTGACTATCTACTTAAGGTGACAACATTTTGTGACAAGTCGTCACAAAATGCCATCACACAGTTTCTAGGCTGACACGGTCGAGTAAAATAGGCATAATTTTTTGCTCTGATACCAGATTTGGGTGAAATTGGTACCGTTGGAAAGCTAATTCAATTATCTATCTGGTGGTGGATGATAAGATCAAAATTTCTTAGTGTAACAAGAGATATGCTTGTTTGAAGTTGACTATGCCAAAATCCTTCTCAAGAATTCAATCGGTAAGGGATGTTTTGATTCACCTAATTGCTAGGACATCTTTGTGGCCATAATACACATCACCCTTGATCAGAAAACAACCAAAGAACTATAATTTATTTCTCATGAGCTTGAGTCATGGTGGCACAGTTGGTTAAAGTTCTCAGGGTATTACAATATCTCCCCCTTCTAAACATTCATCCCCGAATGTTGCCAGATAGGCCAAGAACAAGAACAGAATAAGGATATATATCTGGAATGACTCACTCAAAGGACTTACTACAATCTATACCTTTGGATACTATACAAAATGCATGAATTTGTGATGGAAGTAGACACACAGCTGAATTTTTAATAAGAAAGGGGCGGAATTAAGAGAGAATGTTATCTTTTTCTCGCTCCGAACTCACAGAAAAGAGGTGAGGGTACTTGGATTGCACATCTGCTTCGGCTTCCTAAGTATCACCCTCAACAGATTGATTTCACCAAAGAACTTTAACCAATGGAACTTCTTTGTTCCTTAGCCTACAGATCTGAAAATCAAAAATTCTAACCAGAATCTTCTCGAATGAAAGGCTATCCTGAATATCTAAGCTTTCGGAAGAATCAATCACGATAGAATCACCAATACTCTTCTTAAGCATAGAAACATTGAATACCAGATGAATGCTAGACAACTCCATAGGTAACTCCACTTCATATGCTACTTTCCCAACACAGCTCAGAATCCTGTATGGACTAATATAATGGGGACTAAGCTTTCCCTTCTTCCTAAATTTCCTCACCCCTTACATGGGTGAACCTTCAAGTACACCAAATCATTAACATTAAACTTAAGATCTTTTCTTCTCATATCTGCATACGAATTCTAGAGACTTTGAGCGGTCTTTAATCTTTCTCGAATAAACTTAACTTTTACCATAGACTCGAACACAACATCAGGCCCAATCACAGCTTCTTCCTCAACTTCAAACCAACCTATAGGTGATCTACATCTTGTCCTGTATAAAGCTTCGAATGGGGCTATCTGAATACTAGCATGGAAACTATTATTATACGCAAATTCGATCAATGGCAAGTGCTCATCCTATCTACCTTTGGAATCAAGCGCACATGCCCTCAACATGTCCTCCAAAATCTGAATAGTCCTCTCAGTATGACAATTAGTCTGCGGATGAAAAGCGAAACTCAAATGAACTTAAGTACCAAGACCCTTCTGAAAGGCTCTCCAAAATAGTGAAGTAAATTGAGTACCCCTACCTGAGATGATGGATAAAGGAACTCCATGCAATCTAAATAACTCACAGATATACGATCTA
Organism: Capsicum baccatum var. pendulum; assembly: GCA_030864225.1. Taxonomy (NCBI): domain Eukaryota; kingdom Viridiplantae; phylum Streptophyta; class Magnoliopsida; order Solanales; family Solanaceae; genus Capsicum; species Capsicum baccatum. The sequence continues at coordinate 144,200,620 of CM061553.1, read as the reverse complement.
GCATAATCCTCAGTTGTATAAGATGAATCCACTGGCAAGAAATGAGCTGATTTAGTCAACCGGTCTACAACAAACAAAGTCGAATCATGATGATGACAAGAAGGAGGCAAACCACTTACGAAATCTATATTCACTTTTTCCACTTTCAAGTAGGAATGCTAAGCTCTTGGATTACACCACCAGGCCTTTGGTGCTCTACCTTAACCTGTTGATAAGTAGAACACTTTGCCACAAATCTTGCTATGTTTTTCTTCATACCGTTCCACAATATATTTCCCGCAAATCGTGATACATCTTGGTAGCACCGAGATGAATAGAATATAGTTCACCATGTGCGTCAGCCATAATTCTCTGCCTTAGATAATCAACTCAGGAACACACAATCTACCGTACAATATCAATACACCATCTCCCCCTTGGGAGAAAACCTCTGCCTTTTGGTCCTTAACTAACTCCTTCAGTCTGACCAAACTAGGATCCTTGTCTTGGTTCTACTTTACCTCTGAGACCAAAGAGGACTCGAAACTACTCTAAACTAAGATACTCTTTTTTGTTGAATTAAGTAATATAACCTCCAACCTATCCAAACGATGCACATCATGAGCCAATTCTTTCTTATTATTCTTTATATGAGATACACTACCCATAGACAACCTGCTAAAAGTATCTTCCACAACATTGGCCTTTTCCAGGTGATACAACATACTCATATCATAGTCTTTTAGAAACTCTAACCTTCTGTTTTGCCTAAGATTCAACTCACTCTGAGTAAACATATACTACAGGCTTTTGTGATCAGTAAACACATCAATATAAATACCATACAAATAATGTCTCCAAATTTTCAAATAAAAAATTATAACTGCTAATTCAAGATCATGGATGGGTAATTCTTCTCATGAGGCTTCAAATGTATAGAGCCATAAGCTATAACTTTACCCCTCTTCATCAACACATAACCCAAACCAACTCTAGAAACATCACAATACACCACAAAACCATCAATACCATCAGGTAAAGCTAACACTGGGCTGAAGTGAGTCAAGTCTTTAACTCCTAAAAACTCTTCTCACAGGAATCCATCCACTAGAACTTAACATTCTATTGGTCAACCGGGTCATGGGAGACGCAATAGAATAGAATCCCTTAACAAAATAATGGTAGTAACCAGCTAGACCTAAGAAACTCCTATTATGAGATAGGGACGTACGTCTAGGCCAATTCTTTATAGCTTCTGTCTTTTGGGGATCAACTCTAATTCCTTTTGCAAAAACAATGTGACCCATAAAAGCAACTAACCTCAGCCAAAATTCACACTTTCTAAATTTTATCAAATAATTGATGATATCTAAGAGTTGGCAAGACAATTCTAAGAAGGCCAACATGTTTATCCTCTCTTTGGGAATACACAAGAATATTGTCTATGAATACAATGACAAACATATCAAGAAATTGCTTGAACAATAGATTCATGAGGTCCATGAAGGCTGCTGGAGATTGGTTAACCAAAAGGACATGACAAGAAAGTCAAAGTGACCTTAACGGATTTGGAAGGCTATCTTTTGAATATCACACTCTCTCACTTTAAGCTGGTGATAGCCAGATCTAAGGTCTATCTTTGAGAAATAACTCGCACCTTGTAGCTAATCAAATAAATCATTGATTCTGGGAAAAGGGTACTTGTTCTTGATAGTTATCTTGTTGAGATGATGGTAGTCAATACACATATGCAATGTACCATCTTTCTTACTCACGAATAAAATAGGTACACCCCATGTGGAAACACTAGGTCTGATAAAGCCTTTGTCTAAGAGATCTTTGAGTTGCTCCTTCAAATCATTATGTTTTGTGGGAGCCATATAATACGGAGGAATGGAAATAGGCTGACTATCGAGAAATAGATCAATCTCAAATTCTATTTCTCTAGTAGGTGGTAAACCTAGGAGATCTTTTGGGAAAATATCGGGAAACTTTTTAACAATGCTAACTAACTGAATAGTCGGAGTCTCTAACTTGAGGTCTTTAACTCAAACTAGGTGATAGATGCAACCCTTAGAAATCAACTTCCTAGCTTTGAGATAGGATATGAAATGGCTCTTCGGAGTTATAGAACTCCCAGACAACTCAAAAATGGGCTCATTAGAAAACTAAAACTTGACCACTCGATTACGACAATGTATAAATGCATAGCATAAGTGAATCCAATTTATACAAAGAATGACGTCAAAATCAACCATATCTTGCTCAATTAAATTAGCACATATGACCCGATGAAGGACAGTGACAGGACAATTCTTATATACTCTCTTAGCAATAATAGATTCTCCTACTGGGTTAGTAACTAGAATATTCATAGGAATCTGTTCAGGGTCCATCTAAAAATTTACAGCAACCAAAGGTGTCACATAAGAGAAACACGACTGGGGTCCATAAATACTTACACATCAAAATAAAAGACACGGAGTATACCAGTGAGAACATCTAGAGAATCCTCCTGCTTCTGGAAAAGTGGTATGACATAGAAGTAACTCTAGCACAAACCACCAGCAGTACTAGAAGAAGCACCCTGAGGAGGGGAACTGGGTGGACTACAAGAGTGGGGCACTGGTATCCTTACTCTCGGGATGAGTATCTCAACTTCTCTGTCTAGCATATAGACAATATCTAAGTCAGTGGCCCAACTTTACACAATCAAAGAAACCCTTCTGATCCACAAAACATTCACTAAAATAATCTCTACCACACTGGGCACATAAAGGAGGATGAGGTCTGTTACTTATATTTTCCTGAGACCTATATGGGATAGGCCTTTTCCCTTGCTCTTGCCTACTTCTAGGTACGGGAGCACTAACTGAGGAAGGCACAACCATAAAAAGATATCTCTAGAATTGAGGGTGGTTCCCTCCATGGAATCTGGATTGACTAAATCTATGCTACTCTGACCTATCTCTTTTAATCCCTCTTACTCTCTCCCTCTCTTTTACCTTATCAGATCCAATATTCGGCATGTATCATTAACCGAGAAAGGTCCATCTACCTATTAATCATAGTAGATTTACACTCTTTCATAATGTAACTCAACACGCCGGTCATGAACTTACTTATGATGGTACTGGAGTCAGCCATCATACCAGGAGCATATTAGGATAACTGATTGAATCTAAGACAATAATATTTAACAGTCATGGAGCCTTGTCTCAAATTCATGAATTCCTCTATATTTGATTCCCTCATCTTAAGAGGAGAGAATCTATCCAAGAACGTATCCTGGAATAACTGCCAAGTCATGGGAGCGATATCCTCCCCTCTACGCTTCCTTCATATCTCCACCCAATCATATGCAAGTTCTTTTATTCTATAGGTAACCAATTCAACACTCTCCTCCTTAGTCACATGCATAAACTAGGTGATCTTTCTCACTTCATCCAAGTACGTCTGTGGGTATTCACCTACCTTCAACCCATAGAACTCAGGGTATTCATTCGTATAAAGTCACAAACTTGAGTTGCAGTAGAATTATTCTCTTGCAAAAGTGGAATAATAGCCTGGGCATTAGCTTGAGCATTGGTGGTAATTGCCTGTGGTAGCACATGAAAATCTGCCCAGAATTCTACATGAGACACATGCTCTGTCAAGCGATCAATGATTTGAGGTTGCTCATTATTTCTATGAGCTCAATGAGAATTGCTGATAAGAGATAGTTGTAGGAATGATAAACTTTAGAAATAAAGAAATGACTTTTCCTAAAAGTTCCTGTAGCTACTTGATAATAGATGCGGCGCGCTACACACCTATGATCAAGACTCTACATAATGCAGCTTGTCAGACTCCCTAGGACCTAGGACTCCTTAAACCTTAGGCTCTGCGACCAAGCTTTGTAACGCCTCAAAATTGCTATCCTGAGACGTCACTTGGTGCTTAGATCTACACGTAGCCCAAAGCTAACCGTCGGAGCTAGACACTACCTCAAGGAACTCAATTCAATAATAGTCATGCATAATAAAGAGATATATCACATTGGGTTCAAGAGAGATATAAGAGAATACTAAGCTATATAACCAAAATATATATTGAATGTCTATACATACATCCCTCTCATCTAAGAAAGCCTCTGTACATCAAAATCAAGGAACCTTAGGGATAAACCCCCAACTAACTCAACAGTAGTAAAATCCATTACAACAAAATGACATTATAAAAATATAGACACGGTCCTCGAACCATGTGGACTCACCCTTGAGGAAAAGTATTGAGGCACCCAAATATTGCTAACACAGCTACGGCTGAGTACCTGAACCTACATTATGAGAAAATATAGCCCATAGGAAAATATAATGGTCAGCACTTTGGACTTATTGAGTATGTAGGGTGCATACAAAAATGAAAATATCATCATCAATTTCATGAAAATATGCATATATACAATAATGGATCACTTTGCTTGAGTTAGATTGAAACATACATTTCATGATCTCATAGTAAATAAATCACATGATAAAAACCTCATAAATCATCATAAGCAACTCAACTCTTTAACTCAAGACTCGGAGTGACACGGTAATTCAAGAAACTCAACACCTATGGACATGGGAGGTTCTTATAATAGACATAAATCATATGATCTACATGAAGTCCAACGTTTTGCCCTCTAAAGGATAGAAACCCACATTGGCGGGAGCATCATACTCTTGCCAAGGAGTACAACTTCAATTTAGTAATCAAAATCTCATACTCGGCCTCTGGCCCATAAATATCAATACAAATCCTACGGTGAAACATAGTTTCGGGGGAAATATCATATTTTCCTCTTGGTGCTAAATACTACTCCCATACACAAACCCAGAATGCATTTGGAAATCCGCCACAAACATCATAAGGGCCTATCATGATGATCAAATTAAATCTCCTTCCCATTTATCAAATCATAATCAATTTGTAGATTCCTAACTCGACTCAAATCAAATCAATCTTTCTCAATACCAAAATATATCAATTTATTAAATCATGAAAACATCAATAACTTTGAGTAAATATCAAGACTCATTATAACAACTCAATCTCATGAATCAACAAACTCAATAATCCAATTTGTCATAAGGAAGCTTAAAGCTTGACATATATCTTGAAGCACTTGAAATATCAACTCATGGTTGAAGTATGAAATTCAATATATTAAATATCAAGTCATAACTTAGGAATAGTAAAATAATCATATATAACAAAGCTTGAACAATTTATAATTTGGGTATAAACCCACTTTAAAAATCATATAAATTCATAATAAAAATAAAAGCTTTGGGCACAAAAATGAAAGGATTGCTCTTGTTCAAAACCCTACATATCTTAATCTTTAAAATTGGATGAATTTTAGTGTATTCTAGTGCTTGATACTATATCCGCACTAGAAATAAATAAATCTCTAAGCCCGCACTATGAGGAACTTGGCTCTTGAAGTAATTTTAAAGATATATGGATGATTTTTGGAAGATTAATGTTCTTAAGAGAATTGGAACAAAAAAATGAAGAAATTAGGGTTTGGATGGGGATGCGCATATATATATATATATAGGGGCTTCCAAAATATGACAAAACACCAAAACACCCTTGCAAAAATATCCTTTAATTGCTGAAAATAAATTAGCTGATGACATTTGTGACAAGTCATCAGACTTGTGACAAGTCATCATGAAATGTCGTCACAAAAGGTTGCAATTTATGACTTTCTGCTTAAGGTGACAACATTTTCTGGCAAGCCATCATACTTGTGATAAGTCATCAAAAAATATTGGAATTTGTGACTTTATTCTTAGGGTGATGACATTTTGTGACAATCTGTTATACTTGTGACTAGTCGTCACAAAATTTCATCACACAATTTCCAGGCTAACATGCTAAAGTAAAATAGTCATAACTTTTTGCTCCGATACCGAATTTGGGTGAAAATTTATACCACTCAAAATCTAATTCAATTATCTATATTTTAGTTGGTTATGAGATCAAAATTTTTTAGTGTAATAGGAGATATGCTCATTTGAAGTTGACTATGCCAAAATCCTTCTCAAGAATTCAATCGGTAAGGGATGTTTTGATTCACCTAATCGCTAGGATATATTTGAGGCCTTAATAGAAATCACCCTTGATAAAAAAAAAACTAAAGTACTATAATTTATTTTTGATGAGCTAGAGTTATGGTGTCACTATTGGTTAGAGTTCTTGGGGTATTACATAAAGGCATATTTTATTTTTTTAATGGTATAAATGTGTATGGTTGTGGGTTTTCAAATATATGTTGTGGGTTTTGGTTGCAATGGTTAGTTATGATTTTCCCATATTTTTACTTATGAATTTCATATTTCTATGGTGGTTTGATCATTTGGTTTTATGGGAATGGTTAATTAGTACTTGGTTTTGGCATAGAAATATAATGCCTCCAATATGTTTGATAAAATGCCTATGAGAATGTTTTTTATTTAATGGTTGGACTTTCATTATAGTTTAGAATGGTTAAATAGTAAGGTCTTGGTGGTTATGGTTGGTAAAATTATTATGCCTTGTGGGGTATAAGGAATCCACAAAGCAAGCATAATAATAATCACTTGTAGGGTACATTGCATTCCCTCAAGTCAACTTAATTATGTAATCTATGGGTACATAGGAATCCCTCCTTCTTAAATGGAATGTGTAAGGACATTTCTTACAAGCTATAGTTCGTATGATGATACCACTACTTATATCCTTAGTTAATAATAAATGGAATGGTGGTTTGGTTCTATGGTAGTGGTTTTAAATGGGCAATAATTATGGGGTGTGATAGCTAACCGTGAAGGTGTGAGTCCAATTGATGGACACTAGAAACTCATTTTTACTAACATAAAGATTGGTCATAATGACTACATATTATATTTATGGGGTACATGAGAATCCCCTAAGTACACTTGTACATATGTATCATAGAGTGCAGAGGGTACTCAGGAATCCCCTACTCCTATAGTATCTCCAATTCTTGTGGCTACATGCATCGAGGACCATTCAGGGGGTTACACTAAACCCATATATCCCATGGATGGTTCTACAATGGCTAAGCTATGCATACCCAGGTTAATGGTTTTAAAGACATGCTAAACTTAGTTCCTTTTCACAACATGGTTTTATATATGTATGTATTGTTGTGAATGCATAGGGTTGGTTTACTTGGTTTTAATATTAGTATTATTTTATCCTTATCTTGTGTACTTGCTAGTGTTCACCTTCTAACCTTTCTTTAGATAATTTTATCCTTATGCGATGCATGAATTATCCGTTCTACTCCTCCTACTTAGTGATCAGAATTGGGATCATCTCGATCGGATTATAGTGGTGAGCTTTGATATTTAAAAAGGATTTATTTCATACCATGGATGTATTTACATAATTTGGTTATTTTATAGACATCTATTTTGGTAATGGTTAGAGGTATCTCCTAATCCAATTCTATTTTCCTGCTTGGAGTCTAAGTCTATAAATTTCCCCTAATTTTTTTTTCACATTTTAGATCATGCCTCAATGATCTGAAGTTCACAAAAAAATCCTCTTTCCTAACTAGGGGTGATGTTGACAGGGCATACTCTTTAAATGGGTTCCATACTCAGTTTAGGGGTCCAGTCCTAGATATTTCTAGAGTTCCTCCAGTTCCTTATAGTCCTTCTTAGCATAATATAATGAATGTTTAGTTTCATCAGTCCATTCTTACGATCGCTTAGTTTGTAGCTTCTCATGCTAAGATTGGTGCATCTGGTATTCCATCTTATGAGGACACAAGGGTTGTCTAGTTCATGAGATTTAATTCTCTATCTTTTATTGGTGTTAAAATGAAAGAGGGTTCTTAGCGTTTTGTAGATGAGATAGAGAAAATCTTTAGGGTCATGCAGGCCACGAATATGGAAGGGGTGAATTTTGCTTCTTATCCGCAAAAAAATATGGCGTACCAGTAGTATAAGGAATAGAATTAGGCAAGGGGTAAGGCTGATGAGTTTTCTCTGTGAGAAATATTCTCTAATGCTGTTTTGGACCACTTCTTTTCTTAAGAATTGAGGAAAGCTAAGGTAGATGAATTTGTTAATTTAAAATATGGAAAGATTTTAGTCAAGGAGTATGCCTTGAAATTTCATAAGTGGTCTAGGTATGATTTAGAATTGGTGTCTGATGTGAGGGCCAGGATAAGAAAGTTTTCTTCAAAACTATCTTGAGATATCATCCTTGAAAGCAAGACTGCATTGTTGATCAAGGATATTGATATTTTTATGTTGGTTATTCATATGTAACAAATGGAGAAGAAAAAAAGAAAGCAGGCTGAGATTAGGGAATGGTAAGGTAATAAGTTCAGGTTCTTTGAGTAAGATAGTCAACAGTAAGGTGATCGGGATGGTGGTAAGTGTCCAAAGAAGAAGTGAAGGAGTTCTGGTTTTTTCTTCACAACTAGTTCTTCTTACCTGAAGTAGTTGGGTAATAGGCGTCAGTAGGGTTGCGATAAATTTAGGGCACAGGGTACCAAACTTAGGCTAGTGGGGCCTAGTAAACTTTATCATGTCGTTCTTGTAGGTTTGGTGGTTGGTTACATCAGGGTTTCTATGATAAGAGGAAGGATAGGTGTTTCAAATATGGTCAGCTAGGTCATATGCTTAGAAGTTATCCTATTGGTAAGGTTTCTTCGGAGGCAAATAAAGTCTGGTTACCTTTTCATCTGCTCCTTCCAAAGATTTTTGCTTCTATATTTGTTTCTATTTCTAGTACCACTACAAGATAGAATAGGTTATATGCACTCCCTACTCAACATAAGTCTAAGGCATCGCCTGATGTCATGATTGGTATGTTGAAAATCCTTTTGTGGTACATTTATTATTTAATTTATCTAATATTTTCTCTTTCTTATGTGACCCCATTTATGGTTGTGTACTTTAGTTTTGGTCCCAAGGTTATCTCGAACTCTTTTTCTATTTCTACGCTGGTAGGTGACTCTATGGTTACTAATAGAGTCCATAGAGGGCTGGTATTTATTAGTTTTAAAGAGACTTGGTGGATTTTGACGTCATTCTAGAACTAAATTGGTTACACTTATGCTACACATCCTTAGATTGTCAGACCCATAAGATTGTCCTTAGGTTCCCTAGTAAGCTATTTATTAAATGGAAGGGTGGTTCCTTGGCTCTAAAGTGGAGGTTTAAATAACACCCTAGGTTTTGACCCTTAGAAAATTTCCTAGAATTCTGGGTTTAATCTACCAAGGTATGGATGAAGGATATGGAACGTACGCTTTAAATATGACTTGGTTAGATGAGCCATATGTTTGACAGTACCAATCGTATTAGAGGATATGACTCGTGAGGGGCAGTCATACCCCTGGGATAGGATTTTTTACAACTTAAGTGAGGGTGTTTAAGATATTTCCATACATATCCTAATAAGGTACCCTGACTTCTAACCTTCTTGTGAGGTTATTTACCCTATTATTCCATTCATTAATACTTAGAAAGGGAAGCTAGGGTTTCAACTATAGGATTAATTTAGGGCTTGCTTTGGTAATATCTTTCCATCATCATCTTTGTTTAAGGAATGTTCTCTTCCTTCATTGCTAATTCTAACAACAAGCTTAGTTTTTATGAATGTTTTCATCACTTCATGGATTGTATGATTTTGGTTTTCAAATATGAATAGAAGGCTTTGATATTAAATGATTAGTCATGGTTTTACATTATTTTAATTATGCTTTATGTTCATTAATAATGGTTTTGGATAATTAATTGCATAGGAATTATTTAATGGTAATTAGAATTGGTTTTGGTTAAATTATGCCCCTAATGTGTTTAACAAAATGCCTATAATAGTATTTTCATTACATTGAGTACTTTTAATAAAACTCTTGCTTGTTTTAAAACTTGGTAAAGGAATTATGCATGGTTTAAATAGCTTGGAAAGTTAAATAAAAAATGGCTAAGCATGTGGGGTACATGAAATCCCCCTAATGGTTTTATATGGAAAATAAAAGGTCACTTGAAAGTCTACTTAAACCTATATATGGTTGGCTATGATAGTACTTGCAAGTATGGTCTGTATGAAGATATCACCATTAAATAGCATTGGTTAATAAATGGCAAATGGATTTTTTAGTTTCTTTATAATTTTTTTAATTGGGAAATATGGTGGGATGTGTAGCAAAGTCGTGGAAGGTGGAGGTCTCAGGGGGACCAAAACTAGAAACACATATTTGCCGATGTGAGGTTGGTCATTGTGACTATGTGTGCATGATGTTAGACTATAGTTTAGGGGATATACTAGTTATCCCAGGTTTTTTTCCCTGGTTATAAGGATACACGTTGAACCTATCTAGCCAATGGGTAGATTAGGATGGAAACCCTATGCGTCCTAGGTAAAGGTTTTAATGGATTGCTAAAACTGGTCCTCTTTCCTAGCATGGTTAAATATAATATATGTTTGTGTGCATATGGATGATTTTTACTTGTCTTTATAAATGACATTATTTTATCCTTATTATAATATCATACAAGAGTTCACTCGCTAACCCATCGACTGGTGACTGTATACCCACGCTATATAATAACTAACTATTCTACTCCTCCTACATATTGATTGATTAGGTGATCAGAATTTAGACTTAAATGGTGAGCTTTCATCCTTTTGAAAGGCTCAATTTTATGTTACAGATATCTTTAGATAATTTGATTTTCTTTTGGTTATCAGTTTTGGCCATAGTTAGAGGCATGTCCTAATCAGATTTTATTATTCCTTTAGTTAAAGGCATTATAGTACCACTATGGATTGGAATAGGTAGGATTTGTATGGGTGTTAGCCTTGGTATTGTCATTAGTATTGAGGTTTATGCCCTTGGACGATATTGTTAGTTGTTGCATTGTATTTTATTTTGAGATTAATTATATTATGTTAAGGAACTTATTTGGTTATGGCCTCATTTATGGCCTTTAGAATGGTTTGGTACAGTTGGGCGGTTGGTGTGGGATGGTAGGACTTGGTTGCGCCGGTCACAGTTGTGATCCTATCCAAGGGTTTTTATGTGAGCTATTACACTATCTTATTATATGCTCAAAATTCATCCAACTCAGGGAAGGCAGCTAGTGTTTGGGTTAGGTAATGGGGCTGGTCTTTGGTCCCAGATAGACTTGGGACACCTATTACGAAAACGTCCCCGATCGATTCATGTCGGTTTATATCATATCTTATATCTCAGAGGTTACCCTATAAAGGGTGTCTCTATCATGTTATTGATATTAAATACTCTAACTCAGGAGGTCCTTCTTTGCATTTAATTTTGGTGGTAAATAAGTTTCATGATGTCTTTTTGGATGACCTTCCTAGTGTTCCTCCAGATAGAGAGATTGAGTTAGTTGCGGACACTCATCCAACATCTATTTCTCCTTATAGAATGGCCTCAGTTGAGTTGAGAGAACTCAAGGAGAAACTTAGGGATCTTTTTATAAGGGTTTTATCCACGTTAGTATGTCTCCGTAGGGTGATCTAGTATTATTCATACGTAAGAAGAATGATTCCCTTTTGATGTGTATCGACTATTGATAGTTAAATAAGGTGATGGTTAAGAATAATTACCCTCTTCCAAGGATTGATGACTTGTTTGATCAGTTGAAAGGCTCCAAATTATTTTCAAAGATAGATCTTTATTCTTGTTATCATCAGCTTGAGATAGAGAGGTGAATATCCTTAAGATAGCTTTTTGCACCCTGTATGGGCACTTTGAGTTCTTGGTTATGTCATTTAGTTTGAGTAATGCCTCAATGGTATTCATGGATTTGATAAATACGGTATTCCATTAGTTTCTAGGTCTTTTTGTCATTGTGTTAAGTGATGACATTCTGGTGTATTTTAAGTGTGAGGTGGATTAATACAATCACCTCCGTGTGGTGTTGTAGTCCTAAAAAGAGCAGCAATTGTGTGCCAAATTATCTAAATGTGAGTTCTAGTTGAACATTGTCCCTTTTTTGGCATATATTATTCCTAGTAAGGGGATTATGGTGGATCCATGAAATATGATAGTGGTTGAGAACAAGATTAGATCCACGACTCCAATTAATATTTAAAGCTCTTGGGTTTGGCATTATAGGAGGTTTGTGGAGAGTTTCTTGACAATAGATGCACACCATTGACTAAGTTGACCTAGAAGAAGGTAAATTTCTCTTGGTCGAATTCTTGTTAGGGTAGTTTCAAGATGCTGAAGGATAAGAAAACTTCAGCTCTGTTTTGACATTGCCTGAAAGAAATTAAGGGTTTTTGGTTTACTGCGATGCATCCCAGGTGGGACTTTATTATGTTTTGATAGACCATGGAAAGATAAAAGCCCATGGTTCTAGAAAGTTGAAGGTGCGTTAGAAAAACTATCTTACTCATGATTTGGATCTTTTAGCAGTTGTGTTTTCATTGAAAATCTGGCGGCACTATATATATGGACTACATGTGGACATCTTTTCTAATCATAAGAGTCTATAGTATGTGTTCACTCAGAAAAAGCTTAATTTTTAGCAAAGGAGATAGCTTGAGGTTCTCAAAGATTATAACATAAGTCTTCCCTACCATCCAGATAATGCTAATGTTGTTGTTGATGCACTTAGCAAGTTTTTCACAGGGATTATAGCTTATGTGGATAAGAGAAGAGGGAGTTGGTGAAGGATATTCACCACTTGGCTAATCTTAGAGTGTTTCTATAGGACTTCAAGAATAGTAGTGTGTTGTTACAGGAAGTGGTTCGGCCATCTCTTAGTTTAGAGAGCAAGGTAAATCTAATGTTAGATCTTGTCTTAATAAAATCAAGGGTGATGTAGGTGGGAAAATGGTAATGTTATTTAAGATCAGTGGTAATGGTACCTTTCGGTACCAAGAAAGGTTATGTGTTCTTGACATTGATGGTTTACGAGAAAGTGTTTTGATTGAGGCACATAAAACAAGTTATGTTGAGCATCCCAATTCAGGGAAAATATATCATGGTCTCAAGGAGGTGTAAAGGTGGAATTGTAAGAAAAATATTATGGCTACATTTCTATCCAAGTATTTGGTAAGTCAACAAGTGAAAATTGAGCACATGAGGCCTGGGGGTTTGTATCAGGAGATTGAACTGACTTAATAGAAGTAGGAGGTGATCAATATAGATTTCATTATCGATAGTCCTCGATCTTGGAATCAATTTGGATCAATTTGGGTCATTGTGGATAGGATGACAAAGTCGGGTCACTTTTTGCCAGTGAGGACTAACTTTTTAGCTGAGGATTATGCAAGCTTATGTCTTCATGAGTTTGTCAAGATGCATAGGGTACCTATTTTGATCATCTCTGATTATGTCACGCTGTTTTTATCTCACTTTTGGCGGTCTTTTTAGAAAGGGTTGGGTGCTAAGGTTAGTTTGATTAATATTTTCACCTATCGAGGAATTGGAAAGAATAAAGGACTATGTAGACATTAGAAGATATGCTTTGTACATGTGTGATTAATTATGGTGGTAATTGCATCAAGAATCTACCTCTTGTAGAGTTTGCTTAAAATAATATCTTGAATTCTAGTATTAGGATGGCCCCTTTTGAAGCTTTCTATGGTAGGAGGTGTAGATCTCCTATTGGGTGGTTAGAGCTTGGTGAAGTAGATTTGTTTGGCCTAGATTTTGTTTATCAGGCTATAGAGAAGGTCAAGGTGATTTGGTATAGGCTTAATATTGCCAAAGTCACTAAAAGTCCTATGCAGATGTAAGGTATGTAGACTTAGAGTTTGAGTTTAGGGATCAAGTGTTCCTAAAGGTGTCTCCTATGATGGGAGTAATATGGTTTGGAAAGAGAAGAAAGCTGAGTCCACAGTATGTTGGTCTTTATACAGTTTTGAGGAAGGTTGGTAATGATTTGTATGAATTAAAGTTGCCTTCTAGTTTGAGCTGCATTCATCTGGTATTCTATTTCCTTATGTTGAGAAAGTGAATAGGTTATTCTTCAATAGTTGTTCATTTAGAAGGATTGGGTATCTCAAATTCGTTGTCTTATAAAAAAAATCCTAGTTAAAATTTTGGATTGGCAAGTTTTGGGTTCCAAACCAAGGATATACCTTTGGTTAAGGTTCTATGGCAAAAGCAGAAGGTGGAGAAGCTGCTTGGGAAGTGGAAAAGGACATGAAGTCCAAGCATCCTCACTTGTTTTCTGCTCTGGATATTCATATGGAAGGTATGTGTGTTTGATCATATTTTTGTTTTCGATCTTCGTTAAAGAAAGGTTGATTTCCTTGTATCTTTGTTTCCTAACTTAGTTAATGGTTGGAATGGTTATGATTGTGTTTGATTTGTTCTTATACTACCTTATCCGTCATTTAGAGATAAATAATCCTAGAAGGGAAGACTGAAACATCCTAGGTTTTTGTCCATAGTAAATTTCTAGAGTTTTAGCTTCTAGAAATCATAGAATAAGGGGTACTAGTCGTAGGAAGGGTTAAGGTTGGTAGGATATAGGTTGTATGGTTAAAAGTGTGGTTTGGATTTATTTTTATCTAAGGTAAGAATGGACTCTTAACTAGTTATTTGTTAAGGTACGAGTCGTATGTAGCTAGGTCTATGATGCCTTGTGTTTCGTCTAGTAAATTCTGTCCAAGCTATAGATTATCGTATACTACTCATATGTTAACATGCTAGTTGGTCCATGTGTGGTCGTATGTTGGTCAGTATGGGGATCCAAGGTGAGGTCTAAGGTACGAGTTAGGGTACCACTCATACCCTAGGGTACTATTTGGGGAGGGTGGTCATACCTTTCTACGAGGATTTTATACAGTTTATGTCAGGATAATCTGAACATTTCGCTTCTTAAAATATTTTGACCTCACAACTTAAATCACTCATGGGACATCATGTACCCTAATATTCTAATCTTAAACATTTAGAAACTCTCTCAAATTCTCTCAAGGCTTTTTGGGTCAAGAAAGTCTAGGGTTTCTTCAATAAGATCAATTTGAGGCTTACAAGGGTGATTTCTCTGTGTCATCTTCATAATCTAAGGCATGTTACTCTTCCCTCATGTTAGTTACAACTAAAGGCATATTCTATGATTTGTTAACATGGCATAAATGTTATATAGTTTTGAGTTTTCAAATACATGTTGAGTGTTTTGGTTACAATGGTTTGGTATGGTTTCCAAGGTATTTTACTTATGAATTTCATATTTATATGGTGCTTTGAACATTTTATTTCATGGGAATGGTTAATTGGTACTTGGTTTTGTCTTTGGAAATACTATGCCCCAACATATTAGATAAAATTCCAATGAGAATGTGTGTGGTTAAATTGTTGGACATACATTAAACTATTGCATAGTGTAACTTGGTAATGAAACCTTAAATGGTTTAAATGCCTTGGAATGGTTAAATGGTAAGTTCTTTATGCTTATGGTTGGTCAAATTGAAAGCTTTGTAGGGTACAGGGGAATCCCCCAAGCAAGCATAGTAATGATCATTTGTGGAGTACATAGGATTCCCCCAAGTAAACTTAATAATGTAATCTATGGGAACTTGGGAATGCCTCTTTCTTAAGAATGATGGATAAAGATGTTGCTTACAAGCTATAGTCGATATGATGATACCACTACTTATAGCCTTGGTTAATAATAAATGGAATGGTGGTTTGGTTGTGATATAATGATTTTAATTGGGCAATAATGGTCGAGTGTGATAGTTAACCGTGAAGGTGTGAGTCCAACAGACAACCATTGGAAACTCATGTTTTCCAACATGAGGATTGGTCATCGCAGCCATATATGATACTTACAGGGTACACCAGAATCCCCTAAGTACACTTGTACATACGTATCATAGAGATCAAAGGGTACTCGAGAATCCCTTACTTCTATGATATCTTTAGTTTGTGCGGCTACGCGCATTGGGGCTTGTTCAAGGGGTTACACTGGACCCATATAGCCCATGGGTGGTTGGTAGATGATTAAGCTACACATACCCAAGTTAATGGTTTTAAAGGTATGCTAAACCTGGGTTCCTTTCCAGCATGGTTATATATATGTATGTATGGTTGTGAATTCATGTGGTTTTTTTGCTTGGTTTTAAAGGTTGACATTATTTTATCCTTATCATGAGTACTTGCTAGCTTTACCCGCTAACCCATATTAAAGCAACTATGTCCCTAAGCGATGCAGGAACAAGAAATTATACTCCTCTTGCTTAGTGATCAAATTTGGGTTCAACTCGGTTGGATTGAAGTAGTGAGCTTTCATCTTACGAAATTCTCCATGGATGTTTTTACATACTTTGGTTATTTCATAAACATAAGTTTTGGCTATGGTTGGGAGCTTGTCCCAATTGGATATTATCTTACTTTCAGTTAAAGGATTTGTGGAACTACTATGGGATGGTATGGACGGTGTTGACACTGGTGTCAGCTTTAGTATTGGCATTGGTATTGGGGATGATACCATTTGACTATATTTTTTATTGCTCCATCTTTTTATATTTTTGGATTATATATATATATATATATATATATATATATATATATATATATATTTATATTGGAACTCATTTGGTATAGGATGTATGGATTTGTTTATGGTTTTGTTATGGTTATGGTTATTTGTTGGATAATGGATGGTTGGACTTCTATGGGTTGGTCAAGGTCATGGACCTATCCCAGAGTTTGGAATTGTAATAAATCTATCTTGTTAGAGAATGGAATAGTAATATTTGCTATCTTGTTATACATTAGGAAATCATTCAACTAAGTGTATGTGTATTTGGAGGTTGGACTTAGGATTCCCATTACGAAAAGGCCCTAGTTCGGGTCGTTTCACCCTAGGCTGGGTCTGCACTCCATTAATAGGGTAAGTTCCCTTTATATCTTCCCCAGGTGGGACAGTAGTGTGAATAGATTTTCTCTGGTTGTATAATCCTCAAGGAGGAATGATCTAAAAAATGAGTTAGCCAAGAGTTAGAGAAGATTCAAGGTAACTAGACTCTATATCCTGAAATAGAACATGAGAAGGGAAACACTCCTAAATGCTTCGTATCCTCTCCCTTAAAAGTATGGCACACTAAATACATATAAAAGGGAATCTACTCGACACAGCTATGTGACACCCAAAGACACTGAATCGTGCTCTAAAACCAAGCTTTTATCAACCTGAACTTGGGCCTAGCCAGGATGGGTATCTCAAGCCCACCACAGGCTGCAGACCACCCCCTTAGCCTAACTTTAAGTGTTGTAATGACCATGAAGGTCAATTCTTATGATTTTTCATATTTACACTGTTAGAGCTTTTTCATAGCTTCCCCAAGTCATTTATGACTTGCTAGAACTTATAATTTGGTTATCAGACAGTTCATTTGGTTTTTAAAATCATTTCCCTATTTAAAAGTCCATGTCGGTTCCAATTGGCCACCTAGCAAACATTTTTGTAAAAGGATATTAGATGTAAATTCTGATTGCTCTAACAACTCTGGAATATTAATTTTAGGTTGGGTACGCCTTTGGTTCAGATCCAACCGCAATCGAACTCATTACGACCTATTGGTCAGAAAATTGAGAAATTGGAAATTTAAGGTGGGGCCCATTTTTGGTCGAAACAACCTCAAATAGAAAATTTAACTTTGCCAACGCTTCTAGAATATCAAAATCTATACGGTTGCATATTTATTTGGCTCATATTGTATTTCAAATGCATCCCAAGGCATTGACCAAAACTTGTAATTATTCCAAGTTTCAGTTGTCTACTAATTTGGCTAGATGTACAGTAATTACATGGGACTTGGTAGGATCGCGGCTAAGATGGGTGTGCGATCGCCACTTCTAAGGGCCTGGGATGGGCCATTTAAAAAGTCTCCTTAGCTGAAAATTGGTCATTTCTTCATTGTCTTGAGCCTCTAAAACACTAATGGAGAGAGTGGTCTTTATAGTGTATGTTGGGTGTTTATTGGGTGCTTAAACAACTTGATTACTTTTTACTATCATTGAATCTAAGGTAAGATTCCTTTAATTTTAGAGTTAAATTCTTCATTGTTTTACCCAAAACCCCAAATGGCTTGAGTCTTGGTTTTAGCCCAAAATATGATTTATTTAGACAAATTTCTTTAGGGATATAACTCCCTTATGGTATTTGAATAATGGATTGGCCTCAAAACCTCGTTTTCCATATATGGGACCAACTTGGGGGTTTGTGGTGTCATTTTGGACTCGAAGAACAATGTTGCAATATGGATGTTGTTATTCTCATAATAATGTATTGGTTATTTTCTTGATAGTGTGTCTTAATGAAGAATCTTCAAGGAATGGAAATCAAAGATTGTTGTTTTGTGATCTATTTGCATTAAAGGTAGGTTAGGTTTACTTGTGTTAGATTCAGCTTTATTGCATTTTAATTGTGATATCTTGATAAGATTGGGTGGGGTCTTAGATGTTGAAATAGTAGATGGTAATGCTTGGGATTAGTTGAAAACTTAGGCTATTGGATTTTTTAAGTGTGATATTTGACTCATAGTCTAGAACCTTGGTTAGTTGAACTTGTTATCTCATGAATAACATGAGAATATAATGCTCTTGTTGCTCTAGTTTCATGGGATTGACCTTGTTCACTCACCTTATGAGAATGTTAGCCTTGTTTGTATTGTTGTGAATTTGATTTAGGTGCTTTGGGTGACTTAAGAGTAGTACTTTGAAAAAATTATCCTAAAGAACTAGTGTGGATTGATAAGCCTATGAGACTTGATGTAGATAACCTAGTATAATCCTGGGTAGAACTTAAACTTGAAGAAGATAATTTTTTATATGAGAATTGGAACTTGACCCGCCTTAAGCTGGAACTATGTAACTTCAATAGTGACCTAGATATGTTTTGAATGCCTAGAATGTGCTTTTGCTAATATGATGGCAAAATTCAGTAAATGGTTTATTCATGATGTTAATTCAAAAATAATGTGCTTGCTTGATTGTGAAATTATTGTCATCACTCTAATAGCAGTGGATATATTGTAAATTTTAATCCATTACCATGCTATCACTTAATTTATTTGCTAGTTTACAATGTGAGCCTTGGATTATGATATTCTCATATTATGCACCAGTCTAGTGACTAAACTAATGTTTAAGTAAAAGAACCCTTTTGTGCTAGTATTGTGAATTATGCTAATAAAGAGGGGTTCTAGATAGTATAACCTTGGCTTGTTATTGACCATGCTAATTATCATGTTAAGTTGGTAAAATATGAAATGTTCCTACAATATTCATACACATGCTCATGCACCTACTAATATATTGCATTTATAATAAATGGTAAGAAGCGATGATATGCCTTTTCTTACTTCTTCTCCTGCTCTATTCTTCATTGAGCTTGCATTTGTTATGGATTTGGCTATATATATAAATATATATATATATATGTATGTATATATATATATATATATTTGTGCATATTTATGTCCTGATAGATACTGATGTTATATTCAGGCCCAGCAAGGACGGAGGATATATTGATGCTATATTACACCAGACTACGCCAGAGGATATATTAATGTTATGATGAACCCCGACAAGGCCGGAGGATGTGTTAATGTTATGTTGATGCCCGCTAAGCTGAAGAATGTATTGATTCTATGTTGATGCTCGAAAAAACCAGAGGATACATTGATGTTATGTTGATCCAAGAAAAACCAAAGGATATATTGATATTATAATGATGCCCGATAAATTCGAAAGAGGCATTGATGTTCTGATGATGTCTGGTGAATCCGAAAAAGGTATTGTTGTTATGATGATGGCAAGTAAACCTAGAGAACACATTGATGTTATAGTGATGCTATGTATGGTAAGCATTTATTAAAACATAGGTATATGTATAGTTATTCCTTGTATGATAACGCCCGTATGTGCATAAGGGATATGATGTTTTCCTTGGAAAGTTGTCTTTAATTCTATACTGTTAATCATTTGTTAAGTGATGTGGCTCTTGTTAATACTAATTAGTAATAGAAGTAGAATATGTCGAATATTGAGTTAAGACTTATTGTAAGTATAATCATGTGTAGAAGTAAGCATTCACTTGGTGGATATATTTGGCTTGAATAAATGGATAAATTATCGAATTTTGCCTAGTAAAATTTATTATGTAATAACTAGTTGTCTATATAAAGTGGTTATATTACTTGATGGATAGAAGCCTAGAACACTAGTTGGTAGACCTTGTTTAGTTAAACTGTGGTAACTAGTAACTATGGATGTAAAATGGTTAATGCTGATAATAGGCTTAGTATTGTTGATGATTAGTGATAATGATGTCTAGTATGTAATGTCGTGGTTTCTTAAATGAGGACTTAGAGAATTATGGTGCTAACTATTAAAAGATTTTGGTTAATAGATAGATAAGTATGTTTGATAATATGTAACCTATTACTATATGATAACTAGTGAACCTATGATAGCTAGGAATGAGCTTTGGTTAAATGGTGATTATGTTTTAGTTGTACCTCTTGACTAGATGTGGATGTTGGCTATCTAGTAAAATTTATGAGGTAGGAGAATATAAAGAATCGGCTAGGCTAATGATTGGAGGACTTATAATGACTAGCAAACTAGTAGTTTAATAATAAGTATTGGTTAGTTAATGGTGAGTAGATAGAGTATATTTATTATTTAGAGATCTAATAGGCTACATGACTATATTTATGATACTTGATATGTGAATTTCGATTATGGTAATGGATGATGATCATAAACTTGGCTAATGACAATTGACACAGAAAGTGGTAAACCATGTATGGTGGTATGGGACGTGGTGATGAGTTCTTTACTTTATATTCCTTTGGGTATACTCCCCGATGGTATGGGATGCCATGGTGGGTTATTTTACTTAAGCTTTATTGGATGTTTGTATATCATCTTGGTATTATTGCGATTGTGGTTGTATTAGTGATGCTTTATGCTTTGGATCATTTACATTTTATATATAATGCTATTGGTGCATGATGAATATATATGTCATAGTTTTGTTCTAGTTTGATTATTTATTATATAAAGTGATGATGAAGACAATCCAGGTTTGATTTTGTACCTTGACTTTGAATTATTGTCTTACTTTATATCATCTTTATGTCATGATATCTCAGTCATCCGATGATGCCTACTGAGTGCCCATTGCTTCGGTACTTATACTACACTTTTGTACCTTTTTGGAGTAAACCCGAGCAGTAGTTGCCACCACTAAGTTGAGATCGTGCAGTGTTGATCTTTCGGAGACAGAGTAAGCTCTTGGAATTTTGAGTCGCATATTTCCCTCCTATCTTTATTCAGTATTTTTTATTCAAGACAGATGTATAAGACTACGTAGACTTTGAGTTTTACTTCTTATTGTCAAACGTAGATGTTCTTGTACTTATATTGCCTGGTTGTGATAATTGGTATCCGTAGTTGGTTGTCTAAGGGGGAACATTGTTGTTTATGATTATTTTAATCTATTGCAGCCCTATTCGAGCGTCTCTACCAAAGTAACACATTGCCTTAGCTCTTGGTTATAGTGTTGGCTTACCTACTAGTGGGTCTTAGTAGGGGCCATCACGACTTGTGAATCGGGTCATGACAAGAGCAGAATATAGCAAACAGCGAAAGCTAACAAAAATAGCAAATAAAATAGATGAATAAGATGAAATATAAGAGTCTAAACAAGATAACCAATCATCTTAATACTATCCATAAAAGGCCCTAAAACTAGAAATACCAAACTAGGTCGAGAAATACCCCCTACCATGACAAAAAGTAATTCACAATTACCAAATATGAAAAAAACCTAATGAAATAACAAGGCTTGCCTAAAGATGGATGATCACCACTTCACAGCGACTGAACCAACGTACCACACAAACTAACAATTCACTAGAGTAACTGTAAATCCCTCAAACCCTATATCATGAAAGGATACAATGACTTAGGATATTCAACGGGGTGAGCACTGGCATGTAACTCATGGAAAAGGATAAACTAATGTCATTCCCAAAAACCGATTGATGAGTGGTGAATTTACCACTCATTTATGATCATCATTCATGCACATTACAATGTTTTGAGTGAATAATTGAGACAATATTTGTGATTAGATGCACTAATATCCACATTGTGTAGGCACAAATATGATGAGGTTAAAATATATGGATGTGAGCTGAAAAGGATCAAAAGAAGGAAAAAGGGGTAGCTAGAAGACTTGGAGTAGAAATAGGCCTCAATTACAATGATTACGGTCTAAGGATCGTGATCATAAACTGTCAAGATAGTCAGCAACCGTGATGGAGTGACTCTCTCTGCGATTGTGGTGGCCATGATTGTGGTAGCCATGATTGTAGTCAAGAAGCAAAGGCAAAAGATGTAAATGCACACAACTGTTCCCAAATTTCCCCTTAAGAGACTCAAACTCCATCCTTTTGGAGAAGCATCTTTCAATTCCCAATTATTTGAACTTTGGCTAGCACTTGGTTTCCATTCTTGGAGTACAAATATTGTATTAGTTTTGGTTGGAGAATTAATTATAGTAGCTTCCAAGCTGAGGATTATCTAACTCTCATTGAGGATTTATGGATGTTCAAAGTTTGAAGTAACACTCACTTAGTCTTTCATAAATCTATTCAAAGGAGGTTATTGGTTTAATTTTTCTTACTATTTTTATGCATAGCTAGTTCTTCCTCTTGGGATTATGCTACATTAGGGTGAAATTATGTGTGAGATGTGATTCACTTGTGCATTTATAAGTTTGTGATATTGGGTTCTATTATTGTTTGATTAAAGTGGTTAGGATTTGTGTGTGAATGTCTCAAATACCCAAAAATAGGTTTGTGGATAAAACTCCCAAGTTCATGAAAACCTAAAACATCATTGAGAGAGGGGTTTTGGTGAATAGTTGGAACCCATACCATCCTTGAAAAATGTATGTATGAACCAAGGCAATAATAGACAATTATACGGTTTAGTTTGCTAGTTTTCACTATCTTAGTCATAAGGGTGATTATGAGGTTTACTATACTTAGGGCAGCATCTTAGAAATAGGGGTGCCTAATTGAGGTATTTGGTGGTTTTAATTGACACACTCATTAGGTACTTGAAAGGGTCAATGTGTGACAGCCTTGTGCTTTTGTTGACAAACTAGCCTCAAGGACTTCCAACCTCACCTACCATATCATTAGCGTTCAGAATTTGCATTAAGTCATCACACTCCCATGCATAAGTTGCCCATAGGAAGTCATAATCCCAAGATCCTCTCATAGTTTATTAAACTCTAATTATTCGTAACCCTAAATTAATACTAACAATCCCAAAAAGAAATATTAGTTGTGACACCTTCCAACCCCCCTCCCTCCACTTTTACATCCTTGTACTCTAGGTTTGAATGTTAGCGAGTATCCATTATTTCAAGCTAATTTTATCGTTACTCATATTTCTCCACATAGATTTGACCACAACTAAAAGTTGGATAAATATATTGAGGACGATCGCCTTATCCTTAAATTGAAGTATATGTTGAGCGTTATCAAAAATGGCGCTGCTGTCGGGGAACAATATGGCATATTGAGCTAGTTTTGAATTTCACTTTACTTTCTTAAATCCAAACTTGTAAATATATTTTTGTATTTTACTTTTGTTTCTTGAGTTAGGTAGAGTTTTGTTTTTGATACTTTACCCCATGGTATTTTGAGATAAATATGATTTTGGTAGTTGGAAATCATATCTTAACGATCAATGTCCATATTGTGATAGACCCTACTTTAGAGAGATTGTAGATATGCTCTCCATAGAGAGATGGAATTAGCACCTCGATCCTATTTGGAGTACGATTATTCTTTATGTGGTGGTTGTGATAGACATTGGAATGATTTTACAAATGCCCCCTCCCTTTCTTATGCTAATCCAAATGCTAGTGCTTCTTATTAGTTTGATAGGTCTCATAATGAAATCAGGGAAGAACAACATACTTGCTACAACAGTTTTGAAGCTATACTTCAAACTATCTTGGATCTGGTGAAAACTATGAGGTATAACACATATCTCATGCATCACTCAACGGGGGCATGTAAAGACGAAATCAAAAGGATACGAGAAGTAGGTATGGAGGCTAGTATTTCAAATACCATTACCTTGCCCATTTTCCAAGAGAAGGTTGATCAAGAACAGAAACCAAACAATGTCGTCTATCAAGCGCTTGGTACTGAAGAACCCTCAGTGATTTTTCAACAAACCTAATAACATATTGTTGAAGATGACAAAATAAAAGAAATAGTACTAGAGTCAAAAGATAAAGCCAACCAAATCTTTTTTGATGACTCTGGTTAATTTTGGTGCAAAGATGCTTATAAGGTTGTAATTTCATAATTAAAGGATAAACCTTATTCAAACAACTTCTCAACATTGTTCCTATAGGATGTGATGAGAATGCATCTACCTAGGCAAATGATGGATTTTGGGGAAAGGAGTACCATCCTAACATTTTGGGATTTGACATTCTAAAAGAGCACATGGAAACCCCACCATCAAAGTTCAAGGAGCTGAACTTCTGATGTATAACCAGTGGCCTATTGATGTTCCCACCTTTAGAAGCTTCCTCATCATATCCCTATTTCTACCACATTTCAACTTGGAAGATTTGAATCTTCTGCCTCACTGTTGCTCAACTAATAGTGAGCCAAAATTTGGATAGAGATTTAAATCTTCTAAGTGGAAACATAAAAGGTAGTTGAAGAGGCATCATTCCATTATGGTAAACTAAACACTCGATAGGAGGCACCCTATTATGCAACAAAAGTGGCGCGTATCCTTTTATTTATGCATGATAGAGTAGATTTTATTTTGTTTTATGCATAATCCATGAAAATTGGGGTGCTACAAAGAGTGTTGATAGATAATTTAAAATGGAAGATGTGAAATTATCATGTTTGAATTGAGCAGAGGAATGCAGAAGACCTAAAATTTGGTCTCAAATATTGTGATTACGGTCATCGGGACTGCGATCACGGTCAATGCAGTTTAAAAAGGCCATCGGACTACCGTTCTCCCCTACGTCTCTTTTTAAAATTCTCTCAAAATTCTCTAAGTCATAAGCATTTGTCCAATGACCAAGTAGTGCATTTCCATTAATCTTCATCCTATAGCTTAGTGAGTGGTCCTAACTCCCTTTTTATGTTGTTTTAGGCTTGGAACTTGTAGGTAAGAAAAAGGCCTGTAATATTCCTTTCAATGATAAATCTATCTTTATTTAGGATATTGTTGTGATTAGTTGTTGTAGTTGGTGTTCACATCAATGGGCAAGTCTTGAGTACCCAGATTTAGGCCTAAAAATGATTGAATTAACGTGTACACTATTTGCTTGATTTAATGACTAAAAGGATTTTCATGTTGCTTTCTTTATGTTTTGAGGGTATAATATAGCATTTAGGGTATTAGTTTCATAACCATGAAAATCAATGGGTTGATTGGAACTAAATTTAGGATTAAAATATGGCTTTAGTGATGTTGTAAAAACAATCAAACATTGTCTCAGTTGCCGCGATCACAATTATCGAGACTGCAATCGCAGATCTGTAATCGCGGACAATCATCCATTATTGCGGTGAATGGTTCATGATTTCCATAACTGAGACTAGTTTTCAACTGAGTCCAAAATTTTGCATGCCCATTTATCACCCCAAAAACAACAATAACATTGCCATATGAGGTTATCGATTAATCTAGAATAGTTTTGGTATGAAAATGCTAAAATGGTCCAAATTATGATGCCTACAGGTAATCAAAGTAGGATACTACGACCATGTATATTTTATGTCTTCATAGTGTTACAACCAGTATTACAGTGACCTACAAAAGACTAAACTATTTCTAGAAAAAGGCGTCTGTATGGACAAGGTGCCAGAGAAAATACAAAATTTTTTGATAGGCTTTCTACTACCGGACAATATGTTTTTGCCCAAACTCCTATCCCCCAAATAAGCCCCATGTAAGTGAGTTTTATATGAATCTTAGTGCAATCTCACTCTCAAACCCAGTGATGATGATTAACGGGAAAGAGACCAAAGGTTGTGAGTTGGGCACTTGGATGGCTATCACCAAAAGTGGGATCTCCATGATGACTTCATAGAAAAGGACAAAATCTAGTTGAACCTTATCTGCAGTAGAGTTTCGTCGTGGATGATAGCCTATCTTATGTTTGGTATTGCTCTGAACATGGGCCAAATTATGCACGAAGAATGGAGGCATTTTAAGATTTTGGATGGTATATTTCTTTCCTTTCCTTCACTTTTACTAAATTGTAAAAGAGTGAAGGAGTAAAGGAGTATCCCATCGATACCTGGGTAAAACCAAACCCCTGCATCACTCCAGTCAAAATCTGGGGTGAAGGTACATTTGGCCAAAGTAAGAAAATAAAGGTTGACTTGGGAAATTCAATAGTCGAGGATCTTGAATCTTGTAGACCATCCACTGTTGGACAGCTCGAAGATATTATATTGATATAAGTTCCATCAATAAGTTAGTATCAGGTTTTTCTCAGGGGTTGAGAGAGTCATCACCAGGCGTCACACTTATATGTCCCTTGCATATTATGAGAAGTATAAGCAGGAGTAGGATACATAGGGATACAACATTTCCAGGCTTAAGAATGCATATTCAGCACTAGCAGAGTCTCATAAGGATATGCTAGAATCAACAAACAAGATGAATAAAAGAGAGAAGAGGTACAAGTTCTTCAACAAGATGTGGAAGGGGGTAAAGGGCCTGTAAAAGGTCCTGAAACCCCATGATAGGTTCTCTCTCCTAGGTTAAAGAGTGATGATGAGTCCCCAGCTGAGTGGTCCAATGTTGATGCTGGTGGAGCTAATAAAGAGTCCTTAGAAGAGAGCAATTCTTCATGCAAATTCAGGGAGGATCCTTTTTCTCTTATTTTAGTGCTTATGTAGTGAGGGCACTGTTATTCTTTTAGTTAGGGGTGCCCCCAAAGTTGTATTGATTTTATATCTCCTTATTTTTTTATATTATTCTTATGACATTTAGGATGATGTCTTATTTTCTTTTTGGGGTGCTATATTTATGCACTCTGATGGTACCTACATTTCATGGATTACCCATTTTGTTTTACTTTAGATTTTATTTCTTACTTCAGTTTTATTTTGATTATGGTGATGCATGATGATCTTTTTCCTATGATAGATTTAGTGATGACATTCTTAAGGAGAAAGCATCGTGATTGGGTATTGAGTCATGGATAAATAAAATATCTAAGTACACATGGCATCAAAGTCACGAATGCAAGGGAAGTTTAATTACCAATGGAATTGTAAATTTTGGATTGTACGCATGCCATTGGTGAAGTCTGAGTTGCCATAAGATTGGTTTGCCCATATTAAGACAAAATAAGAGAAAAATTCTTGGGTTGTTGCCATGGTTTGAAAATTATGCATGGTTCAAATTCAAAACAAACACCCCCCTCTATTCAAAATTTTTCAAAACTCAAGGACATGGATGTAAGCAACCTTGTAACAAAAATTTTCTCTTTTTGCGACTCCAAAATATTTCGCTTGTACATATTGATAGATACTTTATTTTTTTATCTATTATGAGGGGAAATTTGACATTCTTGGCGAGTTCACATGCCATGTGAGGTGAGTTTGTTTGTTTAAATCTCATGCATACTTGTGTCATCTACAACTTGCCCCATTAGTCTCTTAAAGCTAAATTTTGATTGTATTTAGTTAGGGATATGATCTTAGGCCATCTTGGTTCTAGTGGAAGCCCTCATAGACTGAAAATCCTAACCGTGGGTAGATGTTATCACAAGTCACCCATTTTGAGCCTTTGGACTTTTCTTTGGCAAACACATTGCAATACATGAGCCTCATAATTATTATCCCTCTTTTGAACCCTACCATTCTTGAACTTCAAAATGCAAGTTGAGGTTAAAACCCTAAGTTGGGGGTGGTAAAGATTGAAGAAAGCAACAAGTCCACAAATGTGACAGTGAGTGTGTACGTTCTTAAGCATTGGAAAAAATAAATAGAAATAGAAAGCACCCAACAAAGGAAAGAATTGCATGAAATTTGCAAGAAAAAAAATGGAAGAAATTAGGTGAAACAAGGAAATAAAAGTAGGCATATTTATAAAAGAAAAAAGTGGCCCATAGTGAAAGGTGTATTAAACAAGTGTGATGTAGACGTTCAAGGAGTCTATAATCCATGATTGTTCCTAAATGATATTCGGCCCTGCCCAAACCTACGTTAAAAGCTCAAAAGGTCATTTGAGATCTCCAAACATTTACATTTATTGTAGTGGCGACTTAAAATAGGGGAAAGCCTATGGTATGACACGTTGTTAGCATAGAGAGTTATTGTTTAGGAGAGAGTTTTTCACTTAAATTTCTTGTGTAATATGTGTTAGCTAGGTGTGTGGAGTTTTCTTTCTTCTGAAAAGGCATGTAAACAAGTTGAAGTGGGTGATTTTTTCATCTTCCGAGATAAAGGCAAAAGGAGTTTAGAGTAGTTGAGGTAAAAAAGTGAGTCATTTCTAGAGTATCGGTGATTGTTGCATTTTTTCTCGGTGCAGTCTTTTGCACCCTTAAATATTGCATTATATGTTGAGGGTTTTCGTGTACTTGAGGTAATAACTAAGTTTGATGCCATTGTGATAATTGGTTCATCAATTTTAGGGATAAATGAGCATTGTCTCATGGTAATAGGTAGTATTTCTTGAGGAAAAGAAAAACTTTAAGTAAGGGGTATTGATGAGTTGTGAATTTACCACTCATCCTCACTCATCATTAATACACCTTAAAATGTTTTAGGTGAATAATTAAGACCATGTTTGTAAGTAGATGCACTAATATCCACATATTGCAGGAACAAAGGTGATGAGGTGAAAATATGTTGATGCAACCTTAAAAAGATTGAAGGGAAAAAAGTGCAGTTGGAAAACCTGGAGCAAAAATAGTCCTCAATTACCGTAATCTCGGTCTCAAGGTCACGATTACGGCCAGTAAAGAAGGTCATCAACTGCGATTGTGTGACTCTGTGTGTGGTCTTGGTATCCACGATTATGGAAAAGCTTCCACGGTCGCGGCTTAGTAGAAAAAATCAGTAAAGGGAAAAGATGTAAATGCTCACAGTTGATCCCAAATTTCCCCTATAGAGACTCAAACCATATCCTTTCTGGGAAGCATCTTTCAATTCCCAATTATTGGAACTTTTGCTAGATCTTGGTTTCCATTCTTGGAGAATATAATATTATATTAATTTTGGATGAAGAATTCCTTGGAGTAGCTTCCAAGAGGAGGATTTGCTAACTCCCATTGAGGATATGTGGATGTTCAAAGTTTTAAGTAACATCCACTTAGTTTTTTCATAAATCTAATCAATGGAGGTTATTGGGTATATCTTTCTTTCTATTTTTATGTGTAGCTAGTTCTTCCTCTTGGGATTATGCTAGAATTATATGTGGGATGTGATGTACTTGTGCATTTACTAGTTTGTGATTTTGGGTTCTATTATTATTTTATCAAAATGGTTAGGATTTGTGGGTGAGAATCTCAAATATCCAAAATGGGTTTGTGGATGAAAATCTGAAGCTCATAAAAGACTAAACCATCCTTGAGATAGGAGTTTGGGTGAATATTTAGAACCCACACCATCCTTGAAAGAGGGATGTGGGAACCAAGGCAAAAATAGAAAATTATTAGGTTTAGTTTTCTAATTTTCACTATCTTAGACATAAGGGTGATCATGAGGTTGACTATACTTTGGCCACCATCTTAGAAATAGGGGTGCCTAATTGTGTTATTAGGTGGTTTTAATTTATTCACTCATTAGGTAATCAAAAGTGTCAATGAGTGACACCCTTGAGATTTTGTTGACAAACTAGCCTCAAGGACTTCCAACATATAGCCTACCACATCACTAGTTCTCAAAATTTGCATCAAGACATCACACTTTTATGTATAAGTTGCTGCTAGGAAGGCATAATCCCGAGATCCTCTTTTAGTTTATTAAACTCTAATTAGTAACCCCAAATTAATACTAGAAAGCTGTGAAAAGAAATATTAGTTGTGACACCTTTCAAACCCCCTATTTTTACATTCTTGTACTCTAGGTTTGAATTTTAGCAAGTATCCATTATTTTGAGCTATTATAATCATCGCTCGCATTGTTTCTCATGGATTCAACCCCGACTTAAAGTTGGATAAATATATTGATGATGAACGGGTTTTAATTGATGCACTCACTAGGTACTCAAAAGGGTCAACAAGTGATACCCTTGAGATATTTTGTAAATATAACCTCAAGGACTTCCAACCTAGCCTACCATATCACTAGCGTTAAGAATTTACATCAATACATCACACTCCCATGCATAAGTTGCCCCTACAAAGGAATAATTCCAAGATCCGCTCTTAGTTGATTAAACTCTAATTATTCATTACCCAAAATTAATAGTAGAAAATCCCAAAAAGAATATTGGTTGTGACACCTTTCAAACACCTAAATTTATCGTCACTCATATTGTTTGTCATGGATTCAACCCCTACTCAAAGTTGGGTAAATATATTTATGATGACCTCATTGTACTTAAATTGGCGTGTACATTAAGCATTATCACCAGTCAAAGTCACATGCACACAATTTTTATATTCATATATAGTATGTCGAGATAGGGACAAGGGTCATGAACATGAGAGTTTAAACCATTAGCCAAAACTTTCTAGCTCATTGTATCCTAAATGTACCTATGGGCTATAAAGGTATAGCTTTCCCTATGGGAAGGGCCTAGTGTTTGTTAACCGAACGAACCATGAAAGCCTAAGAAAGGCTAAAGATACCAAGGAGATAGCCATAAAAAATATAATGTGTGCACTAATCACATGGACACATAGACCCCTACGCTAGCAAACGTTATTTTCTAATGTTGGTCTCTATGGGACCGACACCATCATGATGAGCTAAACGATTCCCTTTAAGCCCAAATTATAATATTTGCATATAATCCAACCATTTACTAAGGAGTCTTTATTATGGCATTTTCCCGACCTATTATCATCATACCAATATGCTTTTGTTTATCAAGTATGAATAAACAAACCATTTATCAAGTATGAATAATGAGTCCTTTTGTTTTCTCGTTATGTTTGACAACGAGTTGTTGTTAGGACTATTGTCTCTGGCAATTTTTATATCACTGTAGTAATTTGGTTAATTCAATTATCCATCTTTTAGAGAGCCTCGATCCCAAGAACTGATAGTGTTACATCAACACTGACCCGGGGACTTGTCGTAATGGGTGTCCTATGTTCGAACGAGACTGAAGACCACCCCCTTTACCCAACCCAACCTCCAACCGCCTTTCCTGAGTTTAATGAATTTTGAATATATAACCAGATAGTATAACTATCAAGATTACAGACTCTGGGACGTGCCTATTATCGAGACTGACCCAATTAAGTCTGGCCATTCCCTACTAACTGGACAATTATTTATAGCCAAAACAAACCATAGATCCAGCCATAACAAAATAAGTTCCGTTAATAATTAAATATATAATCTCAAAACAAAAGAGGATGGAATAATAAACGATATCATTAACCGATATCAGCCCCAATACCAATACAGTTTCTAAGGCTGACACCAATACTAATCCCGCCTATTCCATCCTATAGTAGATCCACAAAGCCTCTAACCAAAAGAAAACCAAAATCCAACTTTGATTCCCTTGGCAATTGCCTCCAAAACCCCCCCAATTATTAACATAGTTCTCCTTTTCTTCTACCTCAGCATCCACTCTATTTTGAGACCTCAGATTATACCTTCTCAGTTTTGCCTGATAGTAAGTGCTTGGTTACCAAATCTATCTGCATTTTTAGGTGAGCCATGTCTTGGTCATGCTCCTCATCTCGTCTATGTTCTTATGAAGACATACCCCCAGAAATAGCAGGGCTAGCTACCATAAAGTCTCTGGTATGCCATGCCCGACTCTGTTTGGTCATTCTCTCTAGCTTTTCTAAAGTCTCTGGGAATGTAAGATCAACAAATGAACCACCAGTAGCATTATCTACAATTGGCTTTGTAATAGAGTTAAGAGCCCTATACAAAGTCTCCATCAAGTGTATGTGGAGTCATATTGTGGTTCAGATACTATGTCAGCTTCTTCTTGAATCTATCTGAAGTTTTATGCAAGGCTTCAGTTGGGATCTGCCCAAAGTTGCTAATTTAATCCCTCAATTTTACCCTCCTATAAGGCAGAAAGAATCTTTATAGGAAAGTTCTTTTCAACTGCCTCCAGTTGGTTATAGAATTGGGTATCAGCTTATTAAGCCACAATGTTGCCTCCCCAGACAGAGACGACGAAAACAATCTCAATCGGATAACATTCTGGCCCACTCCTGGGTTATCAAAAGATTTACAAATCATGAAAAAATTCACTAGATGCAAGTTTGGGTCATCCCCAGGAAAGACACAAAACAACCCCTTCAGATTTAGGAGTTGAATCATAGTACTCGTAATGATGAATTTTTGCCCATGTGTCAACGGTGGAGGAATGATTGCACCCGTTGCACCTACTCCGTCAATTCCATCATCATAATCATTGAGGTCATACTGGACCAACTGGTATACTTGCCTTTCACAGAATGGATTGTTCCTGTTAACATTACGCCATACTGGTGCAGCTACCTGCCCTGCCCGCCTTGGGTTACCAGGATTTAGCAACTCCTCATCTCCCAAATCTTTATCCTCAGGATTTAGATGTCATGCTTGTAGACCGATATTTTGGACATTCATCTGAGCTCTAGCTAAGGCTGCTAATCTGTCAGCATCTTACTAGTCTGCCATTTCTACAAATTAGGTGCGGTTCCAGATTAAGTGGTAATAATGGTTCTCCGAAACTTTTGGTTCTTGGAAAACACTAGAAAGATCCTGCAATAACAAAAACAACAAATAAATGTAAACCTAGGAAACTTGACTAACGGTCAATTAGCACACACAAACTTCAGTTTACAACCATATTCCCCAACAACGGCGCCATTTTTTATAATGCACAAACCACACCTCTGTAATGAGAATGTAAGTGATAGTTGTCAATATATAACCCAACTATGTTAGGGTCGAATTCCACAAGGAATATGATGTGAACTTAAGTCGTTTGCGAGTTAATCAATTGATAGTTGGATGTTTCCTAAAATAGGGGGTTTTGAGTTTAAAAAATAATTATTGGTCACTTTAGATTCAGTGTTTGTAATCAAGAGTTTATGGAAAAAAAGAATTATGTTCACTAGGGTTTTAGTTCTTGACAGATGCTAATAGTGGTTCAAGATTGTCACAGTAGGTAGGAAAACAGGTTATCTTTATCAAAGTTATGCCTAAATGTCTCTCGACCTAATTAAGCATTTAATTTCATAATCTTTCCGGACATAGGGAATTTATATTTATTAACCAGACTTCACCTTCAGGTTAATCAACCTTGTTACAACGTCGATTATTAAATGGAAGTTTAGTGTTTCCATGTCCCTATTGATAATTCACTTCCCACTATATTTTATTTATTTCTCAAGCAAATAAAAGTAGGTGTTATGTATTGTTTGCAACCAATAGACGATAATTAAAACCTCAAAATTATCAAGGAGTCTTATTACCTTTGGAATCTTGAACACTTAGCACCTTATCAAGACTTAACCCTAGATCCCATAATTCAGGTTAAAGGGGTTTAGCCACTCATGATGTAATGATCGAAACAACTAGATAAATTCATAATTTGAAAGATAAACTCACCACAAGATGAATAATAACTAGTGATTCTCAGATTAGATCACAATAGGAATCCCAAAGTAATGATTAAAATCTCTTCAAAGTAATAGTTTTTTCAAGCCAAGAAACTAGAGCGAGAAAATAACAAAAATATGTGTCTTAAAACTCAGGTTCAGAACCCTCAAGAAAACCCTAAACAATTCTTTAAATAGTTCACCCTAATTGGAAACAAAATAACAAAGTTCAGCAATTCCTCGGACAAGTGACGCCATCTGTGATGCCCTATCAAGAGGCTGACGACTCATCACAAATGTCGTTAGCTCCTCTTTGCTTTTGGATTCGCTGCCTTAGGCTGAAGATGACCTATCATCTCCTTGATGACTTATCAAAAATTTTGGCACGTCTCTACCTCAGCTCTCATGTTTTTTCCTTAGGCTTACGCCAATTTTGAAGACCTATCAGCTCCTTGATGAGTTATCACAAAATGTCGTCACAACTCTCAACTCAGGTCCATTTTATGTCTAAGGCTGACGATGAAGCTGATAACTTATCACAGGGATGATGACTTATCAGGAATGTCGTCAACCATACTTCTCTTCGTTTTTATTTAGATTTCAACTATTTTACTTCCATCCTTGTTGGTTCTCTAGCATCTTAGCTTCTACTACAAAATCAAATATAAAACAATAAGACTTTGCAATTATTCTCAGTTAAAAGCCTCAAATGTGTTAGCATTAGCACACACATCAGGTTCTTAGTATTACCAAAACCAATGTCCATTACAAAAGAATCATTCCCATGCATCCAATTATTCAAAACCACGCATATAAAAGTATAATAAAAAATTTGGGAAAACCGTATCCAAGCATTTATAGCCAAAAACCCCAAATCATACTTGGAAACCCAAAATTATACAACATTCAAATCATGAAAACATTGTAGAAAACCATGCCTTTAGTTGGAACTAACAATAAGGGAAGAGAACATGCCTTAAACCATGATGATGATGGAGAAAAATCACCAAGACAGGCCCAATTTGCTCCTTAAGATAAAACCCAACTTCTTTTGCCCAAGAACTCTAAAGAGGCTTTAAAAGTATTTTCCAAGAGTTTAAGAATGGAATAATAGGGCAAATGACTCTCCAAGTTCAATATAAGTCATGGGACCTAATTAGGATAAGTGGGGAAATGTCCAAATTGCCCTCACTTACACTGTATTAAATTCTTGTCATAGGGTACGACTAACCCTTTTAAGTCGTACTTATCCTGTATGAGTGGTACCCACCAATTATACCCTAGGCTTTTCTTCTTGGACCCAACACTATCCAAGGTACGACACACCTAAACCCAAGTCATATTCAAGTATACAACTAGTACCCATAAATCGTACCCATGGAAGAATAGAATCCAGGAGGTTTGAACACTGACCACCATATGAGTCCTGGGTACAACTCATGCCCTGGCTTATGGCTCATGGTGAGACACTCGTACTCAGATCCTACTTAAGTCACAAAGTATAAGGTTAATAGAAATAACCAAACTAACCGTACCCAACTATACGACCCATACTGCCTAAATTGTACCCATTCTAATAACTACATCTATATCACCAACCAACACGGGTTAGCATACGACTGGACAATACCACCCATACCTAAGTGTATGACTCATACCCCTAAGTCGTATCTTACCCAAAAACAAAAAATCAAGGAAATTTTATATGGTCCAAAGACTAGGGTATTTCAGTCTCCCATACTAGGAACATTTTTCCCCGTATGACAGAAAAGGTAGGGGTAATCACATTCACGAGTCACTTTAATTATCAAATATACTTCTAATCTTTAACAAAGTTTGAAATTAAAGAGACAAAGATATTAATCTTTCCAGTAAACTCAAAAAATAAAGATGTGTTGAAGATACATACCTTTCACACGAATCATAGAACCAGAAAATACAAGAAGATACTTGGACTTCATGTCCTCCTCTGTTTCCCATGTAGCTTCTTCCCCCTGATGGTTCCTTCATAGAACCTAAAATGAAGCCAAATCCTTGGTTCTCAAACGATGAACCTTTCTATCCAAGATCTCTACTAGGACCACTTCATAAGATAGACAGTTTCAGATTCCCAACCCCTCCAAAGGAACAATCGAAGAAGGATCACTAAGACACTTTATCAATATGGAGACATGAAATACCGAATGAATTGAGTTTAAACTAGGAGACAACTTTAATTAATAAGCAACATTTTAAACCCTCTAAAAAAACAACTAAGGACCAATATACCAAAGACTGAGCTTCCCCTTTTCGTGAAACTGCATTACTCCCTTGATGTGAGATACCTTCATGAACACCTTATCCCAACCTCAAACTCCAAGTCTCTACTTCCTGTATCCACATAGGAATTTTGCCGACTCTGGGAAGCCTTAAGCCTAACTCGAATCACCTTCACCTTTTTCATAGCCTGATAGACCAAATCCAAAATGAACATATCCGCCTCACCTAGCTTAAAAAAATCAATAGGAGATCTACACCTCCTATCATGCAATGCCTCAAAAGGGGTCATACTAATACAAGAATCATAGCTATTATTGTAAGCAAACTCTACCAAAGGTAGATTCTCAACCCAACTGCCACCATAAGCAACCACACACTCTTAAATCATATCTTTCAATTTTTGAATAGTACTTTCTGCTTGTCCATCCATCTAAGGATGAAAAACAATACTCAGACTAACCTTAGTACCCTAATGCTTTCTGAAAAGACCACCAGAAATGAGATAAAAAATGCATACCATAATAAGAGATAATTGAAATAGGTACCTCGTGCAGCTTCACAATCTCCTAAAGATATAACTTTACATAATCCTCTACTAAAAGGTAGTCCTCGCTAACAAGAAGTGAATAGACTTTGTAATTCTATCCATAATGACCCAAACTGAATCAAATTGGTTCCGCAAATAAGGAAGATTGGTAACAAAATCCATATTGACAACCTCCCATTTCCATTCGAACAAAAAAATATGCTGATATAACCCACCCGGTCTCATGTGCTCAACTTTAACTTGTTGACACACCAAGCTCTTGGCCACAAAATCAACCATGTCTCTTTTCATACCATTCCACCATAATATCTCCTTGAGATCATGATACATATTAGTAGAATCGGGGTGAACAACATAGCACGATTCATGCACCTCAGCCAAGATCCTTTGTCGCAACCTGTCGACGCCCGGAAAGGACAACCTTTCTTTGTACCATAAAGTACCTTTCCCACTAATCTCAAACACCATTACATTCTTTATACCTATATTACTCTTAATTTTCATTAATATAGGATCTAGAACTTACCTCTCCTTAATCTCTGCACTAAGAGACGGCTGAACCACTTTATGTACCATTACCCCACCATCCTTAATGTCCAAAAGACAAACTCCAAGATTAGCTAAGTGGTGAATATCTTTCACCAATTTCCATTTTCATTCCTCTATATGAGCCAAACTCCCCATGAATACCTGCTAGGAGCATCAGCTACCACGTTATCCTTATTTGGGTGATAGTGAAGACTCATGTCATAGTCTTTAAGAAGATCTAACCATCTCTTTTAACTAAGATTTAGCTCCATCTAAGTGAACACATATTGTAGACTCTTATGATCAGAAAATATGTCTACGTAACTCTATGCAAATAATACCGCGATATTTCCAAAGCAAAAACCACCGCCAACAACTCCAAATCATGAGTAGGATAATTCCTCTCAAGTACTTTCAACTACCTGGAAGCATAGGCAATCATCTTCCCATGTTGTATCATAATGAGCCAGAAACCTCTCACTACTCACAGATAATGTCAAGACTGGAGCCAAAGTTAGCTTATTTTTCAACTTCGCAAAACTCCTTTCACAAGCATTCGACTAGGAAAACATCACCTTTTTCTGAGTCAAGTTAGTCAAAGAGCAGCTATAGTAAGAAGATTCTCTACAAAACACCAATAATACCCAACTAAACGCAAGAAACTCTGAATATCTATTGGAGTCCTAGGTCTAGGCCACTTTTTCGCCATAGCCACCTTTTAGGGATCCATATGATCCCTTCGCTAGAAATAATATGACCAAGAAAAGTCATAGAGTTTAATAAAAACTCACCCTTAGAGAACTTGGCATACAACTATTATTCCTTCAAAGTCTATAATACCACACGAAGGTGATTAGTATGATCCACCTCACTTTTTGAATAAACCAGTATGTCATCAATAAACACAATGACAAAGAGATCCAAAACTACTTGAAAACCATGTTCATCAAGTCCGTAAATGTCACCGAGCATTAGACAAACCAAATGAAATCATCAATAATTCAAAGTGCCCATACCGAGTACGAAAATCCATTTTAGGGATATCCTCCTCCCTAATCTTAAGTTGATGATACCCAGACTGAAGATATATCTTAGAAAAGAACTTGGCACCTTGCAACTGATTAAGTAAGTCATCTATTCTTGGAAGGGGATAATTGTTCTTGATAGTTACCTTATTCAACTACGATGTCAGTGCATATCCAAAGGGAACCATCCTTCTTATGCACGTACAACACCAGTGCACCCCACGGGGATATACTAGGATGAATAAACCATATATCTACAAATTCTTAAGTTGATACGTAAGTTCCCTCAACTCAGCCAGAGCCATTCTATAAGGATGAATAGATATTGGATGAGTGTCTAGAACCAAATCAATCCTAAACTCTATTTCCCTATCCGAAGCAACACCAAAAATGTCAATCGAAAAGACCTCAGTAAACTTATTTGCCATCAGAACTGATAGTAAAGAAGGGCATTCTGATTTAGAATCTTTAACCCAGACCAAGTGATAAAGACAACCTTTAGAGATTAACCTCTGTGATCCAAGATAAGAAATAAGCCTCCCGCTAGGAGTTAAGGACCCATGCTCCCACTCTATATCCAATTTACCATGGAACCTAAAAATTACCTTATGGGTCCTACAATATGAGGATGCGTAACAAGAGTATAACCAATATATCCCTTGAATAACATCAAAATCCAACATATCAAGTTCAAGAAAATCCACCAAAGTCTGCCTACCACAAATAGATACCACACACCCCGTATATACTATCTTAGAAATAACCGGGTCACTTTCAAAGGTAGAAATAGAAAAAGGATTTGAAATAACCTCAGGATCAAAACCAATACATACAGCCAGATATAGGGTCACACAGAAAAGAGTGGACCCTATATAAAGAAGACAATACACGTTATGATAAAAGATTTGTAATGTACCAGCAATGACATGAGGTGATGCCTTAAATTTCTATCAAGATGCAAGAGCATACAACCTATTATATCCATTTTTGGTACCAGAAGTACGAGCAGACACCAAAGTCATACCACTATGCGTAGGAGTAGAAGTGAGAAGCAAAAGATGAAGCAACCAAAGCTTTGACTGCACCCAAAGCTCTCTTACCAACTGGATAATTATCGAGCATATGGCTTGGCTAGCTATATTTAAAAGACTTGTACCTTTCTTCATCGTAATAACCCTAATGAAGATGACCATAGAACAGATAAGGGGGCATAAAAAAATTGATTGACCCTTACTCTCCAGATAATAGGAACCTTATTCCTAGTAATTATCACCACCTTGATGATGCCTCTCATCCGATTGCCTCGAGTAAGAAGCACTAGCGATTGACAAAGAACCAAAACTCCCTCACTTGTTTTTTTGCCATTTACCTCCATCTCGACTACCTTGCAACTAAGCTTCCCTTGTCAGAAAACCTACTCCTTTTACCCCACGTATCTTTGAACTCTACCTTTTATCTCTTCTTATTCTCCATCTACGGAATGTGGACAACTAACCTCAAAATATCCATATTAATGATCAGTAAAGCAGTACTCTTTACTAGATCAAATACCAAGATTTCCCATAAGCAAACTCTCTCATCCTTGCTTTCATGTCAGGCACCAAATATGGAGCATACCTTGACAACTTATGAAATTTCAAGGCATATTCCTTGACAGACATTCTCTCTTGCTTAAGATTCACGAACTCATCCATCTTCTCTTTCCTAATCTCTTAAAGTAAGAAACAATCCAAAAAACCACCCGAAAAGGCATACCATAAGGAAAACTCCTCCACATCACCTCAATCCCTATCCTACTTTTCGTACCATTGGTATGCAATATTGTTGAGTTGATAAGCTGTAAAATTTACACCTTTCATATTTGTGGACTTCATCACCCTGAATATCCTCACCATTTCATCCAAGAAACCCTGAGGATCCTCTTCCACCTTCACACCCATAAAAGTAGAAGGATTCAGTTTTATAAACTGGTCAACCCTTGTGGCCTCAGCAGATAACTCACCAGACACCTCTCCCATCCTGAGTAGTAACCAACTAAGCAATAGTATGAATAGATTGGTGAAATTATGGATTAGTCACCTCACCCTGAGGAGAACTAGTAGAAACCAGAGGAAATCCAGAACAATGAGGGGTAGAAACCTGAGATCGAAGAAGAACTCCAAATATATGATGTACCCCACAAACATTATCCCCAAATGGGATTAAAGAATTTTTTTGTGCTCTAGATCATTGAGTCATGATCTAAAAAGTGAACAACCAAGTATTAGAGAAGAATTCCAGTACATAGACTCCGTTCTTACAAATAGAATACAAAGATGGTTAAACATTCCTAAATTCCTTGTAGCCTCTCTCTTGTGAGTGTAGCAAAGTACACATGCCTATAAGGAACTTTACTTTACACGACTTTGTGGACTCCAAATTGATGATAAATGTAAAGCTCCAATACTAACTTGGAATGACTCGGCCCTAAGCTTTGTCTTAATGGGCTACCCAAGTTCGATCAGAACCAGAGACTACCCTCATTAAACAACCCAACCTTCAGCCGTATACCTTGATTTGGCTTAATTTTGAACATATAACAAGATAGTCTAACTATTCAAATTAAAAAATTTGGGATATGTCTATTACCAAGATCGACCCAACCGTGTCAACCGTTTCCTACCAACCGTACAACTATACCAAAACAAACCAAACCATAGATACAACCATAACAAAATAAGTTCCATTAATAATTAAATATATAATCCTAAAATAAAAGAGAATAGAATAACCAACAATATTGTCAGCTGGTATCATCCCCAATAGCCATACCAATGCTAAGGCTGACACTAATACCAATCCCGCTATTCAAACCCATAGTAGTACCATAAAGCCTCTAACTAAAAGATTACCAAAATCCAATTGGAACATGCCCCCAACCATAGCCAAAACAAATATCCATAAATAAGTTAATGTATGAAATAACACCTATGAAATGGAGCCTCCTGAATAGATGGAAGCTCACCACTTCAATTTGAATGCTAACCCCAAAGTTTGAATGCTAAGTAGAGGAGTAGAACAGTTGATTCCTACAGTGCATAGGGATATAACGATAGAAGAATGATTAGTGGGTGAATATTTATATGAACTCAAGATAAGAATAAAATAATGTCATTTATAAAACCAAGTAAAAACCATCCATATGAACGCAACCATACATATATGTATAAACATATCGGGAAAGGAAACCAGGTTTAGCATGCCATTTAAAACTTTTACTTGGGATATATAGATCTACCATCTTAAACCACCCATGGCATATATGGGTTTAGCGTCCCCTACAGAAAGGGCCCTATAATGCGTAGCCGCATGACTAGGGAATGAACCTAGGATGATTATATCATGCCTCAAATCCTATAGGGGCGGACTGGCACCTATAACCGAGGAGGCCCGAGAGAACCAGTTCATAACTTTATACTTCCCATGCATACCTCAATGACAACTCAAAATTCAAAAGCATTATGTCACATATAAAATGAAATAATCACCTGTATAAGATCGACCACACATATATATGTATATACATTTCTCGGCTATTGGAGCCCTCACGTCTATTAATAAAACACCACCTTGACTGTACATTAGTTCTACAAAGCCTCTAGATAATACACAGAGTTTAACTAAGTTCGGGACAGACCCCGCCATATAACTAACTTCTATACAATACCAAAAGTGACTGGATATGACCCAGAAAGCCCCAAAGTAAATTAGAGCTCACAAAAAGCAGCTGGATATCCTGGCTCCTACTTATGTGGTGTATGAGCTAAGGTACCTGTGCTTGCAGCATGAAATACAAGTCCCCCATGGGGGACGTCAGTACGAAATATGTACTGAGTATGTAAAGCTGTAGATAATCACATACGATATAGAAGCTCAATAAAAATCAGAAACAAGTGAATAAATCATAATATGAGTGGACCACACTTACTAGAACTTGTGACAACCTATACATTGTATTAATTCAATCACTTTACCTTTGTTCTTATCATCTTTGTAATCATTACTATACTGTACTATGACCATTAGGCTGCCTCCAGTACATATCAACTGGAATTGACCCATGATAGGCTTATGCCCCTGGGATACCACCCATAAACACATAAATAGGGATCGACCCATGATAGGCTTATGCCCAGAGATACCACCCGATAAGAAAGAACTTCCACCACTTAGTTTAATTAATCTTTGAGATTGT
Source organism: Capsicum baccatum var. pendulum (assembly GCA_030864225.1). NCBI lineage: Eukaryota > Viridiplantae > Streptophyta > Magnoliopsida > Solanales > Solanaceae > Capsicum > Capsicum baccatum. Next base: position 144,158,230 of record CM061553.1, on the reverse strand, counting down.
TATTTCAGTCGCCACTGTATTTTTGATACTTTGAAACAGTGAAATATCAATAAGAGACATATAAATAGACCATCAATGCAATAACAATGAAGTAAGAACTCATTGGCACATCAATGAAGTGTTTTGGAGTCATCAATGTCATAACAATGAAGTAGGAACTTATTGGTATATCAATGAAACATTTTGGAGTAATTAATAGAACATGGATCTTGTTTGAGTAACCGGATACCTTCTGACATTCATTAGTGCAATAAACATGTAGGATTTGGAAAACAAGTAAGTATAGGAATGTCTTGATATCTTGTAGGGTGGAAACAAGTTCATTGGTAACGTATGACATCATACAAAACCATTATGGATCACATGTTACTGAATAACTTTAGAAACTTTCTTAATAGAACAATTGTTCACTTTCATGCCAAAGATATGGTATAGAGTATGCTTTACATACCAGACTGTCAACCTTCAATACAAGTCCTAAATAGACTTCCTGTCTTTTCAGATTACTTATCTACAATGAACATATATAGCAATCTAGTAATAGCAACCAGACGCCACAATTCAATTATTTGAATTCACCAAGCTAGTGGTTAAGTAGTAAGCCTTAATTACACCATAAAGGGTGTCGCTTTAACCCTCTTATACTCCAATTACATTCACATTCCATGCATATTCATACAACATCCTCCAATATCAAGTTTGGATCATTTATCCTTCCAACCAATCCATTAAACCAAATTGAGCCATAGACATAAATAATCATCAATTCAATAGTATATCACCATATCCACCTTCCATAACTCAATTACCATATCAACCTTCCATAACTTAATTACCATAGCCACCTTCCACAATTCAATACAACCAAACCATGTAAAATAGTCAATAATCCTATTTCCATCACCTTTTAATAACAACCAATACATATAATCCTGTATCACACATATATATATATATGGAAAAGAATAGAGGCAAAAAATATTCATACCTTAGAATTCACATCTTGATTATGCAATCCTATTTTCACAAATAATAGGTGTCGTTCGAAGCTCTCGATATGACAAACGCAGTTATCAGATTACTTTGGAATTTCTACGGTTGAATAAAAAATAATTTAAAGGTTAAATTTGGCTAAGGTGTATTTTTTCTCAATGATTGATGGTGAAAATGAGTTTTTGAACTCATATACATGTATATATACACATATTCCCATCCATAATATAATAGGAAATGACCAAAATGCCTTTAAAATATAAATAATGTCAAATCTGTCTTTTGGTAAACTGTTTTGATAAGCTAAAGTAGATCGACCATAACTCTTTGCTCCAATATCAGATTTGGGTTAATTTGGTATTGTTGGAAGAATAACTCAAAGGGATTTCATTTCATATAAAGTAGGCCACCCAATTAGTCCTGTACAAGGAGTTATGCTCGTTTGAAGTTGACCCTGAAAATCTATTTTGATAGGCTAAAGTAAAACGAGTATAACTCCTTACTCATACGTTGGATTTGGATAAAACCAATTGCATTGGAAATAAGACTCAAAGATATTTCTTTTCGTAGGTCGAATCTCTCCCAGTTCATTATATTAAGGGAGTTATGATCATTTGAAGTTGACCCAAAAATTTGGCTGGCCTCAGTTGTGTGAGTGCAGGAAATTTTCCTGCACATTTACTATTCCCAATTATCTCGGCCACCATTTTATATTTTTGAACGTGCTCGATTATATGCGAAACCTATCTATTTTTTGAAATATTTATATCGTTATAAATTTTATTCAATAACCTTCTCATGGAACCATTGACGGGCAAATTCTGGCATAAATAAAATAAAAAAATTAATTCCATATAAATAAGACCAATACACATACTTGAATACGCTAATACACATACTTAAATACGGGGTGTTACATCCTTTCCCCCTTTAGGACATTCGTCCTCGAATGTTAGCATAGTTATTCAACCAAAACAAGTTCAAGTCCATCATTAATATTAACATCATCACATAAATACTATGCATATATAAAAAAAAACTTACTTGTTAATGTTCTAACTCCATTTCTTGAACATCCTCTTCATCTTTGAAAAAATGAGGGTACTTAGATTTCATTGCTTCCTCAGCTTCCCATGTAATCTCTTTCCTTTGATGATTTCTCCAACGTACTTTCACAGATGTTATCTCTTTATTTCTCATCTTCTTAACTTGGTGATCTAGAATAGAAATAGGCACTTCCTCATACGTAAGATCTTTCGCAACTTAAACATCTTCAGTAGAAGTGATATGTGATGGATCTCCGATGCAATTTTAAAGCATTGACACATGAAATAACGGATGTACTGATGAGAGATCTTGGGGTAGCCCTAATTCATATGAAACTTTTCCAAACCTTTGAGTGATCTTATACTTGCCTATATAACGTGGATTCAAGTTCCCTTTCTTGCCAAATTTGATTAGCCCTTTCATTGGTGATACCTTCAAAAATACCCAATCACCTATAGAAAACTTTATCCCTCTCTTTCTACTATCCACATATGACTTGTGTTGACTTTAGTCTATTTTCAGTCGTTGCTGAATTACTTTAACCGTCTCTATGGCTTGATAAACAAGATCCAGTTTGAACAAAAGAGTTTCACCCACTTCGAACCATCCTATTGGTGATCTATACTTCCTTCCATATAAAGCTTCATATGGTTCCCTTTTTATACTTGAATGATAGCTATTATTTTAGGCAAACTCAATCAGAGGTAAATGATCATCCAGTTGCCCTTAAAATCTATTACACAAGCTCATAGCATATCTTCAAGTGTTTGGATGGTACGTTGTCCTTGTCCATCTATTTGAGGGTGAAAAGTTGTACTTAACTTCACTAGTGTTCCCAAACACCTCTGAAAAGACTTCCAAATGTTTATGGTAAATTGGTTTCCCCAATCTGAAATAATACAAATTGGCACTCCATGTAATCGGACTATCTCTTTAATGTACAACTTTGCATACTCTTCAACTATGTAAGTGGTCCTAACTGGTAGGAAATGTGCAGATTTGGTAAGCCTATCAACAAGCACCCATATAGAATCGAACTTCCGGGATGTACGAGGCAAACCAATAACAAAATCTATGTTGATCATGTCCTACTTCCATCTTGGAAGATCAATGCATTGCATATAACCTCCGAGTTTTTGGTGCTCAACTTTAACTCTTTGATAATTTGGACATTCAGCTACAAATTCTGCAATGCTCTTCTTCATGCCATTCCACCAATACATATCTTTAAAATCAAGATACATTTTGGTTCATCCTGGATGAATGGAATACCTTGAATAATTTTCCTCTATCATAATCTTCTTTCTTAGCCAGTCTATATCCAGCACACACAATCGGTTTTGGCACTGAAGTACTCCTTCTCGCGTAAGCACAAATGCCTTGGTCACACCACTCTGAACATTCTTCTTAAGCTGTAGTAAAATAGGATCTGTATATTGCTTCTCTTTCACTTCAGCTACTAATGAAGATTCCGTAGCATTATGTACGATAAGCTCTTTATCCGAAGTTTCAAGAAGGCAAACTCCCAAACTAGCTAACTGGTGAAGATCTTTAATAATCCCTTGCCTTTCTATAGGTGCCATCATAGCCTTATGACTTAACACATCAGCTACCATATTTGCTTTCCCTGGATGGTACAAGATATCAATATCGTAGTCCTTTAATAGTTCAAGTTATCTTCGCTACCTTAAATTCAGATCCTTCAGATTAAAAATATATTGCAAGATCTTATGGTCAGTATATATATCAACATAAACCCCACATAAGTAGTGGCACCATATCTTTAAATCAAAAATAACTGCTGCCAACTCAAGATCTTGTGTAGGATAATTTTTCTCTTGTGGCCGGAATTTTCTAGAAGAATATGCTATTACCTTACCATGCTGCATCAATAAACATCCTAAACCAATTTTGGAAGCATCACAACACACTGTATACCCTTCGGTGCCTTCTGGAAGTATCAACACGGGTGTAGAAATCAACTTTTTCTTTAAATCTTAAAAACCCTTCTCACAGGCATCATTCCATTGGAATTTGGATGCTTTATGGGTTATCTTGGTTAAGGGTGCTGAAATGAAAGAAAAGCCTTTAACAAACCTACTATAATAACCAGCCAACCTGAGAAAACTAAGAATCTTCGTAGGTGTTGTGGGCCTTGGCGAGTTCTTCACAGCATCTATCTTTTGAGCATCAACCTTTATTCCTTCACTAGATACAATATGACCCAAAAATGCCACCGACTTTAACCAAAACTCACATTTAGATAACTTTGCATAAATCTTACAATCATGAAAAGTCCGCAATGCCTTTCGTAAGTAATTGGTATGGTCCTCTTCTGATCTAGAATAAACTAGAATATCATCTACAAAAACTATCACAAATACATCCAGGAATGGCTTAAACTCCCTATTCATCAAATCCATAAAAGTTGCGGGTGAATTTGTTAGCCTAAATGACATAACTAGAAACTCATAATGACCATACCGTGTTCATAAAGCTATCCTGGGTATATCCTTCTCTTTGACCCTCACTTGGTGGTAACTTGACTTCAAATCAATATTAGAAAAGCACTTGGCACCTTGTAACTGATCAAATAAATCATCAATCTTGGGAGAGGATATTTATTCTTAAAGTCACCTTATTCAATTGTCGATAATCAATACACATTCTCAGCAAGCCATCCTTTTTGCACACAATTAACACTGGTGCTCCCAAGGTGGACATACTAGGCCTTATGAATTCCTTCTCTAGCAAATCTTTCAATTGCTCATTCAATTCTCATAATTCAGCTGGGGCCATTCTATATGGAGGAATGGAGATTGGTTGGGTGCCTGGTATTACATCAATACCAAACTCTACTTCTCGTTCAGGAGGCAAACCTGGAAGATCTTTAGGAAATACATCAGAAAATTCATTTACCACCGGAACAGCATGAAGAGTTGGTGGATCTGCTTCTTTATCCCTTACTCACACTAAATAATATATGTATCCCTTGAAAATCATTCTTCTTGCCTTAAAATAAGAAATAAATCTACCTCTTGGCACGCTAATTTCACCTTTCCATTCAAGGACTGATTCATTTGGAAAATGGAAATATAAAATTTTTCGTGCAGCAATCAATTATGGCATAACAAGAAGCCAACTAGTTTGTACCCATTATAACATCAAAATCTACCATTTCTAACTCCGCAATATCAGCTATTGTATCACGACCACGAATAGTTACTATGAAATTTTGGTAAACCCTTCTAGGTATAATAGATTCCCCAACTGGTGTGTACACTTTAAATAGCTTAACTAATAGTTTGGGTATTCTTTCAAACTTTCTAGCAACCAATGAAGTAACATAAGATAATGTAGAACTGGGATCGATTAAGGCATATACATCGAATGAAAAGATAGACAACATACCCGTAACCACAACTGGGGAAGCCTCTAAATTTTGTCATTCTTCTAGAGCGTACGTACGATTTTGAGCCCCGCTAGAACTTGTGGCTCCTCTATCACCTCTAACATGACCCATTGGTCGTGCACCCATTCCTGAATAAGGCATCAATGATAATGATACAACAAATAACCCCATAGATTGTGCCGTACCCCCATACCCCTTCGTAGGCATTCTCTCATCATATGCCCCGATATACCGCACCAAAAGCAAACATTGGTCCCCAGCCGACATGCGCCCAAATGATACCTTCCATATTTATTGCGTGGCTCTCGTGGAGGTCTTGATTGGCTCATATTTTCTTGCCCTTGGTACCCCACTGTCCCCGAACTCTCACTCTTACTTTTGTTCCCAAATTGATTTCCTCTGAACCTTTGGAACTGTGGTGGGGCACTAGCTGTAGAATAAGAAGATAATGGCCTAGGTGGTCTAACAGAAAACTATGGTCTGAACCGTCCTTGAGATGACATGAATTGACCTATAGATCTGGCCCTCTTAGAATATCCTCTTTCTAATTCCTGTGTTGTTCTCCTCTGCCTCTCATCATCCATTTTTTGTGCAAAATCTTAGATCCTCGCTATGTCTATATCTTTGTTTAAAGAGGCAATAATACAATCTCTAACCAGATATGGATCTAGCCTATCCACATATTGATGAACTCTATATCATCCATAATAGCTACAACATTAGGAGAATATCTCGACAAGGAATTTAATCAGAGACTGTACTACCTCACGCTCATATTCCCCTAACTAAGATTTAAAAACTAATCTGCACGGGCCTGACGAATCTCAAATGGAAGATAATGAATAAGAAATGCCTCTTTGAACTCTTTCCAAGTAGCTGGGGGTGCATCAATACCCCTAGATCGTTTCCAGTCCTCGTACCAATATATAGCCTCCCCTTTGAATTTATACACCGCTAACTCCACTGTATCTCTACCCGTTACATACATAACATCTAAAGCCCTTTGAATTTGATCAATAAAGCTTTATAGGTCCTTGTTAAGATTTGATCCAGTAAAAGTGGGAGGATCCATCTTAAGAAAATCCTGTGTTCGAAGGCTAGCCGCCCTATCTGTACCACTAGGACCTGTGGTAGGAATGACTTTCCCTTGAGCTTGCCCAGCAACTTTACAAGTCAAAAGTTGTACTGCATTTCTAAGATCTTTATCTACAACATTAATAAGTGGCTCAGGGAATACAGTTCTCCTCCCGTTTATTTCTTTCAGGGTGGAAGAAGTTTCTAATGCATGCTCAGTTGGAGCCTCACTTTGATTACCTTGTATAGTGGGTGACTTACTAGTCCCCTCTCCGGCAGCCACATCTACTTGTTTACTGGTATTCTTGCTTCTGGTAACCAGCATCATTACTATAATAAGAGAAACAAACAAATTCAGTGGTCAACTATGACTTCATATACAATATAGGCTCTATTGCACGATCTAAGACATGAAGAAAAAGAAACAATTCCTAAATGTCCATAGCCTCTTATTTATAGATGTGGTGCACGACACACTAATAAACAAGACTCTATGTAGACATGGCTTTGTAGACTCACTAGGACGAACTGCTCTGAAACCACTATTGTCATGCCTCAAATCTTATTGGGTCGGACTAGCACCCGTAACTGAGGAGGCCCTGGAGAACTAGCTCATAACCTTATACTTCCCATGCATACCTTTATGACAGCCCAAAATTTGGACAGCATCATGTCGCATATAAAGAAAATAATCTCATGTATAATCTCGAGCACACATATATATATATATACAATACTTGGCCGTTGGAGCCATCACGTCTATTAACAAAACACCACCTTGACTGTACATTAGGTCTACAAAGCCTCTAGACAATATACAGAGTTTAAATAAGGTCGGGACACACCACGCCATATAACTAACTTCTATAAAATACCAAAAGTGACTGGATATGACACGGAAAGCCCCAAAGAAAATTGGAGCTCACCAAAAGCAGCTGGATATTCCGGTTCTTACTTGTGCGGTGTATGAGCTGAGGTACCTATGCCTGCAGTATGAAATACAGGTCCCCCATGGGGGACGTCAGTACGAAATATGTACTGAGTATGTAAAGATGTAGATAATCACATATGATATAGGAGCTCAATAGAAATCATAAACAAGTGAATAAATCGTAATAGGAGTGGCCACACTTACTAGAACTTGTGACGACCTGTACATAGTATTTATTCAATCACTTTACCTTCGTTATTATCATCTTTGTTATCATTATTGTACTGTACTGTGACCATTAGGCTGCCTCCAGTACATATCAACTGGAATCGACCTATGATAGGCTTATGCCCTTGGGATACCACCCGGTAAGAGAGAACTTCCATTACTTAGTTCAATTAATCTTTGAGATTGTTATTTTTGTCTCCACTGCATTTTTGATACTTTGACACAATGATACATCAATAAGAGACTTATAAATATACCATCAATGCAATAACAATGAAGTAAGAACTCATTGGCATATCAATGAAGTGCTTTGGAGTCATCAATGCCATAACAATGAAGTAGGAACTTATTGATATATCAATGAAATGTTATGGAGTCATTTATAGCACATGGATCTTGTTTAAGTAACCGGATATCTTCTGACATTCATTCGTGCAATAAACATGTAAGATTTGGAAAACAAGCAAGTATTGGAATATCTTGAAATCTTGTAGGGTGGAAACAAGTTCATTGGTAATGTAGGACATCATACAAAACCATTATGGATCACATGTTACTAAATAAATTTGGAAACTTTATTAACAAACAATTGTTCACTTTCATGCGAAAGATATGGCATAGAGTATGCTTTATATAACTGACTGTCAAATAGACTTCCCGTCTTTTTGGATTACTTATCTACAATGAACATATATAGCAATCTAGTATTAACAACCAAACGTCACAATTGAATTATTTGAATTCACCAAGCTAGTGGTTAAGCAGTAAGCCTTAATTACACCATAAAGGGTGACACTTTAACCCTCTTATACACCAATTACATTCACATGCCATGCATATTCATACAACATTCTCCAATATCAAGTTTGGATTCATTTATCCTTCCAACCAATCCATTAAACCATATTGACCCATAGACATAAATAATCATCAATTCAATAGTATATCACCATATCCACCTTCCACAACTCAATTACCATATCTACCTTCCACTACTCAATTACCATATCCACCTTCCATAATTCAATACAACCAAACCATGCAAAATAGTCCATAACCATATTTCTATCACCTTTCAATAACAACCAATACATATAATCCTCTATCACACATATACATATGGAAAAGAACAAAGAAAAACAATATGCATAACTTAGAATTCAGCTCTTGATTATGCAATCCTTTTTCACAAATAATAGGTGTCGTTCGAAGCTCTCGAGATGACAAACATAGTTATCGGATTACTTTGAAATTTCTATGGTTGAATCAATAGTAATTTAAAGATCAAATTTGGCTAGGGTTTGTTCTTCCTCATTGATTGATGATGAAAATGATTTTTTGAACTCATATACATGTATATATACACATCTTACCGTCCATAATATAATAGGAAATGACCAAAATGCCTTTAAAATTTAAATAATGTTAAATCTATCCTTTGGTGGACTGTTTTGATAAGCTAAAGTAGATCGACCATAACTCTTTTCTCTGATATTGGATTTGGGTGAAATTGATATCGTTGGAAGGATAATTCAAAGGGCTTTCATTTCATATAAAGTAGGCCACCCATTTCGTCCTGTACAAGGAGTTATAGTCGTTTGAAGTTGACCCTAAAAATCTATTTTGCTAGGCTGAAGTAAAATGAGTATAACTCCTTACTCAGACATTGGATTTGGATGAAGCCAATTGCACTGAAAATAAGATTCAAAGATCTTTATTTTCATAGGTTGAAACTCTCCCAGTTCATTATATTAAGGAAGTTATGATCGTTCGAAGTTGACACAAAACTTCGGCTGGCCTCAATAGTTTGTGTGTAGGAAATTTTCCTGCACATTTACTATTCCCAAATATCCCGGCCACCGTTTTACAGTTTCGAACGTACTCGGTTATATCCAAAACCTATCCATTTTTGGAAATTTTTATATCATTGGAAAGATAATTCAATAACCTTCGCATGGAACCATCGACGGGCAAATTCCGATATAAATAAAATAAAAAAAATTAATTCCATATAAATAAGACCAATACACGTCCTTGAATACGCCAATACACGTACTTGAATACGGGGTGTTACAGATTAGTATATCTCCTAAAATACAAAGTTTGACATCATGCACACGGTCACTAGGATTAAATCTCACATTGATAAATATTAGTAGTAGTATCATCATACCATTTATAACTTGCAAGTATTGTCCTTAGCCTATCCTTAGGGGATTTCCATATACCCCATATAATTTCCAATTAAACCAAAATCATGTTCACCAAGGCCTTTTCAATCCATTGAAAACCATGAAACTATTCATATCATTCAGGGTTCCATTACCAGGTTTAAACTATGGATAAGTTCAATTGAAAAACCAATATTATAGTGAAAACATTGTTATATGCATTTTATCAAATACTTTGGGGGCATAGTGTATCCAAAACTAAAGTCCATTACAGTAGAGCCATTTTCATGCATCCAATTATCCAAAACCATCATTAACGCATATAAAATCATAATTAAAAACATGGGAAAACCATAACCAAGTATTTATAACCAAAACTCCCAAATCATATTTTAAAATCAAAAATCATACAACATCAAATCAAGAAAACATTGTATAAAACCATGCCATTAGTTGGGACTAACTATTAGGGAAGAGAACATGCCTTAAACAAAGATTATGAAGGGGAGAAATCACCAAGACAAGCCCTAATTTACTCCTTAAGATGAAATCCTAGCTTCCTTTGTCCAAGAACTCTAGAGAGGATTTAAAAGTGTTATCTAAGTGTTTAAGAATAAAATGATAGGGAAAATAACCTTCCAAGTGAAATATAAGTCATGGGACTTTATTATGATAAGTGGGGAAATGTCTAGATTGCCCTCACTTAAACTGCATTAAATTCCCATCATAGGGTACGACTGACCCTTTTGAGTTGTACCTATCTTGTACGAGTGGTACCCACCTCTCGTACCCTGGGCTTTCCCTCTTGGACCCAACATTGTCCAAGGTACTACACACCTAAACCCAAGTCGTATTCAAGTGCATGACTATTGCCCATAAACTGTACACCTAGCAGAATAGGATCCAGGAGGTTTGAGCACTGGCCAATATACGAGTCTTGGTTATGACTCATACCTTATCCTACGGATCATAGTGATCCACTCGTACTTAGATCCAACTTAAGTCACCAAGCCTAAGGTTAAGTGAAATAACCAAAAAAACAGTACCTAACTATATGACTTCTACCACCCAAACCGTACTCATTCCGATAAATACATCCATCCTAACAACCAATACTATTCAGCATATGACTGACCCATTCCACTCGTACCCTAGTGCATGACTTATTCCCCTAAGTCATATCTTGCCCAGATACCATAAATCAATGAAACTTTTTGAGGTCTAAAAACTAGGGTATTTTAAACACCCTCCCCTACCCCTATTAGATCATTCATCCCCGAATTATAAGTTAGGGCCTCCTTAGCATGATAAATTAAGGAATACAATAAGAAACCGAGGACAAATTCTTAATGTGACAAAAGGGAAATGAAAATTATACCGTAAGCACTGCCATCTATTGCTGGAAATAAGAATGAGTATTTATCTTTGATATCTTCTTTAGAATTCCATTTATCTTCCTCTATCTTTGATTTGGCAAAAAAACTTTTATCGAAGCTACATTTAGTTCTCAATCTATGAAATCCAATATTTTGATCGGGACTTCCTCATAAGAAAATGAATCTATGACACTAACATCCTTAATAGGCACTATCAAAAAAGGAGCATCCATAAACTTTTCAACGTAGACACATGGCTAACAGGATGAATTGTGGCTAAAATTGCTGGAAAACCCAATTCATAAGCATTTGTCACTACCCAAACCAGGGCCTAGTAATGATGGGTATCTCCAGTCCACCAAGGACCAGAGATGACCCTTTTACTTGGTCAATCCAAAACACAACACAACTAGTAGTGAATGAATTATAAACATACAACAAGATAGAAAAACAGATACCTCAGGACTTCTTAAATATTTCCAACCAACAACTCCTAATCCATAGTAATCCACAAAGCCTCTAAATAGAAAAAAACAATCTATGTCAGAACATGCGCCCATTAATAGCCAAAAAGAATCTAAATGAAATAGTATATTACATAATGAAACCTAATCATGAAATGGAGATCTCCTAAAGAATGGCAGCTCACCATTTCAATCTACCTCACCATCAAACTAAAAGTCACATAACTACATAAGAATAGTTGAAGTATCTCCGTTCACTACATCGCATAGGGATACAACATTCGGAGATGGTTGGTGGGTTGAGTGCTAGCATATAACTCAGGTATAAGGGGATAAAATAATATCAAGTCAAAACAACAGTAAAATCCATAAGCATATGGTATACATACATATATTTTATATATATAACATGCTGGGATAGGGAAGGTTTAGCATGAACTTTAAATCATTAGCCTGGGTTGTGTAGCATAACCTTCATAATAGTACCCATAGCTATATAGGCCCCAGATCTCACCGCGATTCAGGCTTGAATGCGTGTAGCCACATGAATCTGAGATTAATCATAACATATATTCATAGGGAACTTAAACCTCCTAGTCATACATTAAGGATCATATGAATACCTTACCATAAAGCAAGGGTGACTCAAATACCTAGCCATTTAGAACCTTGCATCGACAAATTCAATTTCTAGTAATAGTGCCTTAGTACCTCTACCTTTATGGAAAATCTACACAACCCTATTAAAGCCCCATTTAAAAACATTTACTAGATAACCCATTCATTTAATCAAGGAGTCATTCATTATGGCAAAATAATATTGTACTGTCATACAAACAATAGCTTGCAAGTGAATGTTATCATGCCAAATCAAATAGCCAATGCGACTCTAATTCATTAATCAATAGGACTCCGCCCTATTTAGCCAACTAAGACTCAGACCTATCTGCAAATAAGACTCTAAAATATTTAGCTAATTGGGAATTAAACCCATCAGGCAATAGGATAAAAAATATTTAACCAATTAGGACTCAAACCCATTTCCAAATCAATCTATGGACATAAAGTCCTTTCAAATCATTCATGTTTTATTAGCCTTTTTTATGGAATTTTCAAAATTCAAGAGTAGTTTAGTATGAATATATTCATATTTCAGAAAGAATTTACAAGATTGGGTTGATGCCATACCAATTACAATATCCAAAACCATAAATTTGTGAAATCCATGACCCCCATTCCAATTAACCATACCCATACACCATAAATAGTTCAAAATCATCAATCCAAACCATGAATCATTACTAAAAGCCATGGGTAAAATATTTAAATGATTATTATCAAAAACCCTCAACACATCATTCAAAACCCACTTCAAAATCATATGAATACCAAATCATGTTATGCAATAATTTAAAACACAAGTTTAGAATGAGATATACATACCATAATTACCATGAAATTTGGAGAAGAAACTACCCTTGTTCCCTAAAAGATTAAACCTTTGAAACCCTAGTTTTGTCTTTGAATGGGGAATTTGATAAAATGGATGAGAACAATTATTTGAGTAATAAGAGTTTATGGGGTCCGTAGGGTGTTTTAGGTCATGGGTTTCTATTACAGAAAGAAGAAAATGTCCAAAGTGCCCATAATAAAAACAATCAAAATATTCTCCATGGACCATGGGTGACCTTATGACTCATAGGGTCTCCTTATGAGTCATTACCGCAACTCATAATCAGAGTGTACCTCAGGGCAACCTCACTAGTCAGGTCATAATTCTGACCCTATGACTCGTGACCAAACTATATGACTCGTATAATCATAATTTTGGCCCAAATAGAAAATATAGGCAATCAAAGTAGTGGATCATGAGCCCTACCATACGACTCATCAAGTCTCAACCATAGTCAAGATAGAAACTTAGGGGAATGTATGATAACTTTCTAGTCTGGATACAATTTGAACATTATGATTCGTAAGAAGTCTTTATGACTCATTAAGATTTAGTCATACACAAGGCAGAAAGAGAGATAATCCTTACTAGTTGCCTCATGGTTGGGGTCTTACAACCTATAGTGGAACCTTACGACTCGTAATTTGAGTCGTTACTTGGGTAGTAAACTGAAAGGTCAAGAAATTTGTAAGGAACAAAATTTGAGGTTTTACATTCTCTCCTGCTGGAGCATTCATCCCTAAATAACGAGACAAAGTAACTATTAGTATGACATAACATAGAATGCAACCATAATTTCCTGTAATAAAGATAAAAAAAACAAAGATATTAAGGAATACACATACCTTAAGCATGATTATCTAAGTTTGGAACAAGAATATATATTTGGACCACACGTCTTATCTAGCTTCTCAAGTAGTTTCACCACCCTAAATAAAGCATCTAGTAACCCATACATATAACTGCGCTTCTCTGCTATGCTTTTTAGCCACGAACACAACACTCCACGATTTAAATCTTCTAATTTCCTTGCAAAACATATAACTGCTAGGGCTAGATTATAACTTCATATTTCCTTACATGTTAGAGCCTAACTCTGAGTTAAAGGTGTTAGTGTAAGCTATGGGAACCTATATTTTACACCCCTTCAATGATACTAATCAATCACATCACTATAATCAGGCAATATTAGCCTTTTAATCAAGGAGTACTAGACACCATATCAAAGAAAATCCACTTCTCTATCCATAGTACTATTATCATGCTACCAAAGGAGGGTCACTATGGAACTAGAGTAAAAGCATCATAAATGGGAGGGTTACTTCTTAATTAATACTCCTGTTCATTAAGCTACTCAAAATGAGACCTATGAGATGAGATGCGGTACACTTGGCATGAAATACTTCAAATACTTTTGCATAAACATAATCTAACTTGAGTTCTTAGGACTGGTCACACCAATAAACATGAATGCATACATCACGGGTCATACAACATAAAGCTGAGATTTATATACTCAAAAAGTAGGAAAAAAGCTACCACTTAAAACTAATTCCTCTTATTCTAAAGATAGAAAATAGTCACGAGTTGTATATACAAAATCATTTTGGGATGGAACATGACATAAAATAAATTGGTAGCAAATAGAATGTATAGATCCTTAGAACAAACAATAAAGTTAGACATGAGTTTATAGATCATGGGTGTTGTAATGTAGGGCTGTAATACTTGGAAGATTGGATTTTTGAGAATTGTTACTGCTTTTAATTTTAGGGGTTGGTGCATAGGCATAAGCTGCGTAGAAAACTTGGACTTTAGGCATAGGCATAATTTGAATACATAAGACATTGATAGAATGTACTCTTAAACTGAAGTGAGAGAAATTTTCTGGAATAAGAGTGAATTAACCATGACTCTTCCCTGGAACTCATCACCATGAGAAAAATAATTAGTATCAGCCTTAGTTTTCCATCTCCAAGATAACTATTATATGAAGACACCACCCTCTAAGGTACTAACTTAACCTTCTCTAGCCCCTATAGTTATCACCCTATGAATCACACTTTCAAGAGCATAAACATATATACTAAGACATTTAATTACATGAAATAGGTACACCTGAGATTTGCAAACTTAAAATATTATCTAACAAGATAGTAACTGGGGCTCGACATGATCTTATAAACTTAATGCTCTTATCCATCTAATAACTTAATCCCAATTCATTACTTCAACACTAGACCTCTGGTGTGTATATATCATAATTACCCACTTCATTAATTCATAAGTTATCAACCTATGTATTTCTTTAGCAAGGAGACATGAAACACTGGATGGACTAAAGATAGATCTGAAGGCAACTCAAACTCGTCAGCTACCTTTTCAAATGGCTGAGAATTTGGTAAGGACTGATATATTGGGGATTGAGCTTTCCCTTCTTACCAAAATGTTTTACTCCTTTCATAGGAGATATTTTCCAGTACATAAAGTCTCTAATCTCAAACTCAAGATCTTTTCTATGCATATCTGCATACAATTTCTATTGGCTCTTAGCTGTCTTAAGTCTTTCCCTGATCAGTTGAACCTTCTTTAAGGTATCAAATACTAAGTCAAGCCCTACCACTACGACCTCACTGACTTCAAACCAACGAATGGGAGATCCATACCTTCTTCCATAAAGCGCCTCAAATAGAGCCATCTAAATACTAGAATGATAGTTATTGTTATTTGCAAACTCAATCAAAGGCAAGTGGTCATCCCAACTACATTTAAAATCTATCGCATAAGATCGCATCATATCCTCTAAAGTCTAAATGGTCCTTTCTGCTTGACCATTTATCTGAGGTTAAAAATCTATACTGAGGTGAACTCAGGTACCAAGACACTTTTGGAATGCTTTCAAAAAATAAGAGGAGAACTGGGTACCTCTATCTGAGAGGATGGACAATGGAACACCGTGCAATCTAACTAACTTCCTGATATAGAGTTTTGCATAATCCTCGGTTGAGTAAGAGGTATGGACTGATAGGAAATAAGTTGATTTGGTCATCCTGTCTATGATGACCCAAATTGAATCATGCTGACGATGAGTATGAGGAAAACCTATCACAAAGTCTATGTTCACTTCTTCCCATTTCCAGGTAGGAATATTGAACTCCTACATGGACCCACTAGGCTTCTGATGCTAAATCTTAACTTGCTAACATATCTAGCACTTAGCCATAAACTCTACAATATCTCTCTTTATCCCACTCCACCAATAGATCTCCTAATAATCACGGTACATCTTAGTAGTCCCTAGATGAATATAGTGCTTCAACAAGAACTTAATGCCTCAAGTTATCTATGCTTGGCACATATAGTTTACTCTGATAATGCAAAATACCATACCCCTCTGGACAAAACCTCTACCTTCTGATCTCTGACTTATTTTTTTAACTTGACTAGACTGAGATCCCTATCCTTCATTTCCTTTACTTTAGAAACTAGGGATAATTCTAAACTATTTTGCACCCATACACTAACTTCTGCTAAATCAACTAAGCGGATGCCTTGTCAGGCTAGCTGATGAACTTCTGAGCTAACTTCTTCTTATTCCTCGACATGACTAATACTACACATAGACATTCTACTGAGAGCGTTGGGCACAACATTGGCCTTGCTCGTATGATACAAAACACTCATGTCATAGTCTTTCAACAACTCCAACGAACTTCTATGATAGAGGTTGAGGTTTTTCTGAGAGAATACATACTGCAGGCCTATGTGTTATATAAACGCATCCACATAAACTCCATAAAAATAGTAACTCTAAATCGTTAAGGCAAACACTACTGCTGCTAGATCGAGATCATGAGTAAGATAGTTCTTCTTATGAGGTTTAAGCTACCTAGAAGCATAGGATATGACCTTACCTCTTCTGCATTATAACACACCCCAAGCCAATTTTAGAGGCATCATAATACACCACAAAGCCATCTAAACTATTTGGTAAGGTCAAAACTGGAGCTGTAGTGAGTCGAGTCTTCCACTCTTGAAAACTCTTCTCACAAGAATCTAACCACTAGAATTTGACTTTCTTCTGAGTCAATGTGTACATAGGGGATGCAATAGACAAAAATTCCTTAATGAGCCATCTGTAATAGCCAACCAAACCTAAGAAACTCATGATATCTGATGGACATATGGGCCAAGTCCTATTTCTCACTACTTTGGTCTCTTAGGGATCAACTCTAATGCCATCACCAAAAATTATATGGCCAAGGAAAGCTACTGACCTTAGCCAAAATTTGCACTTACTGAATTCAGCGAATAACTGATGATTTTTGAGAGTCTGTAATGCTATTATAAGATGGTTTGTATGATCATGTTCACTGTGGGAGTAGACGAGAATCTCATCTCTGAAGACTATGACAAACATGCCCATGTACTACTTGAACACACAGTTCATCAAGTACATGAAGGCTACTAGAGCATTGGTAAGACCAAAGGACATGACTAAGAATTTGAAGTGACCATACCGAGTTTTGAAAGTTGTTTTCAGTATGCCACACTCCCTGTTTTTGAGCTGATGATAGCCTGATCTAAGGTCTATCTTTGAGAAGTAACTGGCACCCTAAAGTTGGTCAAATAAGTCATCGATTCTGGTTAGTGGAAACTAGTTCTTGACCGTGACTTTGTTTAACTGATGATAGTCCATACACATTCTGAAGGGACCATCTTTCTTATGCATGAATTATACTGGTTCACCCAATGGAGACATACTGGGTCAATTAAATCTCTTATCTAGGAGATTCTTTAACTGCTCTTTTAATTCTCTGAGTTCTGCTGGAGCCATTTTATATGGCAGAATGGATATAGGTTGAGTATCTAGAAAAAGATCAATTTCCCTTTTGGGAGGAACTCCAACAAGATCATTGGGAAACATATCTGGGAATTCACATGCTATTGACACTAACTTAATAGTAGGGGTTTCTGAACTAGAGTCCTGGACTTGAACAAGATGGTAGACACATCCCTTAGATATCATTTTTCTAGCCTGAAGGTAAGAAATAAGTTGATCCCTAAGTACTGATGTACTACCCCTCAACTGTAGGATAGGTTAATTTAGAAACTGAAACTGGAAAATCTTTTTCTGCAATCAACTAAGGCATAGCAGGAATGAAGCCAATCCATGTTGAGAATGACATTAAAATCAGTCATATTTAATTTGACTAAGTCTGCTGAAGTGATTTTCTAATATATCATAACTGGGCAGTTCTTGTATACCCTCCTAGCTATGATGGATTTACCCACTAGGGTAGAGACTGCGAAAGACACTACTAAAATTTTTAGGCTGACTCTGAAATCAAATGTTATATTTATGGAGTAACAAAGGACAAAGAACCTCCTGGATCTAACAAAGAATAAATATGCAAATGGTAAACTTGTATTGTACCAGTGACCACATCAGGAGAACTCTCCTAATCCTATCGCGACTAAAGAGCATAAAGTCTATTTGGGCACCGCCCACTGGTGGCACTAGAAGGGGAACCTTGCTGATTCGACTGACAGAACTGAGCTCGAGGATGATTATTCTGACACTGAGAACCTGACTGAGGACAATCTCTCAATTGTCTGGCTTACCACACCCAAAATACACATTACTACCCGCTCTACAGATACCTTGGTGGTTTCTGCCATACTTCTGACAAAGAGGATTGGTTAGGGTACTGCTAACACTACCCTGGGGTTTAGGGCCTGGTGCCCTATCCCTATTGCCATCTCTAAATTTTAGTATAGGAGTACTGGCGGAGGACAGAGCTGGAACTAAAGAGTTTAGGTAAAACTGAGAACGATTCCTAGTCTCTGACTGTAATGACCTAATTTTCTGGAACCGGAATCTCACACGGTGCTCATGATCCCAAAGGACCACAAGCCAACCATCTACTGATATCTATACCTAAACACTGTATAATATAGATAATAAATATGAAAACTATCCATAAGGTTCAACACTTCTAAAAATACTCAAAATTGAAAACTGAATACTGATACATCTGTCTAAAAAGACTCTAAATTGTCTGAACTGTAGAGTTGATGGGATATGTCCCCAACTAACTTCTTTTATTGAAAATAACCAAAATATAATACAAAAATAATAAAATGATCATTCTCTAATAAAGAGGACTCATTACTATATCTACTGTTGTTGACTGGGACTGAACTGCTAAGGGTACTCTGGATCTTGTGCCTCTGAACCTACGATGTCAAATAAAACACTATAGCAGAGATGCGTCAGTATGGGAATATGTCGAGTATGAAGATGAGGTAAGGATAAATATAAGGGCTTATGCATGAACAATTACTTAACTGAATAATCATGAGAGTACTGAATGAGAACACATGTATGAATGCCTGAAGCATAACAAAAATCATCATGACTCAAAGTACTGAAACTGATTAACTGAATTTACTCATATCAATGACTGCATTCTAAACTTTCTACTCTCGGCAGACTACATCGGAGATCAAACCTCTCTAATGGATGATTCCAGAAAATACAATCAAACATAAGAAAAGATCATTTCCGAATCTGACAACAAGAATACTGAACTGAATCTCAAATTGAGATCAAGCCTATCTGATGGGTGATCTCTAGATCTAATAGTAAGAATACTTAACTGAATCTAAGTCTAAGATCAAGCCTATCTTACGGGTGATCTCTAGATCTAATAATAAGAATAATCAACTGAATCAGGGAATGAGATCAAGCCTATCTGACGTGTGATATCTAGATCTAATAACAAGAATATTCAACGAAATCTGAGACTGAGATCAAGAGTATCTGATGGTTGATCTCAGGATCTGATACAGAATAACATTATATGAGATAATCCTATCTGATGGGTGGTCCATGAATAAATAGAACTATCGAAGTTCCTCACTAAGACAGATGACTTTATTTGACAGTCCTAATTTCTAAAGATTGATACTGGAACTGTAACTGTGGAAAGTAGTCACTTAACCAATATGCCCCGAATCTCAACTGGTGGGGTCCAACCTATAACATCAGCTTGAAAGGGGTCAATATAATGCCATGGGTAAATACCTCTCTGGTCAAGCCTCTCTA
This sequence comes from Capsicum baccatum var. pendulum, assembly GCA_030864225.1. Lineage (NCBI taxonomy): Eukaryota > Viridiplantae > Streptophyta > Magnoliopsida > Solanales > Solanaceae > Capsicum > Capsicum baccatum. The sequence continues at coordinate 144,137,970 of CM061553.1, read as the reverse complement.
ACGGATGACCCTCGCAAGAATTCAAGCATAAGTCAATATAATAGTCAATCCTATCTGACGGGTGACCAGCCTTTCCTGATGGGTAACTCCTGCATCCTGTGCTAGCTACACAGTTCTGGAGTTCAGGGATTGCTCCTAATGACTCTGCCTCTCTGATAGGGAGCCTCTATCCCTGCCCTCGCTCAGTGCTAGCTCCTACTCCCAACTGAAAGACTCTGAACTGATTCTTAACTGAACACAAACTAAACTTAATCTAATACTAATCACATTTCTCGAATGATCTAACTGAGTTAAGATGAATTCACTTGGTTTCGTATCTGACGGAATACTACTAAATCACATTATCTAAAAGAACGACACAGAGCTTTGAATAGAGTACTCGATTACTACAGAGGTCTGAACCAAACACTTGAATACTACTTGATCTAAGTTGGGTACACAACTAAGGCTAGATTACTAGTGATGCTGAGATTACGACGATTACAAAGATTACTGAGATTTCTAAAATTTTGTATCTGTCTAAGAATACAGATATCTATAACTCACTAAGTTCTAAGAATCATGGCTCGACTGGAATTATTGTGAAAACTGACACGGGCTCTAGATAGTAGCTAAATTATCGGGTATAAATACCCCCAAGACTCGATAGCATAAAAGTAAAACATAACCATTCTTGAATAATCAAGACCATGGAAAATCATTCACCATCACAATCACTAAGGCATCACTTTAAGCATTTAGGAATCATAAAAATATGATAGTGTAGGGAGACATGTTATTAGATTATACTCCATTCAACCAGTCCTTGCATCAAGCACTTTATACATATTTAAGTCTTGGCATGTACCGGAGAACATATAATTGGGGAAATTTATGCTATCATGTTACAATTCATTCATCAAACACTTAGCATGTATTAAAGTCTTAGCATGTATCAAAGAGCACAAAATAGGGAAATTTCATGCTATCATGCCACAATTCATTCACTAAAGCTTTTCAACAAATACTTGGTATGCATAGGCTTACAAATAATTGGGGATTTCTAGTCAACATGCTATAATAGTTCTAATTCATTCACATAAGTATTTTATCAAGCATATGGGGAGCATGCTTTTCTTATTCAATAATTTCTACACTTAATTGACATGAACACTCTACTTACCAAGCAACTTGAAGAGGGTTTATCATGAACATCACATGAATACCACATACTAGGGTCAAAACTTTAAATCCTTGTAAACCAACATGAATCACAACTCAATAATAGCATGAACACCAATTTCATCTCACATGAATCATTAAAACTCATAAACCTAAAAGTTTTGAAATTTAGAAAAGGGTTCTTAAGCTGCTTTGATGAAAGGCACCCAGAATCAACATCTGCATACCTTAGAGAAACTCATTCTTGAAAGCTCTTGGAGAGATTCTTGATTTCTTGATTTCTCTTGAATAAGAAGGAAGGGTTTTGATTTTATAGAAACCCTAGATCTTGTTTTTTAACAACGTTGAGAGAAAACAATGATATTTTGGATTAAATGAGGCCAAATCCCGTGTTATGGAGTATATATAAGGGTTGGGAAAAGACCCTTTTCACCATTGGAATTAAACTAAGAAATCCCGATATTACATGCAGGTGTGATACACCATAATTCCGTGAATTTAATAGAAATTGGACAATCGAGAAACTGCTTGATGGCGCGATGCGTTAGAAATCATGGTGCCACCTTGGTTGTGAACTGAAAAGGCACCGCGATGTGGTGGAATTGTGTAGGTACAATGGAAATTGACAATTCTGAAATTTAGCCTTGGAGCGACGCGCCATAATCATAGAGGCTCACTAGATTTTGATGATTGCCATTTTTGCTAGCTTCACAATGCGCTAAAGTTCCAGGTGGCACACTGTCTCACTAAAATAGTTCTAACTCTTTGCTCGAGTGTCAGATTTGGGCGAATTTGGTATCAATGGAAATTTTATTCAATTCTCTACATGACAAAAAGTTTATATTAGGGAAATTCTACACGCTTCAAAATATTTCTAACTTAGGAAAAAACTTTTCAATCTTTGAAGGTCGGATTTACGCTTCACTAAACACGCTCTAAGACTCAGACTATGAGATAATTTTTGTGGGGTGTTACAATATCTCCCCCTTGGAAACATTTATTCTCAAATGCCGCTTGATAGGCTAAGAATACTGATCGACTGAACTTACTCAAGGAACGGGAACATGTGAAACATGACCACGTAACTGGAACTACTGATATTCTAAACTCTCATACTAGACTTGCATATCTATTGCATGGAATACTCAACTAAAGCTACTCATAAGCTAAATTATCATAATAGACATGCATATCTAATGTATGGATTCATAAATGGGCTGATCTCATGAACGCATGAATAAACACACTGAAAAACTAAACTCTTGAACTGACTCTTGAAAGCATGACTAGCTATGCAATGATCACTAATGTTAACTTCATAAGAAGAGTATGAACATACAAATGAATGAGTCGAAGAACATAAAAGAATTGCAATATCATGGGGTATCTCCCCCTTGGGACTCTATGTCTCTCTAAACACACTTCGCAGAAATACTGGGATAGTGCATGAGGTACCTATGAATTGGGTCATGATTGACCAACTGAGATCTAAAACTCATGCATGACTCATGCTGACATATGAGCTCAAAATTGGAGAAAAATATCTAACAATCTAAATCATAAAGATGAAGAACTCATAACATACCTGAATCAATATCAGGGAACCTTTCCCGATCAAGAAGAGCCTGAAAAGCATAGAGACTATTCTGACGCTGACCACTAATGGCACCGGAAGGGGCAGTCTGCTAAAGAAAGTCTCTACCCCTTTGAGATAACGCTCTATATTCTCGCATTCTATGGCCTGGCTCACCACACCCAAAGCACACATTGATACTGACTCTACACATACCTAGGTTGCTCTTGCTACACTCTCCACTAAAAGGATTGGTGAGAACACCACTAGAACTACTTAGGGCTTTGGAGCCTAGTGCTCCATCATAATTGACATGCCCAAACTTTGGTTTTGGTACACTAGCTGAGGATGGAGCTGGGACTGAAAATCTCTAACTATGCAAAAAATGGCTACCACCCTGGGACCCTACCTGAGAGAAACCTTGACTACTTGTCCTGGCTCTCATACTCACTCTCTCTCTCTCTTTCTTTCATCTTATCTGCTTTGATCTATTGCACATGCATCATCAGCCTAGCAAGGTCCATATCTCTATTGAGCATAGCAGTTCTACACTCTTTCAACACTAACCTAGACATATAAGTCACAAACTTACTCATACTCACTCTAGGGTCAACTATCAAGTCAGGAGCATACTTACCTTACTGGTTAAACTTAAAAAAATACTATTTCACTATCATGGAACCTTGCCTTAGGTTTATGAACTCTTCTACCTTAGCTTCCCTCATCTCTAGCGGGAAAAACTTATCTAAAAGGGCACCTTGAAACTCTTGCCAAGTCATGGGAGTTGCATCTTCCCCTCTACCCTTCTTCCATATCACAACCCAGTCATGAGCGATATCCTTTAACCTACAGAATGCTAACTCTACACTCTCCTCCTTAGAAATATGGATAATTTAGATAATCTTCCCCACCTCCTCTAGATAAAGTTGTGGGTCCTCACCTGCTACTGACCCAAAGAATTTCGGCAGGCTCATTCTCATGAAATTTCAAATTCTGGCTGCAGCTAAACCCCCATCTTCTTGAGGTAGGGCCACAGTCTAACGGTTATGCTGAACAATAGTCATAACTTGGGCTAGTGCCTCAAAAGCTTCCCCAAAGCTCTGCATGTGACACATTCTCATTCTCAGGATCTACTGGCTGAGAGGGTTGTTCATCAACCCTATGGACATTATCTCTGTGAGGAGGCATACTCTGTACATAGAAGAAAGAAGTGGATTATACTAAGGATCAACTTGACCTCATGCTCCCTTGCATGACATGAATACAGAAAGAAGGGAAATTGCTCCTAAAACTATCTTATAGCCTCTTATACATAAAAGTGGCGTGCAACAGACCCATGCATAAAACTCTACTAGATGCGGCTTTTCAGACTCCCTAGGAAAATATTGAACTTTAGGCTCAGATACCAAGTTTATAACAACCTAATTTTCCGGAACCAGATGTCACACAGTGCTCATGATCCCGAAGGACCACAAGCTAACCCTCTACTGATATTTGTACCTAAATACTACATAATATAAATAATAAATATAGCAACTGGCCATAAGGTTCAAAACTTCTAAAACTACTCAAAATTGAAAATTAAATATTGATACATCTATCTGAAAAGCCTCTAAACTGTTTGAACTGTGGAGTTGATGGGACATGTCCCAAACTAACTCCGTTTACTGAAAATAAAAAAAATCTAATACAAAAATGATAAAATGATCATCCTTAAAGGAAGAGGACGCATGGTTACATCTACTGCTGATAACTGGGACTCAACTGCTAAGGGTATTATAGATCTCATGCCTCTAAACATATGGTGTCAAATAAAACACCATAGCACAAATACACTGGTACAGGAATATACCGAGTATAAAGATAAGGTAAGGCTAAATGCAAGGGATTATTCATAAACAATTACTTAACTGAATAATCATGAGAATACTTAATGAGAACACATACATGAATGCACGAACCATAACTGAAATTATCATGACTCAAAGTACTGAAACTAATTAATTGAATTTACTCATATCAATGACTGAATCTGAGCTTTCTACTCTGGATTGACTGCATAGGAGATCAAACCTCTCTGATGGATGAATCCAAAATATACTAAAAATGATAAGAAAAGATCATGTTCAAACCTGACAACAAAAATACTCAACTGAATCTAAGACTGAGATCAAGCCTATCTGAAAGGTAATCTCTAGATCTAATAACAAGAATACTCAACTGAATCTAAGACTGACATCAACCCTATCTGACAAGTGATCTCTATATCTAATAACAAAAATACTCAACTAAATCTGAGACTAAGATCAAGCCTATCTGAAGGGTGATCTCTAGATCTAATAAAAAAATACTCAAATGAATCTGAGATTGAGATCAAGCCTAGCTAACGGGTGATCTCTAGATCTAATAATAAGAATAGTCAAATAAATCTGAGACTAAGATCAAGCCTATCTGATGGGTGATCTCTAGATCTAATAACAAGAATACTCAACTGAATCTGAGATAGAGATCAAGACTATCTGACGGGTGATCTCGAGATTTGATAATGAGATTACTCAACTGATTATGAGACAAAGCTCATGCCTATTTGATAGGTGATCTCTAGATCTGATAATAAGATTACTCAACTGAATATGAGACTGAGATCAAGCCTATCTGATGGGCAATCTTTAGATCTGATAACAAGAAAACTCAACTAAATTTGAGATTGAGATCACGCCTATCTGACGGGTGATATCGAGATCTAATATAGAATAACTTTATATGGGACTAAGCCTATCTTATGGGTGGTCTATGAATGAATAGAACTATCTGGGTTCCTCACTGAGATAGATAACTGTATCTAACGGTCCTAATTTCTAAAGATTGATACTAAAATGTTAACTGTGGGAAGTAGTCAATTAACTGACATGCCTCGAATCTCAACTGGTGGGGTCCAACCTGTAACCCTTGATGAAAGAGTGTTAATACCTTGCCATAGGTAAAAACCTCTCTGGTCAAGTCTCTCTGACGGGTGACCCTCACAAAAAGTCAAGCCGAAGGCAATATAATATTCAAGCCTATCTAATGGGTGACCAGTATTTCATGATGGGTGACTCCTGCATCCTGCGCTGGCTACGCAGTTCTAGAGTTCAGGGATTTCTCTTAACAACTATGCCTCTCTGATGGGGAGCCGCCATCCCTACCTTTGCTTGGTGCTAGCTCATACTCCCAACTGAAAGACTCTAAACTGCTTCTTAACTGAACACAAAATGAACTGAATCTAATACTGATCACGTTTCTCGAATGATCTGACTAAGTAAAGATGAATTCACTTGGTTCCATATCTGATAGAATACTACTAAATCACTATATCTGACTGAATGACACATATCTTTGAATGCCACATACTAGGGTCAAAACATGAAAACCTTGTAAACCAACATAAATCACAACTCAATAATAGCATGAACATCAATTTCAACTCACATGAATCATTAAAACTCATAAACATAAAAGCTTTGAAATTTAGAAAAGGGTTCTGGAGCTTCTTGGCTGAAAGACACCCAAGAATCAACATCTGCATACCTTAGAGAAACACTTTCTTGAAATCCCATGGATAGATTATTGATTTCTTGATTTCTCTTGAAGAAGAAGGAAGGGTTTTGATTTTATTGAAACCCTAGATTTATTTTTTTACAACTTTGAGAGAAAACAATGTTATTTTGGATGAAATAAGGCCAAATCACGTGTTAAGGAGTATATATAGGTGTTGGAAAATACCCTTTTCTCCCTTGGAATTAAACTGAAAAATCTCGATCTTACACGCTGGCGTGATACGCCATAATTGTGCCAGCTCAATGGAAATTGGACAATCGAGAAATTGTTGATGGCGCGACGCGTTAGAAATTGTGTTGACACCTTGGTTATGAACTGAAAAGGCAACACAACGTGGTGGAATTGCGTAGGTGTAATGGAAATTTGCAATTCTGAAATTGAGCCTTGGTGTGATGCACCATAATCGTGTAGGCTTACTGGATTTTGATGATTGTCATTTTGGCTGGCTTCGCGATATGCTAAAGTGCCAGGTGGCATACTGTCTCACTAAAATAGTTCTAACTCTTTGCTGGAGTGTCAGATTTTGGCAAATTTGGTATCAACAGAAATCTTATTCAATTCTCTACATCAAAAAGTAAATATTAGGAAAATTCTACACAGTTTAAAATATTTCTAACTTAGGAAGAAACTTTTCAATCTTTGAAGGCCGGATTTATGCTACACTAAAAACACTCTAAGGCTCAGACTACGAGATAATTTTTGTGGGGTGTTACAATATCTCCCCCTTGGAAACATTCGTCCTCAAATTCCGCTTGATAGGCTAAGAATACTGATCAATTGAAATTACTCAAGGAATGGGAACATCTGAAACATGACTATGTAACTAGAACTACTGATATTCTGAACTCTCATATTGGACTTGCATATCTATTGCATGGAATACTCAACTGAAGCTACTCATAAGCTAAATTCACATAATAGGCATACATATCTGATGTATGGATGCATAACTGGGTTGATCTCATGAAAGCATAACTAAACACACTGAAAAACTAAACTCTTTCTACTGAACATGCATATCTAATTTATGAATGTCTGATTGAACTGACTCTTGAAATCATGACTGGCTATGCAATGATCACTGATGTTAACTTCATAAGAAGAGTCTGAACATGCAAATGAATGAGTAAGAACATAAAATAATTGCAATATCATGGGGTATCTCCCCCTTGGGACTCTATGTCCCTCTAAACAAACTTCGCTAAAATACTGGGATAGTGCATGGGGTACCTATGAATTGGGTCATGATTGACCGAATGAGACCTGAAACTCATGCATGACTCATGCTAACATATGAGCTCAAAATCAGAGTAAAAGATCTAACAATGCATATCATAAAGATGAAGGAATCATAACATACCTGAATTAATATCAGGGAACCTTTTCTGATCAAGGAGAGCCTAAAAAGCATAGAGACTATTCTGACGCTGACCACTAATGTCACCGGAAGGGGCACTCTGCTAAAGGAACTCACCACCCCTTTGAGCTAGCGCTCTATATTCTCGCATTCTATGTCCTAGATCACCACACCCAAAGCACATATTAATACTGACTCTACACATACCTAGGCGGCTCTTGCTACACTTTCTACTATACGGATTGGTGTTAACACCACTAGCACTACTGAAGGATTTGGAGCCTGGTGCCCCATCATAATTGACATCCCCAAACATCGGTGCGGGTACACTAGCTGAGGATGGAGCTGGGACTGAAAATCTCTGACTATGCTGAAAATGGATACCACCCTAAGACCCTACCTGAGAGAAACCTTGACTACTTATCCTGGCTCTCGTACTCACTCTCTCTCTCTTTCTTTTATCTTATCTGCTTTAATATGCTATGCATGCATCATCATCCCAGAAAGGTCGATATCTCTATTGAGCATAGCAGTTCTACACTCTTTCAACACTAACCTAGACACACAAGTCACAAACATACTCATACTCGTTGTAGGGTCAACTATCAAGTCAGGATTATACTTACCTAACTGGTTAAACTTAAGAAAATATTCTTTCACTATCATGGAACCTTGCCTTAGGTTTATGAACTCTTCTACCTTAGCTTCCCTCATCTCTAGCGGGAAAAACTTATTTAAAAAGGCACCTTAAAACTCTTGCCAAGTCATGGGAGTTTCATATTCCCCTCTACCCTTCTTCCATATGACATCCCAATCATGTGCGATATACTTCAACCTATAGGATGCTAAATCTAGACTCTTCTTCTCAAAAACATGGGTAATCTGGGTAATCTTCCCCACATCCGCAAAAGCTGCCCTAAAACTCTACATGTGACACATTCTCATTCTTAGGATCTACTGGCTGAGGGGGATGGTCATCAACCCTATGGGTATTATCTCTATGAGGAGGCATACTCTACACATAGAAGAAAGAAGTGGATTATACTGAGGATCAACTTGACCTCATGCTCCCTTGCACGACATAAATACTGAAAGAAAGGAAACTGTTCCTCAAACTATCTTATAGCCTCTTGTACATAAATGTGGCACGTAACAGACCCATGCATAAGACTCTACTAAATGCGGCTTTTCAGACTCCCTAGGACAACATTGAACTTTAGACTCTGATACCAAGTTTGTAATGATCCAATTTTCCTAAACCAGAATGTCACACAGTACTCATGAGATCTTGAAGGACCACAAGCCAACCCTCTACTGATATCTATACCTAAATACTACATAATATAAATAAGAAATAGAGCAACTGGCCATAAGGTTCAAAACTTCTAAAAATACTTAAAATTGAAAATTAAATACTGATACATCTATTTGAAAAGCCTTTAAACTATTTGAACTGTGGAGTTGATGGGACATGTCCCAGACTAACTCTGTCTACTGAAAATAAATAAAATCTAATACAAAAATAACAAAATGATCATCCTTAAATAAAGAGGACTCACTGTTAAATCTAGTTCTGCTGACTGGGACTAAACTGATAAGGGTACTATAGATCTCATGCCTCTGAACCTTTGGTGTCAAATAAAACACAATAGCATAAATGCACTAGTACGAGAATATACCGAGTATGAAGATGAAGTAAGGCTAAATGCAAGGGATTATTCATGAACAATTACTAACTGAATGAGAACACATACATTAATACACGAACCATAACTGAAATTATTATGACTCAAAGTACTGAAACTTATTAACTGAATTTACTCATATCATTGACTGAATTCTAACTGATGAGTGTTCTCTAGATCTAATAATAAAAATACTAAACTGAATCTGAGACTAAGATCATACCTATCTAATGGGTGATCTCTAGATCTAATAACAAAAATACTCAACTGAATTTGAGACTGAGATCAAGCCTGTCTAACGGGTGATATCTAGACCTAATAACAAGAATAGTCAACAGAAATTTGAGACTAAGATCAAGCCTATCTGATGGGTGATCTGTAGATCTAATAACAAGAATACTCAACTGAATCTGAGACTGAGATCAAGACTATCTGACGGGTGATCTCGAGATCTGATAATGAGATTACTCAACTAATTATGAGGCTGAGATCTAGCCTATCTGATGGGCAATATTTAGATCTGATAACAATAATACTCAACTAAATTTGAGATTGAGATTAAGCCTATCTGACAGGTGATCTCAGGATCTAATATAGAACAACGTTATCTGGGATGAAACCTATCTGACGGGTGTTCTATGAATGAATAGAACTATCTAGGTTCCTCACTGAGATAGATGATTGTATCTAATAGTCCTAATTTCTGAAGATTGATACTAAAATTTTAACTGTGGGAAGTAGTCAATTAACTGACATGCCCCAAATCTCAACTGGTGGGGTCCAACCTGTAAACCTAGATAGAACGGTGTTAATACCTTGCCATAGGTAAAAAACTCTCTGGTCAAGCCTCTCTGACGGGTGACCCTCACAGGAAGTCAAGTAGAAGGCAATATAATATTCAAGCCAATCTGATGGGTGACCAGTATTTCTTAGTGGGTGACTCCTACATCCTGTGCAAGCTACGCAATTCTGGAGTTCAGGGATTTCTCTTAATGACTTTGCCTCTCTGATGGGGAGCCTCTATCCCTACATTTGCTTGGTGATAGCTCCCACTCCCAACTGAAAGACTATGAATTGATTCTTAACTAAACACAAACTGAATTGAATCTAATATTGATCACATTTCTTGAATGATCTGACAGAGTAAAGATGAATTCACTTGGTTCCATATCTGATGGAATACTACTAAATCATGTTATCTGACTGAACGACACATATCTTTGAATAGAGTACTCGATTATTATAGATGTTAGAACTGAAAACTTGAATACTACTAGATCTAAGTTGGGTACAGAACTAAAGCTAGATTACTAGCGATACTGAGATTACGACGATTACAGAGATTTTAGAGATTTCTTAAATTCTGTATCTGTCTAAGGATACAGAGTTCTATAACTCACTAAGTTTTGAGTATCATGTCTCAACTAGAATTATCATGAAAACTCGTTAAATGTTTGGGTGTAAATACTCCCAAGACTTGATAACATTAAAGTAAAACATAATCATTCTTGAATAATCAAGACTATGGACAATCATTCACCATCACAATAACTAAGGCATCACTTCAAGCATTTAGGAATCATAAACATGTGATAGTATAGGGAGACATGCTATTGCATTATACTCTATTCAACAAGGCCTTGCATCAAGCACTTTTAGCATATTTAAGTCTTGGCATATACCAGAGAACACATAATTGGGGAACTTCATGCTATCATATAACAATGCATTCATCGACCACTTAGCACGTATTAAAGTCTTAGCATGTATCAAAGAGAACATAATTGGAGAATTTTATGATATCATGCCACAATTCATTCACTAAGGCTTTACAACAAACACTTGGCATGCATAGGCTTACAGACAATTGGAGATTTCTAGTCAACATGCTATAATGGCTCTAATTCATTCACATAAGCATTTTATCAAGCATATGGGGAGCATTCTTTGCTTATTCAAAAATTTGTACACTTAATTAACATGAACACACCACTTAACAAGCAACTTAAAGAGGGTTTATCATGAATACCACATACTAGGGTCAAAACTTGAAAACCTTATAAAGAAACATAAATCACACCTCAATAATATCATGAACATCAATTTTAACTCATTTGAATCATGAAAACTCCTAAACATAAAAGATTTGAAATTTATAAAAGGGTACTTGAGCTTCTTGGATGAAAGGGACCCAAGAATCAACATTGCATACCTTAGAGAAACTCTTTCTTGAAAGGACTTGGAGATATTCTTGATTTCTTGATTTCTCTTAAAGAAGAAGGAAGGGTTTTGATTTTATAGAAACCCTAGACTTTGTTCTTTAACAACTTTGAGAAAAAGCAATGATATTTTAGGTGAAATGAGGCCAAATCCCGTGTTAAGGAGTATATATAGGGGTTGGGAAAAGACCATCTTCACATTTGGAATGAAACTAAAAAATCCCAATTTTATATGTTGTCGTGACATACCATAATCGTTCCAGCTCACTGGAAATTAGACAATCGAAAACCTACTTGATTGCGCGACGTGGTGGAAATCGCATTGCCACTTTGGTTGCAAACTGGAAAGGCACCACGACGCAGTGGAATTGCGTTGGTCCACTGGAAATGGACAATTCTAAAACTAAGTCTTGGTACGATGCTCCATAATCATGGAGGCTCACTTGATTTTGATGATTTCCATTTTGGCTAGCTTCATAACGAGCTGAAGTGTCAGGTGGCACACTGTCTCACTAAAATAGCTCTAACTCTTTGGTCGAGTGTTAGACTTGGCCAAATTTTGGTTTTGATAGAAATTTTATTCAATTCTCTACATGAAAAAAGTCGATATTAGGGAAATTCTACTTGGTTCAAAATATTTCTCACTTGGGAAGAGACTTCTCAATCTTTGAAGGTCAGATTTACACTTCATTGATCACGCTTTAAGGATTAGACTATATGATAATTTTTGTGGGGCCTTACACTAAATTAGGTTGAGTGAAGCTGAAACTACCTATTCTCGCTCTATTGATCTCCCTCTTCTTCTCTTTATTCTTGGCCTCCTCTATTTGGTGAGCATGGACCATAAGCCTAGATATGTCCATCACCTTAATAAGCATTACGGTCTTACACTACTTGACCATGCTGTTAGACACCCCTAACATAAACTTACTCATTTGGGATCTATTGTCTTCCACCACATGAGAAACATATCTAGCTAATTGCGTAAACTTGAGATAATACTCTTTCAATGTCATATTGCCCTATTTAGATTGATAAATTCCATAACCTTTGCTACCCTCAAATCTAGAGGGAAGAACCTATCCAAAAAAGTAGTGAGAACTCCTCCCACTCTTTGGGCCCTACATCTACCGCCCTCTCTATTTTCTACTGTTTAAACCATGAGTGAGCCACATCCTACAACTTATATGTGGCTAACTTATCACTCTCAACTGTGATCACCCCAATAATATCAGTAACCTTCTGCATCTGATCAAGAAATTCTTAAGGGTTCTCATCTATCTTTAACCCGATAAATAAGGGAGGGTTCATTTGGGTGAAGTCTTGAATCTTGGCAGCTGCAGTATTGGCCACTAGGTTGGCAAAAATAACAGTTGGGCATTCATTTTGGGCTTTCACAAAATGAGCTAGGGTGGTGAAGGCTTTTTTGAACTCAGTATGGGAGATGTATTCGTCTAGTGGATCTATCTGGATAGGCTGGGGTTCTGGATGGTCTCCTATTCCTCTTCTCTTATTCCTCTTTGGAGGCATATTTCTATAAATAGAAGAGAAAGGATTAGACTGAGAGCTTAACTAGAGCTCATGCTCACTCGTACAACATGAATACTAAAAGAAAGAAAACTTTTTCAAAAACATCTCGTGTAGCACGCAACACACCCATACACAAGATTCTACTAGATGCTGCTTTAAAACTTCCTAGAACATTATTGAACCTTAGAATTTGATACCAAGTTTGTAATGCCCTGATTTTATACCCCAGATGCTACACATTGCTCATAATCCTGAAGGACCACAAGCTAACCCATGACTGGTACCTGTTGTAATAACTAAATAACAATAATACTGAATTATGCAGAAATTAGGTAAAAAACTAGCCATAAGGTTCAATACTATAAATAATACAAAATATGGTATCACAATACCAAAACTAAATATCAATACTGAAAACTAAACAACTGTTTGAAAATACACTAGTCTGAAAAGGCTCTAAGTTGTATGAACTATGGAGTTAATGTGACAATTCCCCAACTAACTACGACTACTAAAAATGAACTAAAATGATGAAATAAATGACCATTTACTCAAGATATGAGGACTCACTACTAACTCTGTATGTTGAGAATCTGAATTGCTAAGGGGTGCTCAAGAGCCCGTGCATCTGAACCTATGATATAAGACATCATAGTGCAAAAGAAAAGCATATGTTAATACTTTGAATGTACTAGTATGTTCAATGAGATAGGCTGAAATAAATGGGTTCATATGCATGAGTAATACTAACTGAATATCTTGAGTGTGACTGAATGAGAGTACATACTGGATTACTGGTAACTGAATGACTGTATCTGACTGTCATGATTCTTTGGAACTATATGAGTCTTGTATAGATTTGAGTGACTATGTTTGGCCGTCCTAAATCTGTAGAACTAAAGTGAGTTCCATACTTGAGATAGAATCTGAAAGTGAGACTATAGGAAGTAATCATCTAGCCGACTTGCCCCATTTCTAACTAATTTGGGGTCCAACCTGTACCCCTAATTTGAAGGGTGTCAATACCTTTCCACAAGTAAGTACAGATGTTGATTCACCCTCATCTGGAAGGTACTCTAAATGAGAATAGTGGTACCCTCAACTGACAGGTGCATTACCTCATCAACCCTCAACTAGTAGGTTGATGTCTCAACCTATGTTGGCTACGTATTTTTGGAATATAAGTACTACTTATAAGGATTTCACCCTCTATTTGAAGGTGAGTCCCCATCCTTGGGTTTACTCAGTGTTGAACCTACTCCCAACTGAATAGATACTGGATTGAATTCTAAACTGTATTAGGCTAGACTGAACTGTTACTGATAGTAATGTATAACTGAACTGGACTGATTTTACTAAACTAAGATGGACTGATTCTGAGTTCATTGAGTTTTTCCTAAGTTTTGTAACTGACTAAATTCTAGTGATCGAGACATGAGTGATTCCACTCTGTGACCTACCATGGCTCTAGACAAGCAACTAAGTTGTCAAGTAATATTCCCAAGACTCGATAGCATAAACTTAAAAGGCATGGTATAATCTTGAGACATGGTAATTAACCACTTAGTCTTCATTCATTCATTTGGGCATTCAAACAAACACTTGCATGACATAAACTTGCATACATGCTAACATGATATAATTTTTCTATTCAACTAACATGGATAATTCATCAAACACTTATGGGGCACAATATATACACATAATACTAACACAATATGTAGGCATCATGATTCAATTCCAATAACAAAATTCCAAGAGTTTCAACATAGATTCACATGATAAAGCACACATATCAATTAACACTACATGAATTTTGCAATAAATCATGAATACACTTTAATTTAAATCATGGAAATCATAAAATCACTCTACATGAACTTTAAAAGAGTTTCTTGGACTCTAAGGGTGGAAGGAACCCTTGGATGAACACTTCACATACCATAGTTGATGAATTCTAGAAAATTAATGGTGGAATCTTGAGCCTTGAGTTTCAAATTAATTCACCTAGGGTTTTTGTTCTTGAGCAATTTGTGAAAGAATGAATATAACTTGGTAAAAAGAGGGCTAAATTTAATGTTATGGGGGATGAAAGGCATGGGAAAAAACTTAATTAACCCTGAGTACACGGCTTTTAAATGACTACAAGATAGGAAATGCGATGCGTCAAGATTCGTTGATTCACTAGTTTAGGATTCCAAAGCCTCTTCAAATAAAGTCCAAAAAATCCAAAACTTACCCGGGAACACCTATTTATATTCCTGATCATGATTTAACTCAAATATCAATATTTAATGGACGTAAAGGTTGAAAAATAAGATTTCTAACTTTTAAAGGTTTAAATAACACTAAGTCTAAATACTTATCTAGAATTTTCTAATTCTGGGACCCCTGAACAAGCTTAAAGGACTGAATTAAGATAAGAATTTTATGGGGTCTTACAGTACGAGTGGTGGGTACTACTCATATTGAAGGTTACAAATGGTATCCATAGTCCTACCTACTTGATGGGATTTTTTGGAAGTTTAAGGGCAATATGGATGTTTCCCCACTTAACCTGTATGGACCCATGACTTGTGTTCCTATTAGGAGGTTATTTTCCCTTTTGTTCTTTTCATTAACACTTAGAAACCTCTCTTAAACACTGTACAATTCTATCTAATACTTTTGGGTAAAGGAAGGCTAGAGTTTTATCTAAAGGATTAATTTGGTGCTTGTATTGGTAATTTCTCTCTATCGTCTTCTTGGTTTAAGGCATGTTCTCTTTCTTCATTGTTAGTTCCAACTAAAGGCATGGTTTTATACAAAATTTTCATGGTTTGATAATTGCATGGTTTTGGATTTTAAAATATAATTTGGGGATTTTAGTTATAAATGCTTGGTTATAGTTTTACCATATTTTAATTATGCTTTTATATGCTTTAATGGTGGTTTGGATGATTGATTGCATGGGAATGGTTATTTGGTAATTGGATTTGATTTTGGAAATATTATACCCCCAATATGTTTGATAAAATGTCTATGAGAATGTTTTCACTACATTATTGGATTCTATTGGAACTATTGCATATTTTAAACTTGGTAATGGTACCGTAAATGGTTAAATTATTTTGAATGGTTAAATAGAATGGTTTTGTGGTCATGGTTATGGCTAATTGAACTGCTTGTGGGGTACAACGGAATCCCTATGTAATCTTGTTAATGAAAAACTTGTGGGGCGCATGGTACTATCCCAAGCAAACATAATGGAACACTTGTGGGGTACATGGGACTCACCTAAGTTAATTTGGTAAATGGATAGACAAGAATCCCTTTACCTTAAAAGGTTTTTCTAGGTACAATACTCGTAATTTCTAGTCAGTATGACGATACCACTATTAATAGCCTTGGTAACTAATAAATTGTATAATGGATTGGTTGGTTGGAAATGGTTTTAAATAGGAAATAATGGTGGGCTATGATAGCTAACCTTGAAGGTGGGAGTTTAATGAAACAACACTAAAAACTCATGATTGCGGACATGATAGGTAGGGCATGGTGGCCCTTTTATGATACTATGATGTACGTAAGAATCCTCTAAGTACATTGCATATATAAATCATAGAGGGTGAGAGTACTTTGGAATCCCTACTCTTATGGTATCTCTGATTCGTGCGGCTACACACATCGGGGCCCGTTCATGGGATTGCACCGGACCTATATAGCCCATGGGTGGTTAAGGACGGTTAAGCTACACATATCCATAATAATGATTTTAAATTCATGCTAAGCTTGATTCCTTTTCCCGGTATGGTTATATATATATATTTATATGTATATATATGTTTTATATACATATGGTTGGTTTTCTTGGTTTTACTAGTTGGCATTATTTTATCCTTATCTTGAGTTTATGCCAGCGTTCACCCAATAACCCTTCTTCGGGTGGTTGTATCCCTTGTGATGTAGGAATTGACCGTTCTATTCCTCCTGCTTAGCTATCATACATTCAGGATCAGCTACTGGATTGAAGTGGTGAGCTTCCATCTTTCTAGAAGGTTCCATTTCATTGATGTTATTTTATACTTTGGTTTATTTATGGATATCGATTTTGGCTATGTTTGTGGGCATGTCCTAACCGTATTTTGGTATTCTTTTTGTTAGAGGCTTTTTTGGAACTACTATGGGTTTATATGGGTGGGATTGGTATTGGTGTGAGCCTTTGTACTGGGGCTAATACCGAAGGACTAAATTTCTCACTGTTCCAACCTCTTTAATTTTGGGATTATATTTAATTATTACGAAACTCATATGGTTATTATTTGTGGTTTGGTTCGAACAGTTGGAATCGGTTGGGTCGGTTATGGAAATAGATGTATCCCATTCTATAAATTAGATAGTTATACTACTTGTTATATTCTAAAAATTCATCCAACTTAGGGTAGGCGATTGGAGTTTACATTGGGTAATGAGGGGTCTTCGGTCCCGGCTGTACATGGGACGCCCATTACGACAAGGCCCCGGGTCGGGTCATGTCACTATCACAAGAACTCTAGGGTGTCGAAAAATACGTGCTAACTCTAGCTGGTAATCTATCTCATATCTAGAGTATTCTCTTAACCAGTGTCTCATCACGACACAACCAAATGAAGTTCTTGGAATACTCTGAGACACTTCCCCTCATAATCCAAAATGGTCCCCATGGCCCAAAGAACCATACCACACTCCTCAAGTCTGATGAGGACTCTTCCCACTATGATTATGATGACTAATCTGAGAACTATTCATAGTATGGAATACTGTCTGCATAGAGCTGAGGGGCTGCAGGTAAAGCTGAAATCTACCAAAAGAATCCTCACTCTCGGATAAAATACCAATAGCATTATACTGATGACATGCTCTTTCCTCCATTTCTATAAGTCTCAATACTAGTGCTCTTTATGGTCCTCTCAAAATTAACATCCCGACTAAAGAATGCTTTTACTGCTATCAAGTGCTTTGATGCCAAACGGAGTGACAATACTAACCCTCTAGCACATCCATGTACCAACGTCTAGCTCAGGAGGATGTAGCATAGAAAAATTCCTAGACCACATGAGAAATCCAGTCTCGTACTCAAAACTGGTAAAAAATCGTGATGAATACCAATAGACTCAACTCTGGTTTGAGGATTGCTCGATGAATCAAACGTCATCCATAGCTTAGAGGGATCTACAACATGACTTAAATTTCTAATGCTGAACCTCAAAGGATTAAGTAGTCACAAGCTCAACCGTAACCTAAGATTGCCCAATTTCTTTTTGTCTTCCGCTAAAGATCTTCGATATCCATCTCTGACTCTCTACTCCAATCCTATGCTGAAACTATAGAAATGTGTGTTGAACTCTCGTTTGCATCTTTTGATAATATTGCATTGTCCTTTGATGATGGAATAGATTCAAATAATATGTTCGATGTTCATAAGAATACGTACACATGATAAGGAGTCAAGAAGTGAATTACCTAAAATATCCATGTATCCTCCCAAAGATAGGTTATGAAAGTCGCCACACTGATCCATGGGACTCTACTAACACTTAGCTCTTGTACTAACACACCAGTGAAACCTAGGCTCTGATACTAATTTGCCATAACCTAATTTCTCGGGTCGTGATGGTACCTACCATAACCGACTAGAAGGCAAGCCAACCCATAGTCCAAAATGGCTAGTAATAGACTACTCAATTATATAAGAAAAACAATACGGAATAAATGAATAAAGATCAATACATAATACAATCCTAAAACCTTGTGGTATCAGTACAAGAGCTTCTAATATCACAAGAGTACAAAAGTGAAACAACAATAAAACTAAAAGGATACAACTTATCTCTGAACACAATATAGAGATTAGTCTAATAAAAAAGACAGAGATAAGTAATACACCAAACGTCAAGATCTCACTCTAATTCTCTAAACCATGGCTTCTCCACACAATGTATACATCAACGGTGATAACCGATATTATGATCTATAGGCTATAGAAGTATAGTATGAATACAAAACGAATGGTACTTAGTAGGCAACTGCCAACTAAGCTCCAAAGATAAAGTAGATATATACAACATTTAAACAGAATGTACTCTTCCCCCAAGAGTTTGGAAATCATATAACAAGTATATGGGAATAATAAGGGATAATTATCCTATTCAAGACCAAGAGTCTAACATAATAAGACTAAGGAAGTATCTGGGTAAACTATCCTATTCCAGCCATATTGAATAGAAGTCAATGTTATACCATATATCCCAAGCCAATATACAAATGAAGACCGAAGGAAGATATATATAGTAATATACAAGGCCAAGAAACAATATACAATATGTACAAACATAAGGGGGATATACGGTAGTGCTATAACTTCATATAGCTATATATATATATACACACACATATAAACATGAGGTCCTCTCAAGCATAACTTAGATCATCATATCCTCATTCTAATACCTCGTTATAATACTACCAGGATTTAATACTATCATACTTAGGGTTTCTGATCTGCACGGATAGATATGAAATAATCATGCATAATAATGTCATCATAAGATAGAAGATGCCAGAGACATACCTTAGATCTCGATAACAGATCAATGACCAAATCTATCATAAGATATGCATAATAATGATCATGACAATGATAACAAGAAAATCAATAAAAAAATGAATAATCGGCTACTCAAGACAACCCAATTCCTAGTCAAGCCTATGCATACCCCCATTATCCCAGACTAGAAAGGTACAATCAATATACAACAATACAAGTCATACGCCTCACCCATATCTATACAACCATCATATAATGGTTGATAAACATAGGTGCATACTAGTGATAAGAGATGTGCATGCGGGAATGAATGCAAAGTACACAATCAATATCACAATCTCAACATCACAACCATCTCTATCATAACTATCATCATCATGACCATCATTAGTATAATTAACCTCCAGACTTGTTGTGTATCAATGTATCACCACAGTATCTTCCAGCCTTGTCTAGTATCAATATCATAATCACAATATCCTCATGCCTTGTTGGGTATCAATATATCATCACAATATCCTCCGGCCTTTACGGGTATCAATATATCATCACAATATCATCTCTCCTTTTCAAGTATAAATATATCATTACAATATCCTCTAGACTTTTCAGATATCAATATATCATCACAATATCCTCGTCCTTGTTAGGTATCAATATATTATAACAAAATTCTCCAACCTTATCGGGTATCAATATATTATCACAATATCAATACACATGTATTTATAAATATATAATAGGTTCACGGGCTTAAGACATAGAAATGGGAGGGTAAATCTGCAAGCCTATTTGTAAACTCATAATCATAATTATATCATCATTAAGCATCTTACGTGTCGAAACATTCCAATTATTTGATATTAGCTAACAAATGCTTATATCATTAAACCACTAGTTCACTAGTTTTTGCATGACCTATAACTATTATCCTAAATATTATCTTTCAATAATCCTTATTCATGGGATAGAAACTAGTCATTATTAATAAGTAGTCAATACCCAACATCTAGTCAGTATTCATCACTAGACCATAATAGCTATTTATCAGCTAATCAACATTACAAACTTATCATCCTATATTTATTAATTATTATTAGCTGATATATAATTGTGTATATCTAACCATCTTTTATTAACTAACTCCATTCGTTAACTAGCCATTTTTTACGAATAATTCCACATTTGCCAATTATTCATCATTATTAACTAGTCATCTCGTATCACTAATATCTCTTATTATCTAGCCTCAATGATATAAACCTCTCGTTTAACAACTAACTGACATCATAAACTAAGTCATCAAGTGCTATAGTCACCTATTACACAACAAGCTACAACATAGCTTAACCCTTAACTAGTAAGAACAATCATAAGATCGTATTTCAGCTAGAATCATATTATTTACCAATATAATAATCATAAATATACCAAATCTATACATGCCATAACCAGTATTCAATCAGTTGCATAATAAGCATCATACCACATCTTTCTCTGTCCTATACCAGAGAGATGTGTGTACAAACCATATATAACCATATTCATAAATTGTAATCACATCATTCATAATGATAAACTCTTCTCAGATATCCAATAAATATTATAACACGTCCCTCGACTCAATAATAGATTTGTAATAATCAAAATAATATAATCACAGCCTTCGTCCCATATATATAGCCGAACACATATCAATAATATTTATAAGTTGTAGCATTGTTCTAATTATCTCACATATAAGAGGCATCTCGTATGTACGAGGCATTATATCAAGAAGCATGCAATCATTTCTCACATATGAGGCATCTCACATCTAGGAGGCATAATATCTATAAGAATGTAATCATATCTCACATAGGAGGCATCTCATATCTAAGAGGAATAATATCAATATGCATATAATCATCTCTTACATAGGAGGCATCTCACATTTACGAGGCATAATATTAATAAAAATTTAATCATCTCTCACATAGGAGGTATATATCAATAAACATATAATCATCTATAAGATATCCTATGTCAATAGGTCATACAGTACGACTTCTGAAGAGTATCACCTATCTTACCAAATTATCTTATCTAAGAGGAATAACATCTCTATAGGTTTGAGAATCATAGCTAAAAGAAGATAGCATCTCTATAGGCCCAACATCACATCTAAGAAGAATAGCATTTCTAAGGTATCTAGTCTAACTTCTATATGTCAAGCAAGCCATGACCAATCCTAAAATAGGAACTTCTTATAGAAACAAGGGAATTTAAGTCAACTGTACTCAAATCACGATTTTAATACTACCACACTAGTCCAATAAGATTAAATAGGCTAATCATGTATCCAATGGTAACACACATCCCAACCCTAGCATCATATCATATCCATAATACAAACTAATCTAAACTAGGGCGAAGACAATAGGATTCTCAAGGGTAATATCATACAATCTTATGGGTCCAAAACCCTCATGTAATCCCTAAACATCAATAATTAAGGCTAAGTTATTCTATGTATAATAAATCCTGACATCCATATTCACACTAAATATATATCATACATCATCTAAGAAGAAAAGTATATACAAGCCTACCTCAATAACAAACTGTAAAACCTCACTCCTTACACCACATACTCATCTTTACTTTAAGATCCTCAAAATGTCATCATGCTATCAAAAACATAATCTACTCATCAATACATATCTAATAATACCCATATCGCACTATTATGCTTTAGGTCCAAAAATGAAACCAAAACTCTAAGTGGGTCCCACATACAAAAAATGAGTTTCTGAGACTAACCCGATGTTCACACATGAACAAGGAATCACAACCCTTAAGAAATGGGTGAAAAATAAGAATACTGTGGGCTAAAATTAAGCCCTAATGTAAATTGGGGTTTTGGGTCTAAACTAGGAAATTCAACCATGAATTCAAAGGATTCTTACCTTAAATTTGAAGATAATCACGTAAAAGATAATAAGTTAGATCCCAAGTCACCCACCATTATAAATTTGTGATTAGAACACCATGCTATGGTTTCTAGGTCTTAATGGAGAAAGAAGATGGCTAATTCTTATCCAAAATAGGTATCTAAATAGCCCTTCCCAGGCCCTCAGCTAGGGTGACAATGAAAACACGTGTGCCCTTATTGTGGAATTGCAATTGCAAGTCTCCTTCTGTGATTGCATCCCTTTACTCCATTATATGATAGCTAAAACTTTATTCAAAGTTTTGGCCTATTCCTTGGGATACATTCAGAATCCAATTTTCACAAACAAAATATGTAACCACACTAAATTTGAAATTTTAAATGCATTGGCACAATTAGATTATCAATCCAAGGTCGTTTAGACCAAATATAGGTCCTACACCTTCATTTTAAAATTTTTAACTTTCGAATTGATAGGTTGAAATAAACTCGAGTGCATTGGGACCCAAACAAAAGGTATACCTAGCCTACAATCAATATTATAGATCTGCTGGCATAGCTAAAATTCATATCCAAGATTATTTTGCAAAAGTTTTTGCCCAATGGACAATTAGAACCAGTAAAGACTTCTAAATAGGGAAGTGGTTCTAAAAACCAAATGAACTTCATGATAACCAAACCATTAGTCTCATCAAATCATAAATGACTTGGGGAAGCTATGGAAAAGCTCAAACAATGAAAATAAAAGTAAATATGAAAAATGACCCGAAGAGACATTACATCTAAAGACTAGATAGTACACATTTCTTTCCAATTTGATTGAGGGTGGAACGCAGTACTAAGATTCACTTGAGTACCTAGACCTTTTTAAAATATATTTCCAAAGTAAATGAAAACTTTGTACCTTGATCTGAAATGATGGACACTGGTGCTCTATGCAATTTAACTATCTCCTAGATGAACAACTTAGCACTATCCTCTCCTAAGTAATTAGTCCTTACAGGCAAGAATTAAGCTAACTTGACCATTCTATCCACAATGAACAATATAGAATTACCCTTATTGTGAGACCATGAAATACCCATAACTAAGTCCATATTGATTATCTCCTACTTTGACATGGTGAACTCTATCTCATAAGACATGACACCAAGAATTGAATGCTCTACCTTGACTTTCTAATAAACCATACACTTAGCAACAAAAGTAACTATATCTCTCTTCAAATTATTCCACCAATCAATTTCTTTTATGTTATGATGAATCTTAGTCGAACCTAGATGAATTGTATATCTAGACTTATAAGCTTCATTCAAAATCCTTTCCTATAGCCCTACAATATCAGTAACACAAAATTCTCCTTGGTACCTCAAAATGCCATCTCACCAATCTCAAATATCATAACCTTTTATTGAATCAGATCATCCTTAATCAGAATAATTATGGGATCTAAACAATAGAAAAAGTGGCTTTTAATATTGGCCCCCCTGAGATCAACACCTTCACGGTGAGCTACACAATTTCTTTAAGCCTAAATTAAAATAATTTGCACATAATCCAAACATTTACCAAGGAGTCTTTATTAAGGCATTTTCTAATGTGGTATTGTCATACCAATATGCTTGCAAGATTATATAATTATGCTAAACTAATCCATGTAATAATTAGACTCCAAAGTTTCAATAAAAATTCAAATCATGTACACCAAGGGCCTTCAAAAACCATTTTTCTCCATTTATCCTTTAATGAAATAAAATTCTTTAAAAATATAAGTCAAGTCATACAATTATCCAAATTTAGGTTCAAGTTTACAAGGTTCGTTTAGCCTAATGCCATTACCAAGTTAAAAAACCATAAATTTAGGAAATCGGTGTCACCCATCCAGACCCTACCATGTTGTACCAACTCAGTCCAAAATAAATAATTTATTATATATGAATAACACATATAAAATATGGAAAAACAATTCAAGTAATAATCAATCAAAAGCCCTCAACCCAATGACAACCCTAATAATTTAAACACATGGAGGTTGAGTAAGTGAATTCCACAATGTAAAAACACAAGTTAGAGATAAGAAACATGCATGAAAAATAGAGGGAATTAAAGAGGACTCAAATTTTGGAGCCTACTTATTGAATTACTTGTAAAACCCTAGTATCTCTTGCTTTGGGAGTTAAAAAGGAAAAGAGTAAGGTTTAATCTTGATAACTAAAGGGAAAAGGGTCATTTGGGTGTATTTATGTAATGGAAAAGAATTTGAAGAAAGGAAAATACCAAAAAAAAAAGTAACTAAGATATGCAGGAAAATCCTGAGAACAGTCGTTACAGCTTCGGTAACGACTCATAATGTTTGACCACGAGTCATGGCTTAGAGTCATTACCTGAGGATGGACACCTAGTTTTTCAATATTATGATAATAGGTCTCTCATAATTACTCATTGTCTAATATAATAAGTCATCGTAAATAATCATAGTCAGGAGTTAAACTCTTGGGTATCCTTCTATTGTGACAACGAGTCCCTCTGAATAACTCATTATATCTCACAAAGACTTGTTCCTTGGACTCAATTTTAAGGTACCAAAATATAGGCTTCCTCACTGTCATGGTAACGAGTCCTCTTAATGATTCATTATATTTGATAATCAGTCCTTGTTGGGACCATTATCACTGGCAGTTTTGACAGCCCTCCAATAACTTGGCTAATTTAATTATTTATCTCTTGGAGTGTCTCAAGCCTAATAACTTAGGGTGTTAAAATTTCCCTATTTATATCTATTGTTGTTAAGAAAATAATCTTGGACCAATACCTCAGATGAGAATTTTGACAGGACCATCAGCTCCAGAACATCAATTGTATACTAGTGGTATATTTACATAAGGTTTTGGGGCTTCATATCATAGTTTGGAATATTAGGTGAATTATATGAAAAACCCTATAGGTGTGGGCCCCATATTTAGTAGAAATGATCATGGATAAAAGTTTTTATAGTTCCATAGAATTCAGAAAGTCAAATTTAGTATGGTATAAAAGTATGTTTACAAAAATGGGGTTCTAAACGAATCTCAAACACCTGGTTAAGTCTAATTTGAACTTAGCAAGTCTTGTGTGTGGCAACATCTAGTGCAACTGCTTAAGAAAACCATTGGTCTCTTAAGCGATAGTTGCTTACGCAACCAAGGGATAGCTTTAAAAATAACCCTTGGACTTTCCCCAGACGCTTAAACGATGGCCTTATAGTTTAAGTGGAGGTCGCTTAATCAAAGTTCGCTTAAGTGGTGATCGACCACTTAAGTGAAGGCTAGATATTTTTGGTGAATCACATAAGTAATTATTAAATCTCTTAAGAAACTCCTTCGATTGTTTAATCCCCTTCTCCACTTGAATTTCTCATTCATTTTCTCCATCATTTTGTGAACTTAAAGAGAATAAAGAGTGGGTAATCATTTATTCAAGCTAAGGTAAGCTATCATAACACTCCTTGGTCATTTTTCATTAATTTTCCCATCAATTTCTATCCTATTTCATGGTGCATTCTTAGAAATTATGTCTTTAAATCTATAGAAGATAGGAGATTATTTGGATGCCAATTTATTTACTATTTGTTCTAAAATTTTGAGCACACATTATTCATTCTTCAAGTGATCTCATGAGAGATTCAATTTTGGATTTTATTTGCGAGCCCCATAGGCCCGTTATTAACCTAAATTTTGACATGACCCTTTATATAAAAAATATAGGTTTCCTTTACTTCTAATGACACATATATGATTATTTTGATAGTGTTTCTACATTTTAAGATCATGGAGCAAAGATGAATAATTTGTGGATGACTCAAGGTTTGTGGTTAGTCATTGAGGTAGGCTTTGGTCTACTCTCTTTTATGATATGGTGTATGATATATATTTCATGATAGGTAAGGATTATAGGATATTATTTTTGTTAGGATATTGTGACTTAGACAAAATAATGAGTTCGTTGACAAAAGGGTAGCTGACCCTTAGGGTAAAATGCATGTTATAGAGCCTATCACCCTAGATTATAATTATGTTAACCATAATCTATGCCAAGTGTCCTTTAGTATAAGATTTTTTACTTGACTCAGTGGATTATATCATAATTTCTCAATTTATAGTATTGATATTATGACGGTTATGTACAATTAGGCCCGAGATCATAGTTATCATAGTAGTTGGATTCCAAGGTAAGTATTCCATTTTATTAAGGATATGTTTAGTATATGGATGCTTATATGCTTAAGATTATATTGTTTGGATACTAGAAATGGTATGCATAGAGTTTGGTACATTCATGCTCACTTAGTTATATAATTCCAACTATTTCTGGGTTTACTACTATTTTTCTAACAAGCAATTTATTCAATCTTTTCATTTTTAAAATGAATTCTTTCATAACGGGTATCATACATTCTTAATGGATGATTTATATTCTTTTTGAACTAAAAATAATGTTTTAGAAATTCGATCTATGCAGATTTTGGTCCATGGGTTTACCGTTATGATTTACTTCTATCATAACAAATTCTGATACTTTCTACTATATTAGGATGATTTAATCCTAAAGTTGACCTTAGGCAATGGATTTACAGACTTACACTCTTTTAGCCATTGTTTGAGTCCATGCATTTATTATTAATATTATTATTATTACTTTATTATTATTATTATTATTATTATTATTATTATTATATAGTACTGGATGAAGTAGATTAATGATGATGATGATTGAAAATCTTTGAGTAGGACTAGTTTAATGTTTATGGGTACTCCTAATACCCATAGGGTCCCCTTCATTAGTGAGCCATTACGCCAAATAAGAAAGGTTGTCATAGATCCTGCCTTTGCAAGTCGTAGGCTTTTGGTTATGTATATACTAGATTACATAATGGCACTAAGATCAGTATGGTACAATGTATTTACTTTGTGTTTATATTTGCATGTGTACTACCTATCACCTGTAGGTTGTTTGGTTTCTATATTTATCATATAGGTTATAAGTGTTGTTTGTCATGTGTTGTGTGTTGATTGAACCTTTTGATTTATGAGGCTCAGCTAAGGTATTTTTTATCAAACTAGCTAATTGTTGTATTATCATTATAATCATTAGTTAGTGTAAGGTTAATTATTGAACTGGTACTGAGTTTTAAGGTATGAATCTGATTCCTTTCTCTTACAATTATTTTACTATGGATAATCATCTCATAGTTAGACATGTTATTATTATGGGTCCTAATTATACCAAAACTAGTTCCTACTATGATTTGGAGACCCCAAGATATTAGCATAACTACCTTAGGTTGCACTTTTAAGTTAGTCTTATATATATGAATGTATACATGTACATATATGTGTGAATGTGTATCTAGTTATAATATTATTGTATATAACTCTCTTCCCATATTTATTCATATTTTATACCCATTCTTCAATCTTGTATACTACTATATATACTCCTTCTACTCGTTATTTTATGTATTGGTCAGTGTTATATGGTGTAGTGCTTAGTTCCTGAGCACAACTAAGATAGGATAGTTCATCCTTAGTTCCTCCCTATTTGGTTATGTTAGCTTCTAGGATATTTGACAAACTAAGCAAGCGTTTATATTCTTGCTTTCATATTATCTATATTTGCATTATCTTGGGGCTCAGTTGGAAGTTGTATACTGAGTACCACATATTTTGTACTCATACAACCCTTCTACATCCTGTAGTTCATATTACAAGAACTATCCATTGTCGTGTACGTCATCCAGATCATCTATGGGTTGGAGATGTAGGGTGAGCTTCTGGTGTTAGAACCTTACTACTCTCCCTATTATTGATTAACTAATCTCTATGTTTTATTCAGAGATAAGTTTTAACTATATATTTATTAAGTGCCTTATATTGTATTATTATTA
This sequence comes from Capsicum baccatum var. pendulum, assembly GCA_030864225.1. NCBI lineage: Eukaryota > Viridiplantae > Streptophyta > Magnoliopsida > Solanales > Solanaceae > Capsicum > Capsicum baccatum. The sequence continues at coordinate 144,109,428 of CM061553.1, read as the reverse complement.
TATTAGAAACTCTCATACTGATTCTACCAGGTTTTGGGAATGTCTTATACATTTTAGTCTTCTATCTATTTATTTTGCTATCTTTATTTATTTATTTTCATAGCTCTAGAATAGTAGTTTCAGACTAGGGGTTGGATAACCGACTGAAGCATTATAGTAGGTGTCATCATGACCTGAGAAATTGGATCATGGAACTATTGGTCTATAATTTAAACTTTCTCCTTAATTTTATTTTATGTTTCATTCTTCTACTCTATATAGATAAATAAAACACCCTGGGTCTTGGCCCTTGCAAATTTATTGAGCTTTGATCTCACTATTCTTGTAACAACTCATCATACGAGTTGCATGATATTGATATGGATCAAGTAACCCAACTTGTAAGGTGTCCTGTGATGGTGGTTGGGATTCTATTGTGGTAATAGTTTGGTGGTATGGGTCATTACGTGTAGTAACGGTTATTAGGGTGATCCTTTACCTATATTTGAAACTTAGTAAATTGACTTGGCTCTAAGAATGAGTGGCTCTCTAAGATCCGTAAGGATAGGTTACGAATCATTGTGTTGAGTTTATACATTGTCCAGTGTCAATTCTTGTGGTTTCTATCTTAAGTACAACTAGACCATATGAGTTGTATGATTTGGTCATGAGTGGGGGTCAGATAGTCGTACGAAGGATAATGTGTGTGTACCCAACACACTATCTTGTTGATGACTCAAAGGTATGAGTCGGCTATTGTGGTCATGAGTCATGGGTCAATTGTAACCACTTGCGGTAATTTTACAATTCTAAGTTGGGGGTATTTTGGACATTTCCCCTTTTAACTCCATTGGATACCATGACATAAAACACATTTTAGGGCTTCGTTAACATATTATTCTCAATCAAAAACTCTTAAAATCTCTCTCAAACTATCTCTTAAGCAAAGGGTTAGGGTATTATCACGATAATCAATAGGGGCTTTCAAGAGTAATTCTATTCATCTTCCTTGATATCTAAGGAATGTTACCCCTCCCTCATTCTTAATTTACAAAAAACATGTGTTTTAATGATTGATTTTCATACTATTGTTATGGTTTTGATATAATGGTTGGGAGTTTTTGGATGTCCATGGTTGAATAATGTTTCTTTCGAATTAATTATGGTGATTCATTGCTTTAATATAATTTTGAAAATTGTGGGATGCATGGTAGTGGTAGTTGGATTTTGGGGTATTATGGATTCCCTAAATTACTTGGTTATGGTTTTGAAAGTTATGTACCCTCAACCTATTTATTAAAATACCAATGAGAATGATTTTGTCACATAGTTTGACTAATCTAGAAATCTTTGCATTGCATAAAAGGTAATGGAACTTAAATTTATTTGGTTAGATTCAAATGGATTGGAAAGGCTTAGTGGCCATGGCATTGGTTTAATTTGAAACTTTGGAGTCAAATTGCTTTAATAACTTTGGTATGACATAAATTGGTAGACTTTCAAGCTCTAGTTTTAGTATGATGATACCAATGGTTAATGCCGAATAAAAGACTTCTTCGTAAATAGTTAGAATGTATAAATAGTTTTAATATGGGCTTAAAGAGAGGTGTAGGGAAGCGGTGGAAGATGGAGGTCTCGGGGGAACCAATACTAGAAACTCATGTTTGACAATGTGAGTTTTTTCATGGTGACCATGTGCATGATGTCACACTTTATATTTTAAAAGATGTACTAGTCATCTCAGGTTCTTCTCTTCGATCGTATGGCTAATATTCACTGGGGACCTTTCAGTAGGAGGAGCTAAACCCATATACCCTGTGGGTGGTTTTAGGATAGCAAAGCTACACAACTCAAGTTACGGTTCTGAAATATATGTTAAACCTGGTTCACTTTCTTGATATGGTATATATACGTATATATGTGATTCCATATGGTTAATTGATTTGGTTTTGAATTATTGGTATTATCTTATATTTATCCCTGAGTAAATGCTAGCATTCACATTGCTAACCATCATCATGCACTATATCCCCACGCGATGCAGGAACCAGCCATACTATCATCCCTCCTGCTAGTGACTTAGATTGGGGGACAACTTTGAGTCAGACCAAAGTGGAGAGCTTTTATATTCTGAAAGGCTCTATTTCATACTATTGACTTCTTTAATTTATGTTATTTCTTTGGTTTAGCTTTGTCTAAGGTTAGGAGCATATCCCGACCAGATGTTATTGACTCTACATATAGGCTTTCTTAAATTAATATGGGCATGGGTGATGTTGCTTTTAGTGTAAGCCTTTGTATTGGTATTGATATTGGGGTTGACACCACTTTGAAAATTGGTTAAGGTTATTGGATTTTTATTATAGACTTTATTTAATATCTCTGAACTATTATTGTTCTATCTTATTATATGTTTAGAATTCCTCCACCATAAGATATAGGTCGGTCATGATTGGGTAATAGGTGTGGTCTCTGGTCCTGGTTGGACTTGAGATGCTCGATAGGACTAGACCATGGTTTGGGTTGTGTCAGATTTGTATCAGAGCCCTAGGTTTATGTTCAATTGGGTGTCTGACAACGTCGTGTCGAGTAGAGTCTCTTTTAAGGAAGTGTAGCATGCTACACTCATAAAGGAGAGGCTACGAGGTAATTAGGAATATTTCTCTTACTTGTGTTCTATTTTTAAGCTGAAGAGTCTAAGTCCCTAAAATCTTCTCTAATTCTTATTTGTTCACTTTTTAGATCATCCATCCTCGAAGATCTGAAGCTCACAGAAACTCCTCTAGCCTACCTGAGAACAATGTTGATAGGACTCGTTCTACTTATAAGGTCTGGACTCTATCTACAGGTCCAGTTCCTAATTTTCCTCTAGGAGTTCCTACGGTTCCCTCCAGTCTGTCTAGATACACTGAAGATGATATAATGATTGTTGAGTTTCATTAGTCTATCTATATGATGGCACCGTTGGTAGCTTCTCACGCTGACTGAGGTACTTCTGTTACTCCAACTTTTGAGGCCACAATGTTTGGCCAGTTCATGAGGTTTAATCCTCCAACCTTTACCAATGTTATGGTAGATAAGGATCTTCAAGGTTTTCTAGATGAGATAGAAAAGATCTTACGTGTTATGCATGCCACAAATATGGAGGGCATGGTATTTATCGCCTACCAACTAAAATATATATCATACCAGTGGTATGAGAAATGGGATCAGCCAAGGGCGTTAATATAGATTCAGCTCTGTCGGAGGATTTTTCTAATCCTTTGCTAGACTGTTTTTTTCCTCAAGAGTTAAGGGAAGCAAATGAGGAAGATTTTATTAATTTGAAGCAAGATAAGATTTCAGTCAAGTAGTATTCCTTTAAGTTTCACTAGTTATCTCGATATGCTCTAGAATTAGTTTCTAGCATAAGGGCTAGAAGAAGGACATTTGGGTTTGAGTTATCTCGAGACTTAATTTTGGAGAGCAAGATTTCCTTGTAGAACAAGGACATCGATATCTCCAGGTTGGTTATATAATATAACAGGTAGGGGAAGGGAACATAAAGTAAGCTAAGATAGGGGAGAAGAAGCGCAAGAAGTTTAGATTATCTGAGCAGGGTGATGGCCAACAACAAAGTGGCAGGGATGGTGGGAAGTTGCCTAGGAAGAAGTGGAAGAATTTTGGGTCTTATTTAATGGCTTATCCTACCTACCCAAAGCCATCGAGTGCTAGGCATTTCTATTGTGTCAACAACTATAGGGCACAGTATGCCCAATCTCAGGCTAGTGGGGCCCAATCAGCTCTATCATATCCTCCTTATAGATTTTGTGGTTTGTTGAATTATGGTTACTGTGATGAAAAAAGGACAAGTGCTTCAACTGTGATCCACCAGGGCACATAGTTAGAAGCTGTCTAGTGGCCAAGGTTGTTTCAAGGGAAAACAAGGTTCCAGTTACCTCTTCATTAGCTCTGGCACCAAAGGGTACATCATCTAGTTCTAGTACTGTTCAAAACCATCTTTATGCTTTCACTACCAGCCAAGAGTCTGAGGCATAACCCAATGTTGTGAATGGTATGTTGAAACTCTTTTCCTATGATATGTACTATTTACTTAATCTGGGGCCTACTCTCTCTTATATGACCCCATTTGTAGCTGTGTATTTTGGTTTTGGTCCCAAATATTTTTGGACCCTTTTTCTATTTCTACCTTGATGGGTGACCTGTGTTAGCTAAAAGAGTCTATAGGGTTGTATGGTATCTATGAGTGGTCGGGACACTTTGGTGGATCTGCTTAAATTAGATATGGTTGATTTAGATTTGAAATTGGAGATGGATTAATTGTACTTGTGCTATGCTTCTCTAGACTGTTGTAAGGTTGTCTTTAAATTACCTAATGATTCAATTATTGAGTGGGAGGGTGGTTCCCTATCTTCTTAGGAGAAGTTCATATCATATCTTAGAGATGGAATATTAAACTCCAAGGGATGTCTCTATTATTTGTTTTGGGTTAAAGATTGTAACTCATAGGGTCCTTCTTTTCATTCTTTCTCCATGTTGAATGAATTTTTTGAGGTTTTTCCTTAGGACCTTCTTGATGTCCCTCCTAATAAGGAGATTGATTTAGGGATTTATTTTATTCCGTACACTCGTTCGATTTCTATTCCTCTATATTGAATTGTTGTGGCTGAGTTGGAAAAGCTTAAGGAGCAACTAAAGGATCTTTTAGACAAGGGTTTTATCCATCCTAGTGTGTCCCTGTGGGGTGCACCTATTTTGTTTATACGTAAAACGTATGGTTCCCTTTGGATGTTTATTGATTACCAATAGTTGAATAAGGTGATGGTAAAGAATAAGTATCCTTTTCCAAGGATAGATGATTTGTTAGATCAGCTGCAGGGTGCTAACTTTTTCTCCAAGATTGATCTTTGGTCTAACTATCATCAGTTAAAGATTAGGGAGATGGATATCCCTAAGACTTCTTTTCATACTCGGGATGGTCATTTTGAGTTTTTGGCTATTTGTTTTGGGAAAAATAATGCCCCAATAACATTCATGGACTTTATAATAGAGTCTTCCATCAATTTTTGGATTTGTTCATCATTGTGTTCATAGATAATATTTTTGTGTACTCTAAGAGTGAGGTGGATGATCCTGATCACCTCCATATTGTGTTGCAGACCCTATAAAAGTAGCAGCTTTATGCCAAGTTTTCGAATTTGAATTCTAATTGAACATTATCACTTTTCTAGGTTATGTCATTTCTAGTAAAGAGACATGGTGGATCCGTAGAATGTTGCAGTGGTTAAGAGGTGGCGTAGACCCATGACTACAATCAATATTCGGAGCTTCTTAGATTTAGCTGGTTACTATTAGAGGTTTTTGGAGAGTTTCTCTTCTATAGCTTCTCCATTGACTAACCTGACTCAGAAGAAGGTGAAGTTCTTGTGGTCGGATGCTTGTGAGGGTAGTTTTGTGAAGTTGAAGAATAAACTAACTTTGGCTCTAATCTTAACTTTGCCTAAAGGCTCTGATGGATCTGTGGTATATTATGATGCGTCCCCTCTATGGCTTGGTTTCATCTTGATGCAGCATAGTGATAACGCTCAATCTACAGCTCTCATAGAAGTGTAAAGCGGTCGTTGTCAAATATATAACACAACTGGGTTGGGTATCGATCCCACATGGAATAGCTTAGTCAACAAGTAAGCAAAGATTACTAGACATTTAGTGCAAGTCTCATAAAAAGGGGGGAGTTTTGTCGTGCAAGTAATGTAACCAAAGTAATAAGGTAAAAACGGAAAATAGCAAAGTAAAAAGTAAGAATGTTTGGTAAGATGTAAAACAATGAGAATTGAGAAGTTGGGGTTATGTCCACCTTATGAGTTGTACGTCTCTATTGGCTATGAGTTGTGCGGAATTCAGACATGCATGTGCTTATAGAGAATTGTATTCGATGGTAAATCCAAACGTCTTTCGACCTAAACAAGGACTATTTCAGTTTAACTCTTTCGAGCTTAAAGCGTATCTAACGGTACAAATTCTCCAAGAAGTTAATCCAGTTACGGCACTAACTTTTTAATAGGGGATGGGACCCTATTACCTTGACATTATCTCTTTTCCATACATATAACTTTTCTTTCGAACAAGTTAATGCTATACTGGCGTTATTCTATGTGTCTGCAGCCACAAGAATTTGCATTAAGATGAAGAGAATAATGATATAAGCAACACACGTGTCACGAATTCACAAACTCATAGCCTTAGATAGTATCTCATAAGGCTTCCATAACCCCAACAGAGAAGTTTAGTTACCCATGAGTGTGAAGGAAATCACAATAGACATTATCATTGTACCACAATAAAGATCTCGTGTAGTAGAGTGTGGTAGGCGTTAGGCTTGAACTCCCTTGCAAAGTAACGTTTCTCTTGTTGTGGAAAAATAAGAATTGATTAGATGAATAGAAGAAGAATAAAAAGTAGAATTAATGGAAGAATTAGAATCCGAGTTGTAAGTTGTGGAATAAGAAGTAGAATGAGAATAGAATGAATTGTAACTAATAGTGGAATGCCTCCAAATCTCTAGCAGAATAGGGTATTTATAATACCCATATCCGATTCCTACTAAGCTAATGCATTACTTAACCCAATCCTACTAGGTTAATGTATCATTATCCTAATCCTACTAAGTTACTGCTAGTCCCTAAAGTCTTTAGAATTGTTGTTTTTGCCCGGGACAGATTTTCCATGCGTCACTTTTGGTCCTTGGCATCCAAGCTTTCCCTTCCTTCTTTTGTGAAGCTTTCTTTGGCGTCAAGTTATCCATAAAAATGCTGAAATCTGCATCATTTATACCTGAAAACTTGCTAATCACGTTTGTTAGCTCACTTACAGGAAAAAAGGACTAAAAGTGCATGAATTATATAATTTGTCCTCAAAACTTAGCTAAAATATGGGTAAAATATAGCACTATAGGCGTGTAAATTCGCCTATCATCAACACCCCACACTTAAAGCTTTGTTCGTTCTCAAACAAACTATCATGCCCATCTAAACATCGACTTAGGGTTTCACAGTAACAACGCAAAATATTCATCAAGACAAGCATAGCAATTATCAACAAAGAGTACTTTTCCGATCATTAGTAGAAACAATTTACCTCTAACATAGACTCGTGATGGTAGTTAATTCGTATCCAAAAGTTAAGGTATAAAGAATCATACACAACTAACTAAAACTCGTCAACCATGTGTGTCTCACAATATATTACCCATAATCACTCACAAGCATAGTATATTTGTCAAAACATGGGTAGAAGGGTATCCTTGCTCTCACTCTCACAAAGAATTCATATGTTGCAACTGATGACCATAGGCTTTCCCTTAGTGTAATGCTCCACTAAATGTCAGAATGCTAAGCTTAGGATCAAATAGGTCTTCTACAGGTTGTAATGTAGGCTAAGGGACGGGTAGGACTATTTTGGCTAGAAATAGTGACTATATTCCTAAGCGCTTTAGTACACCATATTATGCCATTTATGCTTTCTTTCAAACAACCTTTCTACTTTCTTTTAATCTACCACCCTTTCTCACCTTTTTTGTTTTTCAATTTTGAACATAACTAACTTTTTAGTTTTCTTTTCTTTTTTCTTTTCATAACACACCTCTTATGATAGCAATTATTTTTCATAACAAATTCAAGCACCAATACATTCTAAAGCTTCATACTCGCCCAATTTTCTCTTATTTTATCACATGACTTTACACTTTAAAGAACTTAGGAATTTGGATCAAATTATGGTCTTGAAAAAAATGGATTAGGCTTACATATGAGGTTGTCAAAGAAAATAGGCTAAAGGCTCAAAGGGGTTAACTAGGATAATGTCCATGGGTAGGTAAAAAGAAGGTAAATAAGTCTAGGTTGCCAAAGAAAAGCCTAAATCATCTCCTAGACTTGCACTCCTTATTTTCGCTTTACATACATACTAGGCAAGTTCTAGCATCAGCCATACACACAGAATATACTATATCCTCACACACACAAGGCACATGGTCGACTTTATTGGGAGTAGCATAGACTCTTGACCCAACAGATGAAGGAATTGAACCACACAATATCACATAGTGAGTCACAATTAGAGCCTAAACGTCTCAATAGTCATGATTTTAGCACAAACTTTTGTCATAATCTCATGCGAAGTTAAGTTAAAAAAAAAATTAACTAATAAAAAAAAATTAGCTACTAAAAAGAAAAACAAAACAAACATAAATGCAAAAAAATAAAACAAACATAAATGCAAATGCAGATAGAGAAGTATAGCATGCAAATACCAGCACCCCACACTTAGACAAGACACACTGCCCTCAATGGAAAATAAATAAGAAGAACCTGGTTAGTCGGACTCCTCCTCTATGTCTGGGGTCATACCCCCTTCGTCGGAATCATCATTGGAGTCGTCGTCATCAGAATTCTCCTCCACGTTGGAGTCTAGCATTCGTCGATCATCATCGGTTGGCACATAGTCATCAAGAGGTTCCTCAAAATATGTACCTACTCCACATATCGCCTTTGCGTGCTCTTTCATTGGGTAGTCATAATCCAGCTGTTGGAGCTCTGCAGCAGTTGGAACACGGCCACCGCTCATTATTGTAAACCAAGTCATGCCATAAAGATGGCGAAAGAAACTCTCATCTCGAGCATGCCTTTCTGAAGTGGTAAGGTTGACGCCATGCGTGGTTTCAGCATCTTTAACCTTCGTGAGGTCAACCTTCTTTGGGTTGTGTGGGAGTTTATGATCAGCCGATTCCTCTTCGATGTCTTCCTTCCTTAGTATTGCAGACAACAGGTTGCCAAAGCTGAAGTGGGACCGCTTGTGTATCCTGGACTTCCTCATTGTAGATCGAATAATTGCCCCAATGTTGATAGGGATATTCTTCATCAATGCGTATACCAATCATACTCTATCTCGTGTTATCTTGGTGTACTGGGTCCCTGGAATTAGGCAAGAGTTGACTATCCGCAACCATATCCTTGCTTTCCTATTCAAAGGAGCATATGGGAAGGTGTTGTGTCGTCCGGTGTCCTTGTGTCTACTCCACCGTGCCATGGATCTTGTTCCATAAAGTGTGTGTCGAATGGCTCTATATGGAGGTCTACTGTACAGCTCTTTGAATGGTGATAGATCAACAGTAGGCAAGCCAAGAAAGGAGTTGAAGAAATCCATATTGTGTTGTAAAACATGGCCCCAAATCTTGACTTCATTCCCTGTGGTTTTCGGTGACCAGTTGGTATAAAATTCTCGTGTTAAATCGAGATTGCATTCTCCCATGTCTCGGAAGATGAAATCAAGATGTAACGCCATTATCTTGGCTAACATGCGCGGTTCTTTCTTTGCTAGGCTTTCCTTGTTTATCAAGTCCACATGAACATATTTCTTCTCTTTGTTGTTCCTATACCATTCCTTTGCTTCCTCCTCTAAAACCCATTTAATTCTGAACATGCGGCGTGGTACTTGGATCGAGGAGGACTCTCCTTGCTCTTTGCGTCCTCTTTTCTTGCCTTTTTTGGAAGTGGTTGCCTTATCTTTACATTGTCTTGCTTTGGGTGCCATTGTACCTGAGACTAAAGCAATGTTCATGTTAGCGTCATCTCGATGGATACAATCTATAAACAAGCAGTACTGGCACCACCCCACACTTAGTTTGTTGGTACAGACTAGTGAAGTGAAAGTGGTTGATTACTCAGACTTCATTGGCATACGTTTTAGGTGCTATATTCCAACAATAAAATCAGTGCGGTCATACTTCTTGTATTCTTAGCAATACTTTCATGTTTGATATATCAAGACTACTACATAGGGATTGAATCAAGGTATAGCATCTAGAAATGATCACAACCTCCTATGTTGGTAGTCAACCATAATTCTCATCTTGATGAGCAAGTTATTCCAACATGTAAGCTTTCTATTGACTAGATTATGCAATTTTTGTGACCATGTCAATTCCGCAAAAGTATGACAGTGCATCAAAATCAAATTCAAGTTGGAAACATGTTAAGTTCATTCTTACGTATTCTTTCACTCACTTAGTTGTATCACAACACATCAACCACATTCAAATCACCAATACTACTTCAAGATTCAGCAATTCATAATAGTAGTAGTAGTGTAGTACTTACGGAATATAAATGAAGAACAAAGAAGTACTTACTTGATTGATGCCTTTGGATAATGTTCTTGTGAAGTAAAAGAGCAAAAGGAAAATTTTGGAGAGGATTTGGAGACTATAGGCGGCGCTTATGCTAGGTTTCCAATGTGTTTTAGGTTCAAGACTAAGTCTCTTATTTATAGGGGAAGGTTGGGTCGGGTTTTGACCCATTTAAAATCGGTTTTGGAGACAAGAAGTGACCATATGTGGTGCCTTTTGCTTTGCCTATGCTTGGCATAGGCGGCGCCTTTTGCATAGCATTTTTGGGCATAGGCGGCGCCTATGCCATGTCATTCTTAGGCATAGGCAGCGCCTTTCACTTAGCATATGAGATTCAGAGAAAAATGTCATTGGCATAGGCGGCGCCTATGCTATGGCATACTTGGGCATGGGCGGCGCCTATGCTATGGCACACTAGATTCTGAGAGCTTAGGCCATAGTATATGCCTTGCCTTGTTCGTGGCCTAGTTTTACGTAGGCCTAGGCTTGTTCGTTGCCTATATTTTCATAAGCAATGCCCAATCCATAGCCTTTTGCTTCTTCATTCCTAACTTACCACCTTTAACATGCAATACGTCCAAATCAAAATGTGAAACCGACCTCCTCCTTTTACACCTCTTTGCACCTACATTTACTCAAAAAGAACAAAGATGATTAGAACGATGGGTTGCCTCCCATCAAGCGCCTTAGTTTTGGTCGTGGCATGACTCTTCTTTTTGGATTTTTATTTATCAAAAGCAAACACGTAATAGAACGAAAGAAAGACAAAAATGAAAAAAGATGGGTTGCCTCCCATCTAGCGCTTGATTTATTGTCGCGGCAGGACATAGCTATCTCGATTACTTAGACTTTATTGAGATAGATGGTGGATCGTTTTCTAAATGGATTCAGACGACAATGAGGCTTACTTGTAGGCATGCAATCTTCTTCGAGATGACCCTTGTGCATGCCTATCCCGGGAGGGATACCAATTATATCATCAATAGTCCAACCCATGGATCTCTTGTATCTCTTCAGAGCAGAGATGAGAGCCTCTATATGTTGTTCACTTAAATCATCCTCCATACTTACCGGAAGTATATTTCCACTTTCCAAGAACACATACCTTAGATAATCGGGGAGCTCTTTTGATTCTAGCATTGGTGGTTCTTCAATGGAAGTCTTCGCTGTTGGTGACGGTTGATTCTTAAGATCAAGGTCTGGCTGTTTAGGAGTACGAGAATAGGAACCTATTTCTGTTAGAGCACATGTAGTTTCTTCATAATCTTCATCATCCTTATGCTCAACATTCAGTAGCGCAGCAGACAATGGCTCAACAGTAAGTTGTTTCTCTACAGATAATGCTTTCTTATTCTCATAATGAACATCAGCTACAGATAACACATTCATATCACTGGGCTGCTTCATTGCTTTGCATATATCAAAGCGGACCACTTCGTCATTCAACCAAAATAAAAGCTCATTAGCTCTCATGTCAATAAGCACACTTCCAGTTGCGAGGAAAGGACGTCCCAATATTATGGGAACTTCAGAATCCACCTCACAATCTAGAATAACAAAGTCTGCAGGAAATATGAACGAAGAAACCTTCACCAACACGTCATTCAAGATACCCACAGGTCATTTTACTGACCTATCAGCCATCACGAGCCTCATATTGGTTGGTGTCGAATCGCCTAACCCCAACTTCTTGTAGATGGATAGTGGCATCAAATTGATGCTAGCACCCAGATCGCACAATGCCTTAGCAAAGTTCATAGATCCAACCGTGCAAGAAATAGTGAGAGCACCGGGGTCAGCCTTCTTCTGAACTAGTGATCGAGTAGAGATTGCGCTGCAGTGATGAATAGTATGCTTCAACTCATAGCTTGCTGCTCACTTCTTTGTCAAAATATCCTTCATAAATTTCGCATACCCAGGCATTTGTTCTAGTGCCTCTACCAACGGAACATTAATGGTCAGCTGCTTTAACATATTCATGAATTCGCTGAACATTGTATCTTCCGCAAATTTCTTTAATCTTTGAGGAAAAGGTGGTGGTGGATAAGGAATTATTTTCTCCATGGCTTTCTTCTCCTCTTGCTTCCGTTTTTCAGCCTTCTCAGGCTGCAACATACTCGGTGTGACGTCATGGACGTCGTGCGTGGTTTCTACGGCAGCTTCTCCTTTTGCCTTATCATCAATGTCTGTTGTCTCATCAACCACTTGCTTGCCTTTGGATGAAGTTTCCAGCACCTTACCACTTCGGGTAGTAATAGCCATGCATGATCCATCATTCTTTGGATTTTGCACAGTGTCGCTAGGTATGGTGCCAGCCTTTCTTTGATTGAGTGCTGCTGAAAGTTGGCTCAATTGCTGCTCTATTTGCTTGATTGAAGTGGAATGTGAGTCAACCATTTGCTTCATTGAGGACAAATCATTTATTACCTCCGTTACTCTCGCGCTGGTTGCTTCCACTCCTTTCAACAGTTTATCCATCATATCTTCCATGCTTCCGAAACCAGATGTGGTGGTGTCACGTCTTCCTGGAGGGACGTATAAACCACTCTTTTCATTCTTGTTCTTCCAACTACCTTGGTCCTTGTTTCCAGATTTATCATAGTAGTTCCGACCTTGGTTTCCTTGGGTATTACCTCGGAAACCCCCCTGATTGTTCAAGTAGTTGGCATCTTCTTCTGAATCAGATTCGTCTCTTCCTTTTAACGCAATAGCTTTGACTTTTTCAGTCTTCCCTGATAATAGATGCTTTGTAAGAAGATCCACTTGTGTTTTCATGTGCATCATATCTTGATCACGTTCTTCTTATCTTCTCCTTTGTTCAGCAGTCATGCCAATAGATATAGTAGGACTTTCTACCTCAGAATCCCTGGTATGCCAAGCTCTACTTTGCTTCATCATCCGATCTAGCATATTGCTTGCCTGCCCAAAGGTGAGGTCCATAAATGAACCTCCAGCCACATTATCCACCACTGGTTTAGTTATTGAATTCAAGGCTCTGTATAGCATCTCCATTAGGTGGACATTGGTCATGTGATGGTTCGGGCATCTCATAAGCTTCGTCTTGAACCTCTCCCATGTTTATGAAGAACTTTGGTTGGAAGCTGCTAAAAGTTGCTGATTTCATCTCTTAATTGTGCTCTTTTGGATGGCGGAAAGAATCTTTCTAGGAAAGCGTCTCTCAACTGCCTCCAATTTGTAATAGAATCAAGAGTCAGCCCATTCAACCATAGAGTTGCCTCCCCAGACAGAGAAAATGGAAATAGGCGTAATCGAATTGCATTCTAACCAACACCAGGATTGTCAAACGACTTGCATGTAGAAATAAAGTTGATGAGATGCATATTCGGATCATCGCCTGCTAGTCCACCAAATAATCCCTTGAGTTGCAATAACTGAATCATGGTGCTTGTGATGTTAAACTTGGCTTTGGGTGCCAATGGTGGAGGAATAATGGCTCCTGTGGCTCCGACTCCATCAAGATCATCATCATCATCGTCGAAAGCTGATTGTACAGGTCGGCCTTCATGCCTAAACCTTTCTTGACGATATCTTCTATTGGCAGGTGTTTCCATCTCAGCAGCATGCCTAGGGTTTAGTAACTCATCATCACCTAGGTCCTCATCGTCAGGATTTATTGCTCGCCCGAAGTTATCAATATTCTGTTGATGCACTTGAGCGGCGGCTAGAGCAGCTAGTCTTGCTTGTTCCTGTTGAGCAGCCATCCTTTCAATTTCATGTTGTGCCTCCATTCTGCCAATTGTTATGGTTCAGGATTAATAGGTAATAACGGTTGACCAGAACTTTGAGTATGGGGAATGCACTGAATAAAAACCTGCAGATAACAAAAACAAAAACTAAAAGTAAAAGTACGAGAATCTTTGACCAAAGGGTCTAGTAATTATCACAAACTTAATTGACACTCGTATTCCCCGGCAACGGCGCCAATTTTTGATAATGCTCAATCTACAGCTCTTGTAGGAGTGTAAAGCGGTAGTTCTCAAATATATAACCCAACTGGGTTGGGTATCGATCCCACAGGGAATAGCTTGGTCAACAAGTAAGCAAAGATTACTAGACTTTTAGTGCAAGTCTTGTAAAAATGGGGGAGTTTTGTCGTGCAAGTAATGTAACCAAAGTAATAAGGTAAAAACGGAAAATAGCAAAGTAAAAAGTAAGAATGTTTGGTAAGATGTAAAACAATGAGAATTGAGAAGTTGGGGTTATGTCCACCTTATGAGTTGTACGTCTCTATTGGCTATGAGTTGTGCAGAATTCAGACATGCATGTGCTTATAGAGAATTGTATTCGATGGTAAATCCAAGCGTCTTTCGACCTAAACACGGACTATTTCACTTTAACTCTTTCGAGCTTAAAGAGTATCTAAAGGTACAAATTCTCCAAGAGGTTAATCCAGTTACGGCACTAACTTTTTAATAGGGGATGGGACCCTATTACCTTGACATTATCTCTTTTCCAGACATATAACTTTTCTTTCGAACAAGTTAATGCTATACTGGCGTTATTCTATGCGTCTGCAGCCACAAAAATTTGCATTAAGATGAAGAGAATAATGATATAAGCAACACGCGTGTCACGAATTCACAAACTCATAGCCTTAGATAGTATCTCATAAGGCTTCCATAACCCCAACAGAGAAGTTAAGTTACCCATGAGTGCGAAGGAAATCACAATAGACATTATTATTGTACCATAATAAAGATCTCGTGTAGTGGAGTGTGGTAGGCGTTAGGCGTGAACTCCCTTGCAAAGTAACGTTTCTCTTGTTGTGGAAAAATAAGAATTGATTAGATGAATAGAAGAAGAATAAAAAGTAGAATTAATGGAAGAATTAGAATCCGAGTTGTAAGTTGTGGAATAAGAAGTAGAATGAGAAAAGAATGAATTGTAACTAATGGAGGAATGCCTCTAAATCTCTAGCAGAATAGGGTATTTATAATACCCATATCCGATTCCTACTAAGCTAATGCATTACTTAACCCAATCCTACTAGGTTAATGTATCATTATCCTAATCCTACTAAGTTACTGCTAGTCCCCAAAGTCTTTAGAATTGTTGTTTTTGCCCGGGACAGATTTTCCATGCGTCACTTTTGGTCCTTGGCGTCCAAGCTTTCCCTTCCTTCTTTCGTGAAGCTTTCTTTGGCGTCAAGTTATCCATAAAAATGCTGAAATCTGCATCATTTATACCTGAAAACTTGCTAATCACGTTTGTTATCTCACTTACAGGAAAAAGGACTAAAAGTGCATGAATTATATAATTTGTCCTCAAAACTTAGCTAAAATATGGGTAAAATATAGCACTATAGGCGTGTAAATTCACCTATAATCACATAGCAAGGTAATAGCTTATGACTCTACACAATTAAAGGTTCATGAAAACAATTAACCTAATCATGACTTGGAACTTTTGGTTGTGGTGTTTGTATTGAAAATCTTGTATCACTATTTGTATGGAGTGCATATGGATATCTTTTCAGATCATAAGAGCCTGTAATATCTGTTTACTCAAAAAAATCTTAACCTCAGGCAAAGGAGATGGATTGAGTTGCTGAAGGATTATGACATGAGTCTTCACTACAATCTATGTACAGATAACATGAATATTCACTACAATCCATAGGGAGTCTCGCTCATAGGGAAAGAGAGAAGAAGGATTTGGTGAAGGATGTTCACTATTTGTCTAACATTGGAGTTTGCCTCTTGGACTTTGAGGGCGATGGTATGTTTGTACAGAAGGTGGCGCATTCATCTTTTGGTGCAGAGATATTAAAGGATCAAGTGTTAGATCTGCTCTTATTGAGGATCAAGGGTGTTGTAGGTGGTAAAAAGGTAATGTCCTTTGTCATTTATGGTGATGGTACCTTACGTACTAAGGGGGTTATGTATCTTGATATAATTGGTATGCGAGAGAAGATCTTGGTTGAGGTGCATGAGTTGCGTTAGGTTATTTGTCCTAGTTCGAGAAAAATGTATCATGACCTTAAGGTGATGTATTGGTTGAATAATATGAAGTAGGATATGGCTATTTTAGTGGCCAAGTGCATGTTGTGACAATAATTGAAAGTTGAGCACAGAGGCTCAGAGGATTGTATCAAGAGATGAAGTTGCCTATATGAAAATGGGAAGTGATCAACATGGATTTCATTATCGGTCTTTCTCTATCTCATAATGAATGTCATTCTATTTGGGTCATCGTGGATAGGGTGACAAATTTGGCTCACTTATTGCAAGTAAGGACAAATTTTTCAGTAGAGGATTATGCAAGATTGTACCTCAAAAAGATTGTGAAGTTTCTCAGGGCGCCTGTTTCTACTATCTTAGATTGCGGTATGCAGTTTTCATCTCACTTTTGGTAGTTATTTCTGAAAGTATTGGGGACCAAGGTGAGTTTTCATACCATTTTTCACCCATAGTCAGATAGGCAAGCAGTAAAAACTATTCAGACATTGTAGGATACGCTTTGGGATTGTGTGATTGACTATGGTGATAGTTGGGCTGAGAATTTTCTTCTTATCATGTTTTCCTATAATAATAGCTACTACTCTAGTATTGGAATGGCTCCATTTGAGGTGTTGGATGGTAGAACGTGTAGATCTCCTATTGGGTGGTTCAAGGTTGGTGAGGCATAGATGTTTGGCCTGAATTTGGTTCACCAAGCCATAGAAAAGGTGAAGGTGATTCGAGATAGACTTATGGTTTCCTAAAGTCGTCAAAAGTCCTATGCAGATGTGAGGCGAAGGAATTTAGAGTTTGACGTTGGGTATTGGGTATTCTTTAAGGTGTCTCCCATAAAAGGAGTGATGCAGTTTAGCAAAAAGGGGAAGCTTAGTCCTCCGTATGTTGGTCCATACTTGGTTTTGAGGATGGTTGGCAATGATGCATATAAGTTAGAGTTGCCTTCCATCTAGAGCTCCATTAACCAGGTATTCAATGTTTCTATGTTGAGAAAGCATATGCATTATCCGTTGCAAATTGTGCCTATCAAGGATATTGGTATTTCGGATTCCCCATCTTATGAGGAGATCCCAATTAAGATCTTGGATCTACAAGTTTGTCGGTTGTGGACCAGGGATATGGCCTCGATAAAGCTTTTATGGAGAAACCACAAGGTCAAAGAAGCTACTTTGGAAGCTGAAGAGGACATAAAATCCAAATATTTGTTCCTATTTTTCTCTCCGAAAATTCATGTGTAAAGTAAGTGTTGTTCTTACTATCTTTGTTTTCTAACTTATTTAAAGGAAATATTGATTTTCTTGGTATTTTTTTTTCTAACGTAGTTAAAGGTAAGAGTAGAGGTGTGTGAAGTCCAAACCGTGCTAGTACTGCCTACTCATATCATTTGATGGCGAATGATCTAAGTAGGGGAGAATTGAAACACCAGGTCTTGTCCCTTAGAAATTTACTGAGCTTTGAGCTCATTGTTCTTGTAAAGACTCATTATACGAGTTGTATGATGTGGGTAAGGTAATGTGACCCAACTCATAAGGTATAGAGTGGTGGTGGTTGAGTTTCTGTTATGCTTATAGTTTGGTGGTACGGGTCATTAGGTGTGGTGATAGTCCATTAGGCGGATCCTTCACTTAAATTAGAAACTTAGTAACTTGACTTAACTTTGAGTACGAGTGGCTCACTAAGAGCCGTAAGGATATGTTAGGAGTCATTATGTAAAGTCGTATCTTGTTCAGTGCCAATTCCTGTAGTTTTTGTCTTAGATACGACTGGACCATATGAGTCGTATGGTCTGGTCACGAGTGGGGGTCATGGAGTCATACACTGCACAGTGTGTGAGTGTCTAGCACACTGTCTTGGTGATGACTTGATGGTATGAGTCGTATATTATGGTCATAAGTAACAGGGTCGACTCGGAACTACCTACATCAATTTTACATTTTTAAGTTGGGTTATTAAGGACATTTCCCATTTTAACTCCTTTGGATACCATGACATAAAACACTTTTTGGGGCTTCATTAACCTATTATTCTCAATCAAACACTCTTAAAATATCTCTCAAACTCTCTCTCAAGTAAAGGTCAAGGTTTTCATAAGATAATCAATTAGGGAATTAAAAGAGTTATTCTCCTTATCTTCCTTGGTGTCTAAGGTATGTTACTCCTCACTCATTGTTATTTTACAAAAAGCATGTGTACTAATGTTTGGTTTTCATACTATTGTTATGGTTTTGATATAATGGTTGGGAGGTTTTGGGTGTCCATGGTTGAGTAATGTGTCTCACGGATTAATTATGGTTTTTCTTTCCTTTAATATGAAAATTACTTGGTTATTATTTTGAAAATTGTGTTTCCATAACTGATTTGTTAAAATACCAATGAGAATAATTTCATCACATAGTTTGACTATTCTTGAAATCTTTGCATTGCATAAAAGGTAATGGAACTTATATTGACTTGGTTTCTTTTAAATGACTTGGAAAGGCCTTGGTGACTATGGTATTGGTTTAATTTGAAACTTTGGAGTCAAATTGGTTTAACAGCTTTGGTATGGCATAAATGGATAGACTTGCAAGCGCTAGTTTTGGTATGATGATACCAACGGTTTATGCCTAATAAAGGACTCCTTAGTATATGGTTGGAATGTGTAAAGGGTTTAATATAGGCTTAAAGGGTGGTGCAGCAAAGCCATGGAAGGTAGAGGCCCCAGGAGGACAAATACTGGAAACTCATGTTTGCCGATGTAAGGTTTGGTCATGGTAACCGTGTGCATGATGTCATAGTTTATATTTTGGAATATGTACTAATTATCTCAATTTCTTTTCTATGGTCGTACGTCTAACACGCGTTGGGCTCTTTCAGGAGGGGGAGCTGAACCCATATAGCCCATGGGTGGTTTTAGGACGGCAAAGCTACATAGCCTAGGTTAGGGTTATAAATACATGCTAAACCTGATTCTCTTTCCAGATATGGAATATATATATATATATGATTGCATATGGTTAATTGATTTGGTTTTCAATTACTGGCATTATTTTATCTTTATCCCTGAGTATATGCTAGCGTTCACTCTGCTAACTATCTTCGGATGTTGTATCCCCACGCGATGCAGGAAATGATAATGCTAGTATTTCTCCTGCTTAGTGACTTGGATTCGGGGATAGCTTTGAGTTATACTGAAGTGGTGAGTTTCCATACTCCGGAAGGCTCCATTTCACGCTATGGACTTCTTTAATTTCTATTATTTCTTTGGTTTAGTTTTGTCTATGGTCGAGGTCATGTACCGACCAGAAGTTATTGACTCTATATAGAGGATTTGTCAGACTATTATAGGTATGGGTAGTGTTGGTATTGGTGTAATCCTTGGTATTATTATTGGCACTGGGGTCGACACCGGTTTGATAATTGGTTGTGGTTATTGGATTTTTATTATAGTCGTTAATTAGTGTCTCTAAACTATTATTGCTCTATCTTGTTATATGTTTGAATTCATCCGACATATGGTGCTGGGATATTATGGTTGGGTATTGGAGATGGTCTCCGGTCCTAGTTGAACTTGAGATGCCTCACACTACTAGGCCCTGGTTCGAGTCGTGTCAGTAAATCTACTTTCTTTGATTTTATCATTTTCTTTTTTCTCATTCATGCTTTATATGCAGCAAAGTCATACATTCAAAAGACAGGGGTTAAAAATTTAAATCAAAATATATATTTAATAGTTGGAGATCCAAAATCAAAAACAAATCCTTATAGAAGAAATTTTATGACAATTTTCTTTTTCAGTTTCTCAATTCTTCTATCTTTTATGCTTAAATCCACTTGTGTGTGCTAATAGAAGTAGAGAAAAATAATTTCTTGATCAAATTTTATGTACTTAATAAAATGTATTGTTTGTAGCAGCTCAATTGAACTCCAATTAAAAATCATGAATTTGAGTAAGGTATTTTTTTCTCATGAATATGTCACAACCGGAACCAGGGCCTGGTCGTGACAGGCATCTTAAGTCCCACATAGACTGGAGACCACCCCTTGTACCTAACCAAGTGAACATAACATCCCCAATGACGAATGAATTCCGAACATATAACAAGATAACACAAGGTAAGATTAAAGAATAAAAATAATTCTATGATCGATAGCAAGTAACCGACCAAAACAACTATCCAGCATCACCAACGTCCACAGTAATCCAATAAAGCCTTCTAGCACAAAAATCAAAACCATTCTTGGTCAGGACATGTCCCAACTCTCATAGATGACAATGAAAATGACAATGTTAATGATAATTAAAACTTTTAATTCTAATCAGGTAAATAATGGATAAAATGTCCAAGTATTACGGAGAATGGAAGCTCACCACTTCACCACAACAAACCGATAAACTGAGCCGATCCACTTAACTCTGTGTAGGAAAAGTAGAGGTATCTCTGGTGCTTGCATCGCATGGGGACACAGCATCCACAGATGGTTAGTGGAGTGAAAACTAGCATATTACTTAGGTAAAAGGATAACATAGTGTCATGATTAATGATTCAAAATCATTCAAAACCAATGCATATACATATATATAGGGGGAAAAGGCATAACATTTACTTTAAAACTTTAGCGTGAGTTATGTAGCTTAACCATCATGACATATGAATGCACTCATGAGCTATACGGGCCTAGCTTTCCCCCATCAGGTAGGGCCCAGTGTGTGTGGCCACATGAACTAGAAGGTATACACATGCACTATGGGGGACTAGAACCACTTGATGTATCAAGGTGACATAAGCACCCAATCATGAAATATAGTATGGGAGACTCAAACCTCTCAATCACTTTATAATAATGAGGGGGACTCGAACAACTCGGTCATTTAGACCCCCACATCGGCAATTGTGATTTCCAGTATTGGTTTCTCAGGATGTCTACTTTCAAGACTCAGCTACACATCCCTTATTAAAGCCTAATTAAATCATATATCACACATTCTCATTCATTGAAGCAAATTACACATTATGGCATACATTGTTGGTATCGTCATACAAACTACAATTGCAATGTAACATCACCATGCCACACCAATTACTATCACTTGGCAAAATCATAATCCCCCTTGGTTCAATTATACATTATCTTGAGGAATTACATAACTCCATATGGTTCAATTAAAGATCATTATATTTCATTAACCTTTCACACTATGCAATAGTTCAAGAGTCGTTCAACAAGCATACTTTTATATTGAAAACCAATTCCACAATAGAGATTGAGGTCATAATTACTTCAAAGTCACAAGTTTAGGGAAATTGCAATTTTTTAGTTCATTCACTAATCCCATGCACACATAATTTCAAAACTATAATTAAAGCATGAATAATTAGATGTAATTCATGGTAAACATTTTTCAATCAATAAGCATTCAAAACCCTCAATCCTTGTTTCAAAACGACCATTAATATCTCATGAGCAACACTTTAAAACCTATGCTTTTATAAAATTAACAATTAAGGAAGAGTAATATGCCTGAAATATTATGTTTATGGAGAGAATTCCACCCTTGAGCCCTTGAATGACCTACTTCCCAAAAACTCTAAGTATGGCTGCTTGAGAGACTTGAGATAGTTTTAAAAGTATTTGAGTATGATATGGATAAGAAATAACCCCTCTTAAGTTCTTTATGAACGTGGAATTTTAATATAATGAGAAGGGAATTATCTAAAGTACCCCAAATTTATAAAGTGAAATTTAGTCGTCATTGACTATGAGTCACTAGATAACTAGTATTGTAAGACCCCACAAAATTCTCTCATAGTCTGATCCTTAGAGCGTGTTCAGTAAAGTGTTAATCAGACCCTAAATGGTTGAGAAGTGTCTTTCCAAGTGAGAAGTATTTTAAACCATGTAGAATTTCCCTAATTGAATAAGCTTTCCTTTGATACCAAATTCACCCAAAACCGACACTCGGGCGAAGAGTTAGAGCCATTTTAGTGAGACAGTGTGCCACCTAACACTTTAGCACATCACGGAGCTTGCCAAAATGCCAACCATTAAAATCCAGTGAGCCTCTGCGATTATGGCACATCGTGCCAAGGCTTAATTTTAGAATTGTCAATTTCAAGTGCACCAATGCAATTCCACCGTGTCGTGGTGCCTTTCCAGTTTGCAACCAAGGTGGCAACGTGATTTCCACCGCATCACGCCATCAATCAATTTCCAGATTTTCCAATTTCCAGCGAGCTGGTGCGATTATGGCACGTCACGCCAGCATGTAAAATCGGGATTTTTTAGCTTATTTCCAAAGGTGAAAGGGGTCATTTTACTACCCCTACATATACTCCTTAACACAAGATTTGGCCTCATTTTAACCTAAAAATACTAGTTTCTCTCAAAGTTGTTCAATAACAAGAGCTAGGGTTCCAAAATCAAAACCCTTCCTTCTTAAAGAGGGAAATCAAGAATCTCTCCAAGGGCTTTCAAGAAAGAGTTTTTCTAAGGTATGTAGATGTTTATTCTTGGGTCCCTTTTATCCAAGAAGCTCAAGAACCCTTTTATAAATTTTGAAGCTTTTACGTTTATGAGTTTTCATGATCAATATGAGTTGAAAATAATGTTCATGCTATTATTGAGTTGTGATTCATGTTTGTTTACAAGGTTTCCACGTTTTGACCCTAGTATCTGATACCCATGTGATGTTCATGACAAACCCTCTTCAAGTTACTTGTTAAGTGATGTGTGTTAATTAAGTGTAGAAATTGTTGAATAAGCAAAACATACTCCCTATATGCTTGATAAAATGCTTATGTGAATCAATTAGAGCCATTATAGCATGTTGACTAAAAATCCCTAATTGTGTGTAAGCCCATGCATGCCAAGTGTTTGTTGAAAAGCCTTAGTGAATGAATTGTGGCATAATAGCATGAATTCCCCAATTATGTAATCTTTGATACATGCTAAGACTTTAATACGTTCTAAGTGTTTGATGAATGAATTGTAACATAATAGCATGAATTTCCCAATTATGTGTTCTCCGATACATACCAACACTTAAATTTGTGTGATGTGCTTGATGCAAGGCCTTATTGAATGGAGTATGATCCACTAGAATTCCCCCCCATGTTATTAGATGTTTAGGATTTATTACATGTTTAGGATTCCTAAATGCTTAAAGTGATGCCTTACTGATTGTGATGGTGAATGATTTTCCATGGTCTTGATTATTCATGAATGTTTAAGTTTTACTTTTATGTTATCGAGTCTTGGGAGTATTTATACCAACAATTTAGCTGCGTTCTAGATCCTGTATCAATTTTCATGATAATTCCAGTTGAGCCAAGATTCTCAGAACTCAGCAAGTCATAGAACTCAGTATTCTCAGATAGATATAGAACTTAAGAAATCTCAGTAATCGTTGTAATCTCAGTATCGCTAGTAATCTAGCCTCAGTTCTATACTCAGCTCAGATCTAGTAGTATTCAAGTGTTCAGTTCAGTCCTCAGTAGTATTTCAGTAATCTATCTCGAGATCAATGTAATCCAGTCAGATAATGAAATTCAGTAGTATTCTGTCAGATACGGAACCAAGTGAATTCAACTTAACTCAGTTAGATCATTCGAGAAACATGATCAGTATGAGATTTAGCTTAGTTTATGTTCAATTAAGAATTAGTTCAAAGTATTTCAGTTGGGAGTATGAGCTAGCACCGAGAAAGGGCAGGGATAGCGGCTCCCCATTAGAGGAGCAGAGTCGTTAGAAGCAATCCCTGAACTCTAGAACTACGTAGCCAGCGCAGTATGCAAGAGTCACCCGTCAGGAAAGTCACTCGTTAGATAGGCTTGACTATTATATTGCCTTAGGCTTGACTTACTACGAGGGTCACCCATCAGATAGGCTTGACCAGAGAGGTCTTTATCCATGGCAAGGCATTGACACCCTTTCAGTTGGGGTTACAGGTTGGACCCCACTAGTTGAGATTTGGGGCATGTCGATTAAGTAACTACTTCCCACAGTTGTAGTTTCAAAATCAATCTTCAGAAATTAGGGCTCTCAGCTATAGTCATCTATCTCAGTGAGGAACTCAGATAGTTCCATTGATTCATGGACCACCCATCAGATAGGCTTTGTCCCATATAAAGTTATTCAGTATCAGATATAGAGATCACCCATCAGATAGGCTTGATCTCAGTCTCATATTCAGTTGAGTAATCTCATTATCAGATCTACAGATCACTCATCAGATAGGCTTGATCTCAGTTGAGTAATCTCATTATCAGATCCCGAGATCACCTATCAGATAGGCTTGATCTTATCTCAGATTCAATGAAGTATTCTTGTTATCATATCTAAAGATCACCTGTCAGATAGGCTTGATCTCAGTCTTAAATTCAGTTGAGTATTTTTGTTATCAAATCTAGAGATCACCCATCAGATAGGCTTGATCTCAGTCTCAGATTCAGTTGAGTATTCTTGTTATAGATTTGGACATGATCATTTCTTATTATTGATAGAAGATTCTGAAATCATCCATTAGAGAGTTTTGATCTTCGATGCAGTCAATCGAGAGTAGAAAGCTCAGAATTTAGTCATTGATATGAGTAGATTCATTTAATCAGTTTCAGTATCATCAGTTTTCGAGATCACTTGCTATATAAGACTGATCTCAACTCCAGTACTCAATTATTAGTATCACATAATTCAGTGTTTAGTATCTCAGGCATTAGTAGTGAGTCCTGATGAAAGTAAAGTAGTATCTGAGTTTCAGTATTTCGAGTCACGATGATTTCAGTTATGGTTCGTGTATTCATGCATGTGTTCTCATTCAATACTCTCATGATTATTCAGTTAAGTAATTGTTCTTGCGTAAGCCCTTGCATTTAGCCTTACCTCATCTTTATACTCGGTACATTCGCGTACTGACGCATTTATGCTATGGTATTTTATTTGACACCATAGGTTCAGAGGCACGAGATCCAGAGTACCCTTAGCAGTTTAGTTCCAGCCAGCAGCAGTGGATATAGCAGTGAGTCCTTTTCATTCGAGGATGATGCTTTTATCATTATTGTATCAAATTTTCAGTAGACGGAGTTAGTTAGGGACATGTCCTATCAACTCGACAGTTCAAACAATTTAGTGGCTTTTCGGACAGATGTATCAGTATTCAATTTTCAATCTTGAGTATTTTTAGATGTTTTGAACCTTATGGCTAGTTTTCGCATTTATTATTTATATTATCCAGTGTTCGGGTACAGATATCAGTAGAGTGTTGGCTTATGTTCCTTCAGGATCATGAGCACCGTGTGACGTTTTGGTTCCATAAAAATCAGGTCGTTACAAGTATAGAATCATTACTACTCGCCACCATGAGTCATAGCCAAGACAGTTTCTAGGGCACCCACACATTGTTGACCCTATGACTCAACTACTACCTTTCGTAATGGGACCCTATGACTCATAAGGTCCAGTCATAGTCTACAAGGAATCTGTTAGGGGTAAACATTCGACATCCTATGATTTGTACCCAACAGCTCGTAATGAGCCCTTATGATTTTTAGTGAGTCACTCGTACTCAGAGAAGAACTTAGTCGCACACTTACTGATTTAGTTACAGCTTGAGTCCAATGACTCGCCAAGTCACCCAATGAATCTTGTCCCCAAACCATACTCTGGACAGCAAATCAGGCACAATTCACTAGACACCTTATGAGTAGGCTCTTATGACCTGTCAAGACACCCTACGACTTATTGGGTGAGTCGCTGTCAAGATAGTGAGGATAAAATTTTAGAAATTATCAAAGACCAAAAACTCGGACTATTACATTCTCCCGTCCTTAGGATCATTCGTCCTTTAATGATAGGATAGGGCATTTATTAGCATGATTTGACTCCAAACACAATCCCACATATCTTTACCAAAGACAAAAATTAATGATTTTATGGAATACACATACCTCTACCATGATTTTCTTAAACAGGGAACAAGAACAGATACTTGGACTTCATGTACTCCTCAGCTCCCCACGTAGCTTCCTTGACCTTCTTGGTTCCTCCAAAGAACCTTTACCGAAGCCACATCTTTGGTCCACAACCGACAAACTTGCCTATCCCAAATCTTAATCGGAGCATCCTCATAGGATAAGGAAACAAAAATACGCAACACTTTCAAGGAATAAGCATCGAAGGATCACCTATAATATTTTTCAACATAGAATCATGAACAAACGGATAAATGGATATTAAACTAGAAGAAAACTTTAATTCATATTCAACATTACCAACTCTCTTCAAAACCAATTAGGGACCAATATAACGGGGAATGAGCTTCATTTTCTTACCAAACTACATCACTCCTTTTATGGGAGACACCTTCAAGAACACCCAATCACCAACTCTGAACTCCAACTCCCTTTGCCTCACATCCGCATAGGACATTTGGCAACTTTGGGTGGCCTTAAGCCTATCTCAAATCACCTTCACATTCTTCATTGATTGGTAAACCAAATCACAGCCATATAACTTATTTTTACTGACCTCAAACCACACAATAGGAAACCTACACCTTCTACTATATAAGTCCTTAAAAGGGGACATACCAATAATAGAGCGATAACTGTTATTGTAGGAAAATTCTATAAGAGGCAAGTGGTCAACCCAACTTCCAAAAAAATTAAATACACATGCCCGAAGCATATATTCCATGGCTTAAATTGTCCTTTCTACTTGCCCATCCATCTGCAGGTGGAAATTTGTACTAAGGGTTACCTTAGTCCCCAAACCTCGTTGGAATGACCTCCAAAAAAGATATAAAAATTGAGTACCTTGATCCAAAATTATGGAAACTTGAGTACCATGAAACTTCATGATCTGCTCAATGAACAACTTGGCATAATCCTCTAAAAAGAAACTAGTCATCACTAGAAAGAAGTGGACAAACTTAGTCATCCTATCTAAGATGACCCAAATCGAATCAAATTGCTGGCAAGAATATGGAAGACCGATAAAAAAGTCCATAATAATTAGCTCTCATTTCCATACTAGTATCTCAGTCTCTTAAGTCAATCCACGGGGCCTCAAGTGCTCTACCTTAATTTGTTGATACACCATGCACTTAGCCACAAAATTGGCCACATCCCACTACATGTTATTCCACCAATAAATCTCTTTAAGGTCATGATACATTTTTTTTGTCGAACCAAGATAAATAGTATAATATGACTCATGAGATTCGACCAAAATCCTTCCTCGTAACCCATCAATATCGAGAGTACATAATCTACCTTGGTGCCTCAATATACCACCCATATCAATCTCAAAAATCATCACCTTCTTCCTACCTAAATCATTCTTAATTTGCATGAAAATACGATCCAACTTCTACTTCTTCTTCACCTCCGTAATAGGAGATGACTTCTTCTCCTCTTGAATAATCACACCACTATCTTTAGAATCCAAATGATAGACTCCTAGATTAGCTAAATGTTGAATATCCTACACCAAGTCCCATTTCTCTTCATCCACAAAAGATAATAATCCCATGGATAACCTACTATGAGCATCACCAACCACGTTACTTTACCTTAATGATAGTGAAGACTCATGCCATAGTTCTTTTGCAAATCAAGCCATCTCCTTTGCCTGAGATTTAGCTCGTTCTAAGTGAACACATATTGCAAGATCTTATGATCAGAGTAAATATCAACATGGCCACCATACAAATAATGCCGCCAGATCTTAATGCAAACACCACATCTAACAATTCCAAATCTTGAGTCGGGTAATTCTTCTAATGGACATTCAATTTTCTAGAGGTATAAGCAACCACCTTGAGATGTTGTATTAACACACGACCCAATCCTACATGGAATGCATCACTATAGACCCCAACACCATCAGTTCCCTCAGGCAGAGTCAAACCTGGAGTCGATGTTAACTTATCCTTCAACTTTATGAAACTACCCTCACAAGTATCAGACAATAAGAATTTCACCTTCTTCTGAGTCAACTTAGTCCATGGAGCATCAAATTAAGAAAAACTTTCCACAAACCTTCTATAATAATCGGATAAATCCTAGATGCTTCGAATGTGGATTGGAGTCATGGGTCAAGGCTACTTCTTAACCACCTCAACCTTTTTTGGGTCTACCATGATCCCTTCACTAGAAACAACATGACCCAGATAAGTCACATTATTTAACAAGAACTCACCCTTAGAGAATTTAGCATACAACTACACCTCTTTAAGGGTCTGCAACACTAGGCGGAGGTGATCTCCATCATCCGCCTCTCTCTTAGAATACACTAAAACATATACAATAAAGAAAATCATGAAAAAATCCAAGAACTAATGGAATATAAGATCCATAAATATTACTAGGGGATTAGTCAATCCAAAGGACATCACCAAAAACTCAGAATGACCATATCGAGTTTAAAAATAAGTCTTAGGGATATCCGCCTCCTAATCTTTTACTGATGGTACCCAGACCAAAGATCAATCATAAAAAAGTACTTGGCACCTTGAAGCTAATCAAATAGATCATCAATCTTCTAAAGTGGATATTTATACTTCACGGTCACCTTATTCAATTAGCGGTAATCAATACACATCCAAAGGGACCCATCTTTCATATGCATAAAAAGAATAGGAGTGCCCAATGAGACACACTAGAGAAGATAAAACCCTTATGTAGAAGATCTTTCAACTAATCCTTGAGTTCTTTTAACTCAGTCGAAGCCATGCTACAAGGAGGAATAGAAATAAAATAACTGTTTGAAAGAAGATCAATCCCAAAATCAATTTCACTATTAGGAGAAATACCTGAAAGATCATCAGGAAATGCACAAACCGTAGGGATAGTCTATAAGAAGGACCTTCGGATCTAGAATCCTTAACATGCACTAAGTGAAAAAGGCACCCTTTAGAAACTAATTTCTGGGCTCTAAGATATAAAATATACCTTTCCTTAGGTATTAGGGATCCACCTTCTCATTCAATCACCAGCTCATTAGGGAAATAGAAACTGAACCTTCTAGTCTGAGAATCATTTGACACATAGCACGAATGCAACAAATGTATTCCCAAAATCACAACAAAGTCTAACTTGTCAAAATCTATCAGGTCTACCAAGGTCTCTCAACCTTAGCCCGTCATCACATAACCCTTATAAACCCTTTAAGCCACAATAGAATTACCCACTGGGGAGGACACAGAAAAAAAGCCTAAAATACACTTACGGTCAAAACAAAAATAGATAGCCACCTAAAGGGTCATATAAGAAAGGGTAGACCCGAGATCAAGAAGATAATATACATCACAAGATAAGATTTTGAGTGTACCAGTAACAACATCAGGGTATGATTCAAAATCCTGGTGAGTGGAAAGAGCATACAGATGGTTCCGATCAGTGTTAGAGCCAAAAACAAAAGTATCACTCTTTGGCACATGACCTAATAAAGTAGAAACAAAAATATTATTTTCCCTATAAGTAGCCCTAGAATGACAATCCCTCTACATATGACCAATCCATATTTAAAATATTTGTTCCTCTCTTCTGCAAAAACACCATGTTACACCTAACCATATAATATATAGGGAGGATATGATGGAGCTGACTAAGCCCCACTAGCCTAAGACTAGGCTCCTAGTGCTCTGAACCCACTATCATACTGAGAATGATAATCACTCGATAACTTTAGATAAAGATCACTAGCCATAGAGTACCAACCAAAATTGCCCCACTTTTTCTTTGACCAAATTCCACTATATCTACCACTCTACTACTGACCTCCATCCTAATCTAAATATCAAAACTTCTTATTCTGCCTATCTCTTATCTTTGCTTGCTTTATTTTTTCCTCTTCCGTATATTTCATATACACCATAGGTCTAGAGATGTCCATATCTTTACTCAAAAAGGCAGCTTTTCTCTCTAAAATCAACTCACGAGATAATCCAGATGCAAACTTCCTCATTCTAGCCCTCATGCTAAACACCATCTCAGGAGCATAATGCGTTAGGTGATGAAACTTTAAGGCATACTCATTTTTTGTCATCCTGCTTCTTTTCAAATTAACAAATTTCTTAGCCCTCGTCTCCCTTAACTCCTGAGGAAAGAAGCAATCAAGAAAAGCACTAGAGAAGTATTTCCATAAAGTAGACTCAACATTATTATCCCAAAGTTGCTCCTACTATTCATATCATTAGTATGTTATATCCTTTAACTGGTAAGCTACAAACTCTATACCCTCCACATCAATAGCATACTTCACATGAAAGATATTTCCATCTCATCAATGAAATATTAAGTAGCTTTCTCAACTTCAGAACCATTGAAAATAGAAGGACACAACCTCATAAATTGGCCAACTCTAAGGGCCTGGGATGATGGATAAATAGAAGCAACACGCTTACTCTTGGAGGCCACCAACTAGGTAATAAAATAAATCAATTGGTGAAACTCAGCACTAGTCATGCCCACTTGAGTGCTTGAGGAGGGATAGTAGGAACTGGTGGAGCTCTGATGTTGGGCGTATTTATGCATTCCATCGTTACTATTCTAGCCCCTTTAGCCTTATTTTAAGGATGATTCTTATGATATATGTGTTGATAGTGATATAAATGATCATTTATGTGTCCAATTATGTGTTTACGATATTTAATGGTGGTTCACATGAGGTTTGATTCAAATTGATCATTTATAAGTCAACCGAGAATACTAGTATAACTAGCTTGGGCTAGGTGTTTGTCTAGTCTCTTGTGTTGGGTTCTAATGAATTTTAATGAGTTATTAAGGTTTTTATTATGTATTTATGTAAGAAAAAACTTATTTATAATGTTCAAGGGTCAATTGGATCTAGAAAATAGCCAAAACAATGAGTTTAAACCAAATATGAATTTAGCCTATGCTTAGCTCAGGTTTCTAGTTTGTCATTACGGATGTTATGTTGTTTTGAGCTCTAAATTATTGTGTTTAATGCTATATGATTCTTTTTGAATAGATTATGATGATATATTAAGGATATGAAAGCTTCAAATCGAGGGGAAACAACTCTATAAGGCTTGGAATGGCTCAACAAAAGCACAAGACGAAAGCTGCATACAATTTGGACCCCTGAAATGTATGGGGCGCATTTGGAATATCCAAATTGCCAATGGATGAGTTCAAAACTGTAATGGATTCATAAGAGGTCCAAGTTTTTTACCCGTAGGCGCGTGTAGCATATAATGGGGTTTAAGATGGCCCTGTAATATGTTGAAATCATGACTAGCTATTGGAATTTGACAACATTTTTGACAATTGTGACCTCGAACTATGGTACGATGCAGGGAGCACCAAAATTAGGAAAATTTTGCCCATCTGAATGAAAACAGCATGTAAACTTAATCCAACTTGGTATATAACTTGTCTACTATAAATATAACGTCCTAAAAAATGTTTTAAGCATCTTGGAACATCCTAGATCACTTGGGACATCATTGGAGGCTACCACAACTTTTTTTTAGGTTTTATAATTCTTTAACTTGGTTTTTTATGGTTTTTATTATCATTCCAAGGTATTGGATGATGAATATTTGCATTTAATATTAAACCCTCTTTTCGGGGTTAAAGCCAAGAACATGATTATTATTGTTTTGAATTAATTTCATTTAATTTTCTTATCATTATTGGTTGTTTGTTTATTTTTGTTTTTATTATTTTATGGATTGATCACCTATGAAATACATATATGGTCGACCTTTTGATCTCGAGAGAGGGAATAAGGAGAAAGAACATGGGAATAAACAAAGTTTGGGTTTTTATTCTTTTATAAAATAAAGAATTGAACTTAGCATCTAGGATAGGGATGTACTTAGATGCCTTACTTGCTTCAAATGTAGGATGATAGCTTTAATTAACTTAATTGGATTATTACATCCCCACTCAATGATGTAATTGTAATGTATATATTAGGTAAAAGATTAGGGGTTGAGAAACCATGATCATGCAATTAAACCTACGAATCAACAACCAATATAAGTAAGTTAATGAAGAAAATTAAATAACATAGTATGATTGTTCGAAGTGATTTAATCCTAGGCTTTAATCCATTGATTGGCCTAAGACTTTTAATTTTACACATTATTTATTTTATTTTTAATATACAAAATTACAAACTCTCTTCTTATTTTATTTTTCTCAATTAGTTAAACTAGAAATAGATAGGAAGCAAATGCATGTCCCTATTAGATTGATACTTGGGCTTCCTTGAAGCCACTTTACTAGTTGATAAGACCACGTACACTTGCGTGTACGGTTGGGCGCTTCCAAGTTTTTGGCACCGTTGTTGGGGACTTGTTATTAGGCAACTATCTTATTTTTAGTTTTTTCTATATTAAGTTGTAAATAGTTTTTGTTTAGTTTCTTTTTATTTTACTTAATTTCTATTTTCTCACACTCTTCTTGAGATTTTAGTCTGGGATAGGTGGTTTTTGAGTGATGCCAATTCTTGTTATTTTTGTGGAGGACACCACCTTGTGGCTTATTGTCCATTTTTTTATGAAAGTGCGTGGAAAAAACCTTCACAACATGATGTGGATATTTTGAGCAAGTATAAGTACTCAAAAATTGATATTGTGGAAATTATTAAGGAGACACCACTTCCACCATGTCTACAGTGGCTAAGAAAAGAAATATATGGAGAGGATATTTACCAATATATGGAGCAAACATAAGAATTGCAGCCACTCGATTGTCATCTGGATCTTGAGACTGAAATTGAGGAGGTGAATAAAATGAGTGTGTGTAGATTGTGTAAATTATGAAGTAGGATTTTTTGGGCCACATTCGAAATACTTTTCTACATTATGTTTAGATGATGTCTTGTCTGTGGAATTATTTAAAATAGTGGAAGAGTGTGAAGATGAGGAACAAGAATCCTATATTCTTAATTTTACACCGGACAAGCAACATAAAAATATACCTCACTCCAAGGCCGAGTGGTTTACCATGCACATTCCATTACTCGGTTCTTTAATTTTTGTACCAACACCCTATGAGAAAGGTAAAAAAATAGATGCGATATTGGGGTTGAAATTTATATCCTCAAGGTGGAGAAAAATAATGATATGGGTCGTGCTGCGACACTAAATTAGGCGCTTCTTGGGAGGCAACCCAAGCTAAGGTATATTTTCTTTTTAATTTTTAGTTTTTTATTTCACGTAGTTTTTTTTTTGTTGAGTCACAGGTTAATGGGATGTGTGAGTACCATAAACTTGTTCTTGAAGACAAAGATTGAGTGTGGGGTCTCATGTATCTCATTTATGTGTGAAGATACTACTAGCTAGGCCTAGACGCCTCAGGGAGTATTTTTATCTCTTACTTTAAAAGTTCACTTTGGAGAAAAAGTAGATTTTTAAGTGTGGGATGGATAAAATCCTAAATTTTGGCTCAATTTAAAAAAACTATAGGTTAGGAATAAGTAAGACATTCTAGTTAGTGCTATTTTTTATTGCATGATGCAAGTGAGTTTGTTCGTAAAAGCATGTTGATTGATGAGTGAATTGTTATTTTTGACTCTTAGGCTCAAGTTTATGCCTTTTTTTCATGTTGGATTAATTTTGAATTTGTGATATTGTTTGGTTAGGAGTTTATGATGATCCTATTGAGTTGAGAATGTGTCATGTGTGATGTGAGATATTTGTATAATCCTTGTTGCACGTGATTTTTAGAACTTGCCGGGTGTGTATGTGAAGTGTAATAAAGAATGTGGGTTTAGGAGATGATTCAGGCATTTCTTTGATAGCCTTGTTCTATACCTTCTATTTGTCCTACCCATTGTGCATTATCCTAGTTAACCCCCATTGAGTCTTTAACCTTTTATTTGGTAGCCTCATAAATAGCGTAATCCCCTTCTTTGATAGACCATAATTTGATCCAAAAAGTTCCTAAGTGCTTTAATTGAAAAAAAAAAGTGAAAAAGGTGTTTGAGAAATTAAAGAAGAAAAATTTGAAATTGATGCCCCAAGATAATAGTTATTGGTATTTATATTTGATTTGTAGTGGTTGTGATTGATATAAATGGTGTTAAAAATATTTTCATGATTGTAGAGAATGAGAAAAATTAAATCTTGAAGGAAAAAACAATATGCCCATGATGTGTTTGTGAAAATGCTTAAAAGAGATAAGGCAAAAATAAAAGGTATAGGTGGATGAAAAAATGTAATATAGTTGTTGGAAATTATTTTTAAATGAATAATGTAGTATATTAAAGTGCTTAGAGAGGTTAGTCACTATTGCCAAATAGTTCCTACCGTCCCTTAGCCTACATTACAACCTGAAAAAGTCCTAATTGATCCTAAGCTTTATATTCGACTATTATTGGAGCATTACACCAAGGTCAAGCCTATGGTTCATTATGTGTAACTTGTGAATTCTTTGTGAGAGTAAGCGTAATTTACTTTTTGTACCCATTACGTTATAAATTACATTTTTATGAGTAATTATAGGTAACTCTCTTGTTGTAAGGGGTACATGTTTGATGAATGTGGGTGATTTGCATAATGTCCTTGATTGAATGATATTCCTGAGTTTGATACTTGTGGAGTCAATTCATGAGGCTAGGATGATTTGGAAGTGGGATTCTTGAGCTTTCAATTGTGTATAACATGTTTATTGTTGTGAACTTGCATTTCGTGTAGTCGTTGTAGTGCTAGATTGAATTTTTTACTTTTAGTAGAAGTTTGGAGTTTTCCCATCTCATGTTTTTTATAGTTAAGAGTTTTTCGAGGATGAACAAGGCTTTAAGTGTGGGGTGGTGATGTTGGGTGTATTTATGCATTCTAGCGTTACTATTCTAGCCTTTTTATCCTTGTTTTGAGGATGATTCTTATTCTATATGTGTTGATAATGATATAAATGATCATTTATGTGTCCAAGTATGTGTTTATGATGTTTAATGTTGGTTTCACATGAGTTTTGATTCCACTTGATCATTTAGAAGTCAACCGAGAAAACTAGTGTGACTAGCTTGAGCTAAGTGCTTATCTAGTCTCTTGTGTTGGGTTATAATGTTTATTAATGAGTTCTTAAGGTTTTTATTATGTATTTATATGCAAACCAACTTATTTGTAATTTTCAAGGGTAAATTGTATCAAGAAAAGAGTCAAAACAATGAGTTTAAACTCAATGTGCATTTAGCCTATGCTTAGCTCGTGTTTCTAGTTTGTCGTTAAGGATGTTGTGTTGTTTTGAGCTCTAAATTGTTGTGTTTAATGCTATATGATGATTTTTTAAGGGATTATTATGATATATTAAGGTTATACTATCTTCAAATCAAGTGTAAACAACTCAATAAGGCTCAGAATGGCTCAACGAAAGCAAAGACGCAAGCTGGATGCAATTTGGACCCCTGAAATTTATGGGGCGCGTGTGGACTGTCCAGGTGGCCAATGGATGATTTAAAGAATCACTTCATTTATAATACACCCATTTTTTTGAATCATAGTCGTTTGTATCTTTTAATGGAGTTTAAGGAGGCACCGTGACGCGTTGAAATCGCAACTAGCTACGGGAATTTGACAGATTTTTTGACAATTGTGACCTGGAATTATGGCGCGATGCGGGGAGCCCCATAATCGGGAACATTTCTCCCAGCTTAAGTAAAAAATCATGTAAACCTAATCCAACTTGGTAAATAACTTGTTTACTATAAATATAACGTCCTAGAAAACGTTTTAAGCATCTTGGAACATCCTAAATCACTTGGGACATCATTGGAGGCTACCACAACTTCTTTTTAGGTTTTATCATTCTTTAATTTAGTTTTCTTATGGTTTGTATCATTATTCCAAGGGATTGAATGATGAATATTTACATTCAAGGCTAAACCCTCTTTCCGGGGTTAAAGCCAAGAACATGATTATTATTGTTTTAAATTAATTTTGTTTAATTCGCTTATCATTATTGGTTGTTTGTTTATTCTTATTTTAATTATTTTATGGATTCATCACCCATGAAATACATATATTATTGACCTTTTTATTTTGAGAGAGGGAATTGGGAGATAGAACATGGGAATAAACAAATTTTGGGTTTTTATTCTTTTATAAAATAAAGAATTGAAGTTAGCGTCTAGGACAAGGATATACTTAGATGTCTTACTTGATTCAAACGTAGGATGATAGCTTTAATTAACTTAATTGGATTATTACATCTCTTCTTAATGATTTAGTTGTAATGTCCATATTAGGTATAAGATTATAGGTTGGGAAACCATGATCATGCAATTAACGCTACGAATCAACAACCAAGATAAGTAAGTTAACGAAGGAAATGCAATAACATAGTATGATTGTTCGAAGTGCTTTAATCCTGGGCTTTAATCCATTGATTGTCCCAAGACTTTTATTTTTATGCATTATTTATTTTATTTTTAATATACAAAATTACAAACTCTCTTCTTATTTATTTCTTCTCAATTAGTTAGACTAGAATTAGATAGGAATGGAACACAAGTCCCTGTGAGATCGATACTTGGGCTTTCTTGAAGCCACTTTACTACTTGATAAAACCACGTACACTTGCATGCGCGGTTGGACATTGTCAAGCTCCATCAGGATAATCAGAAGTAGCGACCCTAGACTAGTCTGAACTCCTCGAGTATGATGAGCTCCATCCGCATTGTCCTCAGATGGGATAGAAAAATTTCCACGAACATCAGATATTCTGGGAGGCATAATCTGAAAAGAAAACATATTGGGGTTAGAGGATATTGCTCTAAATATAACTATAAGAAAGGAAAATATTTCTTAATGTCTCAAAGCCTCTCCCTTATAAGTGTTGCATACTACACATCCATAAAAGAGACTCTACTTGACACGTCTTTGTTGGACATTCAATGACAC
This sequence comes from Capsicum baccatum var. pendulum, assembly GCA_030864225.1. NCBI lineage: Eukaryota > Viridiplantae > Streptophyta > Magnoliopsida > Solanales > Solanaceae > Capsicum > Capsicum baccatum. Next base: position 144,072,437 of record CM061553.1, on the reverse strand, counting down.
CAAACCTGGCTCTGATACCATATTTGTCATGACTCAAACTAGGGTTTGACTACGACGAGCATTTCAATTCCTACATGGATAGGAGACCACCACTATACCTAACTATGTGAACACAACATCCCTAATGTCAGATGAATTCTGAATATATAACAAGATAACACAAGGTAAGATTAAAGAATAAAAGATAAGTCTATGATCGATAACCAGTAACCGGATAAAACAACCGATCAACATCACCCAAGTCTACAGTAATCAACAAAAGCCTTCTAACACACGGGACATTTCCCAACTCTAACAGCTGATAATGAAAAGGATAATGTTATAATAAAAACACTTAATTCTAATCTAGGATATGATGAATGAAATTTCCAAGTCTTTCGGAGAATAGAAGCTCACCACTTCTCCATAACGAATCAACAAATCGAGATGATCCACTTAACTCTATGCAAAAAAAAGTAGAGGTATCTCCAGTGCTTGCATCGAATGGGGATAGAGCATCTCGAGACAGTTATTGGGGTGAACACTAGCATATAGCTCAGGGATAAGGATAACATGGTTTCGTGATTATCAAATCCATATATATATATATATATATATATATAGATAGATAGATAGATAGATAGATAGATATATATATAGATATCACATTCCGGGATAGGGAAACAAGGCTTAACATTCACTTTAAAACTTTAGCCTAGATTGTGTAGCTTAACCAACATAACATAAAAAGAAACCTATGGGCTATATGGACCCACCTCTCACCTAGATGGTAGGGCCCCAATACGTGTGTCCGCACTAACTAGATGGTATACATATGTACTATGGGAGACTTGAACCACCTGACATCAAGGAGTCACAAGCACCAATAATATGGGGGACTCGAATAACCCGGTAATATAGACCCTCGCATCAGCAACAGCAATTTTGAGGGACCTCAACTTTCACGAATCTTCTACACAACCCTCATTAAAGCACAATTAAATCATTTATCACACGTTCTCATTCATTGAACCACATTACACATTAAGGCATACATTATTGGTATTGTTATACCAACTATACGTGCAAGGTAACATCAATATGCCACACCAATTACCATCACTTAGGGAAATCACAATCCCCCTTGGTTCAATTATACATTATCTTGGGGATTACACAACTCCATATGGTTCAATTAAAGATCATTATGCTTCATTAACATTTCACATTATGCAATAGTTCAAGAGTACTTCAATAAGTATACTTTTCATATTGAAAACAAATTCCACAATAGAGATTGAGGCCATAACCACTTCAAAGTCACAATTATAGGGAAATCATAATTTCCTAGTTCATTCACTATACCTATGCACCCACAAGTTCAAAACAATAATTAAAGCATGAATAATCATGTTTAAGCCATAGTAAACATGGTTCAATCAATAAGCATTCAAAACCCTCAACCCTTGTTTCAAAACCAACATCAGTATCTCTTGAGAAATACTTTAAAACATATGCTTTTATAAAATTAGCAAATAAGGAAGAGTAAAATGCCTGAAATATCAAGTTTATGGAGAGAATTCCACCCTTGAGCCCTTGAATGACCTACTTCTGGGAAACTCAAAGTATGGCTGCTTGAGAGACTTGAGATAGCTTTGAAAGTGTTTGAGTACATTATGGAAAAGAAATAACCCCTTTTAAGTGATTTATGAGCGTGAAATTTTAATAGAATGAGAAGAAAATTGTCCAAAGTGCCCTCAATTTAAAAAGTAAAATTTGGTCGTCATTGACTACGAGTCACTATACGACTCTTATAGACTCATTACGACTAGCCACAATGAATCAGTGCCAAGATAATCTTAAGGACACACACACACTGTTGACCCAACGACTCAACTGCTACCTCTCATAATTGGACCCTATGACTCATAAGGTTTTGTTGTAGTCAACACAGAACCCATTAGGGTAAACACTGGACATCCTACGATTTACATCAAACGTCTTATAATGAGTCCTTACTGCTCTTAATGAGTCACTCGTATTCAGAGCAGAACTTAGTCACACTTACTGATTTGGTTACAATTTGAGTCAAACGACTCATCAAGATACCCTACGACTCGTCTCCCCAAGTCGTACTCAGGACAACAACTCAAGCACCAATATGGTACTAAGTTGGAAGAATCTAAGGAATTAACCGCATTTACGGTACCACAAGGATTTTATAAATGGAATGTACTACCATTTGGATATAAAAATGCACCAGGTAGATATCAATATTTTATGGATAGTTATTTTAAACAATTGCCTAATTGTATAGTATATATAGATGATATACTATTATATACAAAGACCAAAGAAGAACATTTAAAATTATTAGAACAATTTACGAATATAATAGAAAAATCGGGAATAAGTTTAAGTGAAAAGAAAGATGAAATTATGAAAAATCAAATAGACCTTTTAGGAATACAAATAGATAAAAGTGGAGTAAAAATGCAACAACATATAGTACAAAAAATAATAAATTCAAAAGAAGAATTAGATACAAAAAAGAAATTACAATCATTTTTAGGATTAGTAAACCAAGTAAGAGAATATATACCAAAATTGACGGAAAATCTAAAGCCCTTACAGAAAAAATTAAAAAAGAATGTAGAATATAATTATAACGAAGAAGATAAAAACAAGTTCAAAAAATAAAAATATTTTGTAAAGAATTACCAAAATTACAATTTTCAGATGAAAATAGAAAATTTATATATATAGTAGAAACAGATGCTAGTGAACGTAGTTATGGAGGAGTACTTAAATATAAATATGAAGAAGAAAAATTAGAACACCATTGTAGATACTACTCAGGTACGTTTAATGAAACAAAAATAAAATGGGAAATAAATAGAAAAGAATTATGCTCATTATATAAATTTTTATTACCATTTGATCCATATATTGTATATAACAAGTTTATTGTACGAACAGATAATACACAGGTACGTTGGTGGCTAACAAAGAAAATACAAAATTCAGTTACAACAAAAGAGATTCAGAGACTAGTCTTGAATATATTAAATTTCACATTTACAATTGAAGTAATTAGTACTAACAAAAATGTTATTGCAGATTACATATCATGACAAAGCTACACAGACTGATATAATAGAAGATGATACTCTAGAAAAGATATTCAACGCCCTAACTAAGCTTTTAATGAAAATGGATAGTATGGGTAATGAAATAGAAAAGCTAAAAACTAATGAAGTTAAACTGAAGTCTATAGCTACAAATCAGCTAACTCAGTAGTGTGCAGAGCTATGTCGATCAGAAGACATTTAAATTTCAGAGCTAGAAGGAGACATTGGGACACTCCATAAAACCCATAACGTTTATCAATCTACTTCTGTAGGTACAAGCAAAGAAATAAGGAAAAACACAAATATGAACCTAAACAGGCTATTTGATAAACCATTTATTCCAAATACATCAAAAGATCCTACGTTCATACCCCCACAAATTACCACATACCGAGATAATTTCAACTAAGACAAAAATACCTATAACTATACAGCCCAAACATACATAGAAAATATTTACAAAATACAAACCTTCTTAAATACAAACCCTAAAGCTATAAACATCCAAGAACCACATACTAATTACATAACCCAGAAATTAACCGGATACAATAAGCTAATTGCTTTATCCAAAACCAAACCAAGTCTAGTTAAAACCAATTAGCTTATTGTATCCGGTTAATTTCTGGGTTATGTAATTAGTATGTGGTTCTTGGATATTTATAGCTCTAGGGTTGGTATTTAAGAAGGTTTGTATTTTGTAAATATTTTCTATGTATGTTTGGGTTGTATAGTTGTAGGTCTTTTTGTCTTAGTTTAAATTATCTCGGTATGTGGTAATTTGTGGGGGTATGAACGTAGGATCTTTTGATGTATTTAGAATAAATGGTTTACCAAATAGCCTGTTTAGGTTCATATTTGTGTTTTTTCTTATTTCTTTGCTTGTACCTACAGAAGTAGATTGATAAACGTTATGGGTTTTATGGAGTGTCCCAATGTCTCCTTCTAGCTCTGAAATTTAAATGTCTTCTGATCGACATAGCTCTGCACACTACTGAGTTAGCTGATTTGTAGCTATAGACTTCAGTTTAACTTCATTAGTTTTTAGCTTTTCTATTTCATTACCCATACTATCCATTTTCATTAAAAGCTTAGTTAGGGCGTTGAATATCTTTTCTAGAGTATCCTCTTCTATTATATCAGTCTGTGTAGCTTTGTCATGATATGTAATCTGCAATAACATTTTTGTTAGTACTAATTACTTCAATTGTAAATGTGAAATTTAATATATTCAAGACTAGTCTCTGAATCTCTTTTGTTGTAACTGAATTTTGTATTTTCTTTGTTAGCCACCAACGTACCTGTGTATTATCTGTTCGTACAATAAACTTGTTATATACAATATATGGATCAAATGGTAATAAACATTTATATAATGAGCATAATTCTTTTCTATTTATTTCCCATTTTATTTTTGTTTCATTAAACGTACCTGAGTAGTATCTACAATGGTGTTCTAATTTTTCTTCTTCATATTTATATTTAAGTACTCCTCCGTAACTACGTTCACTAGCATCTGTTTCTACTATATATATAAATTTTCTATTTTCATCTGAAAATTGTAATTTTGGTAATTCTTTACAAAATATTTTTATTTTTTAAACTTGTTTTTTATCTTCTTCGTTATAATTATATTCTACATTCTTTTTTAATTTTTTCTGTAAGGGCTTTAGATTTTGTCAATTTTGGTATATATTCTCTTACTTGGTTTACTAATCCTAAAAATGATTGTAATTTCTTTTTTGTATCTAATTCTTCTTTTGAATTTATTATTTTTTGTACTATATGTTGTTGCATTTTTACTCCACTTTTATCTATTTGTATTCCTAAAAATTCTATTTGATTTTTCATAATTTCATCTTTCTTTTCACTTAAACTTATTCCCGATTTTTCTATTATATCCGTAAATTGTTCTAATAATTTTAAATGTTCTTCTTTGGTCTTTGTATATAATAGTATATCATCTATATATACTATACAATTAGGCAATTATTTAAAATAACTATCCATAAAATGTTGATATCTACCTGGTGCATTTTTATATCCAAATGGTAGTACATTCCATTCATAAAATCCTTGTGGTACCGTAAATGCGGTTAATTCCTTAGATTCTTCTACTAACTTTAAATGGTAAAATCCTGATTTACAATAAAATTTACTAAAGTAGTTATATCCTTATATTTAACTTATTTTTAATATCTTATTTGGTATTGGGTAATTATATGTCATAGTTTTTGCATTTAAATTTCTATAATCAATAACCATTCTACTTTTTCCTCTTTTTTGTTCACTATGTTTAGTTACTATAAATGTTGGGCTATTATGTTTACTATTATTTTTTTGTATGTATTGTTTTTCTAATAATTCTTCTATGTGCATTTTAAATTCTTTTAAATCGTCAAAATTATATGTTAATGGTTTTTGAGTTATCATGCTATTTTTATCTATTAATTCAATTTTTATAGTAGTGTTATGTTTTTCCCATCCTTTTAATGGATCTTCACTATATAATTGTTCTAATTTTTTCTTAATTATTTCTATCTTACTTATTGAAAATATAGTTATTTCCTTTTTATTTATTGAAAATACGACCAAGTCTATTGTATCTTCAGTATTTTTTATATTTTCTAATTTTTGTTTAATTTTTTCACTTTCTTCTATCCAATCAATTTTCTTTCTTATTTTATTAGTAACTCTGTTTGCTCTTACTTTCTATTTACATGGTGTTATAAACCACCAATCCATTCTAGTTATTATATGTGGGTAGAATTCATCTAAAAATAGCATTCCTAAAAGTATATTTTTTTATGTTAGCTCATAATTATAGATTTCTTCTATTGTTAATATTTTATCCCATACTTGTGTTTTTACATTCTTAGTAATTAAGTAATTATGAGCTTCCTTCGTCATTAAATCCTTTAACTATTTTATTGGTGTCTTTAATTTATCCATTTACTTTTTGGTAAACAATTATATCTACATAATTTAGCTTCTGCTCCTGTATCTATCATAGGCGTATAATATCTACTGTAATACCCTTCTACTACTATCTTCATTAATACATAGATTTTCATATCATGTTAAAGCTCTTCTTAAGAATAATTTCTTTCTGTTATATGTTATAGATAATTGTGTATGCTGTATATTATATGGTTTTACTTGTTCTAGCCATTTTATTCCTAATATTATGTCTGTTTTTTGCATTTCTTCCTTTATTTAAAATTCTATTTTTAGTTTTCTAACTCCTATTGTTATTTCTTTTTCTTCTATGTTTTTAGTGTTTATTAAGCTTCTTGGTAGATCTAGGCAAATATTATTGTCAGATTTTATTTCCTCATTTTTTATTAGATATCTTGCTATGTAATTTTCTTCTTGTCCTGTATTTAAGAGTATTAAATATTCTTTTTCATTTATTGTTCCTTTTATGTAATATTGGTTTAAATTAGTTGTTGAACTTGTTTCATAACTTGTTCTTTTTCATGAAATTGATGATTCCGGTTTTTCATAAGTTATTCTTTTTGTTGTGCTTATTCTATCATTTATTATTTCTAAATTTTCTTTTATATCTATTCTCTATAACTATAATCATTATTACCTATTGTTTTTACAAATTTTTTGAAAGGACTTTCTATTTGTATTTTGGTAATTTTATTTTTTCCCATTATTTTATGTTTTGTTGTTAATATATATAGATTTTTACATCTTGCTGTAAATATTTTACTTCCTGGGGTTAATTCTATTTCTGATATTTTCCAATATAATACTAATGATTTATCTATATTTTTATCTGTTATTGCTACTGAATAATTCGTACTTATTATAAATTTAAATTTTTGGTATATTAAATTTCCTTTTATGGTAGTTATTATACTTTTTTCTATAGGTTTTATAATTCTATCATCTGCTAAGTACTTTTTCCTTTCTCTGAAACATGCTTTTAAATATTTCTGTACCTCCTAGGTGTACGTATTTTATTGGGTCTCTAATTTTTATATCATTTATTTCTTTATTAATTATCCTTTTTGTTACTAATGGTATACTAACTTTACCTTTTGCATATCTACAGTCTATTACATGTTCTTTTTGGCTTACTACGTAGTATTCTTCTTTTCTTCTACTAAATATGTTTTTATTGTTGGTATTTTAAATATTTTTTCTATACCTAAATCTAATTTTTTTCCTTTTATTTCATAAAATATGTGACTATCAATTATTATTTTTTGATCTGTTCCTTCTTCACTTAAATATTCTTTCTTTGTTATTATTTTTATATCTTCTTCAGTCATTTAATTCATCTAATTCACTATCTATTTCATTATTTGTTTCATTCTCTGAAATTTCATATATACTATCTTCACTTTCTAATTCGTAATCTATATAATCTATCTGCATATATTCTGTATTTTTTATTTTTATTTTTGATATTTGTTTATTTTTTGGGTTTTTAGGTAATTTACAATCTCTAGCTAAATGTTCTAATTTTCCATAATTATAAAAAGTACATTTTTTTATAGATTTCTTTTTCCTATATGGTCTTTTATGTTTATAACTTTTTACATAATATCTTTTTCTTGGTTTCATATAATTATATTCTGATTTTTTGTATTTCTTATATTTCTTATGTCTTTTTCTTTTCTTATAATATCTTTCTTCGCATCCAAATTGAGGTGTTATTTTATCTTTGCAACATGCTAAATTTCTTATTAATGTTTTTTCCATTTTTATTTCTTCTGTATATTTTTCACATAGGTTTCTATACCATTGTTGTAAAAATTTTATTCTTGCTCCTAAAGTATCTACTATTTTTGCTTCATCCCAACTTTTTATTAGTTTTTAACTAAATGGTTCATGTAATTTATTAAAATATAATTTTCTTATTTCTTTACTTTCTTCTGTATTATATGTTCCTTTATAATAATATTCTTTAAATGCACAAGTATAGTATCTATGTAACACATATTACATATTGTTAATTTTAACATTAAACTCCTATTTGTATCTTTCTCTTCATTTTGTTCTTTTTATGTTGTTGTCATGCTACTAAATTTGTATTTTATAGCTATTTCATATTTTTTTTAATAATTCATTAGGTGTTAATTTAGTTGTAGTTGTTGATGATGTTTCTTCTGTAGGTTTGTCAGTCTTGATACCTTCTTTCTATTTTCAGTTAAATTTGAAAACCATAATTTCACTGTTCCTATTAGTGTTCTTTCTATATATTCTGGTGCATCTGTTATGTTTATATTATTATCTAATAATTATTTTGTCATAGATCTTATCCATAATTATATTATTTTTCTGTATCTATTACACAATCTAAGTCTAAAAAGTTATAATTTTTATTAACTATTTGTTTTGGTGTCCATTTGTCATATTCATCTTTTATATTATATCTTTTAAATTTATTCTTATAATATGTAGGTTTTCTTATTTTTGATGTTCTAGGTATTATATTTTCATCTTTTTTTTATCAAGAGTATTTATTTCTGTGTTTCTATTTTTTTGTATTTGTTTAAATTTCTGTGTATGTTTCAGTATCTTTCGAATCATAATTATCTATTTCTTCAACATCTATTGTATTTATTTCTAATTACCTGATTTCTATTTCTTTATTGCTTATTTCTATTCTTACCATAGTTGTCAATTTTTCTTCTAATTTTAATTCTTCTTTTTTCTAACATTAAATATAAATGTTCACCTATTTTCTTATACCTTCTTCCTAGATTAAAAAATACTATTTTTATTTTTAATCCTTCATGGTTTTCATATATTTTTTCATCTATTATAAATTTTTGTTTGTTCATTTTTTATTTAATTGTTAATAGATCATGTTGGTATGTATATTCTAGACTATCTATTGTCGATTCTAAATTTGATATCTCTTCTTTTTGTGCATTTATTGAGTTTTTACTAACTCTGGCAATTATGTTATATTGCAGTCTTTCTATCCTTATTTTTAATTCTTTACATTTTTAGATATTATTTGCTTTAATTCTTTATATTTTGGTAATTTTTTTACTTTATTCATCTAAATAATATTTTGGGGAATATATAAATTTAGTTTTATTAAATAAGTCAGTCATAATTAATAAATTAATCAAATATATACTACTTACGTAACTTTAAACAGCATAGTCTCTGATAACTTTCTAAATTTGCTTCATGAAAGATGATAGTAGTAATATATCAAGATCAACCTTTGTTATACTCTTGATTGATTATTTAGCGAATCAACCATCACATTTGTAATGTTTACCATAGTGTCTTTGCTTATTCAATGGTTCGTTAGTGATTGGGACTATCAACAAGACATGTTTCATTGCTACCTCTTGACGCATACTCTGCATTGTGAGAATCTTTATCTCTAATTTTTTTAATTATTTTAACTGTTACAATTGAACAATAACTTTTAATAATTATTATTCATTATTTAATGTTGTTCTTTTCTATGGTTTCAGTCTTCAACTGATTCAACAATGAGCAACTACTCTGCTCCTGTAGTCCATTTTCAATTTGTAAATTTCTTATAGCTGTTTTAAGTTGTTCATGATTTATTGGGACTAATAGATCGATTTTTGAAGTACTTCATACCTTATTTATCCTGCTAGGGCCCATTTTGATAAATTTTAGTCCCGTTATACTTTAGTTGGTATAGCATGTATGAGTCTAGGTAGGGGTGTACATAGGTCGGGTTGGTTTGGCTTTCTATTAAAAAAAAAAAACAAACCAATTATGTCGGTTTATTAAAACTATAAACCAAATCAAACTAACATAAAATCGATTTTTCCGGTTTAGGTTTTAGTCGGTTCTTTCGATTTTTCTGGTTTTTCTTATTTTTTTTATAATCTTTATTTTTTACAAGTATATTGTGATTGAAGTTTAGATCAAGTATGTTTTCACTCATGCACTAATGAAAAAGCACAATTATGAAAAATTGAGGAGCGAAAAACTCTTGAAACTAAAAAAATAAGATGAAGAGTGAAAAGTTTAGGTTTTAAGTTTATATTGGATTTTGAATCATTTTATTAGCAATTAATGAATAAATATTACAACTTTAAGGCCCAAATATAAATATAAATATATATGTCTATATACATCTACTTTCTAAATATTGAAAATTAATAAAACTAATTGAAAAGTATTTAAAAATTTGATTATAATTAATATTTTATATATAAAAGTTAAATTATATACATGCATATATATATATATATATATCTATATATATATATATATATAATATATTAAAAGTGTCAATATCCTTATAAAGTGAATTGAACTTTTTGCCCTTCATTGAAATCCTTGCTTTAAACAAAATCGTCCTTTTCACTATTTCTTCTTAATATTTAAACAAAATCATCTTTTTCACTATTTCGTCCTAATATTTAAGAGTTAAAAATTAATTAAATGTATTTATGGTAAAAAAAATTCCTTATTAGAAGACATCAGAATTTCTATATCTTTTTCTAATTTAAGAATTGAAAATTAATTAAATATATTTATGATAAACCTTTCCTTATTTAAAGTCATACAACTGAAACATTTTTTATTATTTTAAGAATTATAAATCAACAAAATTTGATTTTAAGAAAATTTGAAAAATCTAAAAAGAAATATAAAACTATTAGAATAAGAAAAAATTAAGAAGTTTCAAATTTTTAAATATTTTAAGTACGTAATAGAATGTAATCAATAAATTTGTAAAGACTTGACTTTAAAAATAAGAAACGATATCAAATATATATATATATATATATATATAATCGTAACACAAATATAGTTTAAATTGATTCGTCCCTCTTATCCTGTGGCAACAAGAAAAAGAGGTACACAAACGTAAAAGTGATATCATCAACCACTTGGAATTGGAAAACATATATGTGTATGTGTTTATGTTTAAATTATTACATTAAAGTGTGAAAGATTTTTGAAAAGTGATTTGAACCTTTACACTTTATTAAAAATCTCCACAGTAGATAAAATCATTTAATTTTAAATAATCAAACGTTACACGTGCAAGGAACGTGCGACTAAACTAGTATATATATATATACACACACGTATATATATATATATATAAATATATATATATATATATATTATGCCGGTTTGATTTAGGTTCGACTTGACTTTTTTTTTGGTCAACACCAAACCAAACCAAGAATGGTCATTTTTTTTTCAAATGCCAAACCAACCAAACCAAACCATAAGTCGGTTTTTTTTCTCTGTTTGATTTGATTCTTCGATTTGGTTTGACTTGATAGTTTGGTATGTATACCCCTAAGTCTAGGGTGTGCTATTACGTTGGGAAACCTTGAATTTCTTTTTTTTTTTAACTCTGTTAGCATACGTTTCTGTTATTTATTATGAGCCTAGTTTTATACTACCAATATATACTTTATTTCTATTATTTATTATAAGGTCTGGCACTACTTTGGCTTCAGTTACGGTATAGTTGGATTTTAGTTTTACAATTGAGTATGGTTGCTATTACGTTTAGTTTGAGTCCGATATCAGGTTATGATATGATCTGAGAGTTTTGAAACTGATTATTGTTTTTCTCAGAGTTGTGGTTCCTCTAAGTTTCGGTCAGAGTCCGACATATGATTATGAGTTCTTTTGTATATCATATATGTGGCCTCTCGTTATTACTCAATATTTTTTATTTGAATCTGACATATAGACTCTTGTTATTATCCACCACTATAGGTTTTAGCCCATCTTTGGCCTCTCGTTACAACCTATTAGTGTTTATTCAAGCCTGGTGCATAACTGTATAGCTCCTATGGTTTCTTGGAATCGGTTAAGGATTATTTATACTTTTTCTTTAAATAGTTCTTATGTGTCCCATCAGCTTATGGGGGCACAGTTGCATTAATTGTCTTTTTCCAGTGTGCCTAGCAGGCATATGGGGGCTTAATTAAGTTATGCTTGGTTTGCCCTCTCATTACTACATTATATATCTTTCTAAATCTCTTTTACTTTTATCTTAATCGCATTTGCATAGATCGGTAGTTTTTTTTACCTTTCTATCTCTATTTATTATTGATTTAGGCTACCCCCTCACATTTTAGTTATACTTTTTCTATATTGATATCAGTTGTCCAATGATTCCTACTGCGTATGCATTACTTTGGTAATCATACCATACTTCTGCATCTCTCCCTGATACTGATCTGAGTACTAGCAGCTGGCGTTGACGTGATTCCTCTTTTCCATTACTAATTCGGAGTAGGGTAAGCTTGTTGTCGTCCTGATCCTCCTCCATCTGTTCTAGTTTAATCTTTTGCACTCAAGACTGCTTGTATGTATCATGTATATTTTGGATTCTTTCTAGTAGTTTAGGTATCTTTTAGTAGTGGATCTAGTACCGACCTTACCACGGCTTGGGAGGGATTCATTTGTATATTTTGGTTCTCTTCTTTATCTTGTTTTGATTTATTTTTATATGTTTTTTTTCTTTCTATTTATTACTACTACAGTTATTATTTCTATCTAAACTTTTTTGGTTTCTGCCCATTTGTCCATTACCTTTTATTTTGGGTTATAGCTCGACTTGTTATTGATGGGATAAGATACGTGACATCATAACTTGACAAATCAGATAGTAATAAATTATTATCACACCTAGGTTTCACTGGCATTATTAGTACTAGAGCTAATGAATGGTAGAGTCCCATGGATTGGTACAAAGATGTCTATATCATCTCTTCAGGAGGCTACAGAGCATTTAAAGGGAAAAATCTCAATCTTTAAGCAGGTGGATAGGATACAAGGTGCGGGAGTCAGGGATCAAGATTCCAAGCCCACTGCAAGAGTTTCTATTAGAGGTTAAGATTGACCTAGAGGTCCGGAAAGGATAGAGCAGCAGTCCTAGTGAGAGATTAGGCTAGGGAGCCATCATCAGACCCTATTATATCTCCAAATCCTATGACATTTCTAAGTATTCCACCACCATAATAGTAGGTGGGTTAGGTGGCAGTCTAGGATTCATCTAGTTATATATATTTATTAGTGCTTCAAGATACATTAGTACAGTTATTGGTGTTAGTTGGAAGTTTGTCAACCAGGTGAGCTCAGCCAGCAGCACGGGGTGGCATTTATTTAGGGGTGCAGCCTATAGCAGCAACACCTGGGGGAGAGGTTTTGCCAACACCAGTAGTCCAACAGTCGATATTAGCCCAGCCAGTGATGTCTATGGAGGAGCAAAATATATTGGGCTAATTTTTTAGGTTGACTCTGCCAAGATTTATAGGGACCTCAGAGAGGATGCTTATGAGTTTTTGTCCAATTGTTAGTAGTGGTTACAAAATTGAGGGTTGGTCAAGTCGTATGGACTAGATTTTTTTTCTTATCAGCTAAACTATGACAACAAGGAGTTATTAGAGAGTTTATCATGATTTAATGTTAGTTGGATCTCCACCTTTGATTTAGACTTAGTTCTCTGAGGCTTTCTTAGGGAAGTATGTGCCACATAGCAAGTGTGAGAATCTTGAAGATTAATTTTCTACTTTGATAAAGGGTTCTATGTTTGTGGTTGAGTGTAAAGTGATATTTCATGATTTAGCCAGGTATGCCACTATAATTCTGCCCACAGAGTATGCTCGGATTTAATGCTTTATTAGGAAATAGAGATTAGCACTTCATAGGGTTACACAACAGAAGTCTTTTTATGAGGTTGCTGAGCATGTTATTTCAATATAGGAAAGGATCGTGAGGCCTAAAGAAGAAATGATTAGAGACCTTATTATCAGGGTGGTTATAGTGTGAGATACAACAACTCACAGATTAGAGGTTGAGGTTTTTAGGGTAGATACCCCCAACAATAGCCCAATCAACATCAGGGTCATCCTAGTAGGCTAGTAAAGGCATCATTTCAGATATGAGATAGGGTCAACCCAGTTATAGTGGTTCTAGTGGTCAGAGTTGTAGTTAGCCTCAAAGGGATGTTTAGTCAAGGTCATCGAGTCAAGGTGGTTATTCTGGATCCATTGGACCTTCTAGATAGAACAGGATACTTAAGACATTTTATAAATATTTATTTGTTGGACACTTTGCCTGTGAGTGTTTCCAGCATAGGATGGTTGAGCCTTCAGTTCAAATTTTACACCCAATCAGATTAGAGCCACCACTAGTTGAGGTGATGATTTAGGTCGTAGTGGTGGTCTCTAGGGTTCAAGAGATGGTCCTAAGGGAGGTAGGGCAAGTGGTTTGGTTGGAACCTAATTTGATAGTGGATAGGTCCATTTTTATGTTGTATCAGGTATGTCGACTGCTGAAGTTTTCCATACTATGATCACAGGTATGATTTTCGTATGCTATCAGCCAACTTCTACCTTGTTTGATCTTGATTCCATATTTTCTTATGTTTCTGCTTATTTTGTACCACTATTAGGTTTGTATTCGAAGCCTTTATCTGTACTATTACACATAGCTACCTCGACAAGTGATTTTATAGAAGTAGGTTAGGTATAGAGATCTTATCTAGTAATTATTTGGGAGGTTGATACCTTAGTTGATCTCATTATGATAGATATGGTGGATTTTGATGGTATTCTAGGCATGGACTAGTTATCTCCTTACCATGCGGTCCTAGATTGCTTTGCTAATATCGTTACCTTAGCCATACCTGGTGTATGCTTGGTTGTGTGGTACGGTTCTTTTAGCTTTATACCGACAGGGATTGTAACTTATATTTAGGCTAGGTGACTGATATCAAGGGTTTTGAGTCATTTCTTGCTTATGTTCAGGATGTTAGTGATGAGAGTCCTACGGTTTTCTCCATTCCTGTTTCGTATGATTTTCTTTATGTTTTTTCTTCTAATTTATCTAGCCTTTCTCCTGAGCATAATATAGAATTATTGACCTCAATCCAAGTGCCTGACCTATTTCTTGGGCTCCGTATCACATGGCTCTTACCGAGCTAAAATAGCTAAATAGTCAGCTTTAGGACCTTTTGAGTAAGGGTTTTTTAGATCGAGTATATCACCTTGGGGTGCACCAGTTATGTTTATGAAGAATAAAGATGGCTCTATGCGTATTTGTATCAACTACAGCCAGTTGAATGAGGTCATAATGAAGAATAAGTATCTTATGCCATGTATCGATGACTTATTTGACCAATTTTTAGGTAGGGCTTTGTTTACTAAGATAGATTTAAGGTATGGTTACAATCAGCTGAGAGTTAGGGCTATGGACATCCCTATGACACACTGCAGTACTCATTAAGGACATTATCAGTTCCTGGTTATTTCATATGGGTTGACTAAAGCCTCATCAACTTTTATGGATCTGATGAACTGTGTATGCATGCTGTATTTGGAATCCTTCTTGATAGTGTTCATTGATAACATTCTTGTTTATACATAGAGTGGGAAGGAGTATGAGCAATATTTGAGGATTGTGTTGCACACTTCGAGAGATCAACGACCTTTGTCAAGTTCTTAAAGTGTGAGTTCTGGATTGAGTCTGTAGAGTTCTTGAGCACGTAGTTTACAAGTAGGGTATTGTCGTTGACCCTATGTCTCCTACTAGGTTCGCATTTTCATTCAGTTGGCAGGTTACTACTGGTATGTCATTAAGGATTTTTCTTCTATTGCAGCTCATATGACCAGATTGACTAGGAAGAATTTTTCGTTTCAGTGGTCTACGAGTTGTGAGGTGAGCTTTCTTAATCTCAAGGATTTTCTTACTTAAGGTCCTAGACATTGCCAGTTGAGGGAATGGGTTTTTAGTCTACTATGATCCATCTGGTATTAGTTTAGGGTATGTTTTGATGTAGTGGGTTCATGTTATTGCATATGTGTCAATGTCACAACCCGATTTTTTAGTTATGATGGCACCTACTTTACCCAACCAGTCCAAAACTGTAGCCCAAAATTATAAGTAATGGGCTAATTGGTGTAAAATATCTCAAGTACCAGAAATATGCAAGTAAATAAATCACAAGGAAAGTCAAAAGATAATAATATAGAACAACAACAACAAACCCAGTGTATCCCTATATAGTGAGGTCTGGGGAGGGTAAGATGTACGCAGTCCATACCTCTACCTTTATAGAAGTAGAAAGGTTGTTTCCGATAGACCCCCGACTCGAGACACGAAATACTACACAAATACATAGTAAAACATGAAAAAAGATGGCATAACATAAATACGACACCCACAAGTAATAGAAAATAGAGAAAATTAAATAGATTCATAATAAAGCATGAAACAAGGTATCGTAACATGAATAATACCCCCACCAATTAATTCCCTACACTAGAGACCCTAACTGACCCTAGCCTTATGCCCTAATTCGCGTCCTCCAGATCTTCCTATCTAGGGTCATGTCCTGAGTGAGCTGTAACTACTCCATGTCCCACCTAATCACCTTTCCCCAGTACTTCTTCGTCCTACACCTACCCCACCTAAAACCATCCAAAGCTAGCCTCTTACACCTACGAACCGAGGCATCCATGCCCCTTCTCATCATGTGTCTGAACCATCTCAATCAAAATTTCCACATCTTATTCTCCACTGGAGTCACACCAATCTTCTCCCTGATAGTCTCATTCTGAACTCTATCCCCCCTAGTCATCCCACACATCCAATGCAACATCTGCAATTCCACCACCTTTATTTTTTAAATGTAGGAGTTCTTAACTAGCCAACACTCAGCACCATACAACATGGTCGGACGGACTGCCACCCTATAGAATTTGCCTTTAATCTTGGGCGGTATCTTCTTATCACACAACACCCCCAAAGCAAGATTTCACTTCATCCATCCCGCCCCAATATGGTGTGAGACATCCTTGTCAATCTCACCGTTACCCTGAATCACAGCCCTGAGATACTTGAAACTATCCCCCTTACATACCACCTGTGATTCCAACTTCACTACTATCTCATTCTCCAGCCTCACGTCATTAAACTTGCATTCCAAATACTCTGTCTTGCTCCTACTCAACCTGAACCCTTTAGACTCAAGAGTTTGTCTCCACACCTCTAATTTATTATTTACACCCCCTGCGTCTCATCAATCAAAACTACATCATCTGCAAAAAGCATACACCAAGGCACCTCTCCTTGAGTACGTCGCGTCAACACATCTATCACCAACGCAAACAAAAAGGGACTAAGAGTAGATCCCTGATGCAATCCTGTAAAGACAGTGAAATCCTCTGAGTCTCCTCCCGCCATCCTCACCTGAGTTTTAGCTCCATCATACATGTCCTTAATTTCTCTGATATATGCCACCGGGACTCTACTCACCTCCAAGCATCTCCAAAGCACCTCCCTGGGGACTTTGTCGTATGCCTTCTCCAGGTCGATAAACACCATGTGCAGGTCCTTCTTCCTTTCCCTATACTATTCCACCAGCCTCCGTACCAGGTGAATTGCCTCTGTCATTGAGAGGCCAGGCATAAATCCAAACTGGTTCTCTGAAATAGACACTATCCGTCTCAGCCTCACCTCGACCACTCTCTCTCAAATCTTCATAGAGTGACTCAATAACTTAATACCCCTATAATTATTGCAACTCTGAATGTCACCCTTGTTCTTATAAAGAGGGATCATTGACCTCCACCTCCAAGCCTTGGGCGTTTTCACCGTCTTGAAAATTTTTTTAAACAATCCAATCAACCACCTTAAACCAGCCTCGCCAGAAAACTTACAAAAATCCACCGGTATCTTATCAGGCCCCATCGCCCTACCCCTTCGTATCCTGCGAACAACCTTTCTAACCTCCTCTACCGTAAAACGTCTACAATCAGAAGATAATAACATAAGGGGAGAAAAATAAATGTAGTAACATTCCACGACCTAGTAATATACTTACAAGATCCTCTACTCCAATAGAATACAAGTACTATCAAGTCAATACACAATAGTCTCCAAAATCAAAAGACTGGCAAAAACAGAAGAAGAAAATTTCAACTATGGCTCAAATAGCTCACCCTATCTCCAAATATTGACAACATAAATATCAGCATCAACATCGGCCACTAGTACTCGGATCTTCACCAAAAAGTATAGAGGTGTAGTATGAGTACCAAAGCCATGAGTACTTATCATGCATCATTGGACAACTGAGCAAAATTATAATATAGGCATAATAAAATGTGAGATAGATAAACTATGTTAGGGAAAAGGGAAAACCTTGAAAAATACTCCAAATTCTTTAATTAGACAACAATAATAAGAAGAAAAGCACAACTATCTACATAAGTAGCCCCCATGAGCAAGAAGGTGCGAATACAGTAAACAACCTAACGCAGGCCTCCATAAGCTCATAAGGCACAATCAAGGAGAAATATTAATGAGAATTTTGTTGATTAACTATATCCTAAAATCATAACCATAGATCCTTCCATACAGTAAAACACCAGACTCAAACTGATTCCATAACTGTCATAATTAACCTATCAATGTTGGACTTAAATTAAAACTCATATTATCATTGTCGGTCTTGAATCGAAACTCATATTATGAATGATGTCAGAATCAAACTGGTCTTAAGTCATAAATTTTTGAACTTGAAGCAGAACTAATATCATCCCCCAAGTACTAATCTAGAAATAATTATCATGCATCTAAATCTCACCGTGTAACGAATATGTGCGTAAGGATTATCGAATATATAAGGAATTAATAGTAAATCTTGCCTAAGGTGAGCTGAAGGGCTAACGTCTAACCCCAAAATATTTTCTAAGGTAATTTATACCCCAAACTATGCTATGGTATCTAATATCACCGCTTGATATTAAATATGACACATTTTAGTCTTTGATAGAAATTCTAACTAAAGGATGAGTAATTAAAGTAATTATGCCTAATATCAGTTCTTTAATGGGCTAAAAGATACCAATCATACCTAACATACATCCAATACCTTATTCACATCCCAAAACAAGCATAAAACCATATTCACATAATAATTAAGCCCAATCTATGAGGAAAGTAAGCCTAACCTACCTGCCAAAGAAAGTCTATTAAAGCCTATTAAATCATTGTTTTCTCCTTCTGAGAATCTTATGCATGATGTTATTTTATAAAAATTGTAATCTAATCATCAATACCAGAACAACAGTACCCATATTGCATTTTTAGGCTTCGGATCCAAAATCGAGCTAAAATCCTATGTGGGACCCGCTTGCAAAATCATACTTTCAAAATTATCAACATGCCCCCCTATGATCAAGGATTATTTACCCTAAAAGATGGGTAAAATTTGGACTCAAATAACACTAAAATCAACCCAACAATAATCTAGGGATTGTGATTTAAATGGAAGAATTAACCCATGAATTAAGCAGAAACTTACCAAGATATCAATGAGAAAATGAGTAATCTAAGCTCATAGACACCCCACAATCTCCTCTTAATTACTCTTCCATTTTTCCACAGTCTCTAGGTTTTAACTCTTGAAACTTATGAGAAAATAAGGTGAAAAAGGATTAAAAAAAAAAGGCATTTAATGGTCTCCTAGGTTCCTCTAAAGTGGCTACTTGACTGCCTAAGTAATCGCTACTAAAGCGGTACCCACTGGGCCTGGCCTACTGCTAATATAGATAAGTTTTCATTAAAGAAGCATCTTCTTTAGTGGTTAGTATATTGCTGAAGCAGCTCACTCAGTAAGCCAGGGTTGTTAAAGCAACCGTTTAGTCCCTACAGCAGCCAAAACATTTTCTTTAGCGGATGCACCAGCAGAATGCACCAATTGAAACTTGGAACATTTCAAGTCTCCACCGTCCCCTTGGAGTTAATTCAAAATCCCTTGAATGCCAACAAATTATGTTTCTCTATCAAATTCAATGTTCTAGACTCAATGGAAAGGTCAAAATTTCCATCCGCCGTTGTTTCAACAAAGAGTGGGCCCATACTTAAGGGTCATTTTTCTCAAATTCCATCCAATAGTCCAAAATAAGTTTGGAAGCATTCATATTGGAACAAAAGGTATTCTTATCCTAAAATCAACATTCCAATACTGGAACTATCAAAATTGGCATGCGAGGTTTTAAAATTGAATTTTATGCTTGATAGCCAATCTTTACCAGCGAGAACTTCAAAATAAAGAATTGGCTCTAAAAATTAAATGAACTGTCCAACAACTAAATTGTCAGCTCTATCAAGTCACAAAGGTCTTAGGGAAGCTATAGGAAATCTCTAAGTGACAAAAATATATGGAAATGCAAAAAATGACCTGAAAGGTCATTACAATATCCACTACTAAAGGAACTTTCATCCATGGAAGTAAAGGGTAAGGATATACATGATGGCTTTAAAAGCTGAGTATAGTGGGTCTTTAACTCTTATCTCACTCATTATCTCTAAAGTGGACTCCTCTACTAGATAATTCCTCTACTCAACTGAACTATTCAAATCTCCCTAGAGCACAAACATCTGGCATCCCTGGCCTATATAAACACTAGATCCTCAATGAAGGTTAATCTCTCATCCAATTAAGATGAGTCCTACCAAAGCACATGATACTTATTAGGAATATAACACTATAATATAGAAACATGGAAAATTATAAGAACAATAGCAAAGTCTTAGGGCAAGACTAATTCATACACTATGTCTCTAATAGTGCAAATGATCTTAGAGGGTCCAATATATGTGAGATTGAGCCTGAATTTCCTCTATAACCTCATCATTCCCATCATGGGATATACATAAAGAAATACTTAGTTCTAACTTCAAACCTCAAGGTTAGAAACCTACGATCTGCATAAGATTTTTGCATACTCTAACCTGCCCCCAACCGAGACTGAATCACCTTCACTCTATCCAATGACTCCCAAAGCAAGTTAGTACCGTGATAATAACCTTAGATGTCTCAAATAATAAAATCATAGATCGATAAGGCCTACCGTATAATGCCTTGAATTATGCCATCTCAATACACTAATGATAAGTGCTACTCACATTGAGCTCAAAAATCCATAAAATAAGCTTGTGGCCTATCTTTATGAGATTAAATATTTCACTCCGACTGCTCATTAATTTAAGAGTGAAAATTTTAGTTGAAATCCACCTGAGTACCCATCTTGAAACACCCTAGCTTTGGACCCTTAGAAAATTTCATAAGTTGAGTATTTTGGACATTATACAACATATGCATACTAGTTGTATGATGTGGTATAGTTTAGGGTCTCTCGACTCATATGGAAATTAATGTTGTTTGGTTGGGTTCTATCCAAGGTACAAATGGATATCTTACTATAAGTATGTTGGGGTGCGAGTGGTATATTTCTAAACTGTATGATGCCCTAAGGTTAGTCTAGAGGATTTTGCATAGGGTACAGGTTAAGGGGTACCAATCATATAATTAGATACGAGTTGGTCTAAGAACTTAGATGTTGGACAGTGTTTGGGTCAAATTTGATAACTAAGGTACGATTGGTAGGTACCACTAGTATGATAGGGTACAGTTTGGGCAAGGTGGTCGTACCCCTCTGCGCATATGTTTTCAGCTTTTAAGCTGAGGATATTTTGGATATTTTCCACCCCAAAACCCCTTAAGTCTGATGATAGGCGAATTTACACGCCTAAAGTACTATATTTTTCCCATATTTTAGCTAAGTTTTGAGGACAAAATATATAATTCATGCACTTTTAGTCCTTTTTCCTGTAATTGAGCTAACAAACGTGATTAGCAAGTTTTCAGGTATAAATGATGCAGATTTCAGCATTTTATGGATAACTTGATGCCAAAGAAAGCTTCATGAAAGAAGGAAGGGAAAGCTTGGACGCCAAGGACCAAAAGTGATGCATGGAAAACCTGTCCCGGGTAAAAATAACATTTTCCAAGATTTTAGGGATCAGCAGTAACCTATTAGGATTAGGATAATAATGCAGTAATTTATTAGGATTAGGATAATGATGCAGTAACCCAGTAGGATTGGGTTAAGTAATGCATTAACTTAGTAGGAATAGGATAGGGGTATTATAAATACCCTATTTTGCTAGAGATTTTAATCATTCTCATTCTACTTCTAATCCTTCCATTAATTCTACTTTTCTTCTTCTATTCATCAATTCAATTCTTAAATTCCACAACAAGAGAAACGCTACTTTGAAAGGGAGTTCACGCCTAAAGCCATACCACACCATACTACACGTGATATCTTTATTGCGGTATAATAATAATGTCTATTGTGAGTTCCATCGCACTCATGAGTAGCTATCCTTCTCTGTTGGGGTTATGGAAGCCTTATGAGATACTATCTAAGGCTATGAGTTTGTGAATTCGTGACACGTAGGCTGATTATATCATTATTCTCTTCATCTTAATCTAAATTCTTTGTGGCTGCAGACGCATAGAATACGCCAGTATAGCATTAACTTGTTCGAAAGAAAAGTTATATGTTTGGAAAAGAGATAATGTCAAGGTAATAGGGTCCCATCCCCTATTAAAAAGTTAGTACCATAACTGGATTAACCTCTTGGAGAATTTGTACCATTAGATACGCTTTAAGCTCGAAAGAGTTAAAGTGAAATAGTCCTTGTTAAGGTCGAAAGACGGTTGGATTTACCATAGAATACAATTCTCTATAAGCATATGCATGTCTGAATTCCGCACAACTCATAGCCAATAGAGACGTACAACTCATAAGGTGGACATAACACCAACTTCTCAATTCTCATTGTTTTACAGCTTACTAAACATTCTTTCTTTTTTACTTTGCTATTTTCTATTTTACTCTACTATTTTGTTCACATCAATTAC
The DNA here is from genome assembly GCA_030864225.1 of Capsicum baccatum var. pendulum. NCBI lineage: Eukaryota > Viridiplantae > Streptophyta > Magnoliopsida > Solanales > Solanaceae > Capsicum > Capsicum baccatum. The sequence goes on along the minus strand of CM061553.1, from coordinate 144,049,604 downwards.
ACGTTAAAATCCCCCCTCTTTTACGAGACTTGCACCACAAGTCTAGTAATCTTTGCTTACTTAGTGACCGACTATTCTCTGTGGGATCGATACCCAACCCAGTTGGGTTATATATTTGACAATGACCGCTTTACACTCTTACAAGAGCTGTAGATTCAGCGTTATCAAAAATTAGCGCCGTTGCCGGGGAATACGGTTATCAACTAAGTTTGTGAAAATTACTAGACCCTTTGGTCAAAGATTCTCGTACTTTTACTTTTAGTTTTTGTTTTTGTTCTATTCAGGTTCTGTTGACAGAATGGATGCACAACGTGACATAGAAAGAATGGCTGCTCAACAGGAGCAGGCTAGGTTAGCTGCATTGGCAGCTGCTCAAGTGCATCAACAGAATATTGATAACCCAAGTCGTGCAACAAATCCTGATGATAAGGACCTGGGTGATGAGGAGCTCCTAAACCCACGGCATACTACTGAGGTTGCGACACCCATGCATAGGAGAGATCGTCAAGCGTGATTGAGGCCTGATCGCCGAGCTGTGCAGATTCCTTTTGATGACGATGATGACGATTTGGATGAAGCTGGTGCCACAGGAGCCATTATTCTACGAACCTTGGCACCTGGAGCAAAGTTCAATATCACTAGCACCATGATTCAGCTTTTGCAACTCAAGGGATTATTTGGTGGACTAGCAGGCGATGATCCGAATATGCATCTGATCAACTTTATTTCTACATGCAAGTCATTTGACAATCGCGGCGTTGGTCAGAATGCAATTCGAATACGCTTATTTCCATTGTCTCTGTCTGGGGAGGCAACTCTATGGTTGAATGGGCTAACTCTTGATTCTATTACAAATTGGAGGTAATTGAGAGACGCTTTCCTAGAAAGATTCTTTCTGCCATCCAAAAGAGCACAATTAAGAGATAAAATCAGGAACTTTCGGCAGCTTCCAATCGAAGCTCTTCATGAAACATGGGAGAGGTTCAAGACGAAGCTTATGAGGTGCCCGAACCATCACATAACCAATGTCCACCTAATGGAGATACTATACAGAGCCTTGAATTCAATAACTAAACCAGTGGTGGATAATGCGGTTGGAGGATCATTTATGGACCTCACCTTTGGGCAGGCAAGCAATATGCTAGATCGGATGATGAAGCAAAGTAGAGCTTGGCATACCAGAGATTCTGAGGTAGCAAGTCCTACTATATCTATTGGCATGACTGCTGAACAAAGGAGAAGAGAAGAAGAACGTGATCAAGATATAGCGCACATGAAAACACAAGTGGATCTTCTTACAAAGCATCTATTATCAGGGAAGATGGAAAAAGTCAAAGCTATTGCATTAAAAGGAAGAGACGAATCTGATTCGGAAGAAGAGGCCAACTACTATAACAATTAGGGGGGTTTCCGAGGTAATACCCAAGGAAACCAAGGTTGGAACTACTATGATAAATCTGGAAACAAGGACCAAGGTAGTTGGAAGAACAAGAATGAAAAGAGTGGTTTATACATTCCCCCAGGAAGACGTGACACCACCACATCTGGTTTCGGAAGCATGGAAGCTATGATGGCTAAACTGTTGAAAGTAGTGGAAGCAACCAGCGCGGGAGTAACGGAGGTAATAAATGATTTGTCCTCAATGAAGCAATTGGTTGACTCACATTCCACTTCAATCAAACAAATATAGCAGCAATTGAGCTAACTTTCAGCAGCACTCAATCAAAGAAAGGCTGGCACCTTACCTAGCGACACTGTACAAAACCCAAGGAATGACGGATCATGCATGGCTATTACTACCCGAAGTGGTAAGGTGCTGGAAACTTCATCCAAAGGCAAGAAAGTGGATGACGAGGCAGCAGACATCGATGATAAGGCAAAAGGAGAAGCTGCCCACGACGTCCATGACGTCACACCGAGTATGTTGCAGCCTGAAAAGGCTAAAAAACAGAAGCAAGAGGAGAAGAAAGCCGTGGAGAAAACAATTCCTTATCCACCACCACATTTTCCTCAAAGATTAAAGAAGATTGCGGATGATACAAAGTTCAGCAAATTCAGTAATATGTTAAAGCAGCTGACCATTAATGTTCCGTTGGTAGAGGCAGTAGAACAAATGCCTGGGTATGCGAAATTTATGAAGGATCTTTTGACAAAGAAGCGAGTAGCAAGCTATGAGTTGAAGGATACTGTTCATCAATGCAGCGCAATCGCTACCCGATCACTAGTTCAGAAGAAGGCTGACCCCGGTGCTTTCACTATTCCGTGCACGGTTGGATCTATGAATTTTGCTAAGGCATTGTGCAACTTGGGAGCAAGCATCAATTTGATGCCACTATCCATCTAAAGAAAGTTGGGGTTGGGAGACCCTACACCAACCAATATGAGGCTCGTGATGGCTGATAGGTCGGTCAAACAACCTATGGGTATCTTGAATGATGATGTTGGTGAAGGTTTCTTCATTCATATTTCCTGCAGATTTCATTATTCTATATTGTGAGGTGGATTCTGAAGTTCCCATAATCTTGGGACGTCCTTTCCTAGCAACTGGAAGTGTGCTTATTGACATGAGAGCTAATGAGCTTTTATTTTGGTTGAATAATGAAGTGGTCCGCTTTGACATATGCAAAGCAATAAAGCAGCCCATCTATATAAATGTGTTCTCTGTAGATGATGTTCATTATGAGGATAAGAAAGCATTATCTGTAGCAAAACAGCTTACTGTTGAGCCATTGTCTGCTGCGCTACTGAATGTTGAGCATAAGGATGTTGAAGATTATGAAGAAACTACATGTGCTCTAACAGAAATAGGGTCCTATTGTCGTACTCCTAAACAGCCGGACCTTGATCTTAAGAATCAACCATCACCAATAACCAAGACTTCCATTGAAGTGCCACCAATGCTAGAATCGAAAGAGCTCTCCGATTATCTAAGGTATGTGTTCTTGGGATATGGAAATACACTTCCGGAGAGTATTGCGGATGATTTAAGTGAACATCATGTAGAGGCTCTCATCTCTGCTATGATGAGGTACAAGAGAGCTATGGGTAGGAAGATTGATGATATAATTGGTATCCTTCCTGGGATATGTATGCACAAGAGTCATCTCAAACAAGATTGCATGCCTACAAGTAAGTATCAACATCGTCTGAATCCATTTAGAAAATGATGCACCATCTATCTCGATGAAGTCCAAGTAATCGAGGTAACTATGTCGTGCCGCGATAATAAATCAAGCGCTACATGGGAGGCAACCCATGGTTTTTAATCATTTTGTTTTTTTTTGGAGTTTGTTTTTGTAGTCGAGCCACGACCAAAACTAAGGCGCTTGATGGGAGGCAACCCATCATTCTAATCATTTTTGTTGTTTTTGAGTAAGTGTAGGTGCAAGATGTATAAGTAAGGAGGTTGGTCTTGAATTTTGATTTGGAAGCGGTGCATGTCAAAGGTGGTAAGTTAGGAATGAAGAAGCAAAAGTCTATGGGTTAGGCATTGCCTATGAAAATATAGGCAAAGAACAAGGCAAGGCCTATGTAAATCTAGGCCACGAACAAGGCAAGGCCTATGCTATGGCATAAACTCTCAGATTCTAGAGTGCCATAGCATAGGCTCCGCCTATTCTCAATAATTCCATAGTATAGGCGCCGCCTATGCTCAACAATGCCATAGCATAGGCGCCGCCTATGGAAAAGCCTTCTGCTCAACTAGGCAAAGCATTAGGCATGGCCTATGCTATGGCCTTCTGCTCAACTAGGCAAAGCTAAAGGCGCCGCCTATGGTCACTTTTGGTCTCCAAATCCAATTCCAAATGGGTCAAAACCCGACCCAAGCTTGTCCTATAAATAAGAACTTCATCCTTAAGACAAAGTCACATTGTTTACTCAATCTAAGCACTGACTACCCTTCCAAAATCTCTCAAAACTTTTCTTGTTGCTCATCTAACCTTGCAAGATCATATTTCGAATCCATCACCAAGTAAGTTCTTCTTTTATATTACATAAGTACTATGCTTATAATGATTCGTTAGATCTTGAATTGGTGTTGGTAATTTGAATGTGCTTGGTTTGTTATGATACATCTAATTGAGTGAAAGAATACATGTAGGTGTTCTTGACTTGGTTCCAACTTGTATTTGATTTTGATGCACTGTCATACTTTTGCTGAGTCGACATGGGGAAGTTAAATTGCATAATCTTAAAAATTGAATGCTTGAATGTAATTGAATACAAGCATGAGATGTTGTGATTATTTCTATACCATAAACTTGATTCAATCCCTACATGGTAGTCTTGTTCCAAAAATGCATTAATCCAAACCATAAAGAATGGTCAAGATTACATGATATAGAGTTGAAAAGAATAGTTAAAGACAACATGCAAGTATGAATGTGCTGAACATATTGTTGGGACATATCGCCTATGTGTATGTCGATGAAATCTGAGTAATCGATATCACACACTTAATTAGTTTGTACAAACAAATTAAGTGTGGGGTGGTGCCACTATAGTTTGTTTGTTGATTATATCTTCCGAGATGAGCTAACCTGAATTTCAGGTAGAATGGCGCCAAAAAGGATGACAAGGAAAAGAAAAAGCGACCACCTCACAGAAAGGTAAGAAAAGAGGAAGAAAAGAGCAAGTTGAAGCCTCCTCGCTGCAAATACCTCGATGCACTCTTGGAATCAGGTTTTTCTTATTTATTTTCCACTGAGGACAGTGTGTCCCATCTAAGTGTGGGGTTCTGGTATTTGTATGCTGTATTTCTTTGCCTACCTACATTTATTTATTTGATTTTTAGTAGTAGTTAAATTTTCAAAAAAATTTAGAGTTTGATGCATAAAATTGTTCTGATAGGCGGCATGGTATTATGACAAGAGTTTGTGCTAAGATCATTACGATTGAGATGTTTAGGCTCTAATTGTGACTCACTATGTGATAATTGTATGGTTCAGTTCCTTCATCTGTTGGGTCAAGAGTCTATACTACTCCCAATAAAGTTGACCATGTGCCTTGTGTGTGTGAGATAATAGTATATTCTGTGTTTGTGGCTGATGCTAGAACTTGCCTGGTATGTATGTAAAGCGAAATAAAGAATGTAAGTTTAGGAGATGATTTAGGCATTTCTTTGGCAACCTGTGATTGTTTACCTTCGTTTTATCTACCCATGGACATCATGCTAGATAACCCCTTTTGAGCCTTTAGCCTATTTTCTTTGACAGCCTCATATGTAAGCCTAATCCATTTTTTAAAGACCATAATTTGATCCAAATTCCTAAGTGCTTTAAAATTGTAAAGTCTTGTGACAACATAAGAGGAAATTGGGTGAGAGTAGTGCCTTAGAATGTATTGGTACTTGAATTTGTTATGAAAAAGAGTGGCTATCATAGAGGTGTGCTATAAAAAAAATAGAAGAGAGAAAAATGAAAAGAAAAATAAAAAGTTAATTCTGTTCAAAATTGAATAACAAAAGAGGTGAGAAGGGGTGGTAGATAAAAGGAAAGTAGAGAAGTTGTTTAAAATAAAGTGTTAATGGCATAATGTGATGTATTAAAGCGCTTAGGAACATAGTCACTATTTCTGGCCAAAATAGTCCTACCCGTCCCTTAGCCTACATTACAACCTGTAAAAGACCTATTTGATCCTAAGCTTAGCATTCTGATATTTAGTGGAGCATTACACTAAAGGCAAGCCTATGGTCATCAGTTGCAACATATGAATTCTTTGTGAGAGCGAGAGCAAGGAGAAAATTGTACCCATGTTTCGAAAAATACAATATTTGTGAGTGATTATGGGTAAGATCTTATGTGACACACACATGGTTGATGAGTTTTGGGTAGTCGTGTATGATTGTTTGTGCCTTAACTTTTGAATACGAATTAACCATCATCACGAGTCTATATTAGAGGTTGAATTGTTTCTAGAAGTGATCAAAAAACTACTCTTTGTTAATGATTGCTATGCCTGTCTTGATGACTATTTTGTGTTGTTACTGTGAAACCCTAAGTAGATGTTTATATGGACATGATATTTTGTTCGAGGACAAACAAAGCTTTAAGTGTGGGGTGTTGATGATAGGCGAATTTACACGCCTAAAGTACTATATTTTTCCCATATTTTAGCTAAGTTTTGAGGACAAAATATATAATTCATGCACTTTTAGTCCTTTTTCCTGTAATTGAGCTAACAAACGTGATTAGCAAGTTTTCAGGCATAAATGATGCAGATTTCAGCATTTTATGGATGTTTGACGCCAAAGGAAGCTTCACAAAAGAAGGAAGGGAAAGCTTGGATGCCAAGGACCAAAAGTGATGCATGGAAAACCTGTCCAAAGCAAAAACAGTATTATCCAAGACTTTGGGGATCAGCAGTAACCTATTAGAATTAGGATAATAATGCAGTAATTTATTAGGATTAGGATAATGATGCAGTAACCCAGTAGGATTGGGTTAAGTAATGCATTAACTTAGTAGGAATAGGATAGGGGTATTATAAATACCCTATTTTGCTAGAGATTTTAATCATTCTCATTCTACTTCTAATCCTTCCATTAATTCTACTTTTCTTCTTCTATTCATCGATTCAATTTTTAAATTCCACAACAAGAGAAACGCTACTTTGAAAGGGAGTTCACGCCTAAAGCCATACCACACCATACTACACGCGATATCTTTATTGCGGTATAATAATAATGTCTGTTGTGAGTTCCATCGCACTCATGAGTAGCTAAACTTCTCTGTTGGGGTTATGGAAGCCTTATGAGATACTATCTAAGGCTATGAGTTTGTGAATTCGTGACACGTAGGCTGATTATATCATTATTCTCTTCATCTTAATCTAAATTCTTTGTGGCTGCAGACGCATAGAATACGCCAGTATAGCATTAACTTGTTCGAAGGAAAAGTTATATGTCTGGAAAAGAGATAATGTCAAGGTAATAGGGTCCCATCCCCTATTAAAAAGTTAGTGCCGTAACTGGATTAACCTCTTGGAGAATTTGTACCACTAGATACGCTTTAAGCTCGAAAGAGTTAAAGTGAAATAGTCCTTGTTATGGTTGAAAGACACTTGGATTTACCATAGAATACAATTCTCTATAAGCACATGCATGTCTGAATTCCACACAACTCATAGCCAATAGAGACGTACAACTCATAAGGTGGACATAACCCCAACTTCTCAATTCTCATTGTTTTACAGCTTACTAAACATTCTTTCTTTTTACTTTGCTATTTTCTGTTTTACTCTACTATTTTGTTCACATCAATTGCACGTTACAATCCCCCCTCTTTTATGAGACTTGCACCAAAAGTCTAGTAATCTTTGCTTACTTAGTGACCGACTATTCTTTGTAGGATCGATACCCAACCCAGTTGGGTTATATATTTGACAACGACCGCTTTACACTCTTACAAGAGCTGTAGATTGAGCGTTATCAAAGTCCTAACTTCAGAAGACATATTTTGGAATCTCATAACATACTTTGAAAGATCAAAACACATCGAAAACTCTCTAATTTCTCTCAGGAAAATTAAGGCTAGGGTTCTTCAAAGGTGTTCTTTTAGAGGCTCAAGAGTCAAGTTTTCGTAAATTTTCTTGAATAAGGCATGTGACTCTTCCCACATTGTTATTTCATAAATATCATTCATTTTTAAGTGGATTATGATTCTTAAGTAGTGGTTTTGAAAACCCAAACTGAGGGTTTTGTTGCATATGGTTGAGTATTGTTTATCCTTAGTTAAAATTGTGTTTATATATGTTTTTGATGATGGTTTGCACATGTGGGTTCTTGGTAATTGTAGTTTAAAAAATAGGTCATGGGTAATAATAAACTTAAGGGTTTTCACTTTGGTTTTAGTCATGGTAATGACATTCCCTCAAGGTGTTTGTGAAAATGCCTAATAGAATAAACTAGTCACATGTTAAATGGTGTTTTGAACCTAGGCATTGTCCTAATAAATATGAATTGTTGGTAAATGGTTTTGTGAAGGCCTTGTTTTCTAGGTAATGATCTAAATGGTACCTTGGTGGTTTAATTTGTTTAATAGGTTTGAGTCCTTAAATATTCACTTAATTTATGTTTTTGTTAGATAATAGGATCGAGTCCCTAATCCTTGAATTGGACTAGAATATTTGTTAGACAATGGGTTTGAGTCCAAAAGTCTAAAGAGTGATTGGGTGATTGATAATGGTAATGGCATGTTGTATACTTTCAAGTAGTGTTGGTATGAAGATACCAATGAAATTCCTTTGGTAAGTAATTGACTTAATGGTTGTGTATGTGAAATGATGGTTTTAAATTGGGATGTAAAGCAGGATGTGTAGCCGGTCCGTGAAAGTAAAATCTGAAAGACTAACAATAGAAACCGCGTTAGACGGTGCAGGTGTTTTATGACCGGGTGTTTTGAGTCCCCCGAATAGACATATGTAAGGGAGGTTTGAGTCCACCTTACTACATGTATTGGTTCTTAAGTCACCTTGCTTATGCAGGGAGATTCGAGTCCCCCGTATAGGTATATACGGTTATGGATATTCTCTATTTTGTACGGCTACACGCACTGAGGCCCTTCCAACTAAGGGAGATTTGGACCTATATAGCACGTATATGACCTATTCAATAGCGTTCATGCTAGACAACCCAGGTTAATATTTTCAAATATCATAATAATCTTGTTTCCTTACCCGGCATAGTATCTGTGTATATATAAATATGTATGTATTGCATTGGTTATATGTATTTGGTGGATTGGATTTGAACTGCTGGCATTATTTTATCCTATCTTTAAGTTATATGTTAGTGCTCTAACCACTAATCATCTTCGATGTTGTATCCTCACGTTATATTGGTGTTGGTCATACTACACCTCTTACTCAATAATTGCTTCCGAGTACAGCTTGTGTTGACTTAAAGTGGTGAATATTCATATGTCTAAAGGCTCCATTTCTTTTTTTTGGTTTCTTATATTTTCATTGATTTAGTGTTGGACCTCAATTTTGGCTATGGTTCGGGGCATTTCCCAGACAAATTTGTTAAGATTAAGGATAGAGGCTTTGTGAGACTACTTTGGGTTGGTATGGACGGTGATGGTAGTGGTGTCAGGCTTTGCATTGGTATTGATATTGGGGATGATATGGTTTAACTATATTGGATTTATGATTGTTCTATTTTGTAATGGTATGGAAATGTACCTAGTTATTATTTTGGTTTTGTTATGGTTGTTGGTTGGGCATTTGATGGTTAGACTTATTTGGGTTGGTCATGATCTTGGACCTATCCCAAAGCCTTTGTGATGTTGATGTCTCTACCTTGTTATATGTTTGAAATTCATATGACTCAAGGCATATATTGATTTGTTAGATTGGGTATCGGGGTGATCCTGGATCTTTATTGGGCTTGAGATGCCCATTACATTAAGGCCCTGGTTTGGGTCGTGTCAAATCTATATCAGAGCCCAGGTTCACGGTCAGTTGGGAGTCCACAAAGACATGTCGAGCAAAGTCTCTTTTAAGGATATGTAGTGTGCCACACTACAAAGGGAGAGGGTACAAGGAATTTAAAAATGTTTCACATTCTTGTTGTCTTATTTTGAGCAATAGAGTCTAGGGTCTTGGATTCTTCTGATTTATGTTCTCTTATCTTTTAGATCATGGCTCCAAGAAGATCTGGTGTTCAGCCAAACTCTTTTGTCCCTACTGGGGACAATATTGATAGGACACTTTCTACTTCTAGAGTTTTGACCCGGTCAAGGGTCTCTGTAACTAACTATCCTCTTAGGGTTCCACCTATCCCTACTGATCCTACTCTCGAGGGTGACACTTATACTCAGTCACCTCAATATGATGCTAATAATACATAGTTCATCAAATCCATGAATGTATCTTGGTCATTTGTCAGGCCAAAGAACATTACCAAGAACTCATAATGGCCATAATAAATCCTAGAGGTTTATTTTGGCATATCCTCAACTCGAATCCTCCATTGATGGCAGAAAGACCTCAAGTAAATCTTACCGAGCATCGTTGCTCCCTGAAGCTAGTTAAATAAATTTTAAATATGAGGCATAGTATATGTTTTCTTAATTGTCACCTTATAAATTTGATGTAGACAATACACATAAGCAAGGAACCATCCTTTTTCTGCACGAACAATATAGGATCACCAAAAGGAAACACACTATGCCTAAAGAAACCCTTACCTAGCAAATTCTGAAGCTGAGAATTCAGCTTCTTAAGCTTGGTAGAATCCAATGGTATGGTACCATAGAAATAGGTTGGGTGCTCATCTTAAGATCAATAATAAACTCAATGCAATGCTGAGGAGGAATACTAGATAGATTGGTAGAAAAAAAAATCAACAAACTCACAAACTATAAGAACAGAGACAAGTGATTGACTCTCTATACTAACATCATGAATTTAAGAAAGGTAAGACTTGAAACCCCTCAAAATAAGTCTCCTAGCTCAAATATAAGAAATAATACCCATCAGATTGTGACTAAAAGAATCCTTCAACAGAAGTGGGGTATGTCGAGCATGGATAAGGTAATGGTCTTGGAAAAATAATCCTAGAATGCATAAAAGGGGGATAAACAGTCCATGCCTAGAATTATATCAAATCGACCATATCTAATCAATATGATCATCCTAAGTATCAAACTCTCAAATAGTCACCAGACATGAACTACACGCCTAATCCACTACTAAAGAATCACCCAGGGTGTTTATACACATAATGGTACGGATAAAGAATTCGAAGATAACTCCAATCGTGGTGCATAATAAGCGAACACATAAGAATAAGTGGATCCCAAATCAAAAGAAAAGGTAGTCTAGTGGCATACTAAAATTATACCTATAATGACAATATCCAAAAACTTTACTTCTAGTCTACCAGGTAAAGTAAGCAAATAATCGAACCTGTTAACTGGTTGGGCTTCGGATCAATCACCTACCTTGTCTGCCTAAAGACCTCCAAGAGCACCCTAGGTACCACCCTCTAGATAAATGGTCTAAGGGAACATAGGTACCACCTCGGCTAGAAAACCTAAAATATAAACCTTTCAAATCTTAGCCACCACTCTGGTTTGGATAATTGTTGTAGCTAGACCGACCTCCATAGGTAATTTGTAGTGCAGTATGAATAGGACTGCTAGACTAACCTTGATACTGATAAGACTGTTATGGAGGGTACCAACACTGACAATATCTGCCTCTGAACTATAAGTTACTCTAACTTTCACTGAAACAACCCTAATAACATTGCCTTTTATTGCTACCCCTTAGGCCTTGTAATGTATCTCCTTCATAACATAGGCATAGTAAAAAAATTCAACAAAAGACCTACTAATAGTAACCAAACACTGGGTGGCCATACAAAAAGAAAGATTTAACCCCCGAACGAAACACTAAAACTGCTATACTCGATTATCAAATAAATATAGCAAGTTTAGCCAACTCATAAAATAATACCCCATACTCTACAAGAGTCAGAGCCCTGCTCCAATTTTAAAAATTGATCTCTAAGGCTACAAGCCATATACTTCTCTAAGAAAACTATAGAGAACTTAGTCCATGTCAATTAAGGAGATCCAACTGGTCTAGAATTAAGATAACCTCTCAACCAATGGATAGCTATTAAATCTAACTCAAAAGTCATATAGTCGACACCACGAGCCTCAAATAAGGCCTAAATTATGGAGCCTATCCTTATAAGCAACCAAGAACTCATAAGCATTCCCGCTCGGTGTCCCAAAAAACCTAGACAATCTCAAGAACCTACCCAACATCCTCTGTTTCTCAATAAACATAGAAGGATGGGAAACTATGAGATGACCAATTATTAGAAGGATCATAACTCTAGGAGTCGCATCTATAGGTTGTGCTCCTAACTTAGTACTGCTTTAGTCCGAATACTATGTACTATCAGACCATTCACCACTAACTAACCAAAGAGCTAAAATAATTTATCCCTAAGTAGTGATAAATAAATAGACCCTAGTGGATTGTGGAATGGTTTTTGGCCAACCACTAGGTAAGGTGGAGAAGACTCTAGTATGAAAGTAGAGATAAGGTCTGGTGATGGCTCTATATCCTGATCTCTAGTTGGGGCTATATTTCTCACTTGGATCTAATCTCTAGGTCATCTATGTCCTCTAATAGGATTTATAGTTGTACACTCAAGGTTCTAGTCTCGTGTAGTAGTAACACGCATCCTAGCTATCTGTAGAAGAGTGAAACCAAATGAGTCTTTAGGAACCAACTCTGACTCTTAGCACCAAATGAGTGAAAGAAATCATGACCTCCTAAGAGTGTGCTATAGCTTTCCAAATATGAGAAATGGACATCATGATTCTTATCTATGAGAGTTTACTAAACACTTGCTCTTGGATAAACAATGTTGGCAAACCTACCGCTCTGATACCAATTTTTTCATGACCCAATTTCTGATTCATGATGGCACTTAATTTACCTCACTAGTAGGTTAGCCAAAATCATAACCCTAAACTATAAGTAATGATCTAATTGATGAAAACTTGTAAAAATGTTGGAAATATACAAGTAAATAAATCACAGGAGATAAGTCATAAGATTATAACATAAGGAAAGAGAAATAAAGAAGTAGTAACATCCCATGATCTAGTAATTACGGTACAAGAGCCAATAATCCAAAACAATAAAAGTATTATCAAGTCAATATACAATAGTTCCTAAAATAGAAAGACTAGAAAAAATAAAATAAGGAGAAAAGGTCAACTCCGTCTCTGAGAGATCACCTTATCTTCGATCTATAACCTACATAAATCTTGGTCTTACCAGTAGCCACTTGTACTCAAATTTGCACCAAAAAGGTATAGAACTATAGTATGAGTACCAAACTCATAGGTAATCAGTAGGTATCATTGGCCACCTATTAAAAATCATACTATATACAAAATAAAATGTAAGATAAATAACTAAGTTAGGGAAAAGGGCAAACCTAAAATAATATTCTAAATTCTAAAATTAAGAAGCCATAAAAATAATAATAATGATAATATAGAAAGCATATTTATCTCTACATAACTGGCCTCTATAATCTACAAGGTGCAAATAATGTAAACAACCCAATATGAGCCCTCATTAGCCTTGATGGAGCAATCATGGAGAAAAAGTAATAAGAATATGCTAACTAACCATATCCTAAAATCAGAACCATAGATACTGTAATGCTATAAAACACTAGACGCAAATCGGTTCCATAAAAATCATAATTAACCTTTTAATGCTGAACTTGGATCGAAACTCATATTATCATTGCCGAACTTGAACTGGAACTCATATCATGAATAATGTCACAATCTAACAGGCTTAAGGACATAAATTGTTGGACTCAACCTGGAACTAATATCATCTCCCAAGTACTAATTTAGAAATAAGTATCATGCATCTAAAACTCCTCGTATAACAAATATAATTAAAGCAGTTCATAAGTATGATTGAATCTATAAGGAATTAATAGCAATCTTTTTGTAAGGTAAGCCGGAGAGCTCACATTTAACCTAAAAATCCATTCTAAGGAAATTTCTACCCCATACAAAGATAAGGTATATAATTTAACTCCTAGATATTAAATACACCATATTTTAGTCTTAGGACAGCAATTCTAACAAAAACATGATAGGTAAGGTTATTATACCTAATATCGATTCCTTGATTTGTTAAAGGATCCCATTCATACTAAACATACCTCTGAGACCTAATTTCCATCCCAAAATTATAACAATACTATGTTCATACTACAATAAAACTTAATTTAAAAGGTAAGCCTAGCCTACCTAGGCGTCGAAGAAAGTCTGTTGAAGTCAGCTAAATCATTGGTTTCCCCTTCAGAGAAGTTTCCGCATAATGACATCATATCAAAATAGTAATATAATTGTCAATTGAATAACAATAGTACCTGTATTGCATTTTCATGCTTTGGATCAAAAATCTCATATGAGGCCTACTTGTAAAATCATAATTTCAAAACCGTCAATACATCCCTCTTGCTCAAGGATTATTTACCCTTAAGAATGGGTAAAATACGAGCTTAAATAATACTAAAACAAACCCAACAATACTTTTGGTATTTGGGTTTAAATGGAAGAATTAACCTATGAATTAAGCGAAAACATAATAAGATTTCAACAAGGATATGGGTGATCTAGGTTTATAAAAACCTCACGATCTCCTATTAATTATTGTCCCACTTTTCCACACACTTTAGGGTCTTAAATCTTTGGAATTATGAGAAAATAGGGTAAAAATGGGCAAAAGAATCATTTAATGGTCTCCTGTGTTCCGTTTAAGAAGCCACTTCACCACTTAACTAGTTATCACTAAAGAGCCCAATTACTGCTAAAGTGTTACCTACTAGGGCCTGGTCTACCGTAAAAGTAGACAAACTATCATTAAAGAGACATCCTGTTTAGTGGTCAAACTACCGCTAAATCGGCTTGCTAGGAAACCCAGGTCCACTAAAGCAACCAACTGGCCACTAAAGTGACCAAATATACGCTTTAGTGGATGCACTAATTGAAACTTAGAAAACTCTAAATCTCTACCGACACCTCGAGACTCATCCAGAAGCTCATAAATGCAAAGTAACTATGATAACCTATAAAATTTGACATTCTAGACTTAATGGTGCATGTAAAATTTACATCCAAAGTTGTTTTGCCAAAACTAGGCCCCACACCTATGGGTTGTTTTCTTAAATTCAGACCATTAGCCCAAAAAGGGTTTGGAAGCTTTGGGACCCAAACCTAATATTTCCTTAGCCTAAAAGTATGTTATAGAGTTGATGGAACTATTTAAAATTAGTGAATAAGGTTTTTAAATTGAAGTTTACACTAGATAGACAATCTTTACTTATAAAGACTTCAAAATAGGGAATGGGCTCTAAAAACCAAATGAACTGCCCAATAACTGAACTGTCAGCTCCAACAAGTCATAAATTACTTGGGACAGCTATAGTAAATCTCTAAATGAAAAAAATATGTAGAAATGCATAAAATGACCTAGAGGTTCATTACAATTGATGCAGCTAAACGTGCATGAGCCCAACTAGCCTACCCATGACATAAAGTTGGAGTCCATTTTAGACTTAGAAAAAATGATGCATTAGCTTCTTGGTGTAACCGCTTAAGCCGTTATTTGACCACTTAAGTATTTGTTGCTTTAGCAACATTGTGTTGCTTTAGAGGCCTTACCTATTTGGCGAAGTGTTGCTTAGGAGATCAATGTTAGCTTTAGCGGATATTGCTTAAGCGGCATAGGCATCACTTTAGCGGGACCCATACCCACGCTAGATCGCTTTATACATCGAGGAGCCACTTTAGTGGCAGTCACTTAAGCAACTGGGTGACCGCTTAAGTAGCACCCGAGGATTTTCAAATCCCCTTCTTCATACTAAAATATCATTTATTTTCTAACTATTTTCCTATATTTTTAAGAACTTAAAGAGAGTAAAGAGTGGAAAATCATCCATTGAAGCTAAGGTAAGCTACTCTATCACTTCTTGAATATTTCCAATTATTTTTCTCATCAATTTTCCATTCTATTTTATGATAAATTCTTAAAAGTTAGGTATTTAAATCCCTTTTTAGGGGATGATTTGGGACACACTTTATGCACTATTTTTCTCAACTTTATATCATACATTCCTAGTCCTTTAAGGGACCTCGTGATGGATTCAACTTTGGATTCGAATTTTGGGCCCTACGGCCCCATTCGCGACCGCAATACTGACCTAACCATTTATATAATAATATGGATATTGTTTTACTTCTAATTTCATGTAGATTACTATTTTGATAGCATACAAGCATTTTAGGATCGTGGAGCAAAGGAGGACGATTGATGGACAACTCAAGACATACAGTTTGGCATCAAGGTAGACTTTGATCTACTCTTATTCATGTGATAGTGTATTATATATATTGCATGCTAGGTAATGGTGTTAGGATATATTTTGGGAAGGTATAGTGACTTAACCTAAATTAGGAGTTTGTGGATAGATACATGAACCTACCTATAAGATAGAATGAGTACTATTGAGATAGATGCCTATCACCCTAGATAATAATCATGTTAACCATAGTTGATGCTAAGTATCCTTTAGTTTAAGGTTATTACTTGACTTATAAATTAGATCATAGTTTCTCGATTTATAATATTGGTATTATACTAGTCATGTGCTATTGGAATCGAGGTCGTGGTGACAATATCAGATGGATTCCATTAGAGTATTATATCTTTATAAAGGATGTAGTTTTAGTGGATGGGTGCTTAAATGCTTATTATTATATTATTTAGATACTAGTGATGGCATTTAGATTACGGTATATTCATACTAACTTAGTCGTACGATTCCAACTAAATCTTGATTTTATTATTGTTTTCTAAAAAGAGAATTCATCCCACTTTCCACTTTTGAATTGATTCTTTTATAAAAAAGGGAAATTGTACCACCTTAATGGATGATTTATGAGATTTTGGAACTAAAAATTATGGTTTAGAAATTTGATCGAGATAGATTCTAAACTATGATTTAACCACTACTATTTACTTTAATCGTGAGTGATTTCGACCCTTTTTACTACATTATGATTATTTAATCCCAGAGTTGACCCCGAGCAATAGACTTACAAAATACATATGTTTATCCATCATTGGAGTCAATTTATTTGTTATATATAAATCTATCTGGTATAGGATGAAGTAGATTGATGGTGATGATTATTAGAAATCCTAGATCAAAACTAAGTGCATATGGATAGCATCAAACACCCTAGGAGACCTTTTGTCTATTAGTCATCATGTTGGAGAAGAGAGGTCATCATAGGTCCTTTCTTTGTGAGTCGTGACCTAGAGAAGGTGTATACAATGGGTATGTTATGGCACTTGGATTGGTTATGGTATGATGGATCTGCTTTGCATTCATTTCTGCATTTGTATTTCTTATCACCAGTATGTTGTTTGGTTTATATACCTATCAGCCTTATGTTGGGTTTTATAGGTATAGGTTATGAATGTTGTTTGTTTGGTATTGTATTTTGATTTATGGGTCCTGGTTAGGTATTGTTTGTCTGGGCTAGGGAGTTATTGAATTGTTGTTATTATGGTTAGTTCGTGGTAGGCAAATTATGGACTGGTACTATGATTTGTGGTATGATTCTGATTCCTTTATTTTATGATTATTGTATTATGAATGACTATCTCATGGTTAGACATTATGATTAGGGACCCTAATTATGTCAACACTAGTTTCCTACTTGTTTAGGAGTCCTTGAGATTTTAGAATGATTACCTCAAGTTTTACCTTTGATTAGTCTTGTATACCTATATATATGTACAAATCTAGCTGTGATGCTACTATATATCCCTCTCTTCCCTCATTTATTCACATTATATATGCATTATTTGTCCTTGTATACTACCATATATATTTTTCTTCTACTCTTTATTTGTATATTGATATATGACGCTTTAGTTTTTGTATACAATTAGAATAAGAGAGTTTATCTTTTTTTCTTCTCTAACCTTATTGTGATTATCTACATAAATAGTTTCTGATAGTTTTTATTCATTCTCTACATATTACTTATATGTTCATTATCTTTAAATCTTAGTTGACAATTGCCTACTAAGTACCACATGTTTGGTACTCATATTACACTTCTACAACCTATAGATCATAGTATAGATTTTTGTTATTATTGTGTGCATTGTGCGGAACAGCTATGGATCAGAGATTTAGGGTGATCTCCTAACGTTCAAAGCATTACTACTCTCTTTCTTGTGATTTAGACTAATGTCTATATTGAGTTTATAGATAGGTTTTACATGTATACTTATCTATTGTTTTACTTTGTACTATTATTATATTAGAAGCTCTTGTACTAACTGCACCAAGTTTTGGGACTGTCTTATATATATTAGTCTTTTATCATATTTATTGTACTATATTTTCTTATTTCTCTTGATAATTCGTAACTAGTAGTTCTGTACTATGGCTTTGCCTTACCTACTAGTGGGTCTTAGTAAGTATCATCATGACTTAAGAATTTAGATCTTGACATGAGGGTTGGATATTTAGTTCAATTGATTCTTTATAAGGATCATAGATTTAGGTACTCTCTTCACCCTGGTATAGCCAAGATGTGTGAAGATTTGAAACACTATTAAAGGAGTAGTAGAGAGATATATCATTGTTTATGGCTTGATGACTTTTTTATCAGTAGGTAAAGGTCAAGCACCAAAGGTCTGGTAGATTGCTTCAATAGCTACCCATTCCCAAGTGGAAATAGGAGTAAGTTACTATGAATTTTGTAGGTGTATTGCCTCGCACCTCCAATGGTTTTGATATAATTTGGGTCATCGTGGATCGATTGACCAAGTATGCACATTTATCCATGTTCGAGTATCCTACAGCGCTGAGAGGTTAGACCTTGTTCATATTTAGAAGGCATTTTGTTTTTATGGAGTACTTATGTCTAGCATTTTAAACTGAGGCTCTTAGTTCACTTCCCAGCTTTTGGAGGACATTTCAGGAAGAATTGCGTATTCAAGTTAACTAGAACTTTCTTTAACCCTTAGATAGATAGGCATGTGGAGCAGATTATCCAGGTATTAGAGGACATGCTCCGTGCTTGTGTGTTGGGTTTTGGGGTTAGTAGGACCAGTTTATACCTTTGGCAGATTTTATATATAATAATTGCTTCAATTCCAACATTTAAATGGCCCTATTTGAGGCATTATATGGTACGCGATGTCAATCTCCTATTGGTTTTGTTTGAGACTTTTGAAGCTAGGACTCATGGCACAGACTTGCTTCATATGTCATTAGACCAAGTTCAGGTAATTTAGGATAGGCTACGGATAACTCAAAATTGGTAGAGAAGTTATGTTGACTGCATATGTCATCCATTGAGGTTCAGAGTTGGGGATAGTGTATGAGTTGGCATTACTACCTTCCTTTTCATCCATCCATCCAGTGTTTCATGTGTCTATAATGTGACAGTACATTCCAGATGTGTCACATGTGCTTTGGTGGGACTCAATTCAGTTGGACGAGAGATTTCCATTTATAAAGGAGTTTGTGTCCATTTTGACCAAAGATGTCAAAAGGTTGCACTCCAGGGACATCCCAGTACTTAAGGTCTAGTGGTGGTACCTTCTAATTGAGGAGGCTACCTAGAATATTGAGCATGATATGAGGGCCCAATATTCTTACTTGTTTGAGACTTCCTGTATTTTCTTATCCTATACTTTTGCGGATGAAAGACCTGTTAGTAGTGGATGTTGTAATGGCCATCACTTTCATTTTTCCTCATTTTCATGCATTTTCAGCATCTAGATCTTTTCTGAAACTACCCAAAGTTCTTTATAACTTACTGGGACAGATACTTCAATTTTTGGGTAGGTCATTTGAAAATTTATTAAGACCAATCATGGTGTGGAATATTATAATTAAATTAGAATTTGGTACAAAAATAAGTTACTTACCTCTCAAAAATGCTTTAAATGTTTATGAAAAACTTTTGATTATGATAGACACGGCCGAAATCAGGCCATATCGTAGGGGCACCTCAAGCCCACATGAACCGTAGGTCACCTTAATAACCCATCACAATCATCACATCAACCACATGGGTCGGGTGAATCCCGGCCAAAAATGAGATAGCAGAAAACATACCACAAGTCGTAACTTAAACAATGTCTAACTATTTCATAAATATCAACACACTAGACAATATACCAAAGTCCACAGTCATCCATAATACCTCTATACAATCTGAGGTTTAGAGATGTATATGTCGGTACAAGCCCCCGACAATAGCCAAACCAATCAAAATAAGACTAAGTTTAAAGATAGGGGACCAAGAATAAATGTCTTCCGAAATAAGAAAGCTCACCACTCTGTAGTCAATGTACAAACCACTTCCATCACATAATCACTGCATAGGAAGAGAATATGATGCTCTGGCCCCTATGTCGCATGGGGACATAGCGTTCGAAGATGGTTACAGTTGGAATGCTAGCTTGTAACTCAAGGATAAGGATAAAATAGCATCATCATTCAACAACAAGCAATATATCATATTCAATCACATTCATAACCTTATCCATATATATAGACATATCATATGCTAATCAAGGGGACAAGATTTATCAACACATTGGAAGCACTTATTCATCATACATGCAATGGAGGACTCCAACCTTCCACACTTAAGAATTCATGAATTTCTCATTAGGCATAGGCCTCTAACCAAATTCTCATATCATCAAGTAAGGAACTCAAACCACATACACATCCAATTAAGTTAGGGACTCTAACCAATCACACACATTCATATAAGTGAGGGTCTCTAACCACTCACAAATATCCATTCAACCAAGGGACTCTAACCACATTCTCTTACATTTGGAAAGGTACTCTAACCTCATGACACAATAGATAGGAGACTCTAACCACAAGCTAATTCATTTGGCGAGGCATTTCGACCACATGAGATCTCATTCTGTAAAGGGCTTTACCCACAAGCAATTTTATAAGGAAAGCGAATCTAACCTCAAGGCATCACGACTATCATTAGTCGACATTGGAACTCTAATCCCTTTTCCATGCATCCACATATATTTTATTTCACCCATAAGGACTTTAACCTATTTAGCCAATTCAATATCATACATGACCACATGGTCCTTTATGAGTCTTCATTTCTCAACTATTTCAATAGGCTAATGCCATAATTCAACTAATCATAAAATTTAATCTATGGACCTAAGACCCGTACAAGCCATTCATATTTCATTAACAATTCTATACCACGATTTTGTCCCACACATAATTCACATTCATTTTCACATTAGGGACTTTAACCCCCTTCTTATTCAACAAGCCATCAAGGTCATCAATTACACAATAAATGGCTCATTTTATCTTTACAACATCATTTGTCAAGCATTAATACATATTGGGCCATTGCCCTAGTTCAAAACATCATCATTATGTAACTAGACATCTCACTTAGACATATTTACAAACACCTTGTGTGCATGCCTTTTCCAAGACTAATTTCATGGTAGAAACCATGAAGACTAGGGTTACTCAAGACCCACATGTTAGACCATATACAAAAATTGTTACATGTGCAAACTACCATCAATAATATGTATAAACATAAGTCTAAAGACATAAATCAATTCAAGGATTAGGGACTCGAACCCGTCATTTACCAAAGACATAAATCAACTCAAGATACTAGGGACTGAAATCCATCAAAACAAAACACTCATAATTTCAATACATAGGGACTTGAACCGAGGATCTAGCAAGACACAAATCAACTCAACACATTGGGGACTTTAACCCATTTTCTATCAAAGACAAAAAATCAAACCAAGGGGATCAACACGTACCTCCAACCCAAGTTTCTAGAATAGGAAACAAATGCGGATACTTGGACTTCATGTCCTCTTTCTCTTCCCATGTAACTTCCTCAGACTTTTGGTTCCTCTATAGAACCTTCGCCGAAGCCACTTCTTTCATTCATAACCGACAAACTTGTGGATCCAAGATCCTCACCGAGATCTCTTTATAGGACAAAGAGTCTAAAATATTAACATCCCTCAAGGGAAAAACAAATGAAGGATCGCCCACATATTTCTGCAACATAGAGAAATGGAAAACTAGGTAAATGGAGTTCATACTACAAGGCAGCTCCATTCTTTGGCAACATTGCCAACCCTCTTCATAATCAAGTAGAGACCGATATACCGGGGACTATGCTTCCCCATTTAACCAAACTGAAGCACTCCCTTCATGAAAGACACTTTCAAGAATACCCAATCACCAACACTAAACTCTAAGTCCTTATGCCTCACATCCGCATAGGACTTTTGGAAACTTTTAATGATTTTCAACCTATCATAAATCACCTTCACCTTTTCTAAGGCTAGGTGAAATAGATTGGGGCCAAGAAACTTACACTCGCAAACCTTAAACCACCTAATAGGAGATTGACATCTCCTACCATACAATTTCTCAAAAGGAACCATGTCGATAATAGAGTGGTAACTATTATTATAGAAGAAGTCAATCAAAGGAAATTGGTCATACCAACTACCAACATAATCAATCAGATAAGCCCGCAATATGTCCTCCAAGGTTTGGATGGTCCTTTTCGCTTGCCCATTTATTTGTGGTTGGAAAGAGGTACTAAGGCACACTATAGTAACCAAACCTTTTTTAAATGACTTTCAAAAGTGGGATGAAAATGCAGAACCACAATCCAAACTGATAGAAATCGGAGAATCGTGCAACTTTATGATCTCCACAAGATACAACTTGGCATAATCTTCCGTTGAGAAATTAGTCCTTATAGAAAAAAAGTGAATGGACTTGATCATTCTATCAACATTGACCCTAATAGAATCACATTGATTTTGGGATCTAGGAAGACCAGTAATAAAATCCATATTAATTTCCTCCCACTTCCATTTGGGTAATGGGATTTCTTGATACCAGCCCCGGGCCTCATGTGCTCAACTTTCAGTTGTTGATACACCACACACTTGGCCACATGACTAGCCACATCGAACTTTATGTTACCCCACTATTATAACTCTCTAAGATTATGACACATCTTGGGGGAACCGGGATTAATGGAATAATAGGATCCATGAGCCTCGGCCATGACCCTTTCCCTCAATCTATTGACTTTGGGAACACATAACCTACCTTGGTATCTTAAGATACCATCATCACCAATCACAACGCCCGCGACTTTGTGTTGACCCACATTACTCTTGATCTTCATCAAGTTTGGGTCCAATGATTGGTTTTCCTTTCTCTTAACAACAAGAGACAACTGAGATACCAGAAGCACAAATACACCACAATCCTCAGAATCAGCAAGTTGAACTCTAAGACTAGCCAAACGGTGAATGTCTTTCACAAAATCCCACTTATCCTCACCTACATGGGCCAAACTCTCCATGGAAAATCTATTAAGAGCATCGACGACCACGTTAGCCTTATCGAGATGGTAATAAAGACTCATATCATAGTCTTTCAAAAACTCGAGCCACCTTCTTTTCAAGAAATTTAACTCTTTTAGGGTAAAACACATGTTGGAGACTTTTAGGATAGGAAAGATATCAACATGAACCCCATAAAGATAATGTTGCTAAATCTTTAAAGTAAAAACCATGGCTAACAACTCTAGGTCATGAGTAGGGTAGTTTTTCTCATGAACTTTCAATTACCTAGAAGAATAGGCCACCACCCTACCATGTTGCATCAACACACAACCAAGACCGACACAGGAAGTATCACAATACACAACAAAACCATCACTACCCTCGAGCGAGGTTAAAACCAGAGTTGAAGTCAATTGATCTTTCAACTTTGAAAAGCTACCCTCACATGCATCGGACCACAAAAACTTGAAATTATTTTGGGTTAATTTGGTCCATTGGGTAGCTATAGTCAAAAATCTCTTCGCAAATCTTCTATAGTAACCGGCTAGACCTAAGAAGCTCCAAATATCCTTTAGAGCTATAGGTCTAGGCCATTTCTTAATCGCTACAACCTTTAGGGATATACCATGATCCCTTCACTAGAGATGACATGACCAAGAAAAGCTATGAATTTCAACCAAACCTCACACTTGGAGAACTTGGCATATAAATGATGATCCATCAAAGTTTGCAACATGCAAAGAGGTGATTTACATGATCCGTGTCACTCTTATAATAAACTAAGATATCATCAATAAAAACAATAAGAAACATGTCCAAGAATGGATAAAAGACACTATTCATCAAATTTATGAATGTCGTCGAGGCATTAGTTAACCCAAAAGATATGACCAAAAACTCATGGTGACCATACTAGGTTCTAAAGGCAGTCTAAGGGATATCTATATCCCTAATCTTAAGTTGATGATAATTCAATCTAAGATCAATCTTAGAGAAACACTTCTCACCCTAAAGTTGACCAAACATTGCCTCTTAGAAAGGCCTCTTAGAACCAAGATAGAAACCGAACTACCAATACTCATTGCCTCCTGGCTCAAGGTGTCTGCTACCACATTTACCTTGCCCCAATGGTATAGAATAGAGATGTCATATCAACAAATCAATTTATCTCTACAATCAAGAATTAAGGTCTCTCTATGTCATAAGCAGCTAAAGACTATAATTATCAGTGTATATCTCACAATGTACATTATAAAGATAATACCTCCAAATCTTAAGCGTGAAAACTACTGCCAGCAACTCAAAATCTTGAGTGTGATAGTTGCACTCGTGAACCTTAAGTTGTCTTGATATGTGGTGCATCAAGTCATAACCCAAACCAACACCAACAGCATCACAATATACGTTGAATCCCTCACCCTCAATAGAAATATCCAATATAGGAGCTAAATTGAGAAAATATTTAAGCCTCCGAAAGCTTGACTCACACTTGTCAGACCATCGAAATAAAACCTCCTTCCAATTTAATTTAGTCATTTACACTGCAATAGTAGCAAAATCCATATGGAAATGCCTATAGTAACGAGTCAAACCAATAAAGTTATGAACCTCTGATGGTGATGTTTTTCTAGCCTAATCAAAAATATCCTCAATTGTCATTGGGTCCACATGTCCATTGAGTGTCACCAACATAAGCCAGAAGTCACACTTTGAGAATATGGAAAAAGGCATATGATCTCTCAAAGTCTGAAGCACAATCCTTGAATGTTGCACATATTCCTCCCTACTCCTCGAATAGACAAGGATGTCATCGATGAAGATAATCACAAAGGATCTAAATAAGGCGGAATATGTAGTTCATTAAATCCATGAATGTAGCTGGGGTAGTAGTCAACCCAAAGGACATTACCAGCAACTCATAACAGCAATAATAAGTCCTAGAGATTTCCTTTGGCATATCCTCAACCTGAATCCTCAATAGATGGTAACCAGACTTCAAGTCAACCTTACAGAACGTCATTGCTCCCTTAAGCTAGTCAAATAAATTTTAATATTGTCACCTTATTAAGATGTTGTAGATAATACACATATACAAGGAACCATCCTTCTTCTTCACAAGCAAGATAGGATCACCACAAGGCAACAGACTAGGCCTAAAGAAATCCTTACCTAAAAGATTCTAAAGTTGAGAATTCAGCTTCTAAAGCTTAGTAGAAGCAAATGGTATGGTGCCATAGAAATTGGATGGGTGCTTGGCTTAAGATCAATAATAAACTCAATGTCGTGCTCTGGAGGAAGACTAGATAAATCGGTAGAAAAAGCATAAACAAACTCACAAACTATAAGAATAGAGACAGGTGATTGATTCTCCATACTAACATCATTTATTTAAGAAAGGTAAGACCTGAAACCCCTCAAAAAAAGTCTCCTAACTCAAATATAAGAAATAATAACCATCAAATTATGACTAAAAGAATCCTTCAATAGAACCGGGGGATGTCGAGCATGGATAAGGTAATGGTCTTGGAAAAATAATCCAAGATTGCATGATAGGGGGATAAATAGTCCATGCCCAGAATAATATCAAATCTACCTTATCTAATACAATATGATCATCCTGAGTATCAAACTCTTGAACAATCACTAGACATAAACTACAAGCCTAATCTACTACTAAAGAATCACCTAGAGGAATATATACACATAATGGCACAGATAAGGAATTCAAAGATAACTCCAATCGTGGTGTATAATAAGTAGACACATAAGAATAAGTGGATCCCATATCAAAAGTAAAGGTCAGCTAGTGTCATACTAAAATTGTGCATGTAATGACAATATTGAAAAACTTTACCTCTAATCTACCAAGTAAAGTGTACAAATAACCTTGCCTGCTAACTGGTTGAGCTTCTAATCGATCACCTACCATATATGCCTAAAGACCTCCATGAGCACCCTAGGGACCACCCCTAATGACCAAGCATACAATCTTTAGATAGGGGAAGTACTACTCTAGTAGAATAAACTCTCTACATTATAGGAATAATTGCCCTACTTTGAGGAAATTCTCTAGATAAATGGTCTAAGGGCACATAATTAAAATATTCCCCAAACATTGTACTATAACCAAAAGATTTGATTACTCATAATAACCACCTCGGATAGAAACCCTAAAATATAAACCTTTTAAAGCTTGGCCACCACTCTAGTTTAGATGATTATTGTAGCTAGACTGACCTCTATCGGTAATTTGTAGTGCAGTATGAACAGGCCTGCTAGACTGACCTTAATGCTGATAAAACTGTTATGGAGAGTACCAACACTGAGAATCTCTACCTTTGAACTGTAAGCTACTCTAGCTTTCAATGAAACAACCCTAATAACATGGCCTCTTATTGCTACCCCTTAGGCCTCGTAATGCTTCTCCTCCATAACATAGGAATAATCAGAAACCTCAACAAAGGACCTAATAATAGTAACCAAACACTGGGTAGTCATTCAAAGAGAAAGTCTCAACCCCCAAACAAAACACTAAAACCACCATACTCGATTATCAAATAAATAAGCATGTTTGGTAAACTCATAAAATAAATCCCCATACTCTACAATAGTCATAGAGCCCTGCTCTAATCTTAATAATTGATCTCTAAGGCTACAAGCTATATACTTCTCAAAGAAAACCATAGAGTACTTAATCCATGTCAACTAAGGAGATTCAATTGGCCTAGAATTAAGACAACCTCTCCACCAATGGCAAGCTACCAAATCTAACTAGAAAGTCATATAGTCAACACCACGAGTCATAAACTAGGCCTAAATTATAGAGCCTATCCTTATAAACAACAAAGAACTCATAAGTATTCTCGTTCGGTGTCCCAAAAAACCTAGGCCATGTCAATCTCAAGAACCTACCCAACATCTTCTATTTCTCAATAGACATAGAAGGATGGGAAATTATGGGATGAGCAATTATTAGAAGGATCTCAACTCTAGGAATCGCAGGTCCAGGTTGTTCTCCTGACTTAGTACTTCTTTAGTCCAAAGACTATGTACTATTAGACCGTTCACCACTAACTAACCAAAGAGCTAAAATAATTCATTCTTAAGAAGTGATTAAAAATAGACCTATTAGAGTGTGGAATGGTTCTTGACCAACCACAAGGTCAAGTGGAGGAGCCTTTAGTATGATAGTGGGGATAGGGTCTAGTGAAGGCTATCTATCCTTATCTCTAGTTAGGGCTATATTTTTTACCTGGATCTAACCTCTAGGTCATCTATGTCCTCCAATAGGATTTATAGTTGTAAAGTCAAGGTCCTAGTCAGGTGTAGCAGTAACATGTGTCCTAGCCATCTGTGGAAGAGTGAAACCAAATAAGTGTTTAGGAACCAACTCTGACTCTTAGCACCAAATGAGTGAAAGAAATAATAACCTCCTAAGAGTGTACTATAGCCTTCCAAATATGAGAAATAGACATCATTATTCATATCTATGAGAGTTTACTAGAAACTTGCTCTTGTATAAATAATGATGGCAAACCTAGTGCTCTAATACTAATTTTTTCATGACCTAATTTCTGATTCATGATGGAACTTAATTTACCTCAAAAGTAGGTTATCCAAAATCATATCCTTGAACTATACGTAATGATCCAATCGATGGAAAATACAATAATGTCAGAAATATACAAGTAAATAAATCACAAGGGATAAGTCATAAGATAATAACATAAAGGAGGAGAAATAAAGAACTAGTAACATCCAACAACTTAGTAATGCCGGTACAAGAGCCTCTAATCCAAAAGAATAAATGTATTATCATGTAAATATACAAAATTTTCTACAATAGAAAGACTAGAAAAAATAAAATAAGGAGAAAAGGTCAACTCTGGCTGTGAGAGCTCACCTTATCTCCAAACTCTAACCTACATAAATCTCGGTGGCCACTTGTACTCAAATCTACACCAAAAAGGTACAGAACTATAGTATGAGTACCAAAGTCATAGGTACTCAGTAGGAATCATTGTCCAACTATTTAAATTCATAATATAGATATAATAAAATGCAGGATAAATTAACTAAGTTTGGGAAAAGGGAAAACCTAAAATAATACTCTAAATTATAAAATTAAGCAGCCACAAAAATAATAATAATGATAATATAGAAAGCATATTTATCTCTACATAGCTGGCCTCTATAATCCAGAAGGTGCAAATAAAGTAAACAACCTAATGTGAGCCCCCATTAGCCTTTAGAGAGCAAGGAGAAAAAGTAATGAGAATTATGCCAACTAACCATATCCTAAAATTATAATAATAGTGAGAATTGGTCCAAAATCTTATGTGGGGCCCACTTATAAAATCATATTTTCAAAATTGTTAATACGTCCCTCTATACTCAAGGATTATTTAGTCTTAATAATGGGTAAAATACGAGCTTAAATAATACTAAAACAAACCCAATAATAATATAGGCATTTGGGTTTAAATGGAAGAATTAACCTATGAATTAAGCAAAAACATTACAAGATTTCAACAAGTATATGATAGATCCAAGCTTATAAAAACCTCATGATCTTCTATTAATTATTCTCTCACTTTTCCACAAACTCTAGGGTTTTAAATCTTTAGAATTATGAGAAAATAAGGTGAAAATAGGAAAAAGATTCATTTAATGGACTCCTGTGTTCCATTTAAGTGGCCATTTAACCACTTAAATGGTTGTCACTAAAGCACCCAATTACCACAAAAGTATTACCCACTAGAGCCCGGCCTACCGCAAAAGCGAACAAACTATTATTAAAGCAACATCCTGTTTAGTGGTCAAACTACCGCTAAATTGGCATAATAGAAAAGCCAGGGCCGCTAAAGCAACTGATTGTCCACTAATGTGTCTAAATATACTCTTTAGTGGATGCACTAGTTGAAACTTAGAAAATTCTTAATCTCCACCGACCCCTTGAGACTCATCTAGATGCTCATAAATGCAAAGGAACTATGATAACCTATAAAATTTGACATTCTAGACTTAATGGTGCATGCAAAATTTCCATCCAAAGTTGTTTTTCCAAAACTGGGTCCCACACCTATGGGTTATTATTTTGAGTTTGGGCCATTAGCCCGAAAAGAGTCTGGAAGCTTTAGGACCCAAATCTAAGATCTCCCTAGCCAAAAATTGTGTTTTAGAGTTGATGGAACTATTTAAAATTGTTGTATGAGGTCTTTAAATCAAAGTTTACACTCGATAGACAATCTTTACTAATAAAGACTCCAAAATAGGGAATGGGCTCATAAAAAGTGAACTACACAAGAACTGAACTCTCAGCTCCAACAAGTCACAAATTACTTGGGAAATCTATGGGAAAGATCTAAATGGAAAAAATATATATAGAAATACATAAAATAACCTGGAGGTTTATTACAATTAAGGCAGCTTAAGGTGCATGTGCACAACTACCCTACGCATGACATGAAGTTGGCAGTGGTAGTGTTTGCACCTAGGATTTGAAGATATTATTTATATGGGGTTCATCATGATATCTATATTAATCACCACAGTCTTCAATATATTATGATCCAGAGGAAGCTTAATTTAAGATAGTGTAGATGGATAGAGCTATCAAAAGACAATGATATCCCTATTCTCTACTACCTGAGAAATTTGAATAATGTAGGAGACACCTTGATCCTAAAGGTGGTGAGTACGGATACATTGGCTTTAATTCTAGTTTCCCACCAGTCATCATCTTTGGACATCTTTCTTCAGCTAAATTAATAGTTTACCTAGATATCTCTGACCCCATAGTAGTGAGTCCAAATCTACCTTGTTAGAGTATATTAGGGGATGTCAATTTAAGTATATATGTCTTTTTAGCATTAAGGATAAGTGTATAGAGGTGAGTCCAGGAGGAATACCTTTGATTCTGATGGTGTTTTGATATTTGATGGCCACATTTGCATTTGTAGGTGTCATGATCCTGTAGCTTGTTTCCTTATTTTATGCATATTTCCCATACTTTCAAGCCTTTCTATAATAGTTACAGGTTATCTATGACTTATCAAAACTATCAGTTTGGTTATCAGGAAGGTCCTTTGGGTTTTAGGATCTTTCCTCTATTTTGGAGCTCTCGCTATTAAGGAATTGGTCTTAGACCAAAAGTCCTAGTAAACAATATTACATGAGAATTTTGAAAGTGTCATCATCTCCAGAACATTGGTTTTTGGCTAGGGAGACCCTTGGTTTAGGTCCCAAGGCTTTCTAACTTAGGTTGGGCTATTGGGTGGATTCTATGAAAAATGGGACTATAGGTATAGGCCACACATTTAGTCAAAATATTCTTGGATGAAAGTTTTGATGGTTTTATTTATCCTGAATATCAAATTTGGTATGGTAGCATAGTTTATTTGTGTGCATGGGGTTTCAAATGAATCTTGAACACCTAGTTAGAGTCCATTTTTTACTTAGAAAAAATGTTGCATTAGCTTCTTAGTACAACCGCTTAAGCCGTCATATGACCACTTAAGTAGTCATTGCTTTAGCAACATTGTGTTTCTTTAGACGCCTTGGCCATTTGGACAAGTGTCGCTTAAGAGATCAATGTTAGCTTTAGCAGATATTGATTAAGCAGCATAGGCATCGCGTTAGCAGTACCCACACCCATGCTAGATCACTTTAGAGATCGAGGAGCCACTTTAGTGGCAGTCGCTTAAGCAATTGGGTGACCGCTTAAGTATCACCCGGGGATTTTTAAATCCCCTTCTTCAGCCAAAATTTATTTTCTCACTTTTTTCCCATATTTTTAAGAACTTAAAGGGAGTAATAAGTGGAAAATCATCCATTGAAGCTAAGGTAAGCTAGTATAACACTTCTTGAGTATTTGCAATTATTTTTCCCATCAATTTTCCATTACATTTCATGGTAAATTCTTAAAAGTTAGGTCCTTAAATCCTTATATTTTAGGGGTTGATTTGGTCCACAATTTATGCACTATTTTTTCTCAACATTAGATCACACATTCCAAGTCCTTTAAGGGACCTCGTGATGGATTCAACTTTGGATTCCAATTTTGGGCCCTGCAGCCCCATTCACAACCGCAATACTGACCTAACCCTTTATATAACTATATGGATCTTATTTTACTTCTAATGTCATATAGATTGCTATTTTGATAGAATGCTAGCATTTTGAGATCATGGAGCAAAGAAGGATGATTGGTGGACAACTCAAGACGTCCAGTTCAACATCAAGGTAGGCCTTGATCTACTCTTCTTCATGTGATAGTGTATTATATATATTTCATGTTAGGTAATGGTGTTATGGTATATTTTGGAAAGGTATAGTGACTTAACCTAATTTAGTAGTTTGTGGATAGATACGTGAACCTACCCTTAAGATAAAATGAGTACTACAGATTATAATCATGTTAACCATATTTGATGCTAATTATCCTTTAGTGTAAGGTTATTACATGACTTAGTGAATTCGATCATAATTTCTTGATTTATAATATTGGTATTATGCTAGTCATGTTCTATTGGAATCGAGGTCGTGGTTACAATATCAGTTGGACTCCAGGTGAGTTTTATATCTTTATAAAGGATGTGGTTTTAGTCTACCAATGCCTAAATGCTTATTATTATATTATTTAGATACTGGTGATGGCATGCATAGATTATGGTATATTCATGATCACTTAGTTGTATGATTCCGACTAAATCTTGATTTTATTATTGTTTTCTAAAAAGAGGATTCATCCCCACTTTCCACTTTTAAATTGATTCTTTTGTTTTAAAAAAAAAAAGGAAATTGTACCACCTTAATGTATAATTTATGAGATTTTGGATCAAAAAATGATGGTTTAGAAATTTGATCGAGATAGATTCTAGGCTATGGTTTAATCATTACTATTTACTTCAGTCGTGAGAGATTTTGGCCCTTTCTACTAAATTATGATGATTTAGTCATAGAGTTAACTCCAAGCAATGGATTTACAAAAATACACATATTTATCCATCGTTTGAGTCAATTTATTTGTTATATATAAATCAATCTAGTATTGGATGAAGTAGATTGACAATGATGATTATTGGAAATCCTAGATCAAAACCAAGTTAGTGTATATGGATAGCCTCGAACCCCCTAGGAGTTGTTTTGTCTATGAATCATCGTGTTGGAGAAGATAGGTCACCATAGTTCCTGCCTTTGTACGCCGTTGAGCTAAAGAAGGTGTATATAAT
The DNA here is from genome assembly GCA_030864225.1 of Capsicum baccatum var. pendulum. Lineage (NCBI taxonomy): Eukaryota > Viridiplantae > Streptophyta > Magnoliopsida > Solanales > Solanaceae > Capsicum > Capsicum baccatum. Next base: position 144,017,367 of record CM061553.1, on the reverse strand, counting down.
AGGTATGTTATTTCACTTAGATTGGTTATAGTATTATGGATCTACTTTGCATTCATTTCTGTATATGTAATTCCTATCACCAGTATATTTTTGGTTTACATACCTATCAGCCTTATATTGGGTTTCATAGGTATAGGTTATGAGTGTTTGTTTGGTGCTATATTTTGATTAAACCTTCTGATTTATGGGGCCTGTTTAGGTATTATTTGTCTAAGCTAGTGAGTTATTTAATTGTTGTTATTATGGTTAGTTCGTGGTGGACAAATTATGGACTTGTACTGTCATTTGGGTATGATTCTGATTCCTTTCATTTATGATTATTATATTATGAATGATTGTCTCATAATTAGATATTATGATTAGGGACCCTGATTATGCCAACACTAGTTTCCTTCTTTTTTTAGGAGGCCTTGAGATGTTAGAATGATTACCTCGGGCTTTACCTTTTAGTTAGTCTTGTGTACCTGTATATATGTGCAAATATAGCTATGATATTACTGTATATCCCTCTCATCCCTCATTTATTCACATTATACAAACATTATTTGTCCTTGTATACTACCATTTGTATTTTTCTTCGACTCTTTATTTGTATATTGACTAGTGATACGTAACGCTTTAGTTCTTGTATACGGCTAGAATAATATAGTTTATATTTTTTATTCTCTAACCTTATTGTGATTATCTACATAAATAGTTTTTGGTAGTTGTTATTCATTCTCGACATGTTATTTATATTTTCATTATCTTTAAAGTTCAGTTGACAGTTTCCTACTAAGTACCACATATTTGGTACTCATATTACACTTCTACAACCTGCAGATCGTAGTATAGAATCTTGTTGTTATTGTGTGCATTATGCGGACCACCTATGGATCGGAGATTTGGGGTGAGCTTCTAACGTTCAGAGCATTACTTCTCTCTTTTTTGTGATTTAGACTAGTGTTTAATTGAATTTAAAAATAGGTTGTACATGTATACTTATTTATTATTTTACTTTGTACTCATATTATATTAGAAGCTCTTGTACTAACTTCACCAAGTTTTGGGACTGTCTTATGTATATTTGTCTTTTTTCATATTTATTCTACTATATTGTTTTATTTCTCTTGATAATTCATATCTAGTAGTTTTGTATTTTGGGTTGTCTTACCTACTGGTGGGTTTTAGTAAGTGCCATCATGACTTAAGAAATTGGTTCTTAACATGAGGGTTGGATATTTAGTTCAATTGATTCTTTATAAGGATCATAGCTCTAGGTACTCTCTTCATCCTAGTATAGACAAGATGTGTGGAGATTTGAGGCAACACAATTGAAGGAGTAGTATGTATAGATATATATCAGTGTTATTGGCTTGATAGGTAAAGGTCGAGCACCAGAGGCCTGGTAGATTGCTTCAGTAGCTACCTGTTCCCAAGTGTAAACAGGAGCAAGTTACTATGATTTTTGTAGGTGTACTGCCTCGCACCTCCAATGTTTTTAACATAATTTGGGTAATCGTGGATCAATTGACCAAGTATGCATATTTTATCCATGTTCAAATATCCTAGAGGGCCGAGAGGTTAGACCGTGTTTATATTTATGAGGTAGTTTGCTTGTATGGGGTACCTATGTCTAGCATTTTAAATTGAGGCTCTTAGTTCATTTCCTGCTTTGGAGGACATTTCAGGAATAATTGTGCACTCAGTCTAGCTAGCACTTTAATTCACCCCTAGATAGGCATGTGGAGCAGAATATCCAGGTCTCAAAGGACATGCTCTGCCCTTGTATGTGGGGTTTTGGGATTAGTAGGACCAATTTTGTCACGATCCGAACCAGGGCCTGGCTGTGACGAGCATTTCAAGCCATGGAGGCCCAAAACACCCCTATCTATCTGATAATCATGCACATAATTCATATGATCAAAGTAATACGGAAGAAACACAATATAACGGAAACATGGTCAAGAATCATATGAAAACAAAAATGGAGAATAGTGTCCCACAATCTAAATCAACATCTCTAAAACCGTCTGCGAAATCTCTACTACATGACTGAAACAATGTCTATCTAAAAACTGGGACAAGGCCCCCTGTAGACCAAAAAAAACTAAATATAAGATGAAAGGACTGCAGGACATAAGACCTTCCGAAACATAGAAGGCTCACCACTTGTCTCTACAGTTCTGTCTGAAAGTTCTACTGAATCTCTTGACCCCGAGACTGGGCCTCTTAACCTGAGAGGTTGGAGAGGGGAAGGGGCTAGCACAAAAGTACTGGCACACAGAGATATCAAAGCAAAACATAATATTCTTACAAAATATAGTTGAGAGCCATTATAAAGCAATTTCGTATCAAATCACTTGAAAGAACATGGGTGTAATGCAATAATTTTTCTCAACAATAATGATATGAAACTGAGCTAGGTGGAATACCCTACATAATTTACACCAACTATCAAACCTCGGTTGCCGCCGATATTAGAGTATAAGTGAGGGAGAGACACACAAGACCACAAAGCATGGTGTCTCGACCTAAATCAAATATGGTAGTGCACAAGACCACAAATCATGGCTCCTAACCATAATCGCAATTTGGGATAATATAATATCAGGTACATAAGACCACAAAGCATGGTACCGATACTCCATGTTGGCAAACACGTTATTCCAACGATGAGCCGCTTGTGTCTCAAATGCCTTTGTCGAGCATCCACCTTTCTCACGTAAAATAAATGCATTAAAATTTCATCTTATTCAATCGCATATCATATTTTGTAGGGTATCGTCATACCCGACTTGCAAGTCATCAATATCACATCCACATATGCATAATTATGTAAAAATCAAGGTGCTTCATCATTTACAAGTGGTGAACAATATTTATTTCATATTCATGCTCTTTTTTGTTGATCACAATATAAATGGAGTACCAAAACATTATCATGGGAATTTGAAAACAATTCGTCATTCATATTTATTAAACTTCCATGGAAAATCTCAAATCACATATGCGTGGTTTCAACCATTGAAGTATATAGGTAAACAATTCCCATGACATAAAGAAAATTACTTAGAAATAATATTGAAAGCAAGATATTAGCATTTGATTTAAAACCCCCATTTAAAAGCATGCATGTTCATAAAACTACACCCATGAGATTTTTGGATAACTCCACGTACCTCTATTTCCAAGGATAATAGATGTTTCTTGAAGTTTGTGTATTGGAGATTCCAAATATGTAATTATCATTGAAAACCTACGGTCGACTCTTGAGCTATTTGGATTTTTATTTTGAAACCCTAAGGAGAATCTTGATCACTTTTGATGAAAGAATATGTATTTTGGGGTCCTTGGAACTAAATCTCATGTTTTAGGGCTAAGTAAGGGTGGAAAAGGACCACTTTGTCCTTAACACAGAGTGTTTAATTCACCAGAATTATTACATAGGTTCCGCCTAGGCTATCGCCTATGTTCACGTAGGTGCCGCTAGCCTATCGCCTATGCTTACATAGGCGCCGCCTAGGCTATTGTCTATTCTTTCCAGTAGCCATGGGCGATTGGTTAGGCGTCTCTTATCACTTTAAAAGGTCATAAATTCTTGTTCGGGTGTCGGATTTTAGGCAAATTTGTATCCTTGGAAAGCTAACTCTAATACCTATCATTTGACACATAGTAGGCTTCCTAATTTAATATACACAAATTGTTATGGTCGATAGAAACTGACACATTTTACCACATCTACTAAAATTTAGTCGATGGAAATAGTTCCAACTCATCCTTGAGTTGAAGGACTTCTATGGTCTAAATTCAAGCTGGAGCGGATTCACATGCTACACAATAATTAACATTCCGTATTGGCATAGGATTTTATGGCTTCGGGATTAGCAACGCATCGAAATCATTTTTTTTATTCTAGCCCAAAATACGGGGCATTACATTATCCCTCCCTTAGGATCATTCGTCCCCGAATGATGATGCGGGACACAAACAGACACGATTTCTAGCATAATAACGGACTAGGAAAGATAAGATTGGAATAGTACCTTCTGTCTTCTCCTCCATCAAAGCAAATAAATTGGGATATCTAATTCTCATGTCATCTTCTGACTCCCAAGTTGCTTCTTCGACTTTCTTATTCCTCCACTGTACCTTTACTGAGGCTATCTCTTTGCTCCTCAGCTTTTAAACTTGGTGATCTAAAATTTCAACGGGCTTTTCTTTGTAAGACAAGGAGTCTCACTTTGATACCCTCTACTGGTAATACCATAGAATGATCTCCAATGCATTTCTTCAACATGGATACATGGAATACCGTATGAACGAAACCCAAACTTGCAGGCAATCCTAATTCATATGCAACTATACCAATCTTCTTCAAAATCTGATATGGCCCTACATAACGAGGGCCCAATTTACCCTTTTTTTCCAAACCGCATAACTCCTTTCATAGTAGAAACCTTTAGAAACACCCAATCACCAATTTCAAACTCTAGTTTTTTCTCTGAACAACGGCATAGGACTTCTGACGACTCTGAGCAGTCTTGAGTCGTTCTCTAATGATTTTCACTTTCTCTATCGCCTGATGAACAAGATTAGACCCATACAACTGAGTCTCACCCACTTCATACCATCCTATCAGAGGCCTACATCTCCTCCCATACAAAGCCTCAAAAGGAGCCATCTTGATACTGGCATGGTAGCTATTATTGTAAGCGAATTCAACCAGTGGCAGGTGATCTACCCAACTACCTTTGAAAACAATGACGCATGCCCTTACCATATCTTCGAGGGTCGTAATGGTATGCTCAGCTTGCCCATCCATCTGAGGGTGGAAAGCTGTGCTCAAATTCACTTGTGTAGCTAAACCCTTCTGAAAAGATCTCCAAAACTGAGATGAAAACTGCATACCTCAATCGGATATAATGGACACTGGTGCCCCATGAAATCGAACTATCTCCTCAATGGAAATCTTAGCATAAAACTCTCCCGAATAACTAGTCCTTACAGGAAAAAAGTGGGCTGACTTGGTCAACCGATCTACAATCACCCATATAGAATCATATTGGTTTCGGGATCTCGGAAGTCCTGTAATAAAGTCCATGTTTATCATCTCCCACTTACATAAAGGTAGGGCTATCTCTTGGGAAGTACCACCCGGCCTCATGTGTTCTACCTTCACTTGTTGACAGTTCAAACACTTGGACACAAAATCAGCAACATCACGTTTCATGTTATTCCACCGATACAAGGTTTTCAGATCATAGTACATCTTAGTAAAGCCTGGGTGAATGACATACCTCGAAGTGTGCGCCTCATTAAGGATTCTTTCCCATAGCCCATCAACATTTAGAACACACAAACTGCCCTAAAATCTCAGAATACCATCGCCACCAATTTCAAACGACATAACCTTTTGTTGACCCACATCTTTCTTGATTTGCATTAAGATGGGATCTTCAACCTGTTTCTACTTAACTTTACCACAAAGAGATGACTTAGCTAACTCATGAACAATCACTCCTCCATCTTCAGAATACAAGAGTCACACTCTCAGATTTGCAAGCCGGTGAATATCCTTCACCATCTCTTTCTTTCCTTCTTCTACATGAGAAAGGCTGCCTATAGACAACCTGCTGAGGGCGTCGGCTATAACATTTGCCTTGCCCGGATGGTAATGCAGACTCATATCATAGTCTTTTAAAAGCTCCATCCAACGCCTCTACCTGAGGTTCAATTCTTTCTATGAGAAAACATATTGTAGACTCTTATGGTCAATATAAATATCAACATGCACTCTATAGAGATAGTGCCTCCAGATTCTAAGTGCAAACACCACGGCTGCTAACTCCAAGTTATGAGTGGGGTAATTGCGCTCATGCACCTTTAACTGCCTAGATGCATAAGCTATCACCTTACCATACTGCATCAATACATAGCCAAGTCCCGCATGGGACGCATCACAATAAACCACAAAATCATCTACACCCTCGGGAAGGGTCAAAACAGGAGCAATAGTCAGCTTGTCCTTCAATCTCTCAAAACTGTTTTAACACAAATCAGACCACACAAACATCATCTTTTTCTGAGTCAGTTTAGTAAGCGGAGCGGCTATGGAATAAAAACTCTCTACGAACCTTCTGTAATACCCCACCAAACCCAAGAATATCCGAATATCGGTTAGAGTCGTGGGTCTGGGCCATTTTTTCACTGATTCAACTTTCTAGGAATCCACTCTTATCCAGTCACTGGACACAATATGCCCCAGGAAGGCAATAGTGCCTAACCAGAATTTACACTTAGAAAATTTAGCATACAGCTGATAATCCTTAAGGGTTTGAAGGATAATTCGGAGATGATTAGCGTGATCCTTTTTACTCTTAGAATAGATCAGAATATCATTAATAAATATAATGATGAAAAAGTAAAGAAACTGATGGAACACTCTATTCATAAGATCCATAAAGGTTGCATGGGCGTTAGTCAACCCGAAGGACATGACTAGAAATTCGTAGTGACCATATCAGGTTTGGAAGGTTGTCTTGGGTATGTCTGACTCCCTGACTTTCAACTGATGATAACCCGAACGAAGGTCTATTTTTGAAAAGCACTTGGCACCCTGAAGCTGGTCAAAATGGTCATCAATCCTAGGAAGAGGATATTTATTTTTAATCGTGGCCTTATTCAACTGACGGTAGTCTATGCACATCCGAAGGGTCCCATCCTTCTTTCGCATGAAGAGCATGGGTGCACCCCATGGGGAAACACTAGGATGAATAAAACCTTTGTCTAGGAGGTCTACAAGTTGTTCCTTTAACAACTTTAGTTCCGTGGGAGCCATTCTATATGGCGGAATAGAAATAGGACGAGTGTCTGGAATACATCAATGCCAAAATCTATCTCCCTATCAGGGGGTATCCCTAGGAGATCTTCGGGAAAGACTTTTGGGAATTCATTCACTATAGGGACTTACTGTAAAGGAAGGTTTCCAACTTTTGAATCTTTTACACGGATTAGATGATACATACAACCTTTAGAGATAAGATTTCAGGCTCTAATATAAGAGATAAAGTGACCACTAGGTTCTACAAAACTCCCTACCCATATAACTGGTGTCTCATTCGAGAAAAAAAGTGACCTTTCGGGTTCTTCAATCAAGGGTGGCATAACACAAATGGAGCTAGTCCATCCCAAGGATGGCATCAAAATCTATCATATCCAGTTCTATAAGGTCTGCCACAGTTTTCCTACTATAAATAGATACTACACAATTTCTATACACCCTTCTAGCGACAACATAATCACTTACTAGAGTAGAAACAGAGAAGGGTTCTACAATAACTTCGGGCTCAAATTCGAAACCAACAGCCATATAAGGGGTCACATAGGATAAAGTAGATTCAGGATCAAGCAATACATAAACATCACGAGAAAAGATTCGTAACATACCGGTGACAACATCTGGTGAGGCTTTCATCTCCTGGCGGTTAGTCAAAGAATATAACCGGTTGCGACCACTTCCGGCATCTAAAGGGGTACCCTTAGGAAAAGGAGATGTAGAGGCGGCTTAGGAATTAGCCCCCCCCCCCCCCCCCCCGCGCGCACATTTACTCCAGCAGATGGACAATCTCTCTGAAGGTGACCCACTTTGCCACAAGTATAGCAGTCTCTCCCCTCAAACCAGCACTTCCCTAGATGATTCCTTCCGCAAACCTCACACTGCGGATGAATACTCCATTGCTGGGCCACACTGCCCTGAGACTGTATACCTAAAGCTTTAGACCCATGAAGAGTCTGAAAACTCTGAGTTTGTCTGTCTGTCGGTGGTCTGGGTGCTGGGGCGCTAGTTGTTGACTGTGCATTATTACAAAACATCTTCTTCTTCGACCACTTATTACCCCAGTTACCACTCTGCGGCTGACTCTAGTACTGATATGCAGATCTAGCTCTTTTAGCATGTCTGTCTTTCTCATTAGATTCAACAATCTTTTTCTTCTTCTCTTCCACTAGATGCATATGAATGGTTAGTTGAGCAAAGTCTAACTCCTTATTCAACATAGCCCCCTGGCACTCAAGTACCAGGTCATCAATAAGGCTGGATGCGAATTTCCTCATTCGGGCCCTCATATTCTAGTTAACTCTGGTGCATAGCGGGCTAGTTTATTAAACTTCAAAGTGTACTCCTGGACACTCATACTGCCCTGCTTCAGATTCATAAACCCTTCCGCTTTGGCCTCCCTCAACTCCAGAGGAAAAAATCGATCAAGGAAAGCCTCCACAAATTCTCCCTAAACTGTGGGGTCAACACTTTCACCTTTTAATCTTCCCAGTTGGCATACCACTGATTCGCAACGTCCTTGAGCTAATAGGTTGCCAGATCTACCCCTTCAACCTCATACACATGTCACCTTAAAGATCTTTTCTATCTCATCCAGGAACTCATGTGGATATTCCTCCACCTTAGTGCCAGTGGACTTAGGTGGGTTCATTTTTATGAAATGTCTGACTCTAGTAGCCTCAGATGTAACAGATGCAAGCCTAACATCTTCCAATCATTGATCCTAGTTAGCAACCAACTATGTCAGCATAGGAATAGACCGTCTAAATTCTGTATTTGAAATATCTCCCTAAGCAGTTGGGGGACGGTTGGCATTAGTCCGCGGAGCCTGAGGTGGACTGGTCGGGATTGAATGGACTCCCGAAGAAGGGACAAATTCTGGAGTGTGAGCCCTGTTATGGGTCCATATCCCATGGGTGGGACAGACCTCATCTGCCTGAGCATTCTGATCGACGATATGACAAGGAGGCATAACTGTGTTTTTTGAAACCCAAGTGATCATTGATTAGGGGACAGTTCAGACTCTGAAGCACGAATTAAATCACAAAGAAGGGAAACATTTCCTAAACGCCTAGCAGCCTCCTGCGTATAAGTGTGGCGCGCTACACAACCATAAACAAGACTCTACCTGATGCGATTTCGCAGACACCCTGGGACCATTAACCGTGCTTTGATACCAAGTTTGTCACGACCCAAACCAGGGTCTAGCCGTGATAAGAATTTTAAATCATGGAGACCTGAAACACCCCTATCTGTCTGATAATCATGCACATAATTCATATGATCAAAGTAATGCGGAAGAAACACAATATAACGAAAACATGGTCAAGAATCATATGAAAATGAAAATGGGGAATAGTGACCCATAACCTAAATCAATATCTCTAAAATTGTCTGCGAAATCTCTACTACATGACTGAAACAATGTCTATCTAAAAAATGGGACAAGGCCCCCAGTAGATCCAAAAAAAACTGAATATAAGATAAAAGGACTGTAGGACATAAGACCTTTCGAAACATAGATGGCTCACCACTTATATCTACAGCTCTGTCTGAAAGTTCTACTGAATCTCTTGACCCCTACTAGGCCTCTAAACCTGAGAGGTTGGAGAGGGGAGGGGGTCAGTACAAAAGTACTGGCATGCAGAGATATCAAATCTATAGTTGAGAGCAATTATAAAGCAATTTTGTATCAAATCATTTGAAAGCACATGGGTGTAATGCAATAGTTTTTCTCAACAATAAAGATATGCAACTGAGCTAGGTGAAATACCCTACATAATTTACACCAACTGTCAAACCTCGGTTGCCACCGAGATTAGAGTATACGTGAGGGAGAGACACACAAGACCACAAAGCATGGTGTCTCGACCCAAATCAAATATGGTAGCAAGACCATAAAGCATGGCTCCTAACCATAATCCCAATTTGGGATAATATAATATTAGGTATGAAAGACCACAAAGCATGGTACCGATTTTCCATGTCGGCAAAGACATTCTTCCATCGATGAGCCACTTGTGTCTCAAATGCGTTCTTCAGGCATCCACCTTTCTTGTGTAAAATTAATGCATTCAAATTTCATCTTATTTAATCGCATATCGTATTCTGTAAGGTATCATCATACCTGACTTCCAAGTCATCAATATCACATCCATATATACATAATCATGTAAGAATCAAGATGCTTCATCATTTACAAGTGGTGAACAATATTTATTTCAAATTCATGCTCTCTTTTGTTGATCACAATATAATATGGAGTACCGAAACATTATCATGGAAATTTGAAAACAATTCATCATTCATATTTATAAAACTTCCATGGAAAATCTTAAATCACATATGCATGGTTTCAACCATTGAAGTATATAGGTAAACAATTCCCATGGCATAAAGAAAATGACTTAGAAATCATATTGAAAGAAAGATATTAGCATTTGATTTAAAACCTCCATTTAAAAGCATGCATCTTCATAAAACTACACCTATGAGATTTTTGGATAACCCCACGTACCTCTATTTCCAAGGATAATAGATGTTTCTTGAAGCTTGCGGATTGGTGATTCCAAATATGTAATTATCTTTGAAAACTCACGGTCGACTCTTGAGCTATTTGGGTTTTTATTTTGAAACCCTAAGGAGAACCTTGATCACTTTTGATGAAAGAATATGTATTTTGGGGTCCTTGGAACTAAATCTCATGTTTTAGGGCCAAGTTAGGGTGGAAAAGGACCACTTTATCCTTAACACGGAATATTTAATTCACCAGAATTCTTACATAGGCGCCGCCTAGGCTATCGCCTATGCTTACATAGGCGCCTCCTAGCTATCGCCTATGCTTTCCAGTAGCCATGGGCGATTGGTTAGGCATCGCTTATCACTTTGAAAGGTCATAACATCTTGCTCGGGTGTCAGATTTTAGGCAAATTGGTATCGTTGGTAAGATAACTCGAATACCTATCATTTGAAACATAGTAGGATTCCTAACTCAACATACATAGAGAGTTATGGTCGATGGAAACTAACACCGCTTACAACATCTACTAAAAATTAGTCAATCGAAATAGTTCCAAATAGTCCTTGAGTTGAAGGACCTCTATGGTCTAAATTCAAGCTGGAGCAGATTCACATGCTATACAATAATTAACATGCCGTATTGGCATAGGATTTTATGGCTTCAAGATTAGCAACGCATCAAAATCATGGTTTTTATTCTAGCCCAAAATACGGGGCGTTACAAGTTTCTACCTTTGGAATATTTTACATATAATAATTGCTTTAATTCCAATTTTCAAACGGCCTTATTTGAAGCATTGTATGGTAGGCGATGCCAATCTCCTATTGGTTTTGTTTGAAAGGCCATAACTTCTTGCTCGGGTGTCGAATTTTAGGCAAATTGGTATCGTTGGAAAGCTAACTCGAATACCTATTATTTGACACATAGTAGGCTTCCTAATTCAACATACACAGAGAGTTATGGTCAATGGAAACTGACACATTTTACAACGTATACTAAAACTTAGTCGATCGAAATAGCTCCAACTTGTCCTTGAGTTGAAGGACCTGTATGGTCTAAATTCAAGCTGGAGCGGATTCACATGCTACACAATAATTAACATGATGTATTGGCATAGGATTTTAGGGCTTCGGGATTAGCAACGCATCAAAATCATTGTTTTTATTCTAGCCCAAAATATAGGGCGTTACAAGTTTCTACCTTTGGATTATTTTACATATAATAATTGCTTCAATTCCAATTTTCAAATGGCCCTGTTTTAAGTATTGTATGTCAGGCGATGCCAATCTCCTATTGGTTTTGTTTGAGATTTCTGAGGCAAGGCCTCATGGCACAGACTTGCTTCATAAGTCATTAGACCAAGTTTAGGTAATTCAGGATATGCTACTGATAGCTCAAAATTCGTAGAGAAGTCATGCAGACTGCATATGTTAGACATTGAGGTTCAGAGTTAGGGATAGTGTATGAGTTGGCATTACTACCCTCTTTTTTATCCATCCATCCAGTGTTTCATGTGTCTATGATGCGATAGTATATTCCAGATTGTCACATGTGCTTTGGTGGGACTCAATTCAGTTGGACAAGAGGTTTCCATTTATAGAGGTGTTTGTATCAATTTTGGCTAGAGATGTCAAAAGGTTGCACTCCAGGGACATCCCAGTACTTAAGGTCCAGTAGCGGTACCGTCCAATTATGGAGGCTGCCTAGAATACTGAGTGTGATATGAGGACCCAATATTCCTACTTGTTTGAGCCTTCATGTATTTTCTTATCCTTTACTTTTGCGGATGAAAGAACTTTTAGTAGTGGATGTTGTTATGACCATCACATTCATTTTCCTCATTTTCGTGTATTTTCAGCGTCTAGATCTTTTCTATAACTACCCAAAGTTATTTTTAACTTGCTGGGATAGATACTTCAAATTTTGGGTAGTCACTAGAAAATTTATTAATACCAATCATAGTGTGGATATTATAATTAAATTAGAACTTGGTACAAAAATAAGTTACTTACCTCTCAAAAATGCTTTAAATGTTTATGAAAAACTTTTAATTACGATAGACACACCAGAAATTGGGCCATATCATAGGGGCACCTCAAGCCCAAATGAACCGTAGGTCACCCTGATAACCCATCACAATCATCACATCAACCACGTGGGTCAGATAAATCCTGACCAAAAATGAGATAGCAAAAAACATATCACAAGTCATAACTTAAACAATGTCTAACTATTTCATAAATATCAACACATCATATAATATACCCAAGTACACAGTCATCCAGAGTATTTCTATACGATCTGAAGTTTCGAGATGTATATGTCGGGATAAGACCCCGACAATAGGCAAACCAATCAAAATAAGACTAATTTTAAACATAGGGGACCAAGAATAAATGTCTTTCAAAATAAGGAAGCTCACCACTCCATAGTCAATGCACGAACCACTTCTATCACCTAATCATTCCACAAGAAAAGAAGATGATGGTCTAGCCCCTATGTCACGTGGGGACATAGTGTCTAAAGATAGTTAGCGGTTGGAACGCTAGCATGTAACTCAAGGATAAGGATAAAATAGCATCATCAATCAACAACAAGCACTATATCATATCCAATCACATTCTTAACCTTATCCATATATATAGACATATCACATTTTAATCAAGGGGACAAAAATTATCAACACATTGGAAGCACTCATTCATCATACATACAATGGAGGACTCCAACCTTCCACACTTAAGAATTAATGAATTTCTCATTTGTCATAGGACTCTAACCATATTCTCATATCATCAAGTAAGGGACTCAAACCACATACACATCCAATTAAGTTAGGGACTCTAACCATTTACACAGATTCATATAAGTGAGGGACTCTAACCACTCACACACATTCTTTCAAACAAGGGACTCTACCCACATGCTCTTACTCTAACCTCATTCCATATTATATAGGGGACTCTAACCCCAAGCTAATTCATTTGGCGAGGCACTTTAACCTCATGAGATCTCATTATGCAAGGGACTTTAACGACAAGCGATTTTATATGGAAAAGGACTTTAAACTCAAGGCATCACGACTATCATTAGTCAACATTGGGACTCTAAACCCTTGTCCATACATCCACAAATATTTTATTCCACAACCATTTCAATAGGCCAATGCTATAATTCAACTAATCATAAAATTTAAACTATGGACCTTATGACCCTTACAAGCCATTCATATTTCATTAGCAATTCTATACCACAATTTAGCCCCACACACAATTCATATTCATTTTCACGTTAGGGACTTTAACCCCCTTCTTATTCATCAAGCCATCATAGTCATCAATTATACAATAAATGGCTCATTTTATCTTTAAAGTATAATTTATGAATCATTAATACATATTGGGCCATTTACCTGGTTCAAAACATCATCATCTTTTAACTAGACATCTCACTTAGACATTTTCACAAACACCTTGTTTGCATGGCTTACAAAGACTAATTTCATGGTAGAAACCATCAAGGCTAGGGTTACTCAAGACCCACATTTTAGACCACATGCAACAATTGTTTACATGTGCAAACTACCATCAATAACATGTATAAATATAAGTCTAAGAAAGAATCATCATTATTTATCATTAGGCAACAAAACCCTTTTCATTTGATTTCAAAACTACCTTGTACACTTACTAATCCAACTATGAAATACATAGGTTTAGAGTTATTTAGAAAGGGTAAGAGGCACATGCCTTAAACAAGATGAATCACCAAGAATATTGATTCCCCTTTGCCTCTTAAAGACCAAACTTAGAACCCTAGCCTCCAATTCTTCAAAGATGAGCTTGAGAGAGCATTTAGGGTGTTTGATCCATCAAAATGGATGTTTAGGAGGCTACAAACTCTTATATAGTGATAGGTCTTAGGGTTTTAGATATGGTAAATAACCTCAAGTCCCTTAGTTAAACAATGCAAATTAAACCCATCTAGAGGTACAACTTACTTAAGTAGTCATACCCTAAAGTATGAGTGGTACCCAGACTTGTACCCTAAGCTTTTCCTAGACCACACACACTGTTAAGGGTATGACCATGCACCTTTGAGTTGTATCCAAAGGGTACGACTCACCTTTAACTCATACACAATAATTGTACCCTAACAGTCCACTTTCAAACTCATGACTCCCCTATACGACTGACCTAGGTATGACTCGTACCCTTTGGTAAGATTGAGGGAAAGGTCACTCGTACCAGGAAAGTAAGTGACCCTCACCACACTTCTTAAGATACGAGTGGAGATGAGGTGAAGGATACAACTCATATCCTTGAGGTATGACTCAAGCCCTTAGTCATATCCCCCTCCCCCTACTAAGATTATTCGTCCTAGAATGAGGGCTAGGGCAAGCAACAAACATCGGCCAAGACATTATCATACATTAAAATGACCTTCTAACAAGTTAGAACAAGCATACAACAAGGATATAACATCCATTGTGATTATTATCAATTAATCATTCACTTCATCTTCTTTGGTACTCAAACCCGTTATTTATCAAGACACTTGTTCATTTCAAAGCTTAGGGACTTAACCCCTTTCTTATTAACACTTACTCATTTCACAACTTAGGGACTTTAACCCATTAACTTATCAAGGATATTTACTCAATTCAAGGATTAGGGACTCAAACCCATCATTCTCCAAAGAGGATCAACTCAAGATACTAGGGACTTAAACCCAACACAACAAAACACTCATAATTTCAATACAGTAGGGACTTGAACCCATAGTCTAGCAAGAGACAAATCAACTCAACACATTGGGGTCTTTGACCCATTTTCTATCAAAGACCAAAATCTAAGCAAGGGGATCAACACCTACCTCTATCCCAAGTTTCTAGAATAGGAAACAAATGCAGATACTTGAACATCATGTCCTCTTTCTCTTCCCACGTAGCTTCCTCAGACTTTTTGTTCCTTAATAAAACCTTTACCGAAGCCACTTCTTTCATTCTCAACCGGCGAACTTATGGATCCAAGATTCTCACCTAGATCTCCTTATAAGACAAAGAGTCCAAAATATTAACATCCCTCAAGGGAACAACAAACGAAGGATCACCCACATATTTCTGCAACATAGAAACATGGAAAACCAGGTGAATGGAGTTCATACTAAAAGGCAACTCCATTCATAGGCAATATTGCCAACCCTTTTAATAATCAAGTACGGACCGATATACTGGAGACTAAGCTTCCCTATTTTACCAAACTGCATTACTCCCTTCATGAGAGACACTTTCAAGAATACCCAATCGCCAACACTAAACTCTAAGTCCATACGCCTTATATCCGCATAGGACTTTGGGAAACTTTTAATGATTTTAATCCAATCACAAATCACCTTGACCTTTTCTAAGGCTTGGTGAAGTAGATTGGGTCCAAGTAACTTACCCTCGCCAACCTCAAACCACCTAATAGGATATTGACATCTCCTACCATACAATGCCTCAAAATGAACCATGCCGATAATAGAGTGGTAACTACTATTATAGAAGAAGTCAATCAAAGGCAATTGGTCATACCAACTACCAGCATAATCAATAACACAAGCCCACAACATGTCCTCCAATATTTGGATAGTCCTTTTCGCTTGCCCATTCATTTGCGGTTGGAAATCGGTACTAAGGCACACTATATTACCCAAACTCTTTTTGAATGACTTCCAAAAATCGGAAAAAAATGGAGAACCATGATCCAAAATAAAAGAAATTGGAGCGCCATGCAACTTTAGGATCTCCATAATATACAACTTACCATAATCACGGGAAAAAGGTGAGCGGACTTGGTCATTCTATCAACATTGACCCAGATAGAATCACATTGATTCCGAGATCTAGGAAGACCAGTAATAAAATCCATATTAATTTTCTCCAACTTCTATTCAAATAATGGGATTTCTTGATACAAGCCTCCGGGCCTCATGTGCTCAACTTTCACTTGTTGATACACCATACACTTTGCCACATGAGAAGCCACATCGCACTTCGTGTCACCCCACCATTAGAACTCTCTAAGATCATGACACATCTTGGTGGAACAGGGAAGAATGGAATAACGGGATCCATGAGCCTCGGAGATGACCCTTTACCTCAATCTATTGATGTTGGGAACACATAGCCTACCTTGGTATCTCAAGATACCATCACCGTCAATCATAAAGCCCGCAACTTTATGTTGACCCATATTACTCTTGATCTTCATCAAGTTGGGGTGGTCCAATGATTGCTTTTCCTTTATCTTAATAACAAGAGATGACCAAGACACTGGAAGTACAAATACACCACAATCCTCAAAGTCTGCAAGTTGAACTCCAAGACTAGCCATATGGTGAATGTTTTGCCCTAATTCCTGCTTACCCTAACCTATATAGGCCAAATTCTCCAGGGAAAATCTACTAAGAGCATCAGCGACCATGTTTTCCTTACCAGGATGGTAATAAAGATTTATATCATAGTCTTTCAACAACACAAGCCACCTTCTTTGCAATAGATTTAACTCTGTTTGGGTAAATATATATTGGAGACTCTTAGGATAGGAAAAGATATTGACATGAACCCCATGAAGATAATGCTGCTAAATATCTAAAGCAAAACCCACGGCTAATAAATCTAGGTCATGAGTAGGGTAGTTCTCATGAAATTTGAATTGCCTAAAAGCATAGGCCATCAACCTACCATGTTGCATTAACACACAACCAAGATGGACACGGGATACAGCACAATACACAGCAAAACCATCACTACCCTTGACCAAGGTCAAAATCGGAGCCAAAGTCAACTTATATTTCAACCTTGTAAATCTACCCATACATACATCGAACCACAAGAACTTGAACTTTTTACGGGTCAATTTGGTCAATTGGGTAGCTATAGTCAAAAAAACTCTCCACAAAACTTCTATAGTAACCTGCTAGACCCAAGAAGCTCCGAATATCCATTGGAATCATAGGTCTAGGCAACTTCCTTATCCCAGAACCTTTTGGGGATATACCATGATCCCTTCACTAGTGATGACATGACCAAGAAAATCTACGACTTTCAACCAAAACATACACTTGGAGAACTTGGCATATAAATGATGATCCTTCAAAGTTTACAACACGTCATGGAGGTGATTGACATGATCTACATCACTCTTAGAATAGACTAAGATGTCATCAATGAATACAATGACAAACATGTCCAAGAAGGGATGGAAGACCCTATTTATCAAATCCATGAATTTCGTTCAGGCATTAGTCATCACAAAAGATATGACAAAAAACTCATGGTGACCATACTAGGTTAGAAAGGTAGTCTAAGGGATATCTACATCTCTAATCTTAAGCTGATGATAAACCAATCTAAGATCAGTCTTAGAGAAACACTTCGCACCCTGATGTTGACCAAATAAATCATTGATCCTAGGAAGAGGATATTTATTCTTTATGGTCACTGTGTTCAGCTGATGATAATCAATGCACATACGAAGGAAACCATCCTTTTTGCACACGAATAACACAGGAACACCCTTTGGAGACACATTAGGGCAGTTAAAAGCTTTATTTAAAAGGTCTTTTAATTGCTCCTTAAGCTCTTTTAGCTCCGCCAAAGCTATTCTGTAAGGAGAGATAAAATTGGATGAGTGCCCAGAATAAGATCAATCCTAAAATCAATTTCCCTATCGAGAGAAACACGAAAAAGATCATCAGGAAGTACCTCAAGAAATTCATTAACCACAGGAACAAATTCTAGAGAAGGCTCTTCCGACTTAGAATCCTTAACTCAGACCAAATGATACAAACACCCCTTTGAAATCAACTTTTTGGCCTTTAGATAAGAAATAAACCTTTTCTTAGGCACTAGGAAACTACATTCCCATACAATAACCGGCTTATTAAAGAATCGAAACATGACCCTACGAGGCATACAATCTAAGAAAGCATAGCAAGAGAGTAACCTATCCATCCCCAGAATGACACCAAAATCAAACATGTCCAACTCTATCAGGTCTACAAGAGTATACGTAGCACCAACCGATATCACACACCTCTTCTAACAACAACAGGATCTCCGATCAAGGTAGAAATAGAAAAAAGAACTGACAGACTCTCAGGACCACAATCAAGATGCACAGCCACATATGGAGTCATATAAGAAAGAGTATACCCTTGATTAACCAAACAATACACATCACAGGAGAAAAGTCTCAACATACCCATGACAATATCGGGAGATGCGTCAGAATCCAGGCGAGTAGCATGTGCATACAAGTGGTTTTGGCCAGCACAAATGCCAAAAATAAAAATAGAGGTATACATAGTACCTTCAGTATGGAAGTAGATGGAGTAGAAATAAGGGCCCTATTGGCCAAAGAAGTTTCTACGGATGCGAACTCACACTGTATGTGCCCAACCTGACAATAATGGAAACATCTTTTTCTCTCCTTCTCACATAGACCACGATGACTCTGACCATAGAATCTCCAAGTTAGGTAGGAGGAGCGGACTGGGAACCACTAGTATAAAATTAGGCACCCTATTCCTGAAACCCACCACGAAAATGAGTTTGAAGATCACCCAAGATCCTTGGGTACGGAGACCGAACACTAGCCGATAAGTAAGAACTTGAACTCCCCTACTTCTTCTATGGCCACTTGCCACCATCACCATTACTATGCTCAGAAGGCCTAAATTTTTTCCTTGCCTCTCACTAAGCTCAACTTGCTTCTTTTTTTCTTCTTCCACTTGTTGAAATTACATAATCAACCTATAAATATCCATATTTTCAATAAACAATGCCACCTTGCTCTTAAGGTCTAACTCATGGGATAGTCCCGAGAAAAACTTACGTATCCTTATCATCATGCTAGAAACCATCTCAGTAGTACACCTTGACAATTGATGGAATTTGAAGGCACACTCTTGAAAGAAAATCCTCCCTTGATTCAAGTTCACAAACTCTTCTGCCTTTGCCCCCCTCAACTCTAGAGGAAATAAGTGGTCTAAGAAAGCCTCGGAGAAGTCCTCCCATATGGCGGGACTAGAATCAACATCTTTACACAACTCCCACACCTCGTACCATTGGAATGCTACATATATCATTGGTAGGAAGCAAACTCAACTGTATTAATCTCCAAATCATGCATGCTTCAAAAGATCTTCTCTATTTTAGTAATAAATCCTTGAGAATCTTCCTCAACCTTCATACCAGAGAACATAGGAGTGCTCAACCTCATAAATTGACCAATTATTATGGCCTAAAAAAATGGTAGCTGGAGCATCACTCTCTGCTTAAAAAGCCATTAATTGAGTCAAGAGGTTGATAGAGTGATGAAACTCAGCATTTGTAGCATCCCTATGAGGTGACGGAATAGGAGGGTGACTCTAATAGTTGAGGTTGGTGGGGACTGGTGGAACCCCATAAAGATAGTTGAATATCGCAGCCCTAGCCGAGGTTCGAACTCCAGAAGTTGTACGAATTTCATCCATAGGGCCCGTAGAAGGGTTTGCCTGAGTCTCAGATCTCCTTAGAGGTATGATCTAAAAAATAGCAAACAGAAATCAGAGAAATCCAAGACCTTAGACTCTATAGCTTGAGATTGAAACACAAGAAAGGGAAACATTTCCTAAAATGTCTCATAGATCCTCTTTTATAAGTGTGGCCATTTCACACCCACAAGGATACTTTACTCGACATGGTATTGTGGAAATCCAACTGACGATGAACCTAGGCTCTGATACCAACTTGATACACCCCAAAACTGTGCTATGTCATTGGGGCACTCAAGCCCACATGAACAAAAGGTTGCCTCGATAACCCATCAAAATCATCAAATCAACCATATGTGTCAGGTAAATGCCAACCAAAAATGAGATAGCAGATAACATACCACAAGTCGTAACTTAAAAAATATCTAACCATTTCATAAATATCAACCCACTAGCCAATAAATCCAAGTCCACAGTCATCCACAATACCTCTATACAATCCATAGTTTAGAGATGTGTATGTCGAGACAAGCCCCTAAGAATAGCCAAACCAGTCAAAATAAGATTAACTCTAAAGATAGGGGACCAAGAATGAATGTCTTCAAAAATAAGAAAGCTCACCACTCTGGAGTCAATGCATGAACCGCTTCGATCACCTAATTACTGAGCAGGAAAAGAAGATGATTCTCCAGCCCTATGTCGCACGGGGACATAACGTTCAGAGATGGTTAGCAGTTAGAACTCTAGCATGTAACTCAAAGATAAGGATAAAATAGCATCATCATTCAACAACAAGCAATACGTCATATTCAATCATATTTATAACCTTATCCATATATATAGACATATCACTGATTAAAACCTACCAAACATTTTGTTTTTATTTTGCTATTTTGAAAATTTTACTTCACGCATAAAATCCCCCCTTTTTTCCGCAGAACTTTCACCAAAAGTATACTAATCGTTGCATACTTAGTGACCGAGTATTCCCTGTGGGATTCAACACCCAACCCAGTTGGGTTCTATATTTGACGACGACCGCTTACACTCTTACGAGAGCTATAGTTTGAGCGTTATCAATCACATGCTAATCAAGGGGACAATATTTATCAACACTTTGGAAGCACTATTTCATCGTACATGCATTGAAGGACTCCAACCTTTCATACTTACAGATTCAAGCATTTCTTATTTGGCATAAGACTCTAACCCCATTCACATATCATCAAGTAAGGGACTCAAACAACATACACATCTAATTAAGTGAGGGACTCTAACCACTCACACACATTTATATAAGTGAGGGACTCTAACCACTCACACATATTCATTCAAGCAAGGTAAACTAACTATATGCTCATATATTTGGCAAGGAAGTCTAACCTCACACCACATTAGATAGGGGAATCTAACCCCAAGCTAATTCATTTGGCGAGGCACTTTGACCTCATGAGATCTCATCATGCACACGATCACCAAGACCATCCTCATATCAGGAAATATGAGTTTCTAGTTTTGGTTTCCCCGAGACCTCCACCTTTCATGACTTAGCTAAACCTCCTGCCATTATTGCCTAATTAAAAACTAATTTCCAAATAACCTAACCATTCTCCATTTATTAGCTAAGGCCATTAATATTGGTATCATCATACCAATCCTTACTTACAAGTATTATCCATAGCCAACCATTTATAGCTTTAAGGGGACTTTTAAGTGCCATTCTATTTACCATATTAAACCACTTGGGGGATTCCATGTGCCCCCCAATCATAACCATTAGCCACTTACCATTCCAAGCCTTTTAAACTATGTATAATTCCTTTACCATATTTTAAAACATTGAAGAGTTCCATTAAAGTAGTCAATGTAATGAACATATCTTTATAAGCATTGTGTGAAACACATTGGGGGCATATTATGACCAAAACCAATTCCAATTGCCATTAAACCATTTCCATGCAATCCAATCATCCAAAACCACCATTAATGCATATAAAAGCATAATTAAAAACATGGGAAACCATAACTAACCATTTATTGTCAAAAACCCCATATCATATTTTAAAGCCAAATCATACAATCTATGAAATCATGGAAATATTCATAAAAATCATACCTTAGATAAAATTAACAATGAGGGAAAAGAACATGACTTAAACCAAGATGATGACAGAAATAAATTGAAAAGACAAGCCCTAAATCAATATGCTAGTTGAAACCCTAGCTTCCCTTGACAAAAAGCTTTCGAGAGAATTTTAAATCATTTAGAAGAGTTTCTAAGTGTTAATGAATGGAATAATAGGGTAAATAACCTCTCAAGTAGGTTAGAAGTTGTGGGACCTTATTAGGATAAGTGGAGAAATATCCAGAATACCATCACTTAAGTTGCACCAAAATTCCATCACAGGGGTACGACTGACCCACACGAGTCGTACCCTCCGATACGAGTGGTACCCTCAACTCTTACCCTATCCTCAACCTTTGGATTAAATACTGTCCAGCATATGACTCATCAGACCAAGTCATATCCAACAAATACGATCTGTACCTTTATCTATACCTCTAGCAGATTTAGACATTGTCCATCATACGAGTCCTGGGTACAACTTGTACCCTGGCTTACAGCTCATAGTGAGCCACTCATACTCATATCCAACTTAAGTAACCAAGTCTAAGATTAAGTTAAGGAACCAAATAATCTGTAACATGCAATATAACTCATACCCCTAAGTCATACCCATTCCAGTAACCAAAATCAATTCCACTAACCAACACTGGTCAGTATACGACTGAACCTTACTCTGTACCCCAACATTTAGCTCGTACCCTCAAGTCATGTTGGGTCTAGAGATCAGAATTATAGGAATTTTTTTGAGGTCTAGAAACCAAGGTGTTTCAGTCTCACCCAATAGGAACATTCTTCCCAGATGACGAATAAGGTAGAGGTAACCACACGCAAGAGTCAATTGCATTATCAAATGTATTCCCAATCTTTAACATGGTTTGAAATCAAAGAAGTAAAGATATTAATCTTTTGTTTAATAAACTTTGAAAGTAAAGACGTTCTGAAAACGTATATCTTTCATACTAATCCCAGTAAAAGAAAACAAATGCGAATATTTGGACTTCATATCCTCTTTTGTATCCTATGTAGCTTCTTCCACCTTATGGTTTTGCCAAAGAACCATAACCGAAGCCACATCCTTGGTCCATATCCCACAAACCTGCCGATCCAAGATCTTAATTGAGTCTTCTTCATAAGACAAAGAATTGGTGATACCTAATTCTTCCAAAGGAACAACCGAAGAAGGATCACCAATACACTTCTTTAACATGGAAACATGATAGACCAGATGAACCAAGATCAAGATAGAATATGTCGAGAACTGAGCATCCCCTTCTTGTAAAACCGTGTTACTCCCTTTATGGGAGATACCTTGAGAAAAACCTTATCCCCAACCATATATTCTAAGTCTCTACATCTAACATCCCTTAGGACTTTTGGCGACCTTGGGAAGCCTTAAGCCTCTCCCGAATCACCTTCACCTACTCCATAGATTGGTAAACCAAGTCGCGACCAAGCATGTCCGCCTCACCAAGCTCGAACCAACAAATAGGAGACCTGCACCTCCTACTATACAATGCCTCAAAAGGGGTCATACCAACACTGGAATAATAGCTACTATTGGGTATCATAATCTTTGAGAAGCTCAAGCGTGATAGTAAAGACTCATATCATAATCTTTGAGAAGCTCAAGCCATCTCTTCTGCCTGAGATTAATCTTTTTCTAGGTGAACACATACTGTAAACTCTTATGATTACAAAGAATATCCATGTGAACACCATATAAATAATGCCGCCATATTTTCAAGGAAAACACAACTGCCAACAGCTCCAAATCATGCATAGGATAATTCTTCTCATTCATTTTCAACTGCCTGGAAGCATAAGTAATCACCTTCCTATGCTGTATAAAAACACAACCAAGCCCTACCCAAGATGCATCACGATAAACCAAAAACCTACCATTGCCTTACGACAAAGTAAGAATTAGAGTTGAAGTTAACTTATCCTTCCATTTCTCAAAACTCCCTTCATAGTCATCTGGCTAAGAAAACTTGACCTTCTTCTATGTTAACTTAGTCAAAGAAACAGTTATCGATGAAATGCTTTTAATAAAATTCCTATGATACCCAGCTAAACCTAAGAAACTCCAAATATTAAATGGTGTCGTGGGTCTAGGCCACCTCTTCACCACAGCAACCTCTTGTGGATCCACCATGATCCCCTCACTAGCAATAATGTGACCCAAAAAAGTTACAGCGTTCAACCAAAAATCACACTTGGAGAACTTGGCATACAACTGTTGTTCTTTTAAGGTCTGCAACACCACACAAAAATGATTAGCATGATCCACCTTACTTTATCAATAGACCAGAATATCATGAATAAACACAATAACGAAGAGATCCTAATACTGACAAAAAACTCTGTTCATCAGATCCATAAATGCCACCGGAGCATTAGTCAACCCAAATGACATTACCGAAAACTTAAAGTGCTTATACTGAGTATGGAAAGCCATATTAGAGATATCTACCTCCCTAATCTTTAGCTGATGGTACCCAGACCAAAGATCTATCTTAGAAAAGAACTTGGCACTATGCAACTGGTCAAATAGATCATCTATCCTTAGAATAGGATACATGTTCTTGATCATCACATTGTTCAACTACCTATAGTTAATTCACATCCAAAGGAAACCATTCTTCTTGTGCACAAACAATATCGGTGAACCCAAAGGATAAATACTAGGATGAATAAACCCTTTATTCAGAAAACCCTTAAGGTGTTCCTTGAGTTTCCTCAACTCTGTTAGAGACATTATATATGGAGAAATAGAAATCGTATGAGTGTCCAGAACCAAGTCAATACCAAACTCTATTTCCATATCTAGAGGAACATCATGAAGGTCATCCAGAATGGCCTTTAGAAACTCATTAACCACTGGAACTGACTGAAAAGAAGGACCTTCCAAGTTAGAATCTTTAACCCAGACCAAGTGATAATGATAGCCTTTAGAGATTAACCTTCGAGCTCTAAGATAAGAAATAAATCTCCCCCTAGGAGCTAGTGAAACACCCTCCCACACTATAGCTGGTTCACCAGGGAACCTATAGATAACCCTACGGGTCTGACAATCCAAGGACACTTAAACAGAGTGTAACTAGTCCATCCCTAGAATAACACCAAAATCCACCAGACCTAACTCAAATAGATCCACCAAAGTCGGCTTACCACCAACAGATACCACATACCCTTATAGAATTTCTTAATAATAACCAAGTCACCTACTGGGGTAGAAAAAAAAGGATCTGAAATAAATTTTGAATCAAAACCAAAAGATATAGCCAAATAAAGAGTTCATAGGAAAGAGTAGACCCTGGATCAAACAAATAATATATGTCATAAGAGAAAAGTTATAACATACCAGTAATGACAACAGGTGATGCCTCGAATTCCTATCGAGATGCTAAAGCATACAACCTATTCTAAGCAACACTAGAACCAGGAAAAGTAACAGAAGTAGATGCAACACCACCAGGTGTTGGAGCAAAACATAAAGCCATAGAAATATTATTTACCTTATAGCAACCTTATTAACTAAACAATCCCTTAGTCGATGGCCTGCCTGGCCATATTTGAAGCATTTGTCCTTTTCTTTATTGCAATAACCCCAATGAGGACGACCGCAGAACTAACAAAGAGGGCATGAAGAAACTGACTAAACTTTTCTTGCCTGAGATTGAGCAGTCGGTGCTTGAAAATTGACACCGTCATTATGAACTTGTCACCCGACTGGTAAGGAGTACTAGCAGAAGTGTAAGAACCAAAACTCCCTCACTTTTTTTTCAACCACTTTCCACCATCTCAACCACCTTGAGACTAGGAACTTCCCTAGTCAGAAAACCTGTTTCTCTTACCCTGCCTATCCCCAAACTCTACTTGTTTCCTCTTCTTATCCTCTGCCTGTTGTATGTTAACAGTCAACCTAGAGATCTCCATATCTTTAATCACCAGGTCAGTCTTGTTCTCAAATAAGATCTCGATTTAACCCAGAAGCAAACTTCCTCATTCTAGAACACATGTTAGCCACTAAATCAAGAGCATACCTTGATAATTAGTGAAACTTTAAGGAATATTCCTTGACAGGCATTCTCCCCTACTTGAGGTTTATAAATTCCTCTATTTTTGCTTTTCTCAACTCTTGGGGAAAGAAATGATCCAGAAAAGTACCAAAGAAGGCATCCCAAAAGGATGACTCCTTTATATCTCCTCTATCCATATCCCACTCTTCATACCACCGATATGCAACAACTTTAAGCTGATAAATTGTAAAGTTCCCCCCCCCCCCTCCACATTGGTATCCTATATCACCCAAAATATTTTTCCCATTTCATCCAAGAAGCCCTGTGGATCTACCACTACCTTCACTCTAGAAAAAGTGAGAGGACCTATCTTCATAAATTGGCCAACTCTTGTGGCCTCAACAGATAAAGCACTAGACACATCCCACTCAGCCTAAGAAGCAACCAATTTAGCAATAGCATGAATAGACTAACAAAATTCTGCATTAGTTACCTCGCCTTGAGAAGGACTAGTAGCAACCAGTGGAACTCCAAAACTATCAGGGATAGGACTATAACATCAGAGATTAACCCAGAAATAAGATGCGTCCCTTCAGCATTCCCCCAGATGGGATAGAAGAATTTTCTAGTGTTCTACATCTGCGAGGCATGATCTGAAAGATGAAAAAACAAGGATTAAAAAAGATTCCAAGACTGATACTACAAGCTTTAAAATAGAATACAAAGAAAGTAAAACATTCCTAAATGCCTTGCAGCCTCTCTATTATGAGTGTGGCGTCCTACACACCCCTAAAAAAGACTCTACTCAACACGGGTTTGTGAACTCCCAACTAACCATAAACCTATGCTCTGATAGTAAGTTGATTTGACCTGCTCTATGGCCTTGTTGAAATACGCATCCCAAGTCCTATCAGGATCGGAGACCACCCCTATTACCCAACCCAATCTCTAGCCGCCTGCCCTGAGTTGGCTGAATTTTGAGCATATAACGAGATTGTGTAACACATAAGGACTCTAGGATAAGATCACAATCGTGACCAACCTATTCGATTCCAACCATCCCATACCAATAATCCAACCATACCAAACCATATGAAAATAAGGTCCATAAACCAGGCTATAACCTAAGATTATCAAAAATATAATATAATTAATCCTAAAATAAAATAGAATGGAACAACCAATAATCTCGCCCAATAATACCAGTTTGTTGCCTTTAAATACACATACCAGTATATGTGATAGTACAAGTAATATAAATACTTAGATAATCGGATATCGTACCCACGAGGATTATGCATTTAGCAATTCAACCAAATCTAGTTTTAGACAAATATATATTAAGTGCTTTGAAATATTAAGATGATTTTGAAATTGTGAACAAAAACTATAAATAAATAAGAAATAGCAATTTGTGAAAATAGAAAGGCAAGTAACGATTGTAAATAGTAATGATGAGAATCCTAGGGTTAAGGTACCTCTAACAATCTTACAAATTCTATTCATATCGCAGTCTAATTAGTTATCGGGTTATTGATTCACAAGGTTAATAGTATGATCTTGGTCTCCTGACCTCAAATATAATACCTATCTGAATATTGCAACTACATTAACTAAACGATATGCAATAATTCATCTAGATGCTTTTGTCTATCTTCTTGCAATTGAAACAAACAAGGCTTCTAGGTATATCCCTATCCTAGATGCTAATTCAAACCCCTTATTTCATAAAAGGAAAAGAACCTTACCCCTTAATTTATATATTTTATCACATGATTCTCCTCCCGAATTCACATAGAAATATAGATGTATTTTAATGGTGGTCACACATCAAAATAGTAAGCTCAAGAAATTAAGAACAACCCAGATAATAATCCAAAAAAAAAACTACTATAAATAATATCAAAGTGTATTCATGTTCTTGGCCTAAACCCCAGAACAAGGGTGTTTAGCCATTCATGTTCGGATTCAACATCCAAAATAAGTAATTAAACATACCAAAAATTAATCTTGAAGTAAATAAGTTCAAAAGCAATTCTAAGAACCCTAAAAGAGAGAATTTGATATTTTTCCGCCGCTGCTATGTTTTCCAAAGAATTTCTAATTGTAGTGAATTATTTCTTTTATAGACGGGTCAAATAAACCTGTTTTTTCCTCTCACCGCATCGCGATAGCTTTCTTATTGTTATTCTTACCAGAATGCAGTGTAATCATGGTGAGACTCAACT
Organism: Capsicum baccatum var. pendulum; assembly: GCA_030864225.1. Lineage (NCBI taxonomy): Eukaryota > Viridiplantae > Streptophyta > Magnoliopsida > Solanales > Solanaceae > Capsicum > Capsicum baccatum. The sequence continues at coordinate 143,989,130 of CM061553.1, read as the reverse complement.
TAGTGACAATTATGGATTGTACCCTCACCGCAATGTAGTGGAATTGCGGTGAGATATTGGATAGTGACAATTGCCTATTTTGCCTCCATCGCGATGCGGTAGGCTTCCAAACTCAAGCACTGGTGATTATCCCTTCACCGTGATGCAGTGATTTGATTAAATAGACTTTTAGATCTTTTTCCTTCCTTATTTGCTTTCTAAATCATGTTTTGGTGCCTTCATTGCTCATCTATTGTCATACCTCATTAATGCATCCAATCACATTCAATTCTATCAAAATTTAGTCCTGCATACACTAATCATATCCATTAGAGAAGGAACACACTTATAGTTCAATTGTCATCGAAATAACATATTTTCAGTCTCAAAACAAGTCCAAATATTGGTGAATATTGGTGATTGAACATATAAAAACGCCCAAGATCACCACCCCAAATTTAGAACCTTGTTCATCCTCGAACAATGTAAAGCATAAATATGAATACTCAAGTTCCACATCACAACCTAAGAGTCATTCTTACATTAGGCACTTACAATGTTAACAATGACTTTTTAATCTCACAATATGTCAAATTACTTCTATGCACATGGACAATTTGTTTCAAACCTCGTTATCTCAATAGTGACGTCCAATTCATTGGCAAACTTAATCAAATCACTCAATCTAAAAACACAATAAGTAATTCAGAATTTTATCCGTATGCACCCTCACAACAAGAAAGTTTACTCATACCACTCACAACTTTTTTTAATATTTCTTATGAGGGGAATATCAAAATTAATCACTCACTCTCAACAAAGAATTCATACGTGATAGATATTTTATGAACTACAAGTTTTCCCTTAGTGTACTACTCCACTAATAGTCAGATATTGAAATGTAGGATCAACTGGGTCTTTTATGGTTGCAATATAGGAAAAGGGACGAGTAGGAACTATTTAGGAAATTGTGACTAATCTCCCTAAACGCTTTAGTACACCTCAAACTATAATCAAAATCACATTTTATCAACCCAATTTCCACTTTATTGCCTTCACACATCATTTGTTTCACCCCAAACTCATTAGCATATTAACATAAATTATGGTAGAAGTATATTTTTGTTATATCATGATTCAATTTCTATCTCTTCTTTACACCCATTCACTGTTCTGCACCCCTATTATAGCCACCCTCAACTAAAGCTACTCGTCTTGGTTAAGGAGTACAGTGTTTGAAATGGACCAGGGCCAAAATAGATTCATTGTAACCCAACTAGGCAATAAAATAAAAAACTGGACTTTTTTAGAACAATTTCTTTTAACTCCCAACCACAAAAATTTGTATGCAAAATATCTTACAATTTTGGGGCTTCCCTTTCACCTTTTTCCTACTTAAATTTCACACTCCTTACTTATTTAGTTTTCGATACTAAAGTGCTTAGGAACTTTAGATCAAATTAAGGTCTATCAAAGAAGGGATTAGTCCAAGTACAAGACTACCAAAAAATTAGGCTATTGGCTCAAAAAGGCTCACTAAGGACATACATAAGGGTAGGTAAATAAAGTCTTTACAATTTGGCTAACAAAGAAATGCCTAAATCACTTTCTGTACCCAACACCCTTTATTTCACTTTGTAAACACACCAGGCAAGTTATAGACATTTCTATACATGTAGAATATAAACAAGCACTCACACTCACAGTGCATGCATGGAATCAAATCAGATCCTTATGGTTCCCGATCTTGCTCTTTGTCAAATTCAACATTAAGCCAACAAATAGTACTTCACTTATTGAGACTAAGAATTTATAATTAAATCCTTTTTAATTTAAGACATGCTTTTGTTTTAAAACCAATTCGTTCCAAGTCATTGTACCAATGGCCTAACACAAACCACTACTCACGAGTCATGATTTGGTTTTCAACAATTCTTAGCTTCTTAAAGACTAACTCCCCTCAAGATGGTCATCATCCATCCATCATAGGGGAGGGAAACTAACTATGAATGTTTATTTCAAACTGCCTTGAGGGCCACGTAAAAATGAAAATTTGCCTTGAGGGCAAAAGCAAACACTTTAAACTAAAAGCAATATGCGAAAATTGCCATGAGGGAAAATTGCACCAATCTATACTTTGAACTTACTAGCTATTACAAACATAGAGTTTGAATAGTTATAAATAACATCCTAACAAATCAAAATAAAAACATCCCAAAACAGTAAACAAAAAAAATAAATATTATCCAACCATAAAGAGAAGAAGACAAGAAGATGTGAGACACAACCACCCCACACTTAAATGAGGCACTGTCCCAATGCTTAGTAATAAGATCAAATGGTCAGGTGGCTGAATACACTCTGCCTAGGCATCAGCCATATCATCATGTATGGCATCAGCACCATCACCGTTATCATCTGCCTCCTTCTCATTATCTGCATCGCCATCATTAGGCTGTTCATCATCAGCTGACTCAACATCTGAGTCACACCATTGTCGCTCCTCATCATTCCAAACATCATCATTAATCGACTCCACAAAATCTACCCATATCCTTAGCAATGTCCTGGAATGATTGCCTAAGGTGTTATCCAGCTCCACATCATGAATCTCTTCATTTGTGGCTACTGTAACCCCTACCCATAGTTTCAAAATTTATAATCCATACATTCTAGTAGTGATTTCATCAATTTAAGCTTGATGCTTGGAAATAGTAAGAATTGGACCCTGAGCCCCACTGTGCTCCTAGCTGTGGTGACATCAATAAGGCAAACATCTACCACTAGCTTATATTCTAACTTCTTATATTTGTGCCCTAAAATGTAATGCTCTTTCTTCATAGCATAAAATATCACCTTGCCTGCATTAATCTTAATATCATCGCACATTAGAGCATAAATCAAGCACACCCGATCACATGTAACCTCAGTTATATGTTTGCCTTGAATAAGGCAATGGTATACTATTTTTCCCCTCATACGTGTTTTCTTGTTCATCTATGCATATGAGAAGGACGAATAAAGACCCATGCCTCTCTGTCTAGTTCACCTGATAGCCAAACGAGTACCACATAGCAAATGTCTGATATGAGCATTGCTTAGATTGATGATCGTCTACCTTAAATAGTTTACATCTACCTCAGGTATCCCCAACAAGTCATTAATGTCTTCAGTTATAAATTGCACCACTTTGTCGTAAACCTTCACCTCATGATGTGGGTCTAGTGGATCCTAATTGTCATAAAATTCACGTACAAGGTGCAAATTGCACTCTGTTAGAATATAAAAGTCATGTTCATCTACTCCAGTTGATATACCATACTTTGGTATTCCCATTTCAAGCTTGCCCTATCAATAAACACCTCGGGTATGTATTTTGTGTTGAGGTGTTTGGTGTACCACTTCTTTCCTTCTTGTCTGACTGCTTTAAACCTAAATTTATGTTTCTTAATATGCGGTACTAGTGGAGCATGTGGAACCCTATTAATTTACCTTTCGGGCTGGCTGCTTTGTTTTCTAGTTGGCTTAGAAGTGCCAGCTTTCCCCTTTCCTGTTAGTTGTCTCCTATCCATAGTTCTTGTCATTCAAAACATGCAATAAACAAATGAGAAACTTAGTGCTAGGTTGTGCTAGACTAAATTTAGTATGGACAAGATACCCCACACTTAGTTGCTAGCGATGGTGCTCACATATAAGAATAGGGTACTCAGAATTCCCCTATTCACTATATTTTTCCAAATACAGTTGTCCATAATTCAATAAATAACAAATATCACCTTATGATTTTATCATATAACAATGGAAAGTCAATCACAACTCAAAGTGTATCATCTAGCCTAACTTCAAAAATAACAAACCAAACATTCACTGATTCTCATGCCTTACTGTGCCTGTTTACAAAATTTCAAGTGCAATAACAAGTGTAGGATCAATTCAATTGCAAATACACCATAATTTTTAGCATGTCTAAGAATTATGGATAACAAGTCACCCCATACCCTATTGTTCACATAGCAGTCCGTATTTACCTCGCAAGGTACTCAGGCCTCCCTTTATGGTGATTCAAATCTCCCCATGCTTAACTCATTCAAATAGCGAGTACACTCAACACAATGTAAAATTTAACCCACAAGATTGCTACCTCGACATATGTACGTAAACCACAATACCCTCAAGAGTTGAATCATACAGATACACATATATTTTAAGTCGCACTTGTCCTAACCTACACATTAACGTGAACCAACATACCCCACATCAGTAAAAGCCCTCATCACAATATAATTATTATACCACCCTTCAATTCAACAGTCATCCACTCACCTTGACTCACCTACTTAACAATACTGCATGATTATATAAGTAGTGACTAATAATTCATAACAATTACAAGAAAAATATAGCATATGGTACTATAACTCAAATGAATCAATCATAACATAACCTATTCATGCCACTAATATCAAAATTCCCATCAAGATATAGAGAAGAATGAAGAATTTGATAATTGAAATAATTAAGACTCGAGAATTAAAACATACCTTTGGTGTAGAGTGAAAAAAAATTAAAAGTGAAAGAGGGGAATAGTGGGGACGGCGCTTAGAGTGAAAAAATGAAAGAGCTTAGGGTTTTAAGAGGATACTTATAGTGGGGTGTTTTGACCCAAGTCAGGTTGGGTTAGAACCAAAAAAAATTTAAAAAAATTATCCTCATTCAACCCTCACCGCAATATGGTGGAATCACGGTGAGGTTCTATTTTGTGACAATTGTTGTTTGTTCCCTCACCGGGATGTGGTGGCCCTTAAATTTGAAATATTTTGTTTTTAAACCCACCACCACAATGCGGTGATACCGTGATGACACACTGGAAATTAATAATTATGGATTTTCACCTCACTGTGATGCGGTGACCTGTAAATTAGTATTTCTAATGCATTTTTCAACCCCATTTCTTACCTGATGTTTCACAAACTTAAACATATCATTTTGCAAACCTGATTTCCTCCTTAGATGTGGTATTACCCTCATTTAAGATAGGTGCTTCTGTCAGGTTCTTCTTTAGCTTCTCAAAATCTTCTTGGAGACCCTCCCCAAAATTAAACTTGGATTTTATTTCTAATAATTTGTGCATACGGCTTGCATTCTTAGAAAAACCCTAGATAAATCTCCTGTAGAAGCCTGCATTACCTAAAAAACTTTACACTCTCTTCACTGTTACCATATTTGGAAGCTTATCAATCACTTTAATTTTGGCTCTATCTACTTCCAGTCCTCTACATGACACGTTATGGCCCAGGACTATTCCTTTTTTGACAAAAAAGTGACACTTTTCCTTATTCAGTTCCAGATTTTTCTCTTCACAATGAGCTAGGATTCGATCTAGATTTTGCAAGCATACATCAAAAGAATTACCATAAATAAAGAAGTCATCCATGAATACCTCGATAAATTCTTCAATTATGTCATAGAAATTTTCTATCATGCATCTCTGAAATATTACAGGTGCATTGCAGAGGCCAAAAGGCATGCATCTGAACACATATGTGCCATATGGGTAAGTAAAAGTAGTCTTTTCTTGATCTTCTAGCGCAATGGTGATATGATTATATCTCAAGTATCCATTAATAATATAGTGGTACTCCTGCCCTACCAGCCTATCCAATATTTAATCAATGAAAGGGATAGGATAGTGATCCTTTCTTATGGCTTCATTTAGCATTTGATAGTCAATATAGATTCTCCATCCAGTCATTATACGAGTATGAATCAGCTTATTATCTTCGTTGGTAACCACAATCATCCAACCTTTCTTTGGTATATAGTGTACTGGGCTTACCCACTTGATCTCTGAAATTGGTTAAACAATCCCACTATCAAGCCACTTAATGACTTATTGGTGCACCATGTCCTTCATCACCGGATTCAATATTTATTTTTGCTGCACCCTTGGTTTGTAACCTTCTTTCATATATATATTATGTATGTAAAAAGTTGGATTATCCCGATAATGTCAGACATATGTCACCCAATCGCCTTTTTTTTTTATTCAAAGCTACCATAGCTTTCCCTACCTATACATCAGATAAACCTGAAGACAAAATAATAGTCAAGGTATCATGGTCACCAAGGTAAACATATTTTAAGTGAGGATAAAGAACCTTAATCTTTAAGAGCTTCATCAATTGAAGCTTTGGGCGATAGGACAATTATCCTGTTCAACGGCTCAAAAGATAGATTTCTTATTTCAACAATTGCCAAATTCATGGCTTAAACCAATTCAGGCATCTCTATATCTCCATAAAGATCATAGCACATTAAGGCTCACTTAAGTGGATCATCTGATAATAGCAGTCGAAGATCAAACTCAATGTCTATTAAAGATATAGCAGACAGCTCCTCATATATAGTAGGCAATTTTAGTGCCTTGTATACCTCAAAAACCTCTACTTTATCATGTTTTCTTATAGTCATTTTCCCTACTGCTACATCTACAAGTGATTGTCATGTTGCTAAGAATGGTCGCCCCAAAATAATTGAAACAATTGGATCAGCTTCAAAATCAAGAATCACAAAGTTTACTGGAAAGATCAATGATCCCATTTCCACTAAGACATCTTCAATAATTCCATCCGGCCTAGCAAGAGACCTTTCAGCCAACTGTAAAATAGTGGTTGTGGGTTTGGGACTCTCAAGGCCCATCTTTTGGAACCAAGTTGTAGGCATGAGATTGATTCTTGCTCCCAAGTCACATAATCCACGAGCACTGATGTGCTTCTCAATAGAGATACGCAAATTAAAACTACCTAGATCTTTCATATTTATGGGCAGTTTGTTTTGTATCTTAGATGTGCACTCCTCAGTAAGTGCAAATATAGCATACTCTGTCAACCGATTCTTGTTTGACACTATATCCTTCAAGTATTTTGCATATTTTGGAACACTGTAGAATATCAAGTAGAGGAATATTTACATGAACTTGCTTTAGAAGATCCAAAAACTTTTTGTAACTGGCCTCTTTTTGGTGTTTTCTTTCCCTTTGATGAAAGGGTAAAGGATATCCTTCTTCTCCAATTGAATTTCATTACCTACAACTTTTTTTTACATTTTTCTCCTCATTGGCTTTAGGATCGTCATCAGTGGTTATAGGACTAGCCTGCTCAAGTACCATCTTCTTTAACTGCAACCCACTCCTTGTTGTAATTGAATTTACCTTCTTTGGATTGGCCTCTGTACCGCTAGGTAAGCCTCCTTGAGGTCTTGTATTTTCTACCCCCGCAATCTGATCGAGTTGCAGCTCTAAATTCATAGTAATCAACCATTGGCTCTTTGAATCTACTATAAACTGCGCTTGATTAGCTAAAAGCTTCTTCATCGTCTCCTTTATATTACTTGTTTTAGTAGTAGCTTGATTATTCTTAACCTGTTGTTGATTCTGTTGCACTGGCCCCATATACTGATTATTATTTTGTGCTTGATTTCCACCCCATGAGAAATTGGGATGATTCCTCCAGTTGGAATTATATATGTTACCAAAGTTTTGTTGTCATAGTCGATTCACATTCCGTGCATAATTAATAAAATCTGGATTAACCGCACAAGAATCTATTGTGTGCTCACTACTTCCACAAACCATACACAAAGAATTTACCTATTGGTCTGCATTAGCTATAGTTGCTACTTGTGGAACCCCCAACTTCATGTTGTTCAACTGAGTAAGTGTCTAATTTTGCATTACTGCAAGCTGAGATGATAAAGCAAGGAACTGATTTACCTCTAATACACCTGCAACATTCTTAGGAGCACTCCTTGAGTCAGCATGCCATTCAGGGTTCCCTTATGAAATTCGATTCAGCAGTGTGTATAATTCATCATAAGTCTTCTCAAGAGCTTGCCCACCTACTGCTGAATCCAAAAGAATCTTGGTATTTGGATCTATCCCCTCTATGAAATATGAACAAGAATATCATCAGACTGATAATGGTGAGGGACATTTTAGAGCATACTTTTAAATCTCTCCCAAGATCGGTAGATATTCTCTCCTTCTTTCAGTGTGAAACTCCAAATCTCATTTCTTAAACATGCAATCTTCCCTGATGGAAAGAATCGAACAAGGAACCTTCGAGCTAGATCTTCATAAGAAGTAATGGAGAGTGGTGGTTCAGCATGTAACCACCTCTTCACTTCCCCAATTAAAGAAAAAGGTAAGAGAGTAGTCAGATGCAATCAGTATTCAACCTTGCAGAAATGTAAGTATCGCTTATTTCCAAAAAGGTTTGTATGTGTTGTTGTGGGTCTTCATATGAAAATTTGGCAAATTGCCCAGCCGAATTAAGCAACTGTATCATATTCTGCATTAACTCAAATCAACCTCCTGTCTCGGGTTTGTGAATATTGTTAGTCGCATGCTTCGTGAGTGGGATTGCCACCTACAAACAAGTCTAGCAGCTACTTGAGTAGGAGCAGCTGGGATATGTTCGGTATTTGGATCAACTTGATTATTTTTTTGTTCAGCCATTTAGTCCTGTTGAATTGGATAATGAGCTCTTCACCTCTATTGAAATACCAGTTCTAGTTTCAAAGAAGGCTTTACCAACTCTCTATCTCTGCTAGTCTAGTTTCAGCTAAACTTTCAAAAAGTCTGTTGCAAGATCAAGTCGTTAACACTTAAACTTACTTTCAAAAATAAAAAAAAATAGCAAATTACTAATTATAAGAATCCCTGGCAACGGTACCAAAAACTTATTTTGTTCAAATGCACACGCAAATGTACATGATCGTACAAGTAATATAATGACTTAGACAGTCGGATATCGTACCCACGAGCACTATACAACTAGCAATTCAACCAATACTAGTTTTAGACAAATATGTATTAAGAGCTGTCAAGTATCAAGATGATTTTGAAATTGTGAACAAACAATGTAAATAAATAAGAAATAGCGATTTGTGACAATAGCAAAGCAAGTAATGGTTGTGAACGGTAATGATGAGAATTCCAAGGTTAAGGCACTTCTAGCAATCTTACAAATCTCTATTTGTATCGCAGTCTAATTGGTTATCGGGTTATTTATTCACAAGGTTAATAGTATGATCTTAGTCTCCCGACCTCAAATCTTCTACCTATCTGAATATTGAAACTACATCAACTAAAAGAGATGCAACAATTCATCTAGATGTTTTTGGCTATCTTCTTGCAATTTAACTAAACAAGGCTTCTAGGTATATCCCTATCCTAGATGCTAATTCAAACCTCATATTTCATAAAAGGACAAGAACCTTGCTACTTAATTTATTCATTCTATCCCATGATTCTCCTCCTAGATTCATATATAAATATAGATGTATTCTAGTGGTAGCCACATATCTAAATAGTATGCTTAAGGAATTAAGAACAACCCAGATGATAATCCAAAAAGCAACTACGATAAAGAATATCAAAGTGTAATCATGTTCCTGGCCTCAACCACAGAACAAGGGTGTTTAGCCACTCACGTTTGAATTCAACATCCAAAATAAGTAATTAAACATACCAAAAATTAATCTTGAAGTACAGAAGTTCAAAAGCAATTCTAAGAACCCTAAAAGAGAGAATTAGATATTTTTCGGCCGCTGCTATGCTTTCTAAAGTATTTATAATTATTGTTAATTGTTCCTTTTATAACTGGGTCGAATAAACCCATTTTTTCTTCTCATCGTATCGCGATAGCCTCCCCATCGTTGTTCTCACCGCAATGGGGAGTAATCACGGTGAGAATCTTCTTAGTGACAATTATGGATTGGACCCTCACCGCGATGCGATGGAATCGCGGTGAGGTAATGGATAGTGAATATTTCCCATTTTGCCTACACCGTGATGTGGTGGGCTTCCAAACTCGAGCACTGGTGATTATCCCTTCACCGTGACGCAGTGACATGCTTAAAGAGACTTTTGGAGCTTTTTCCTTCCTTATTTGCTTCCCAAATCATGTTTAAATGCCTTCATTGCTCCTTTCATTATCATACCTCATTAATGCATCCAATCATGTTCAATCTATCAAAATTTAGTCCTGTATACACTAATCATATCCATTAGATAAGGAACACACTTTTAGTTCAATTGTGATTGGAATAACACCTTTTCAATCTCTAAACAAGTCTAAATATAGGTGAATATTAGTGATTGGACATATAAATATACCCAAGATCATCAACACTTTAGCTTATTCTAATGCTAAGGCTGACACTAATACCGATCCCTCCCATTCTAACCCATAGAAGTACCACAAAGCCTCTAACCAAAAGAGTAATAAAATCCGATTGGTACATGCCTCCAACCATATCCAAAACCAATATCCAAAATAAATTCAAAGTGTTTAGAAATATCCATAGCCTTTCAAAAGAATGGAAGTTCACCTCTTCAGTCTAAATTTTGTCCCTGAGACAATCACTATGTAGGAGGAGTGAACGGTCAGTTCTGCATAGCATAAGTATACAGCCACTAGTAGACGGGGTTAGCCAGTGACCGCTACCATGATCTTAGGGTAAAGATAAACATAATGTCATTTATAAAACTAAGTATAACCATCAATATGAAGACAACCATACATATATATACATATATATACGTGACTATTTCGGGAAAAGGGACTGGTTTACCATGCCTTGAAAACCTTTACCTAGGTTGTGTAGCTTTTCCATCCTAAACTACCCACGGGATATATGGATTCAGCTTCCCCTGCTGAAAGAGCCCCAGTGTGTGTAGCTGCACGACTAGGGAAGAAAAACTTGGGATGACTAGTACATCCCCGAAATATAGTGTGATATCGTGCACAGGATCACCAAGACAAACCTCATATCAGCAACTATGAGTTTCCAGTTTTGGTTCCCCCCCCCAAAACCTCTACCTTCCACGGCTTAGCTATACCTCCCGTCATTATTGCCCAATTAAAAACCAAATTCCAAATAACCAAACCATTATCCATTTATTAACCAAGGCCATTAATAATTGTATCATCATACCAATCCTTACTTGCAAGTATTATCTATAGCACACTATTTATAGGTTTATGGAGACTTTCAAATGCCCTTCCATTAACCATATTAAACCACTTGTGGGATTCCATGTTCCCCTCAAGCATAACCATTAGCCATTTACCATTCCAAGCCATTTAAACTATGCATAATTTCTTTACCAAGTTTTAAAACATGCAAGAGTTCAATTAAAGTAGTCAATGCAATAAACATATCTTTATAAGCATTTTGTCAAACACATTAGGGGCATAATATGACCAAAACCAATTCCAATTACCATTGGACCGTTCCCATGCAACCCAATCATCAAAAACCACCATTCATGCATATAAAAGTATAACTAAAATCATGGGAAACCATAACCAACCATTTAATATAAAAAACCAAAATCATATTTGAAAATCGAAATTATACAATCAATGAAATCATGGAAGCATTCATAAAAACCATGCCTTTAGATAAAATTAACAATAAGGAAAGAGAACATTCCATAAACTAAGATGATGGCAGAAAGAAATCAGCAAGACAAATCCTAAATCAATCCTCTAGTTAAAACCCTAGCTTCTCTTATCCAAAAGCTTTTGAGAGAATTGTAAAGTGTTTAGAAGAGTTGCTAAGTGTTAATGAATGGAATAATAGGGTATATAACCTCCCAAGTAGGTTAGAAGTCATGGTACCTTATTACAATAAGTAGGGTAATGTCTAGAATACCCCCACTTAAGTTGTACCAAAATCCCATCACAGTGGTATGACTGACCCACATAAGTCGTACCCTCCACTCGTACCCTTTCCTTAACCCTTGGATAAAATATTGTCCAGCATATGAATTATCCAACCAAGTCGTATCCAAAGCATACAATCCATACCTTTCATTTGTACCCCTGGAAGATTTATACCTAAGGAAGATTTAGACAATATCCACCATACGAGTCCTAGGTATGACATGTACCCAGGCTTACGGCTCATGGTGATCCACTCATACTTAGATCCAACCTAAGTAACCAAGACTAAGATTAAGTTAAGGAACCAAATAATCCGTAACCACCAATACGACTCGTACCCCTAAGTCGTACCCATTCCAGTAAACAAAATTCATCCCACTAACCAACACTGGTTAGTATACCACTGGACCTTACCATCCATACCCTAATATACAGCTCAAACCCTCAAGTCATATAGGGTTCAGAGACCAGAATTCTAGAAAATTTTCCAAGGTCCAAAAATAAAGGTGTTTCGGGATAGATTGAATTGATAAAAATTCAGTTAGGCTTAAATGTTACCGAAGATTATTGTTGTACTCAATTGGTGCAATAATTATGGCATGATTTGGTTATAATATGGTGTGTATTATAACTACAGATAAGTGTAATTATTTAATGTATAAGGAATGTGGATCATATATTTAATTGTTAAATTTTGATAATTGGTTAGGATAGAAATATACCTAAACTCCTCACTTAGTTAATGAATTGGGAAGATAGGTTAATGCATCCAAATTAAAGACTCACATCCTCACTCAACGATGTAGTTGTGAGATTAGTTTGGGCAGATGACTTAAAGGATGACCATTACCAAATTATAATATCAACCTCATAAATCAACAATCACTATAAACACCAACACCGACTAGAAATTATTGTTATGCATGAATGTGAAGTAAATGCCTCAACACTGAAAGCTCTCCTTATATTGTTTACAATCCAAAGTTCGTAACATTGTTATTTTTGCATTTCGTTCATATTTTCAAAAATTAAATTCTTAATTGGTTATACACTCACACTTATTCAATCTAATTAGTAACGCTAGAATTGGGTTGTTGCTAAGCACAAGTCCTTGTGTGTTCGACGTCCGGCTAGAAAGGGTTATTGTATTGCTTGTACGACTGCGTGCACTTCCATATGCACTAGGATGCAACAACATTATCCTACCATCACTTTGTTCACATCCTTAAAACTTCGTATATTTAATTTATTCATTGCCACCAGAGGTTTTGGACAATCAATTAGTCTACCTTTAGGACATCATTTACCTTACCCGCATAACATCAATCAAGTCACTAAGGTTGGACAAAACAACTAAGTCCATTTCAGTTTAACCAACTACCTATAAAGGCATCACTGGTAGGTCAACTTATTACTAGGTTATTTACATAAACATGACCCAATAGCACTCTAAGCCCAGATATAGTTATCAAAGATCATATCACACAATGATCCCAAGTATAATCATCAAAGGTTGAGACCAAAGAAGGATCCCAAGGATAATAATCAAAGGTTCATACCATATAAGGATTATTACGATGATTGGAACCTCGCTTTCTTAAAACTTAATACATTTAATTTATTCATCACCACTAGAGGTTTTGTACAATTGATTAGTCTACCTTTAGGACATCAATACCCGTACCCTCATAAGATCAATCAAGTCACTAAGATTGTACAAAACAACTAAGTCCATTTCAATTTAACCAACTACCTATAAAGGCATCACTGGTGGGTCAAATTATTACTAGGTCATTCACACAAGCATGACCTGATAGCACTCTAGGCGCATATATAATTATCAAAGATCAGGCTACACAATGATCCTAAGTATAATCATCAAAGGTTGAGTCGCATAAGGATCCCAAGAATAATCATCAAAGGTTCAGACTATCTAAGGATTCCATTTATAATCACGATGATTGGAACTACAAAAGGATCCCAAGTATAATCATCAAAGATTTGGACCACACAAGGATCCCAATTATAATCATCAAAGCTTGGACCACATAAGAATCTTAAGTATATTGTCAAAGACTATATAGAAGTCAAGACATACCTCAAAATCATACTCAACCTTTACGATTCATGGATATTCTTTTATAAAAACTTATCTCATATCACTTATAATGGTCATATGTAGTTTAGAAGTTCAACCATTAAACACCTAGGTAATAGTTTGATCCAAACAATAACCATCAATATAATGTTTCCCTCATAAGAAATCAGGCAGCTGAGTAGTTTGCCAGGATTTGGATAAAAAATAAGAAACTCCAATTTATGGAGAAATGAGATATGTCTCAACTCGCGAAAATAAAGATATACCTCAAGATCATACTCAATCCCTACGATACCTGGGTCCTTTAACCATACAAATTTTAAATCAACACACAACACAAATACTTATGCTTAAGAATTTAGCCATATCACAATAAGTCACAATATACTACACTTTAGCTCAGTCCACATAACATATTCCTACACATTATGGCCTTACAGAAAGTACTTCACACAATATCAAGTAAACACAATTAACTCCCTGTGCTTTTTATTGGTCTCTACTGATATCTTGCTCCAATCTCTAAGACGTTAAAAGATACCAATTAGGGAAACTAGTCCTAACTGTGATGATTCAGATACCAATTGGACTCAACTAAGAAGATAATAGTAAGATAGCATAATAAGAGAGAAGAAAGTGAAATAGTTTCCTAGATGTCTTATAGCCTCCTATAGATTTGATGTGGATCTAAATACATCAATCCATAGGACTCTACTCAACATTTATTTTTCTACTGGGAGACCGGTAACTTGAGAGCTGATACCATCTTGTCATGACAAAACCCACAAATCGTGCAGTAACCTACCTAACATCAACCCAGATAGGAGAATCCTTACAACCCAATCATTAATTTAATGCAAAAGTTAAAATAATTTATTTTCCAATAACATAATTCAGTTAACTCATATATGAATAATTTTAATTTAACGTATTTGATAAGTAAAAGTAATGAGGAAAATAATCAACAATGAATCTCCAAAAACTAGCTTAAATTGGTAGAATAGTAATAGACAAGGAGTAGAAAAATCCATGACACAACATATATGCAGAATAGAGAGGGACGAGAGCTGTTAGAGAATGATCACGGTTATTGTTATAAAAACTCCAATTGAGCTGCAACGTGGCAATATCCCCAAAATTGTCCTTTACTAATGCGTAACAAGATTGTCATCAATTTTATTCCTTCAAGCACCGTGTCGAAGGCTAAAGACATGATATCTCCCGACATTTCTATTAAAATTAAGTTCATCTAACCTAAGTTTACTATAATTTAATCATAACCTACCTCATAGATGAATCATGCTGCTACAAAGAGGATAAAGTTACGCCACACGTGTTAAGAGTATCTCCTCGTCGGGTTTTCACCGGTGTGCATCAGAACCATCTTCATGTAGCGAGGCCTTTAAAATCTCATAGCTATGGAGGTGGGTTTACTCAGGGTGTTTTGGTTGAAAAGAATGACCTAGGAGGCTGAAAATAAAAAAGGGATTTTAACGATATTGGAGATGTCAACTGTTGGGCCGTTGTAGTGGTAGGACGCAGGCCAACCCATTTTATATTGGATTCTTGGCCCAATTATGTTGGGCCATATTTTTTCCCACGATTTAAATTTATCGATTCCAGTAAGACAATTTTATTCGTCAAAAAAAAATCTAGAACATTTTTCAACACAACCATATTTTAGATCGTTACAACACTAAATGCCCAATCCAAGAAATTTGAGAGGAGATATGGAGGTTGGTTGTGATGGAGCAGTAGGCTAGAGCTTGGTTGGAGAATAAGGGAGCAACGTGATGATTTTAGCTATTAAAGATAAACATATGGTAAGACCATAATAAAAAAAGAGCAAACCCCCTCCCCCGTCCCCCGCCCCCCCCCCCTAAAAAAATAATAAAAATCCATTTATATAAAAATGACAAGTCCAAAACTACCCTCTTGACCTACGCTCCTCTCTATTTCCTCTTCGATTATTGATAGATAGAAGTAAAGAGTGAAGTAATATAATCGATTCATTAAAATGACATTTCACTCTAACATAATTTCACCAAAATTACCACCCAAATTAAATATCTCTAATTAGCTGCTAAAATTAATTTTTAAATTTAGCCATTTCATTGGCAATTGCTTCGTCTCCCTTCCCTTTTCTTTTTTTTTTAAAAAAAAAAAAATGTTGTTCCATTTCTTTCAAAAAAAGCTCCGCTTCAAATTTTTTAATATAAAAAAGAATTCAGTAGCTCCATTATTTTATTTGACTACCACACTTTTTCCTTAAAAAAAATCGTTGATCATTTTTTGGTTCAATGCTTCTTTTTTATGCTCTTTCTTGCTGCCTTATTTTTTAAAAGAAAAAAAAATTATTCTTTTAATTGATAAAGTACTTTTAACAATATAATAGTTATACAGTTATTATATACATTTTATACATAAATATATGTATTTATTTAAGGAATGCATATTATGATAGAACTAAATTTAAAAATTTATCAAAATATTATAAATACTAATGAATAAAATAGACCAATCCCAAAAATATAAGGAACTAAAACAAATATTATCTGAAAAACGAAGAGAATTAAAAATAAGAAAAGAAAGACTACCGTATAATTTAATTGTTGGAGTATGTCAAAAATCAATAAAAGCACAGAAATAAGAAATATCATATTTAGAAGCTCTAATAGATAACCTACAATACATACATCAACATGACTTATATACAATAAAATAGATAAAATGAATAAAGAAGAATTCATAATAGATGAAAAAACATATGAAAATCACGAAGGGTTAAAAATAAGAATAGTATTTTCTAATTTAGGAAGAAGATATAAGAAAATAGGTGAACATTTATATTTAATATTAGAAAAAGAAGAATTAAAATTAGAAGATAAACTAAAAGTTATGGTAAGAATAGCAAAAGAAAATGAAGAAATAGACAGAAAAACAAAAATAGAAAAAATAAAACAATAATAGGATTACTAAGTTAGAAAAAAAAATACAAATACTAAAAGATCTATATGAAAAAAGACAAAGTGAAAAAGACGAAAAGGATAAAGAACAGAAACTACTAGATGAAATAAACCAATTTAAAGAAAAATTACAAACAAAAAATGAAGAATTAAAGACAAATGAATTAGAAATAAATATAATAGATACTGAAAAAACAAATGATTATGATTCAGAAGATAGTGAAACATATACAAAAATTTTAGAAAGAATAGAAGACCTTGAAATTAAGCAAAAAGAAGAAGCAATTAATAAAGAAAATATAGAAGAAATAAATACTCTTGACAAAAATATAATACCTAATACATCAGAAATAAGAAAGCCAAAATATAATTACAAAAATAAGTACAACCCAAAAAATGAATACAGATGGACACTAAAATAAATAGTTAATAAAAATTACAACTTCTTAGATTTAGACTGTGTAATAGACATAAATAAGACGATACAATTATTGGTAGGATATATATCAAAACAATTATTAGATAATAGCACAGACACAGCAAATACACCAGAATATATAGAAAGAACGCTAATAGAAACAGTGAAATTATGGCTATCAAATTTAACTGAAGAAAGTAAAAAGGTACTAGGATCTGACAAAAATACAGAAGGAACAACTAAAGTATCACCCATAGAAATATTAAAAAAATATGAAACGGCTATAAGAAATGAATTTAGTAGTATAGAAACAGAAGAAGAACAACAACAAAATATAGAAAAGGATACAAATAGAAATTTAATGTTGAAATTAGCAATATGTAATATATGCTTTATAGATGAATATACATGTGCATTCAAAGAATATTATTATAAGGGAAAATATAATGTAGAAGAAAGTAAGGAAATAAAGAGATTATATTTTAACAAGCTACCTGAACCATTTAGTTCATAAATAATAAAAAGTTGGGATGAAGCAAAAATAGTAGATACTCTAAGAGCAAGGATAAAATTTTTACAACAATAGTATAGAAATATATGTGAAAAATATAGGGAAGAATTAAAAATGGAAAAACATTAATAAAGAATTTAGCATGTTGCAAAGATAAAATAGCACCCCAATTTGGATATGAAGAAAAATACTACAAGAAAAAGAAAAAGACATAAGAAATATAATAAATATAAGAAATCCCAATATAAATATAAAAACCCAAGAAAAAGATATTACGTAAAAAACTATAAACATAAAAGATCATATAGGAAGAAGAAATCTATAAAAGAATGTAAATGTTATAATTGTGGAATATTAGGACACCTAGCTAAAGATTGTAAAGTAACCGAAGATCCAAAAAAGAAAAAAAAATCAGAAATAAAAATAGAAAATACAGAATATATGCAAATAGATTATATAGACTATGAATTAGAAAGTGAAGATAGTATATATGAAATCTCAAAAAATGAAACAGATAACGAAATAGATAGCGAATTAAAGGAATTAAATGACTGAAGAAAGTATATAAATAATAAGAAAGGAAGAATATTTAAATGAAGAAGTAACAGACCAAAAAATTATATTTGATAATAATGTATTTGAAGAAATAAAAGGAAAAGAATTAGATTTAAGTGTAAAAAAAATATTTAAAATACCAACAATAAGAAATATATTTAATAGACGAAAAGAAGAATACTACGTAGTAATCCAAAAAGAACATATAATAGATTGTAGATACGTGAAAGGAAAAGGTAGTATACCACTAGTAACAAAAAGAATAGTTAATACAGAAATACAAGATATAAAAAGTAAAGACCCAATAAAATATGTACACCTTGGAGTAACAGAACTATTAATAAAAGCATGTTTTAGAGAAGGAATAGATACACCAATAGAGCTATATTTAGCAGATGATACAATCATAAAATCTATAGAAAAAAGCATAATAAGTGCTATAAGAGGGAATCTAATATACCAAAAATTTAAATTTATAATAAGTGCACATTATTCAGTACCAATAACAGATAAAAATATATATAAGTCATTAGTACTATATTAAAAAATATCAGGAATAGAATTAACCCCAGGAAGTAAAATTTTTACAACAAGATGTAAAAATTTATATGTATTAAAAACAAAGCATAAAATAACTGGAAAAAAAATAGACAAAATATAAATAGAAAGCCCTTTTGAGCAATTTGTAAAAATCATAGATAATAATGATCATAGATAATAATAATAATGATTATAGCTACCAGAATATAGATATAGAAGAAGATTTAGAAATAGTAAATGAAAGAATAAGAACACCAAAGAGAATATCTTATGAAAAACAGAAACATCAAAAAGAATAGCATATGAGATAACTCCAAAACCTAACCTAACTCAATATTATATAATAGGAACAATAGATGAAAAAGAATATTTAATACTAATAAACACAGGACAGGAAGATAATTATATAATGAAATACTTAGTAAAAACCGAAGAAATTAAAACAAATAATGATAAATGTTCAGATTTGCCAAGAAACCTAATAAAAATACGACTGAAAAAAATTATAATAGGAGTCAGAAAGATTAAAACTGAATTTGAAGTAAAAGAAGAAACACAAAAAACAAATATAATATTAAGAATAAAATGGTTGGAACAAGTAAAACCATACAATATAGAACATACCCAATTAACCATAATGTATAATAAAGAAAAATTGTTAATAAAAAGTGCTTTAATATGAAAATATATGTACTCATGAAGATAATAGTAGAAAGATATTATAATAGATATTATACGTCAATGATAGATACAGGATCAGAAGCCAATTTATGTAGATATAACTGTTTACCAGAAAGTAAATGGGATAAGTTAAGAACACCAATAGTAATTAAAGAATTTAATAATGAAGGAAGTCTAATTACATATAAAGCTAGGAATGTAAAAATACAAATATGGGATAAAATATTAATAATAGAAGAAATTTATAATTATGAACTAACATCAAAAGATATGCTTTTAGGAATGTCATTTTTAGATAAATTATATCCACACATAATAACTAAAACGCACTGGTGGTTTACAACACCATGCAAACAAAAGGTAAGAGCAAAAAAAGTTAGTAATAAAATAAGAAAGAAAATAGATTGAATAAAAGAAAGTGAAAAATTTACACAAAAATTAGAAAATATAAAAACTACTAAAGACATGATAGAATTAATTATATTCTCTATAAATAAGGAAGAAATGACCATATTTTCAATAGATAAAGTAGAAATAATCAAAAATAAATTAAAATAACTATATAGTGAAGATCCACTAAAAGGATGGAAAAAGCATAAAACTACTGTAAAAATTGAGCTAATAAATAAAGATAGTATAATAACTCAAAAACCACTAACGTATAATTTTGACAATCTAAAAGAATTTGAAATGCATATAAATGAACTATTAGAAAAATAATATATATACAAAAAATTAATAGCAAACACACTAGCCCAGCATTTATAGTAAATAAACATAGTGAACAAAAATGAGGAAAAAGTAGAATGGTTATTGACTATAGGAATTTAAATGCAAAAACTATAACATATACTTACCTAATACCAAATAAAATACTAACAATAAGACAAATACAAGGATATAATTATTTTAGCAAATTTGATTGTAAATCAGAATTTTACCATTTAAAACTAGAAGAAGAATCTAAAAAGCTAACTGCATTTACAGTGCCACAAGGATTTTATGAATGGAATGTGTTACCATTTGGATATAAAAATGCACCAGGTAGGTATCAACATTTTATGGATAATTATTTTAAATAACTACCTAACTGTATAGTGTATATAGACGATATATTACTATATTCAAAAACTAAAGATGAACACCTAAAGTTATAAGAATAATTTACAAACATAATAGAAAATTCAGGAATTAGCGTAAGTGAGAAAAATGAAGAAATAATGAAAAACCAAATAGAAATCTTAGGAATACAAATAGATAAAAATGGAGTAAAAATGCAACAGCATATAGTACAAAAAATAGTAAATTCAAAAGAAGAATTAGATACAAAAAAAAGAAGTTACAATCATTTTTAGGATTAGTAAACTAGGTAAGAGAATATATACCAAAACTAGCAGAGAATTTAGAACCATTACAAAAGAAATTAAAAAAGAATGTAGAATATAATTATAGTGAAGAAGATAAAAAAACAAGTGCTAAAAATAAAGTCGCTTTGTAAAAAGCTATCAAAATTACAATTCCCAGATGAAAATAAAAATTTTATATATATAGTAGAAGTAGATGCAAGTGAGCATAGCTATGGAGGAGTACTCAAATACAGGTATGAAAACGAAAAAATAGAACATCATTGCAGGTTAATATTCAGGAACGTTTAACGAAACAGAAATAAAATGGAAAATAAATAGAAAAGAATTATGTTCATTATATAAGTGTTTATTAGAATTTGAACCATATATTGTATATAACAAATTTATTGCATGAACAGATAATACACAGGTATGATGGCGGCTAACTAAGAAAATACAAAATTCAGTAACAACAAAAGAAATACGGAGATTGGTATTAAATTTATTGAATTTTACATTTACAGTTGAAAAATCAGTACTAACAAGAATGTTATTGCAGATTACATATCACGACAAAGCTACACAAACTGATATAACAGAAAATGATACATTAGAAGAGACACTCAAAACCCTAACTACGCTTTCATTGAAAGTGAATAGTATGAGCAATGAGGTAGAAAAGCTAAAGACTAATGAAGGTAAACTGAAGTCTAAAGCTACAAGTCAGCCGCATGACTATAAAAATGCAGAGCTATGTCGATCGGAAGACATAAAAAATCCAGAGCTAAAAGGAGACGCTGGGACACTCCATAAAACCCATAATCTTTATCAATCTATATCTGCAGGTATAAGCAAAGGAGTTAGTAGACAAGGATTAAATCTGAATAAGATATTTGAAAAACCATTTATACCAAAAATACCAAAAGACCCTTTATTCATTCCTCCACAAACTACCATATATCTAGAAAGTTTGAACCAAGACAAAAAATCCTATAATCATATAACCCGAGCATACATAGAAAATATATACAAAATACAAACTTACCTAAATCTTAAACCCAGAGCTACAAATATCCAAGAACCAAACACAGACTATATAACCCAAAAACTATAAGGATACAACAAGTTAATCGCACTACCAAAAATCAATCCAAACCTAGTTAGAACTTATTTTAGTTACAGATTACTTAATACAGTGTATACCCAAGTTGAAAATGAATTATCAGCTATACCTGAAATATATAGAGAATTTTTTACCTACAAAAAAATAATCAAAGAAAACCTATTTTTTATAAAGTTTTATACTGCCCCAACAGAGATATTATATGACGAAATTAAACTAGTTATACAAGTTGTAAAAATTGGATTAACCAGAGATATGATTATACCAGAAGATATTGGACAACATCCAAAAATACCTAAGGTAGAAATACCAGATTTCTATGTAAATAAATGAATTATTAGAATATGTACAATTATTCAAGAACTAGCAAATAATTATCTCAATGGAAACCCTATATGGAGTTATTATTTGCGAGACCAGCTAATGATCTATTCAAATTCACGGGATCTGCGGTAGTCAGATATGGAAGAAGTTCAAAAATGGATTATGAGATTACTCAATCTAGAAAAACAACCAACTACAAGAGCAATTAAGAAGGAATTTATTTCAGAAAAATTATTGACAAGATATTGTAAATTAATAGGATACAATATCCAGATCATCAATGTTCGAGATGTAATGGAGAAGATAATATTATCCCAGAAGTCCAACTAGAATGAAAGACAAAGACAAAAATCAACCAAGAAGATAGGGATGAAAAGAAGCTAGCTGGAAGATAGACAACAAGAGATAGAAAGCAACATAAAGAAGGACGAACAATAAAGAAATAAAAGCAGGAGACAAGATATTAAAGCTATGAAAGTGACATGTGAATTATTATATAACATTTTTGTCTTGTAAGGACGTAAATTATTGTATAGCATTTATTAGTCTTTACTAGTTTTTGACTTTTTTGGCAAGTGTCATTATTAGTTTTTTACTTTTTTGACAAGTGTAGAATAGGAATAGTGCTAGGATTTTCATTTTGTAGATTATAAATGTAAGTCAGTCGGCAAATCTAAGGCAAGACTTTCTACACGGAAAGCAAGTCTTCTTGTACACAACTAAAATTCTCTTATATAATCAATAAAGATATTCAATCTTATACTCAACTATGGAAAATCAAAGCTCAGAATCATCAAACCTACAAGAACAGGTATTTTCATTTATAATTATGAATAGCTAAATTCATAAATTCCTGACAATCATGATATAATAAAATAAGTTCATGTTAGTTACTATATAGTAGAATTATTCAAAGGATAATATGTTTTCAAGTTTATTAGCAAAGAGGAAAAGAAGAAAAATTTCTAGAACTATGTCATTCTAAAGGTGAAACCAGTAAAGCAGAGAAGCCGTGATAGGGTAGTAACCAGAGCTGAGGCGCGGTTTAGGGAAGAAGTATCCAAAAATACCATGCTAATAGTGACAGAGGGACATAATTATCTAAGGATAATCTAGTACATAGTGATCTAAGATGATCATAATTTGTTATGTATATGATTGAAAGAAATATTTTGAAATAAGCATCATATAAAATAAAATGAACACCTATTTATCTAATGAGATAATAGATATATTTAAGATACTTGTTTTGTATATACTTAAGGATACAAAAATAATAGATATAAAGAAACTTATATGGGAAAAGATATTTGATTTATAAGACGAATTACTAGATACAAAATGGATAGAAAAAGAGTTAGAAAAAATAGATTTTGATGGTAGATATTATTATTCAGATTGGTATCACTCAGACTAAAATGATAAATTACGAATACCTAGAATATTGGAGAAGAGATATGGAGCAAATAAGATTAATAGAAATACTTATGAAAAAGAATATACTCGACTACATAAAAACTTGAAATATGATAATATAGAAGAATTAATAAGGTTAAAACAAATAACCAAGGAATTCTATGACATAGCATTTCAATAAATATGATAAATCTAGTACTACAAGTACCCCTCCCCCCCCCCCACCCCACCCCCCCCACACACAAAAAAAAAAAAAATTGGTATATAATGATACAAATTTTATACACATCATACTACTAATTATACGCATTCTATACAATTTTTAGCTACAATAATTATTCGGATACATATCATCCAGCAATAATACAATTTCTATACACATCATATACATATATTGAATACAATAATTATTCAGTTTTTATACATATTATATACAATAGATACATATTCTATACAATAATTATACCGTTTCTATACAAATTCTACACAACCTTTATCTGCAATTAATATTTAGATACATACTTATACAATAACTATATTGTTCCTACATACATTCGATACAGTTGATATATAAATTTTATAGATATACATATTTTATATAACAATTATAGAGTTTCTGTACATGTACCTTTTAAAGATGCATATCTATATAATAATTATATAATTTTTATACAATTGTATTTAACTTTTTATAAGTAAAAAAGCCGATGTTTTAGCCCAAAAAAAATGAAGTAGAAAAAAAAAAGGAAATAAAGGGCATGAATAAACCAAATTATGAACTTACTTTAGCCAATTAATCATGTATTTTTGACAAGAGTTGTGTGGTGTTCTTTTCTCATTACGTCTGAAAGTATCTAAAATTCTTATTGATATAGAAATTATTGTAAGTCTTCAATATCTATTTTACTTTTTCAATTTCCTCTTTTATTTTTTCTAGTGTAATGTGAACAAAAGTCTCTCTCTCTCCCTTTTTTTTTTAAAGAACTTTTAACCGCGGCAAAAAATTACCACTGAATCAGGTTAGATCTCGTGTCATTTTCAATTATGTTGTAGCACATGGTACGGACCAATATATGGGTGGATCCAAGAGGTTGAAATCCAGAGTCTTCCCTGCAATTGATTTTGTGCTTCAATTAAGAAATTACAATAGAGTACTACTCTTCCATTGCTTTTTACTCTATTAGTTTATAACAACGCGTGTTGCATGTTTCTTCCAAATTATTAATATCAAATTTGAAGAGCTAAGGATACATTATTAATGGTACATGTATTCTTACAAAATAAAGATCAAAATTTAACTAAAAAATAACAACTATTAATTTGAGATTAAATATTTGGGTAAACTTGATGCTATAGTGATATATATAGTACTCTAATTTCAGGATAAATAAATACATATTTGAATATATATAATAAATTAGTTACCTTATAAAATTAACTATTATTCATGAAAAACAAAGATCAAATTGATACATAAATTCACTACGATTTTTTCATGACCTGAGGTGTTAATTTACCTACTAAGATATCACCCGTCTCACCCAAGATTTCAGGACCACAATTTCATTTTTATCTAAATTATGGAGTAAAATAGATTTCTAAATACAGTATGTCATCTCCATATGAAAAAAAGGTATAAATATTTTCAAGTATTAAGCACTCGCTAAAATCATTTATTTAAAAATTTCAGTTAAACTATACAAATCCTATATATTCATTCAATGATTAAAGAATAATAATAGAATAACCTTTAAGTTTTGTTGTCCCCTCTGTCCTTCCCGTTCACTTAAATATGATTTATGCAAACAAAAGAGAGAGAGATAAACCTTCATCTTTTGGCTACTTAATTTGGCGGTAACATATTTATTTTGTTCAATTTTTTATCAGAAATTTTGAGCTTAAAAGGAGAATACAAAAAATTGTTAAAAAGACAAGAATTCATTATCAATTGTTGATTAATCTCATCCATATTAAAATTATTAACTAAAGAAATGAGGAAAGGCATAAAAGATGATGATATAATGAATGTAATAAGATGACTTGAATTTAAAAAGAAAAAAGTAAAAGTAAAATAAATTCATTATTTATCTGTTATCAATTGTTGATTACTATAATTCATATTAAAACTATTAACTAAAGGAAATAAAGAAGATGATAGTGAGTGCAAGAAGATGACTTGAATTAAAATTGAAATAAGAAAAGAACCGTAAAAGTAGAATAAGTCGATTGTTTATGCATTATCAATTGTTGATTATTATAATTCATATTAAAACTATTAAATAAAGAAAATAAAGAAGTTGATGATAGTCAATGCAAGAAGATGACTTGAATCAAAATCAAAATAAGAAGAAAACGTAAAAGTACAATAAATTATTCTTTATTATAAAATTTGATTTAAAATATCACTTAAATAGAATTGTCGAAATTCTTTTATATATAACGTAAACTTTTAATTGATTTATAAGTGTTAAATATTGTGATTTCCTACCTAAATTATATCGGGATCTAAATAATGTATAATATTGACTTCTTTTAGAAAATAGTCCAACCAACTTCAGTCTGTTTTTTAATTAACTGAGCAAAATATTTGTTGTGGAATGGAGAGAGTATTTGTTTCAACGCATGAAGGCTTGTAAGATATAAGTTAGTTATGTTAGTTATGAGAGAATTTATCTATATTTATTGAATTAATTATGAGAAGACCATTTAAAAATAGAGAAGCTTTTAAAAAAAATAAAGAATCTTTAATTAGTAATTATTCAGAATACATAAGTCTAAACAAAATAAAAGAAAACCCGCAAAGATTAGCCTACCTAATTACACTAATATCTAGTATTGAAGCAAAATTAATAATCCATGTAAAATCTAGAAGAATGAGACACATACCACCTAATTATGATAAAATTAGATTTAGATATCCACCAAGATATTATAACTATGGTTTAAATGAATAAAGTACAACAATACAAAGAATTAAAACAAATTATTTCTGAAAAACGTAAAGAATTAAAAATAAGAATAGAAAGACTACATTATAATATATTTGCCGGAGTTAGTAAAAACTCAATAGATACACAAAAAGATGAAATATCAAAATTAGAATCACAAATAGATAGTTTAGAATATATATATATCAACATGAACTATTCACAATAAAATGAACAAAGAAGAATTTATAATAGATAAAAAAATATATGAAAATCACAAAGGATTAAAAATAAAAATAGTATTTTCTAATCTAGGAAGAAGATATAAGAAAATAGGTGAACATTTATATCTAATGTTAGAAAAAGAAGAATTAAAATTAGAAGATAAATTAACAGTAATGGTAAGAATAGAAAGAGAAAATGAAGAAATAGATAGGAAAAAAGAGATAGAAAAAATAAAACAACAAACTACGGAAGAAATACGAAAAATAGAAGAAACTAAAAATAGTAGAATTGCTGAATTAGAAAAAGAACTACAAATGTTAAAGGATCTTTATGAACAAAGATAAAAAGAAAAAGAAGAAAAAGATAGAGAACAAAAATTACTGAACGAGATAAATCAATTTAAGGAAAAATTAGAAATAAATAATATAGACGTTGAAGAGACAGATAATTATGATTCGGAAGATAGTGAAACATATACAGAAATATTAACAAATACAAAAAAATTAGAAATCAATGAAAAACAAGAAGTAATTAATGAAGAAAACATAGAAAGTACCAACACAGAAATAAATACTCTTGATAAAAAAGAAGATGAAAATATAATACCTAAAACAACAGAAATAAGAAAACCTGTATATTATAAAAGTAAATTTAAAAAATATAATGAATATGACAAATGGACACCAAAACAGATAGTTAATAAAAATTATAACTTTCTAGACCTAGATTGTGTAATAGATACAGAAAAAATAATAAAATTATGGATAGGATATATGACAAAACAATTATTAGATAATAATATAAACATAACAGATGCACCAGAATATATAGAAAGAACATTAATAGGATCAGTAAAACTATGGTTTTCAAATTTAACTGAAAACAGCAAGAAAGTATTAAGAGCTAATAAACCTATAGAAGGACATCATCAACAACAACTAAACTAACACCTATAGAATTATTAAAAAAATATGAAACACCTATAAAAGATGAATTTGGTAGTATGACAACAATAGAAGAAGAACAAGATGAAGAAAAAGATACAAATAGTAATTTAAAGTTAAAATTAGCAATATGTAATATGTGTTATATAGATGAATATACTTGTGCATTTAAAGAATATTATTATAAAGGAGCATATAGTACAGAAGAAAGTAAAGAAATAAGAAAATTATATTTTAATAAATTACCCGAACCATTTAGTTCAAAAATAATAAAAAGTTGGGAAGAAGCAAAAATAGTAGATACGTTAGGAGCAAGAATAAAATTTTTACAACAATGGTATAGAAACTTATGTGAAAAAATATAGAGAAGAATTAAAAATGGAAAAAACATTAATAAGAAATTTAGCATGTTGCAAAAATAAAATAGCACTTCAATTTGGATGTGAAGAAAGATATTATAAGAAAAGAAAAAGACATAAGAAATATAAAAAATCAAAATACAAATACAAGAAACCAAGAAAAAGATATTATGTAAAAAATTATAAATACAAAAGACCATATAGAAAGAAGAAATCTATAAAAGAATGTACTTGTTATAATTGTGGAAAGTTAGGACATTTAGCTAGAGATTGGAAATTACCTAAAGATCCAAAAAATAAACAAATATCATAAATAAAAATAGATAATATAGAATATATGCAGATAGATTATATAGATTATGAATTAGAAAGTGAGGATAGTATATATGAAATTTCAGAGAACGAAATAGATACTGAAATAGATAGTGCAGTAGATGAATCAAATGACTGAAGAAGATATAAAAATAATAATAAAGGAAGAATATTTAAATGATGAAGGAACGGAACAAAAAATAATATTTGACAGTAACATATTTGATGAAATAAAAAGAAAAGAATTAGATTTAAGTGTAGAAAAAATATTTAAAATACCAACAATAAAAAATATGTTTACTAGGAAAAAGGACGAATATTATGTAGTATGCCAAAAAGAACATGTAATAGATTGTAGATATGCAAAAGGCAAAGCTAGTATACCACTAGTAACAAAAAGAATAATTAATAAAGAGATAAATGATATAAAAAGTAAAGGAGATCCAATAAAATATGTACACCTCGGAGGTACAGAGATATTAATAAAAGCATGTTTTAGAGAAAGAATAGATACACCAATAGAATTATATTTAGCAGATGATAGAATTATAAAACCTATAGACAAAAGCATAATAACTGTCGTAAAAGGAAATTTAATATACCAAAAATTTTAATTTATAATATGTACAAATTATTCAGTAGCGATAACAGATAAAAATATAGATAAATCACTTGTATTATATTGGAAGATATCAGGAATAGAATTAACCCCAGGAAGTAAAATATTTACAGCAAGATGCAAAAATTTATATGTATTAACAACAAAACATAAAATAACAGGAAAAAATAAGATTAACAAAATACGAATAGAAAGTCCATTCGAACAAATTGTAAAAACAATAGATTATAATGAATATAGCTATAGAGACATAGATATAGAAGAAAATTTAGAAATAGTAAATGATAGAATAAGTACAACGAAAAGAATAGCTGATGAAAAACTAGAATCATCAAGCTCATAAAAAAAGAACAAGTTATGAAATAAATTCAATAAGTAATTTAAACCAATATTACATAACAGGAAAAATAAATGAAAAAGAATATTTAATACTCTTAAATACAGGACAAGAAGAAAATTATATAG
Source organism: Capsicum baccatum var. pendulum (assembly GCA_030864225.1). Taxonomy (NCBI): domain Eukaryota; kingdom Viridiplantae; phylum Streptophyta; class Magnoliopsida; order Solanales; family Solanaceae; genus Capsicum; species Capsicum baccatum. The sequence continues at coordinate 143,959,590 of CM061553.1, read as the reverse complement.
CAAAATATCTAGTAAAAAATGAAGAAATAAAAACTGATAATGATATGTGCCCAGATCTACCAAAAGTTTAATCAATAGTAAAAATATAGCAGAAAAAAAAATAATAATTGGAGTTAGAAAAATAAAAATAGAATTTGAAGTAAAGAAAGAGATGCAAAAAACAGATATAACATTGGGAATAAAATGGTTAGAACAAGTAAAAACCATATAATATAGAACATACACAATTAACCTTAACATATAACAAAGAAAAATTATTCTGAAAATTTAACATAAAAATGAAAATATATGTATTAATGAAGATAATAGTAGAAGAGTATTACAGTAGATATTACACGCCTATGATAGATAAAGGAGCAGAAGCTAATTTATGTAGATATAATTGCTTACCAGAAAGTAAATGGGATAAATTAAAAACATCAATAATAGTTAAAGGATTTAATAATGAAGGAAGCTTAATTACTTATAAAGCTAGGAATGTAAAAATACAAATATGGGATAAGATATTAACAATAGAAGAAATTTATAATTATGAACTAACGTCAAAAGATATACTTTTAGGAATGTCATTTTTAGATAAATTATACCCACATATAATAACAAGAAACGACTGGTGGTTTACAACACCATACAAATAGAAAGTAAGAGCAAAAAGAGTTAATAATAAAATAAGAAAGAAAACTGATTGGGTAAAAGGAAGTGAAAAAATTACACAAAAATTAGAAAATATAAAAAATACTGAAGATACAATAGAACTAGTAGTATTTTCGATAAATAAAACAGAAATAACTATATTTTTAATAAATAAGATAGAAATAATTAAGAAAAAATTAGAACAATTATATAGTGAAGATACATTAAAAGGATGGGAAAAACTTTAAACTACTATAAAAATTGAATTAATAGATAAAAATAGCATAATAACCCAGAAACCCTTAACATATAATTTTGACGATTTAAAAGAATTTAAAATGCATATAGATGAATTATTAGAAAAACAATATATATAAAAAAGTAATAGTAAACATAATAGTCCAGCATTTATAGTAAACAAACATAGTGAACAAAAAAGAGGAAAAAGTAGGATGGTTATTGATTATAGAAATTTAAATACAAAAACTATAACATATAATTATCCAATACCAAATAAGATATTAAAAATAAGACAAATACAAGGATATAATTATTTTAGCAAATTCGATTGTAAATCATGATTTTACCATCTAAAGTTAGAAGAAGAATCTAAAGAATTAACCGCATTTACGGTACCACAAGGATTTTATGAATGGAACGTATTATCATTTGGATATAAAATCGCACCAGGTAGATATCAACATTTTATGGATAATTATTTTAAACAATTATCTAATTGTATAGTATACATAGATTATATATTATTATATAAAAAACTATAGAAGAACATTTAAAATTATTGGAACAGTTTACAGATATAATAGAAAAATCGGGAATAAGTCTAAGCGAAAAGAAAGCTGAAATTATGAAAAATCAGATAGAATTTTCAGGAATACAAATAGATAAAAGTGGAGTAAAAATGCAACAACATATAGTACAAAAAATAATAAATTTGAAAGGAGAATTAGATACAAAAAAAGAAATTACAATCATTTTTAGGATTAGTAAACCAAGTAAGAGAATATATTCCAAAATTAGCAGAAACTTTAAAACCACTACAGAAAAAATTAAAGAAGGATGTAGAATATAACTACAATGAAGAAGATAAAAAACAAATCCAAAAAATAAAATTACTTTGTAAAGAATTACCAAAATTACAATTTCCAGATGAAAATAGAAAATTTATATATATAGTAGAAGCCGATGCTAGTGAATATAGTTATGGAGGAGTACTTAAATATCGATATGAAGCAGAAAAAATAGAACACCATTGTAGATACTACTCAGGTACGTTCAATGAGACAGAAATAAAATGGGAAATAAATAGGAAAGAATTATGTTCATTATATAAATGTTTGTTAGCGTTTGAGACATATATTGTATATAACAAATTTATTGTATGAACAGATAATACACAGGTACGATGGTGGTTAACAAAGAAAATACAAAATTCAGTTACAACAAAAGAGATTCGGCGACTAGTTTTGAATATATTAAATTTCACATTTATAATTGAAGTGATCAGTACTAACAAAAATGTTATTGCAGATTACATATCAAGACAAAGCTACACATACTGAAATAATAGAAGAAGATACTCTAGAAAAAATACTCAATACCCTAACTACGCTTTCATTGAAAGTGGACAGTATGGGTACTGAGATAGAAAAGCTAAAGACTAATAAAGATAAAGTGAAGTCTATAGCTAAAAATCAGCTAACTCAGCAGTGTGCAGAGCTATGTCGATCGGAAGACATTAAAGTTCCAGAGCTAGAAGGAGACGTTGGGACACTCCATAAAACCCATAACATTTATCAATCTACTTCTGCAGGTACAAGCAAAGGAGTTAGTCGACCAAGATACCAGAACACGAATATGAATAAAATATTTGAAAAATCATTTACACCAAAAACACAAAAAGACCATTTATTCATACCCCCACAAATCACCACATACCGAGATAGCCTAAACCAAGATAAAAAAGTTTACAACTACACAGCCCAGAAATACATAGAAAATATCTATAGAGTACAAACTTTTCTAAACCCTAACCCTAGATCTACAAATATCAAAGAACCAAACACCAACTATATAACCCAAAAATTACAGGGATATAACAAGCTAATTGCACTACCCAAAACTAACCCAAGCCTAGTAAAAACCTGTTTTGACTATGGACTATTAAACACCATATACACCCAAGACAGAGAAGAATTAACAGCTATGGAAGAATTACACAAGATATTCACCACCTACAAAAGGATAACGAAAGCCAATCTATTTTATATAAAGTGTTATACTGCACCAGCAGAGATATTATATGACGAGATAAAACCAATTATACAAGATGTAAAAATAGGACTAACCAGAGATATGATTATACCAGAAGATATTATTCAGCAACCGGAGATACCCAAAATTGAGATACTCGATTTTTACGCAAATAAATGACTTATTGGACTAGCTACGATTATTCAAGAACTAGCAAATAATTATACTAATGGAAACCCAATATGGAGCTATTATTCGAGAGATCATCAAATGATTTACTCAAATTCAAAAGAGCTACGACAAGTAGATATGGAAGATGTCAGACAATGGATAATGACACTACTTAACCCAGAAAAACAATCTACCGCAAGAGCAATTAAAAAAGGATTTATTTTAGACGGACTACTGACAAGATATTGTAAAATAACTGGACACAAATACCCAGATCACCAATGTTCAAGATGCAATGGAGAAGAAACATTATTCCAGAAGTACATTTAGAATAAAAATCAAGAAGACAAAATGCCAGCTGAAAAGATAAGATAAGAAGCAATAATGGAGATATAGCAGATACGACAATATCAACGGAGACAAGAATTATTGTATAGATTCTGTACGTAAAAGAATTGTAATTATTGTAAGTTACTATTCCTATGTAGACTTTTTAGGCTTGTAGAATTCTTAATAGTCTATAGGGCTAGGTAGTAGCCTTTTTGACTTTTTAGTTTTTTTTAGCATTTAGTTAGCATTTAAAAAAACGTGTAAAGGATTGTAAAGTTCTTTTTCATTCTATAAATAAAGAGAACTGAAGGCATTGCAAAGCAAGCCTTCATACGTTGAAGCAAATACTCTCTCCATTCCACAACAAATATTTTGCTTAGTTAATTAAAAAATAGACATCAATGGAAAAAGCTATGGAGGAACAAACTTCAAAAATATCAAAACTACCCGAACAGGTATATTTATTTATGATTATGAATAGCTAAATTCATAATTCCCAGCAATCATGATATGATAAAATAAATTCATATTAGTTACTTTATAGTAGAATAATTCGAAGAATAATATGTTAAGAAGTTTATTAGCAAAGTAGAAACGGAGAAAAATCCCTAAGAACTATGTCATCCTAAAGGTGAAACCAATGAGGCAAGAAGCCGGGGCGGGGAGTAACCAGAGTAGAGGCGCTATTTAAGGAAAAATAGTATCCAGATTACCATGCTAATAGTGACCGAAGAACATGTTATTTAAGAATAATCTAGTATATAGTAATCTAAGATGACCATATTTTGTTATGTACATGGTTGAAGGGAATATTTTGAAAAAAATAATTTTATGAAAATGAATGATAATTTATCTGATGTGATGGTAAATAAATTTAAAATACTTATTTTGTATGCACTTAAAGATATAAAAGTAGTAGATATAAGAAAAATCATATTAGAAAAAGCATTTGGTGAATATTACATGACTAGGGTAAATTATATACCATACCTACCTAACTACTCTTACAAATACTTATCATGATAAATTACATAGAATTTTTAGAAAAAGATATGCGAAATAAATAGTTACTAGAAAAACAGATGAAAACAAATATAGACAAATACATGAAAAATAAAAACAAAAAATATATAGAATTTCTTAATAAAAATATGCAAAAACTACTAAGGCTAAAACAAATAACTACAAAATATTATAGTAAAATCAATTTTAAAAAATAGATCATCTGGATTATCTTAAAGCTTTAATCTTATATATACTTACAGATATAGAAATTATAGATATTAAGAAAATAATATTAGAAAAAGTAATAGACTATGAAATTGAAACCATAAATTGGCTAGAACAGTTATACAAAGAAATTTACCCAGAAGGATATTATTCAGATTAAGGGATGTTAGAATAGATTAGAAAAACTAGAGAAAATCAAGATAATCTAAATAACGAAATTAATTATAGAAACCAAATTAGAAAAATAATGGAAAATCTAAAAAAAAAATTAATATGGATAGAAGAAACCTTAGAAAATTTAGAAAAAAATACATGTGATAGTCTATATAATTTAAAAAACTCACTACGAGAAGAACAACACAAGATAATAAATAACATATAAAATCTAGAATTAGATATACATTACAGTATAGTTAGGATAAATTATTATACAGAAATCTGTAACTCTGCAGTTACTACAGAATAAAATAATAAACCAAACAAATTAATAAATATATCTTACGAAAAGAATAAATCATTAAAATGAATCTATTTCATAAGTTAGTTATCCGCACCAACCAGTTTGAATATTAAAAGAAAAAGAGAGGAAAGTCCTGAATCTAAATAAAATAATACGTAGTTTGTACAGTCATTCGATAACTTTTTTTAATAATTAAAATTTAGCTTTGTACAGTCATTATATAGCTAGGAACTGAGATATATAATGAGAAACACTCTTTCAGACCACTTACGATGCTAGAACATTCAAAATTAGATAGGATAATTTTTTAACCCCACAACTTGGTATGTTGCGAGCCATCCAACTTAACTTTCATACGAAAGCCGAAAATACAAGTGGATTAGTCGCAGATATGTCTGCTAGACAATTTATGAATAACATATAATAAAAGAGACAATAGTTATTTTATTTCAGTTTTAAATGCGTTACATTATTATTTTAGTGAGAAAAATAATACTAAGTCTTTCAAAGGGGGGTATTTATAGGCATTTGTGGATTTCATGGATTTCAAATCCATTTATATTTTAGAAGACTTTAGCAAGACTTTTGGCAACTTGGGTGGGGCCTACAGGCCAAAAATTCTTTAATACTGAAGACATAAAATTAGTCCAACAACTTAAGCGCATGATACAAGATATCTTTGACTTAACATTACCATTAGAAACAAATTATTTAATAGTTTAGACAGGCGGAATCCCCAAAATGAATTCAAGACAACAGTTAGAAGAGATAGTAGACATTAAATGCATTAAGTTATTATTTTACTGAGAAAAATACTACAAACAGGTTTAAATTCTATGTTGTTCTCAGAGGACAGCAGCAAGGTGTGTAACACCGAAAGAATAACCATATACTGGGGGTATGTTTATAATTAATTTACTAATTTTACAAGACAAAAATCAAAATTTAATTCTATTTTACTTAACAAATTCTTTTGTTTGTTTTGTATATCTTCTAATATCTCTAGACTTTTTAATATTTTTGTATTTTCCTTTTGAACTTGTTTCTTTAAATTATCAATTTTTACACTACTATTTTTTAATTCTAAAGGTATTTTCCTAATAGAGTGGTCTCTAATGGTCTTTATTCTATAATTTCTATAATCTAGTTTTCATAAAGTTCTTAGTTTCCAAAGTTAGTAAGTTAGCTCAAAAAAAAAGTGTGTAAAAATGTCTTTATTAGTTTCTTAGTTCTTCATTTTTTGGTAGCTGTCATGTTTTCAGGAGACTCCCGAAAGGGAAACCTCACTTCTTCCTTAAGACATGTAAATAGTCTATTACATAGATCTTTATATTTTCTCCCAAGTTTGTAAATTACGTTTGAATTAATCAAGTTCATATTTTATTTCAGTTGTGTTTTTAATATTATAAGATCTGGATCGCTGGTGGTTTACCGCCAGTTTTCCGATCTTATAAAATTCATTACTTATAAGTACTTATTTAATTATTAGTAGATGTGTACATATTTAATTATTAGTAGATGTGTCTTTAATATTATAAGATTTGGATCGCCGGCGATTCACCATCAGTTTTTTAGTCTTGTAAAATTAGTAAATTAATTAGGAAAAAGGCTCAAATATGCCACTGAACTATCAGAAATGGCTCATTTATATCATTCGTTAAAAGTTGGGCTCATTCATGCCATCGCCGTTACAAAATCGGCCCATCCATGCCATTACTTTTTAACAGATGATTTTTAAAAACAGCTTTGCCATGTGGCAGCTTATTAGAGGGCCACGTTATTTAAAAAAAAATAATTTTTTTTAAAAGATAATTCTTTTAAAAAAATTTTAAAAAAAAATAAATTTTTTTTATCCATTAAAAAGAATCCACACAATTTTTTGATCCATTGAAAATTAGTTTGATCTATGCTTTTAAATTTGATTAATTTTTCATGAATATATTCTTAAAACATTCTCGTTGGATTCGTGTTTTTGTCATTTTTGACATATTAAGATTGTTTTCATATTTTACCTTTAATATTAATTATTTTTTTTTCAAATTAATTTCAAATACAATAGTAAACATCATTTAATAAATATATTATAATAAAATAGCTATTTTAATTGATGGCGAGAAACTAAAAGGGACCGGAGAGAGTATACACTCCACGCTTTTATCACTTTATTTATTTATTTATTTTTAAAGATTCACGTTAAATAAAGCTTTTGTCATTTTTCAGTTGAAACTGAAGGGATATATAAATATCAAATATTATTATTATATTATTAATAGTTAGCTTCTCATTTTTCCAACTCTATGTATACTATATATGTCGGCTTGTTGTCGCCTTTCTATTTTTGCAATGATAAATGATGATGCATAAAGTGTTACGTACAAATATTGAATGTTGATCAGGGGCGACTCAACCCTTTAGGAGAAAAGGCGGCCGCCTAAGACCCCAAAATTCGAGGGGCCTGTTTTTGTTTAGTAATAATAAATTACAAATTTTAAGAAATATATTAAATACTATTTATAGAAAAAAGAAAATTTTTATATAAAAAATAAAACGCAATGCCTCAGTTTGATTTTTGCCTTAGGCCATAAATTTGTTTGAGTCGCCCCTGATGCTGATGATGTCATTCTATGCTTAGTAAAAAAATAAAAAAAATAAAAAGTTACTTACATTCGGCTGACAAAATATTTCATGTATGCTAAGACATACTATATGCTTAATTAGAATAACGTTTGGATATAAATTTTAATAGTAGATTTTAAAAAGAATTCTTTAAATATTTGTTTGATCATGAAAAATTAATCAAATTTAAAAAGCATAGATCAAATTAATTTTTAATGGATCAAAAATTGGGTGGATTTTTTTAATGGATCAAAAAAAAAAATTAAAAAGAAATTAATTTTTTTAAAAAGAAAATAAAAAATAAAATAAAAAATAACGTGGCCCTCTAATAAGCTGCCACATGGAAAGACTATTTTTAACAATCGGCTGTTAAAAAGTAATGGCATGGATGAGCCAATTTTGTAACGACGATGGTATAAATGAGCCTAACTTTTAACAGATGGCATAAATGAGTCATTTTTGATAGTTCAGTGGCATATTTGAGCCTTTTCCCAATTAATTATAAACATACCCCCAGTATATGGTTATTCTCTCAGCATTTTAAGCAATAACGATGGATTAATCTGTAAATTCCTAGGGATTTGAAAAGTTCGCAAAAAATTATAAAAGGACTATTTTTATTCTCTTGGGGTGTGATTAAAGAAGATATTGCTAAAATACCTAAAACTGAAGAGAAAGAGATGAACAGGGTATAAAAAAAATCAAAAATATAAAAAATTAAAAAATGCAAAAAAAAATTATTTTTGGGAGAAAATATACTTTGATCTTTATGACTTGGACACTTACAGTGGATTAAGGACAACTAAGGAGGAAGTACTGAGTAGGACTTTACACCATATTAAAACACAACCTCGATAACTTTGTTTTACTATCTTAAAATTACTTACCTTCTTTAATAGCTTGTTATATTTAATTTGCTTTCTATATTTATCTGTCTATAGTATTATCCTAACTATATAATCTACGATATATTATATCTATATAATCTACGATATATATTATAATACATATACTAAAGTATATATATATACATATATAAGTAATATATATTCTTGCATATTATTACTATTACTAGTAGTAGTATAAATTGTCTATATATAAGATTATAATATATATATATATATATCTACTTGTCTATTTTATTATATATATTATTACCTAATATTTAATACATATATAGTATAATATATACATATATTTATTGCTTATATATACACTTACTAACATATATATATATATATACTTATACTTATTAGCATATATATATATATATATTACTTATGTATATAAATACTAGTTACTATTTATCATTAGCTTTGTTTATATATTATTAATATATATATATATATATATATATATCCGTCCTGTCAATTATTATTGTTATTATTTATTATCTGTTTATTATATTCTCTATTATTACTATATTGTTATTTTTATCTGTCTATGTTACCTATCTATTATATTATATCTACTTGTCTATTTTATTGGTATCAGAGCCCTAAGAATTTAGGAGACTTTATTATATATGGTGTTGTCAAGAATCGAGAAACGTAAACCTAGGCCTTATGAACGTTTAGTAATATTAGATTCAGAATATTATTGGTCTAATAGAATTCTAAGGAAATAATATATATAAAGTTATATAACATGTTACTACACCAAAGGCAGTTAAATATTAAATTATTTGAACTTTCTGCAAAATCAAGAGAAGAAGTCTGGACAGAACTACAAGACATAGATAATAGATTAAGAGAAGTCCGAACCCAAATATTTTATATTACTGACGAACTAAGGATAGACAAGATTTTAAGACAAAAGTATCCTTTTTATTTAGCTTAATGAACACACCTCATAGAAATATAAAATCATTAGAAGAAATTCAGAATAATTTGTATAGTTTATACATAGAATATAAAAGACTTAATACTACCAAAAAAAAAACCATAACCTTAGACAAACTAATTACTACAATATCCGAATTAGAATATCATTTAATAAAATATCTTAAGACTAGAAATAATAATAAATGAAAAGACATCCTTTTGCTAATAATATACGACACAGATATTGATTTTTAAATGAAGAAATAAAACAAAGGTCGGAGAACGAAGAACTAGAAATATTTTTAAGTATTTATCTAGATTTATTAACATAAATAGACACTTCACAATCAGAATTATTCAAAAAATATATAAGTGAAATAAGTTGGGAATTACAGGGAATTAAAATTGACATATCTAATCACAATAAAAGAGTAAGTTATTAGAAGAGACGTTGTGACAAAGAAACTATTCCTTTAGGGTAAAAATACATGAAAATGCATCCTTTTGCAAGACAAATACAAAGAGAATATAATAAATTATATCAAGAAATAAGACAAAGAAACGACATTTTAAGAATAGAACAAAGACTAATAAATCAAATAGAAATATTAGAAGTTATAGAATTATCAGAAGCCATTATACTCTCAGATCTTATAACATTAGTAAACTGTGTAAACCGTATAAATTTGTTTAAGTGTAAATTATAAAGTATTAGATACTGTATAGACTACAGAAATTATAGAATAAAGACCATTGGAGACCATTATATTAGCAAAATACCTTTAGGATAAAAAATAGTAGTGTAAAAATTGATAATTTAAAGAAACTAGAATATTTAGATCTAACAATCCAAGCTGAAAAGAAATATAGATGTTTAATAGACAGTTCTCTTATTAAGTATAATTTTAACAACAGTGAACATATATTACACAGAGATAATCCACAACTAAATACTATTACAGACTTTATAATAATCATAGGAGAAAAAGTTCAAAAAGAAAATACAAAAATATTAAAAAGTATAGAGATATTAGAAGGCCTACAAAACAAACAAAAGAATTTGTTTATTAAAATAGAATTAAATTTTGATTTTCTAAAGAAACAACAAGCAGAATTAGACAAAAAATTCAAAGTTTTAATTAATAAAGACAAGGGTAACCTAAAAAATCCTTAAATAAAGTTAGTATTACAAAAATTACAAAAAGAAATTAACCAAATAAGACATATAATACTCTCATGAATGATATACTACAAGATAAACTTTATCTAGAAATATTACAACAGGCTGCACAAATTCAACCAAATCCCGAAGGATTATCAGATCATCAACCCCAAGGAAAAGCAAACTCTTTAATCATAAAATAAAATAATATTATAATTTTATTACTATTAGAACTTAATAAAAACATAAAATAAGAAAAACAAAGAGGCATTCAAGATAAAACTATAGACGAATTAATAGAGCAACCAAAAAAGATAAAAATAACCTCTTAAAAGAAGCTAAAATAACTAAACCAAAACCATGGATCTTTTTTCAACATCCCCAAGTAGATAAAGATTAAGTTTTAACCAAGAAGGATTAACAACAAACATGTTATCAAGAATCATAAATAGACCCAAAATGAATTCAAGACAACATTTAGAAGAGATAGTAGACGTAGACAGAGCTATACAACTTTTTCAACAAAACAAATTAAAATTATTAAGTGTTAAGACTTTATACAATGAAGAAATATTTTCAATGGCACAATTATATAAACATTATAGGGAAGAGCAATTATACGTAATTGGGAATAATAGTGCTAGTGTAAATTTAATAAGTCCAGAATCTTTAAAACAGATTGAAAAATCAAACATGAGTCTCATGCATATGGGACTCATAGTAGTAGGTTTAAATGGCCTAACCAGGAAAAATTTAGGAACTAAGGTATTAGTTACAATATATGATAATAGATGGTCAGACTTGAGAAGATCCATAATATGAATAATAGAAGTAGACATGTCAACAAATGGAGGACTTTTTTATTGTAGTCCAAATTATATGATAAACTTTAAATCTCTAACTAGTATTTCACTAAGTGTATATGATGGTTGGTAGAATTTTTCACAAGTAGTAATAAAATTTATTTTTGTTTTTGGTGTATAGGTATTATATGTTTCGTCCATTTGCATGGATTCTTGAGGTTTTGACAATTTTTTAATTAGTTTTGCTAGTAAAATTCTGGTGTTTAAAATGCTCCTTGTACATCCTGAATCAGCTATAGCTAAAGTCTCGAACTCATAGTCTTGAATTTTTATTCTTGCTAAAACCTTGACTGTACTAATTTTCTTTTCTTCATTACATATCATTCCTTCAAATGGTAAATTCATTGATTTTTTAACTTTATTTTCAACCAATGTATTTAATAATTCTACCTCTACTAAATCTTCTTCTCTAATTATCTCTTTACTGTACACTCTTATCTCTAATTTTCTCAGTCTTTCTTCTAATTCTAATATTCCATCTTTTGTTGTTCTGGTTATTGGTTCCTTATTGTAAAATTTATTTAAATTATGGGTTGATTTTGGAGTTTCTAAGATTTCTGATGTTTTCTCTATATATTTTATGCATTCTTCCTTGTAACATTTTCTACATTTTGCCCTTTTATTTTTACTTGGAAACCACCTACAAAAAACAACATTGATTACTGTCTAATCCTTTTCCTTCCTCAAATTCATGTTCACATTCTTCTATTAAATTTACTAAATCATAATAGTCTGAGTTTGTCTTTTCTAATCCTATTCTATTTATAAATTCTCTTCTCTAGAATCTGAAGAATTAGATTTATTTATTTCTTCTTCAAAGGCTTCCATACGTCTAATAGAGTATATACTTTTATTATCTGACATATATTCATCTACATTTATTAAATTTTCATTTACATCTTCTATTAATTGTGCATTTCTAGATCTATTATTGATTCTTTTTGGACAAGTATTTGCTAAGTGCTCTATGCTACCGCAGGTAAAATATTCTAATTTATTTTTATAGGATCTACTGGTATTATAATTTCTTACTGATGTTGGGCGTATTTACACGCCTAAGCACAATAATTTACCCATGTTTTAGCTAAGTTTTGAGGATAAAATATATAATTCTTGCACTTTTAGTCCATTTTCCTTTAAGTGAGCTGACCTACGTGATTAGCATGTTTTTCAGGTATTAATTATAAAGATTTCAGCACTTTATGGACTTTTGAGAAGCAAAGGAAAACTTCACATTCGAGGGAAGACAGCTTTTGGACTGAAAGTGATGCATGGGAACTTTTTCCCGGGCAAACCCAGCATTTTTAAAGACTTAAGGATGCAGCAGTAATTTAGTAGATAAGGACATTATAAAAACCCTATTGCTGAATTTTTCAGCAAGTTTTTAATCATTATTTAGTTTTCAGAATCTGTAAGTTAAGACAGAGAAACACGGCTTAGAGAGCAACGGACAGAGGAAAAAAACGTCAACCCCTAGTTGATGCCTAAACCATCTCCATCGCCAAGTTTATTCTAGGTTGTGGTATGATGATTATATCTATTGTGATTTCCGTTGTAAGCATGAGTAGCTAAACTTCTCTGTTAGGGTTATGGAAACCTTGTGAGATACTATCTATTGCTATGAGTTTGTGAATTCTTGATGTGTATGCTACTTATATCATTACTCTCTTCATTTTAATTAAATTCTTATGGTTGCAAACGTAGGAATATTCTAGTATATTATTAACTTATTCGAGAGAAAAGTTACATGTTTGGAAAAGAGTGTATGACAAGAAAATAGGGTTTCCAAACCCTGTTTACACGTTAATGCCTTAACCGGATTAACGTTCTTGGAGAGTTTGTACCATTAGTTAAACACTTTAGGCTTGGGAGAGCTAAAGTGAAATAATCTTTGATGGTTGGGAAACACTTGGATTTACAATTAGAATACGAATCTCTATAAGTAGAACTTATAGTTAATAGATACGTAGAACTTACAAGGTGGACATAACCCTAACTTGTTATTCTCTGTGATTAAATCTTACTAAATACATCGTCTCATTCGTTCCCTTGATATTATTAATTCACGCATAATCAAATCCCCCCTTTTCCGTGGAATTTTCGACCAACAGTCTACTAATAATTACAACACTTAGTGACCAAGTATTCCCTGTGGGATTCGACACCCAACCCAGTTGGGTTCTATATTTGACAGCGACCGCTTACACTTTCTTACGAGAGTTGTAGTTTAGGCGTTATCACTTACATGTTTATCCTTATCTAGGTATGGCTTCTTTGCAGTTGATAGTATCTCAAGCTGGGGAAATGATTCCTCAGAGAACAAGAATAATATGTTGTTATCCAAGTTGATATTACAAATTCCTGTCTTAAAATCTTGTCTACCTTATTTCGTCAGTAATATAAAATATTTGGGTTCGGACTTCTCTTTATCTATTATCTATGTCTTGTAGTTCTGCCCAGACTTCTTCTTTTGATTTTGCAGAAAGATCAAATAATTTAATATTTCTCTGCCTTTGGTGTAGTAAGATGTTATATAACTTTATATATTCTTTCCTTAGAATTCTATTAGACCAATAATATTCTGAATCTAATATTACTAAATGTTCATAAGAACTAGAAATATTTTTAAGTATTTATCTAGATTTATTAACATATATAGAAACTTCACAATCAGAATTATTCAAAGAATATATAAGTGAAATAAGTTGGGAATTACAGGTAATTAGAATTGATATATCTAATCACAATAAAAGAATAAGTTATTATAAGAGACGTTGTGACAAAGAAACTATTCCTTTGGGATAAAAATACATGAAAATGCATCCTTTCGCAAGACAAATACAAAGAGAATATAATCAATTATATAAAGAAATAAGACAAAGAAATGACATTTTAAGAATAGAACAAAGACTAATAAATCAAATAGAAATATTAGAAGTTATAGAATTATCAGAAGCCAATATATATATATATATATATATATATATATATATTCGTCTTCTCTTGTCATATATTTTAGGACTCCTTAATTATTACTTTTTCTAATTATTCTTCCATATATGTTTATTGTGACCATATATTTTTGAACTCTTTAGTTTTTAAGACTTATCATATTATAGAACTTTTTAATTAAACTATTATAAATATAATGATATAATAATTGAAAAAAAAAGTGAGAAAATGATTTTGTCTATTATGCAGTTTTTTAATGAATAACAAAAAGTTAAAACAAAAACTTTGTAAGCCCTTTAATAAGCTCATATAATTGCACAAATTTATCAAAATAGATAAAAAAAATTATAGAGTAATTAAAATTTAAATTAGGGATAAAATTGACAAAAAAATTTGATGTGAGGACTACCAAAATCTCATGTTCTCTCTTATATATAGTAGTAAAATAATATATATATATATATATATTTATCTGTATATAAAGTGATAATCTGTCCTAAGCCGGGGGTCTATCGAAAACGGCCTTGCTACCTCTCCGGAGGTAATGGTATGGACTGCGTATATTTTATCCTCCCCAGACCCCACTGTGTGAGAATACACTAGGTTTGTTGTTGTTGTATATAAAGTGATAATCAAGGATTTAGAGGGTAATTATGTCCTTTCATGGCTTTATCCCAAGGAGAAATTAGGGTGAAATTGTTATACCACCAAATATATGGGATAACTTATCTCGGTACTATTTATTAGTACCGTGATAAGTTATCCCGAATTAGCCAGCCAAACGAAGCACCAAAATATTTATTCCAGGATTATTATTTTATCCCGGGATTATTTGTATTAGTACCACACACCAAACGACCCCTTAATATTTTAGAAATTTGAGATGGGAGATTAGATATGAGAGATTTGGATTGGACGCGCCCTTTAATAAATCTCTTAGTCCTATAAAACTAAAAGTAATTTTACTAATATGTCCCTAATTAAGTTTTATACATTTTTCCTAATCAATGAAGAGTATATTTATTAAATAAAGACATAATAGGAAGATTTTGTTTCAACTATTGTTGAAAGATTAAAGAAACAAATATTTAGAAATATAAATACAACTCAAATAAAGTAGATAAAAAGGAATGGAGAGAGTATTAAAGAACCTTTTGCTATTTGTCTCCCATCCCGATGAAAATTAATATGTATATATAATAAAGCAAAGAAGTTTGCATAAAATTATGTCAAGTGGCATATTGAGAACTAGCCACTTGGTATTTTGGCAAAAAAAATCTATTTTCTTGGCAACAAAATTTATTTTACTGATTAATTATTTATTTTATATAGAGATTTTTAAATTTTCATATCTATTTTCATATCTATATATATAATAAAGCAAACAAGTTTGTATAAAATTATGCCAAGTGGCATATTGAGAACTAGCCACTTGGTATTTTGGCAACAAAAATCTATTTTCTTGGCAACAAAATTTATTTTAGTGATTAATTATTTATTTTATATAGAGATTTTTAAATTTTCATCTCTCTCTCTCTCTCTCTCTCTCTCTATATATATATATATATATATATATATATAATAAAGCAAAGAAGTTTGCATAAAATTATGTCAAGTGGCATATTGAGAACTAGCCACTTGATATTTTGGCAACAAAAATCTATTTTCCTGGCAACAAAATTTATTTTACTGATTAATTATTTATTTTATATAGAGATTTTTAAATTTTCATATCTATTTTTATATTGTGGTAAATAATATTGAATGAACACTATTATTTATTTTTATTCTATTATATCATATTTTCATATTGTGATAAAAATAATTATAATTGACTCCTATGAATGAACGCTATTATAATTATTTATATATTTCAACTCTTTATATATAATAAATCAAAATGTTTGATGAATACTTTTGTTTATTTTTATTCTATTATTTCATAGTGTGATAAAAAATAATTAGAATTGACTCTCATTAATGAACACTATTATAATTATTTGTATATTTCATATTGTGGTAAAAAAATAATTAAGTTTGACTTCTATTTATTGTAAGACCCCGCAAAATTCTCTCATAGTCTGAGCCTTAGAGCGTGTTCAATGAAGTGTTAATCCAGCCCTAAAAGGTTGAGAAGTGTCTTTCCTAGTGACAAGTATTTTGAACAATGCAGAAATTCCCTAATATCAACTTTTTGTCATATAGAGAATTGTATAAGCTTTTCGTCAATACCAAATTCGCCCAAATCTGACACTCGGATAAAGAGTTAGAGCTATTTTAGTGAGACAGTGTGCCACCTGGCACTTTAGCACGTTGCAGAGCCAGCCAAAATGGCAATCGTCAAAATCCAGTGAGCCTCTGCGATTATGGCATGTCGCGCCAAGGCTTAATTTTAGAATTGTCAATTTTTAGTGCAGCAACACAATTCCACCGCGTCGCGGTGCCTTTCCAGTTCGCAACCAAGGTGGCAATGTGATTTTCACTGCATCGCGCCATCAAGTAGTTTCTCGATTGTCCAATTTCCAGTGAGCTGGCGCGATTATGGCGCGTCGCGCCAACATGTAAAATTGGGATTTTTCAGTTTAATTCCAAAGGCGAAAAGAGTCTTTTCCCAACCCTTATATATAATCCTTAACACAGGATTTGGCCTCATTTCACTCAAAATATCATTGTTTTCTCTCAATTCTCTTCAAGAACAAGAGCTCGGATTGCTACAAAATCAAAATCTTTCCTTCTTCTTCAAGAAAATCAAGAAATCAAGAATCTCTCCAAGGGCTTTCAAGAAAGAGTTTCTCTAAGGTATGCAGATGTTGATTCTTGGGTCTCTTTCATCCAAGAAGCTCAAGAACCCTTTTCTAAATTTCAAAGCTTTTATGTTTATGAGCTTTCATGATTCATGTGAGTTGAAATTGATGTTCAAGTTATTATTGAGTTGTGATTTATGTTTGTTTGCAAGGTTTTCAAGATTTAACCCTAGTATGTGATATTTATGTGATGTTCATGACAAACCCTCCTCAAGTTTCTTGTTAAGTGATGTGTTCATGTCAATTAAGTGTAGAAATTGTTGAATAAGCAAAGCATGCTCCCCATATGCTTGATAAAATGCTTATGTGAATAAATTAGAGCCATTATAGCATGTTGACTAGAAATCCCCAATTGTGTGTAAGCCCATGCATGCCAAGTGTTTGTTGAAAAGATTTAGTGAACGAATTGTGGCATGATAGCATGAAATTCTCCAATTATGTACTCTTTGATATATGCTAAGACTTTAATACATACAAAGTGTTTGATGCAAGACATTGTTGAATGGAGTATGATCCAATAGCATGTCCCCCTATGTTATTACACGATTAGTATTCCTAAATGCTTGAAGTGATGACTTAGTGATTGTGATGGTAAATGATTGTCCATGTTCTTAATTATTCAAGAATGGTTATGTTTTACTTTTATGTTATCGAGTCCTGGGGGTATTTATACCCGATAATTTAGCTATTGTCTAGAGCCTGTGTTAGTTTTCACGATAATTCCAATCTAGCCATGATTCTCAGAACTCAGCAAGTTATAGAACTCTGTATTCTCAGACAGATACAGAATTTAAGAAATCTCAGTAATCTCTATAATCATCGTAATCTCAGTATCGCTAGTAATCTAGCCTCAGTTCTGTACCCAGCTCAGATCTAGTAGTTTTCAAGTATTCAGTTCTGACCTCTGTAGTAATTGAGTACTTTATTCAAAGATCGGTGTCGTTCAGTTAGATAACGAGATTTCATAGTATTCCGTCAGATACGGAACCAAGTGAATTCAGCTTAACTTAGTCAGATCATTCAAGAAACATGATCAGTATCAGATTCAGCTTAGTTTGTGTTCAGTTAAGAATTAGTTCAGAGTCTTTCAGTTGGGAGTAGGAGTTAGCACCGAGAGAGGGCAGAGATAGTGGCTCCCCGTCAGAGAGGCAGAGTTGTTAGGAGTAATCCCTGAACTTCAGAACTGTGTAGCCAGCGCAGGATGCAGGAGTCACCCGTCAAGAAAGACTGGTAACCCGTCAGATAGGCTTGACTATTATATGCCTTAGGCTTGATTTCCTGTGAGGGTCACCCATCAGATAGGCTTTACCAGAGAGGTCTTTACCCGTGGCACGGTATTGACACCCTTCTAGCTGGGGTTATAGGTTGGACCCCACCAGTTGAGATTCGGGGTATGTCGGTTAAGTGACTACTTCATACAGTTGCAGTTCAGTAATAATATTCAGAAATCATGACTGTCAGATACAGTCATCTATCTCAGTGAAGAACTCAGATAGTTCCATTAATTTATGGAACTCAGATAGTTCCATTAATTTATGGACCACCCATCAGATAGGCTTAGTCCCATATAAAGTTATTCAGTATCAGATCTAGAGATCACCGGTCAGATAGGCTTGATCTTAGTCTCATATTCAGTTAAGTAATCTCATTATCAGATCCCAAGATCACCCGTCAGATAGGCTTGATCTCTGTCTCAGATTAGTTAAGTATTCTTGTTATCATATCTAGAGATCACCAATTAGATAGGCTTGATCTCTGTCTCAGATTCCATTGAGTATTCTTGTTCTCAAATCTAGAGATTACCCGTTAGATAGGCTTGATCTCAGTCTCAAATTTTGTTGAGTATTCTTCTTATCAAATCTAGAGATCACCCATCAGATAGGATTGATCTCAGTCTCAGATTCAGTTGAGTATTCTTGTTGTCAAATTTGGACATGATATTTTCTTATCATTGATAGTATATTTTGAAATTATCCGTTAGAGAGGTTTGATCTCCGATGCAGTTAGTTGAGAGTAGAAAGCTCTGAATTCAGTCATTGATGTGAGTATATTCAGTTAATCAGCTTCAGTATCCTCAGATTCCGAGATCACTCGCTAGATAAGAATGATCTCACCTCAGTACTCATTTATCAGTACTAGATGATTCAGTTGTTTAGTATCTTAGTATTAGTAGTGAGTTCAGATATCAGTAATGCAGTACCCGAGTTTTAGTACTCAGAGTCATGATGATTGTGATTATGGTTTGTGCATTCATGTATGTGTTCTCATTCAGTACTCTCATGATTAGTCAGTTAAGTAATTGTTCATGCATAAGCCCTTGCATTTAGCCTTACCTCATTTATAGACTCGGTACATTCCCGTACTGATGCATTTGTACTATGGTGTTTTATTTGACACCATAGGTTCATAGGCACGAGATCTAGAGTACCCTTAGTAGCTCAGTCCCAGTCAGCAGCTGTAGACATAGCATTGAGTCCTCTTCAGTCGAGAATAATCCTTATTTTTATTATTATCATATCTAATATGGTTTAATTTTAGTAGACGGAGTTAGCTGGGGATATGTCCCATCAACTCCACAGTTCAGACAGTTTAGAGGTTTTTCAGACAGATGTATCAGTATTCAATTTTCAATTTTGAGTATTTTTAGATGTTTTGAACCTTATGACGAGTTTTTGCATTTATTATCTATATTATGCAGTGTTCAGGTACAGATATCAGTAGAGGGTTGGCTTGTGGTCCTTCGAGATCATGAGCATCGTGTGACGTTCCGATTCCAAAAAAATTGGGTCATTACATTTAATTAGTATATAGATTATTTCATAGATATGTAAAAATTTTAAAAAATTGACATAAAAATTTCGTCAACTACTCCTAATTCCATTGTCATTAGAAGTAATTCCACAATTTGTATTCTAAATATATATTCTGATCAAGCTATAGGAGTAATTCCACAATCTGTATTTCAATTTCCAAATATATATTCCAATCAATCAAGTGATTTAAGAAGATCATCCGTCAATTACTCCTAATTCCACTATCATTGGGAGTAATTTCACAATTTGTATTCCAAATACATATTCCAATCAAGTTATAGGAGTAATTCCATAATCTATATTTCAATTTCCAATTGCAATCAAATGATACTCCTAATTCCACAATTTGTATTTCAATTGTCAAATATATATTCCAATCAATCAAGTGATTTAAGAAGATCATACAAATGGTAGATGGATATGGTAAGTGAATTGTAGATTTCCTTACTCCCATGGATGAAAAGTAGATGACTATGATAAGTGAATCGTAATATATATTAAATCAAACCTTTACACTGCCAATCATTACCATATATGGCTATGGTAAGTGCTACTAAATTGTAGTACAACTAATCATGAGACAATAATTTTATATGGAAATGTACTATATTTTCATCATATATTCTGATCATAGTTGATTCTAACTAATTTTGTATAAAAATCATATAATTAAAAAAGAAAATGCATATTTAACATAATTATTAGTAGTTAAGACGAGTGTCATCTTGAGAACTAACTATTTAAATTCTTATAACAAAAACTATCATTTCATAACAAAAAACTATTTTGTTGATTATTTAAATATTAAATATTATTTCATATTGTGGTAAAAAACAATTATGATTCATTTCTATTAGAGGAAAACTATTATGATTTAATATTATTTCGTTTAATGTTATTTCATATTGTGGTAAAAGTATGATAAAAATCAATTAACATTCATTTCTATTAGGTGAAAACTATTATGATTGTTCAATTATTTCATATTAAGAATAGTAGTTAATTATTTCATATATATATGTATATATATACAATAAAGAAGAATAGTTTAGCCTATAATTAAGACAAGTGAGATCATGAGAACTAGCCACTTGACATTTTGACAATAAAAAACTATTTTATAAATAAGTAATTATTTCATATTTATTTTATATTGTGATAAAAAATAACTAAGTTTTATTTATATTGGATGAAAAATATTAAGATTTAAGGAACATTAATATTATAGATTTATTCAAAATTTTCATATTATGGTATATATAAATTAACTAAGTTTGACTAATATTGAATGAAAACTACAATTACGGAAAGAGAGATAATTATGTAATCAATTAAATAAAAAAAATTACAGGAGATGTAGTGCACAAAAATAGAAAACTTTAAGTATTTACTTTTCAACAATTCTATATTAATCAGAATTAAAGTATAATATTTACATTTAAACAATTTATACTTGAGTTGTAGGTTAAGAATTATAAATTGCTAATAAAATTATTAATTCGTATTAATTTCCCTTTATAGAAAGACTTTTTTCAACATGTTAGGTTATTTTATAAAACATTTACTATATTGTGTATAATATTACCACAAAAAAATAATTTACATGACATAAAATCTCTTTTTTGCCATATTAATGAATTTTAAAAAAAATATAAAAGCAAATGATTTATAGTAAATTTCAATCAATATCGATCATTTCCTTTTTTAGCTAGAAATATTTTTGCTAATTCTACCTAAACAATTTATTACTAATTTATTGCTCAAAAATGGTAAATTGCTTACAGATTATAATCTCAATTAATTCTTTTCCATGTAGGGACTCTTTTTCACAAGTAAACAAACTTATTCATTTAAATCACAGCCTTTTGCGTGACCAAATTATTTGATCAATTTATTTATTTTTACTTTGTTTAGATTTTTAAGTAAATATTAATATGAAAAGGTTATTTCATGTTTTAATTATCACATAAATTATATGAAAGCTATTAATTGATTAGCAGTCAAGCAACATATATGGTAAAATAATATTGTTATTAAGAGTCATTTCTATATAAAAATCTCTATGTAAAATACTATATATGTGTGAATTCTAACCCCACAATATCAATCTATGAGATGATTATCTGAAGAAGAAAGCATAGAAACAAGAACTCACTCGACTAAGGAGGAGGTTTTATTCAACTCTTAGTGTATTTCCACAGAAGAAAGAAAAGACCATTGTTGTGTACACATACGGTCCGATAGAGAATTAGTTTTGAACTTCTCGATTATTTTTCTTAGAATACTATTCACTCACATACTCACTATCATATTCTATAATGATTTAATTGTTGTAATATAGTTTCTTCTGTAATTTATTAAAAAAAAAGTCGATACTAATTGCTTGAGGATATGTCTTTTGTTTTTTAATTTATTTCTGAGTAGATGATGATTTCTAGATTATGAGCCCAACTGATTTTATTTTCTTATTTAGTCCTGCTATTTTCTTTATCTTCCAATTAATAATTGTATTCTCTTTCCTGTATTTTTCATTACTTCAATTTTGTTTACATTTTTGAAATTTTTATTATTGGTATGATTATTCATTAAACTTAACTGATACTATGTTTTTCTATATAGTTTTTGAAAGAAATTAAGATATAAAAGCCTAACAGAATTGCAAATTATTAAGTATCATTTTGAGAAAAGGTGAATTTCCCTATTTGATTTCAAATGAGGTTGTGAATACGTATGTATGTGTGTGTGTGTGTGTGTGTGTATTGGTGAAATATTTATACACACATCTATATACATAATAAAGTTGTATAGTATAGCCTAAATTTAAGCCAAGTGGCATTTTGAGAACTATCCTCTTAAATTCTTACAACAAAAAACTATCATTTTATAACAAAAAGCTATTTTATTGATTATTTAACTATTTAATATTATTTCTTATTTCATATTTTGGTAAAAAAATAACTAAATTTTATTTCTGTCAGATGAAAACCATTACGATTGTTCAATTATTTCATATTAAGATTAGTAGTTAATCATGTCATATTATTCTATGTTTTTATTGATTATTTATTTATTTAATATTATCTCACATTTCATATTGTGACAAAAATAAATGATTGTTCAATTATTTCATATTAAGATTAGTAGTTAATTAATTTATGTTTTGTCAATTATTTATTTATTTATTTCATAGCCTTCGTATGTTTTAAAAAAGTATGTAGTATTAGTTGTAAAATTATTTGACATATATGAAAAGACATATTGAGTAACTCAATATGACAAGGTAATCAATTACAATCAAGAGACAAAATTGGAAAATAAATATTTTAATTGAGATGAGAAACTTTTAGTATTAATGGAAGGATGTAAAATTTTGAATTCAAATAAAACAAAAATACGTATTTAATTGAAAGATAGTTAAAATTAGATGTTACTACTCTATTGAGACTAATCAAACTAATTCAAGAATCTTTGTATGAATTTCACTAATTACATTTTTGTATAATAGAAAATAGTTAATTGTCAATCTTGAAATAAATATTATCAAATGTGGAATATGATAATATAGATGTCACCAATATGGGGTGTAGTGCAGTGGATAAGGCTGCTCCACCCATAACCAGAGGTCGAGGGTTTGACCCTGGGTATGGAGAAAACTCTGTTGGGAGCGCTCCCACCTTAATGGGCCCCGCAACGCGCAATCCGTATTAGTTGGGGCTCCAATGAGGGCATCAGACACCGGATGGAAAACCAAAAAAAAAATATAGTTGTCATCCCTCAAAATATGCCTACAATATAAATAATGATATTGTATTAAAACAATTATGATTTCATTACAACTGAGCAAATCAAGAAAGTATTACAAGAAAAATTTGTGAATTAATAATCAATTAGCAATCAAACAACTTATATGAAAAAGGTTTAATTGACAGTTTTTAAAAAAATATTTCAACTTTAATCACAAATAAGTTTGACCTATTTTTGTAAAACAATAAATGAATGAATATTATAAAATCCGTAATCAGGAAAGAAAATAATTGTTACCTTATTTGAGTGATTATAAAATTATAAAGATAATTAAATAATAAATTTACTATAGTCAAATTATAATTTTATAAGAATTTTTTGAGAAATAAATCAGTAATTGAGAAAAAAATTAATTTTTACCTTTTTAAAATTCTTCCCCAAATTATAAAGGTAACTAATATCAAATTAATATAATCGAACTATAAAAATATAAGAAATTTATGGGATTGAATTTCCGAAATTATAAAGGTAACTAATATCAATTATTTCCGTTTTTGAGTCCTTTATGTAATTGTACATTAATTAAATATAATCAAGACATACAATTAGGAAAGATTTATGGTAAGTAGATATTTATAATATTAATAATAATTTTATTTTCATCAAATTAATTAGATTAAATTGATGTAAAATCAATAAATATTGAGAATTATTTTAACAGAAAATATATGCAAAGTTACGTAATTGATATACATATATTGGTAAAAAAACACAACGAACATTGACTGCTACTTTATCCATAAATATATTTTGAAATCTACAACATTAAATTTAAGGAACTTGAGTTATAAACATCTTATTAATTGAAATTAATTAGTTGATTGTGTAGTCGTATTACAATTATATCGTACATTATTTATTTAATGGAAATACATATAATTGATTAACTTATTTTGTGCAATCTACTATGAACTTATTAATGCAAATGAAATGATTTTTAAATGATCAGTTTGGACTATAAAAGAACGGAGATTATTTTGTTGAAATTTTAAATTAATATGTATTAATCTATTTTAGTGGGTAGTCTTCAACAAGATCTCCACATTTAAATGGAGTAATTGCATGACTTTAGCATCTCTTATGTATTAAAAAAAAAATAGAGACAAAAAAATATAATGCCACAACATTTTTGAATTAATTAATTCATTTATCACGTTTTAAAATATTATTTATATTAATTCAGTGATGTTTATATGGAAAAGTTAAATTTTGAAAAAACAAATATCTTACATTTTATAATTTAAGTTAATTTGTGTACTAATTTAAAAAAATTAATTCATAATTTACATTCTATTTTTATTATATGGAAAAGTTGACCTTATATGACTATATATACTAATTCAGTAACACAGAAATATTGTCACACTTTTCTTCTCTTTCTCTCTCTCTATTATTGTTATTGATCATTAGTCTTATTGGTATTTATCAAGCTTT
Source organism: Capsicum baccatum var. pendulum (assembly GCA_030864225.1). Taxonomy (NCBI): domain Eukaryota; kingdom Viridiplantae; phylum Streptophyta; class Magnoliopsida; order Solanales; family Solanaceae; genus Capsicum; species Capsicum baccatum. Next base: position 143,934,224 of record CM061553.1, on the reverse strand, counting down.
TCATTATGAATATGTCGAAATAAGAATTGTCAATAGTTTGCTAAATATTAATTCAAAATTTTCTTCATAAATTTCAGGCTTTAAATATAAAGGTTTCGACATAATAAGAATCATAGATATTGATGAAAAGTTATCAATATTTCAGAATGAGGGTTCAGGAGAATAATATACATATGAGAAGGTTGAATAATGTAATCACAATGTAACATAGGTTTGAAGCAAGAAAATCATTAGTTGAAAATGATTTGAATTATTCGTAGTGATTCTTCTTTCTCGAGAAAATTAAGTTTGTTAATTTTTTAATCTCTTTATACAAATATAAATTTACACTATGAATAATATAATTTCTTGATTATATATTATTTTGAGGTCTTGCATAATTATGATATAAAAATGATTGATTTGTTTTATTTTATTAATCGTTATTCAATATCATATTTTGGTATAGTAAAAGATCCGCATAGCGAAGGACTATTGTCATTAATTAATAATGAGATTTCAAGAAGAAGAAACCTATGAGAAGGTCACTATATATTCAAATAATATAGGTTTGAAGCAATAAAATTATTTGTTAAAAATGATTTTAATTTTTCATAGTGTTTTTCTTTCTTGAGAAAAATAAGTTTGTTACTTTAGTGATTTCTTTATCCAAATACAAATTTTTGTAATATAGTCTCACTAAATAATGAATCTATTAATAAAATTTAAAAAATATATCAATTTTTTGACGCGAATGGTATATATTTGAATTTATTTGATTAATTAAAGTTACAAAGGTAGTATATATTTGAATTTATTTAATTAATTTATTAATTATGAAACAAACAAATTCACCAAAATAATATTTATAATAGTTGTTTAGATGAATAACGTACAAAAACCACAACAATATAAAGAATTAAAACAAATAATATCTGAAAAACGTAAAGAATTAAAAATAAGGATAAAAAGACTACAGTATAACATGATTGTAGGAGTTAGTAAAAACTCAATAAACGCACAAAAAGAAGAAATATCAAATTTAGAATCAACAATAGATAGTTTAGAAGATATATATCAACACAACCTATATACATTTAAATAAAATGAACAAAGAAGAATTTATAATAGACGAAAAAACATATGAAAATCATGAAGGATTAAAAATAAAAATAGTATTCTCTAATTTAGGAAGGAGATATAAGAAAATAGGTGAATATTTATATTTAATGTTAGAAAAAGAAGAATTAAAATTAGAAGATAAGTTGACAGTCATGGTAAGAATAGAAAGAGAAAACGAAGAGATAGACAGAAAAAAAAATAGATAAGATAAAACAACAAACCACAGAAGAAATACGAAAAATAGAAGAAACTAAAAATAGTAGGATTGCTGAATTAGAAAAAGAACTACAAATGCTAAAAGATTTATATGAAAAGAGACAGAAAGAAAAAGAAGAAAAAGAAAAAGAATAAAAATTATTAATTGAGATAAATCAATTTAAAGAAAAATTAGAAATAAAAAATAAAGAACCAGAAACCAATGAATTAGAAATAAATACAATAGATGCTAAAGAAACAGATAATTATGATTCAGAAGATAGTGAAACATATACAAAAATTCTAGAAAACATAGGAAAACTAGAAATTAATGAAAAACAAGAAGTAATTAATAAAGAAAATCTAGAACTAATAAATACAGAAGTAAATACTCTAGATAAAAATATAATACCTAGTACATCAAAAATAAGAAAACCAACCTATAATTACATAAATAAGTTTAAAATATATAATTCAAAGGATGAATATAATAAATGGACACCAAAACAAATAATTAATTACAACTTTTTAGATTTAGACTGTGTAATAGATACAAATAAAACAGTACAATTATGGGTAGGATACATGTCAAAATAATTATTAGATAATAAAATAGATACAAAAAATACACCAGAATATATAGAAAAAATATTAATAGGAACAGTAAAATTATGGTTTTTAAACCTAGCCGAAGTAAGTAAGAAAGTACTAAGATCTGATAATAAAACAGAAGGAACATCAATACCTACTAAAATACTACCAACAGAAATATTGAAAAAATATGAAATAGCTATAAGAGAAGAAGTTAGTATAACAATTTAAGAAGAAGAGCAAAATAAAAAGAAGGATATGAATAAGAATTTAATGTTAAAATTAGCAATATGTAACATGTGCTCTATAGATGAGTATACGTGCGCATTCAAAGAATATTATTATAAAGGAACATATAACGTAGAAGAAAGTAAAGAAATAAGAAGATTATATTTTAGTAAATTACCCAAACCATTTAATTCAAAAATAATAAAAAGTAGGGATGAAGCAAAAATAGGAGATACCCTAGGAGCAAGAATAAAATTTTTACAACAATGGTATAAAAATCTATGTGAAAATATAGAGAAAAATAAAAATAGAAAAAACATTAATAAGAATTTTAGCATGTTGCAAAGATAAAAAGCACCACAATTTAGATGTGAAGAAAGATATTATAAGAAAAGAAAAAGACATAAGAAATACAAAAAATCAAAATATAAATATAAGAAACCAAGAAAAAGATATTATGTAAAAAATTATAAACATAAAAGACCATATAGAAAAAAAATCTATAAAAGAATGTACTTATTATAATTGTGAAAAACTAGGACATTTAGCTAGAGATTGTAAATTACCAAACAATCAAAAAAAACAAATATCAGAAATAAAAATACAAAATACAAAATATATGCAGATAGATTATATAGATTATGAATTAGAAAGTGAAGATAGTATATATGAAATTTCGGAGAATGAAAGAGATAGTAAATTAGATGAATCAAATGACTGAAGAAAATATAAAAATGAACCAAATAACTGAAGAAGATATAAAAATGATAAAAAAGGAAGAATATTTAAATGAAGAAGGAACAAATCAAAAAATAATATTTGACAGTAATATATTTGACGAAATAAAAGGAAAAGAGTTAGACTTAAGTGTAGAAAAAATATTTAAAATACCAATAATAAAAAATATATTTAGTGAAAAAAAGGAAGAATACTACGTAGTAAGTCTAAAAGAACATGTAATGGACTGTAGATATGCAAAAGGAAAAGCTAGTATACCACTAGTAACAAAAAAATAGTTAATAACGAAATAAACGATATAAAAAGTAAAGACCCAATAAAATATGTACACCTTGGAGGAACAGAGATTTTGATAAAAGCATGTTTTAGAGAAGGAATAGATACACCTATAGAATTATATTTAGCAGATGATAGAATTATAAAACCTATAGAAAAAAGTATAATAACAGCCATAAAAGGAAATTTAATATACCAAAAATTTAAATTTATAATAAGTGTGAATTATTCAGTCGCAATAACAGATAAAAATATAGATAAATCATTAGTATTATATTGGAAAATATCAGGAATAAAACTAAACCCAGGAAGTAAAATATTTACAGCAAGATGTAAAAATCTATATGTATTAATAACAAAACATAAAATAACAGGAAAAAAATAAAATTAATAAAATACAAATAAAAAGTCCTTTTGAACAATTTGTAAAATCAATTGATAATAATGATTATAGTTACAAAGACATAGATATAGAAGGGGATTTAGAAATAATAAATGATAGAATAAGTACAACAAAAAGAATAGCCCATGAAAAACCAGAATCATCAAGCTCATAAAAAAGAACAAGTTATGAAACAATTTCAACAGTTAAATCAATATTACATAATAGGAAAAATAAATAAAAAAGAATATTTAATACTCTTAAACATAGGACAAGAAGAAAATTATATAGCAAAATATTTAATAAAAAGTGAAGAAATAAAATTTAATAGTGATATATGCCTAGATCTACCAAGGAGTCCAATAAACATTAAAGATACGATAGAAAAAAATAATAATAATAGGAGTTATAGAAATAAAAATAGAATTTGAAGTAAAGGAAGAAATGCAAAAAAGCAGACATAATATTAGGAATAAAATGGTTAGAACAAGTAAAACCATACAGTATAGAACATACACAATTATCTATAACATAAATAAAGAAAGATTATACATAAAAGACACTTTAACATGATATGAAAATATATGTACTTGTAAAAATAACAGTAAAAGGATATTATAATAAGTATTATACACCTATGATAGATACAGGAGCAGAAACAAACTTACGTAGATACAACTGTTTACCAGAAAGTAAATGAGATAAATTAAAAACACCAATAGTAGTCAAAAGATTTAATAATGAAGGAAGCTTAATTACATATAAAGCTAAAAATGTAAAAATAAGATATGGAATAAAATAATAACAATAGAAGAAATCTATAATTATGATCTAACATCAAAAGATATGCTTTTAGGAATGCTATTTTTAGATAAATTATATCCACATATAATAACTAAAATAGATTGGTGGTTTACAACACCATGTAACAAAAAGTAAGAGAAAAAAGAGTTATTAATAAAATAAGAAAGAAAACTGATTGGATAGAAGGAAGTGAAAAAATTACACAAAAGTTGGAAAATATAAAAAATACAGAAGACACAGTAGAACTATTTGTATTTTTGATAAATAAAAAAGAAATAACTATATTTTCAATAGATAAGGTAGAAATAATAAAGAAAAAATTAAGACAATTATATAGTGAAGATACATTAAAAGAATGAGAAAAACATAAAACTACTATAAAAATTGAATTAATAGATAAAAATAGCTTAATAACTCAAAAACCATTAACATATAATTTTGACGATTTAAAAGAATTTAAAATGCATATAGATGAATTATTAGAAAAACAGTATATACAAAAAAGTAATAGTAAACACAATAGTCCAACATTTATAGTAAATAAACATAGTGAATAAAAAAGAGGTAAAAGTAGAATGATTATTGATTATAGAAATTTAAATGCAAAAATTATGACATATAATTATCCAATACCAAATAAGATATTAAAAATAAGACAAATACAAGGATATAACTATTTTAGTAAATTTGACTGTAAATCAGAATTTTACCACTTAAAGTTAGAAGAAAATCTAAGGAATTAACCGCATTTGTGGTACCACAAGGATTTTATGAATGGAACGTATTACCATTTGGATATAAAAATGCACCAGGTAGATATCAACATTTTATGGATAGTTATTTTTAATAATTACCTAATTGTATAATATACATAGATGATATACTACTATATACAAAAACTAAAGAGGAACATTTAAAATTATTAGAATAATTTACAGATATAATAGAAAAATCAGGAATAAGTTTAAGTGAAAAGAAAGCCGAAATTATGGAAAACCAAATAGAGTTTTTAGGAATACAAATAGATAAAAGTGGAGCAAAAATGCAACAACATATAGTACAAAAAATAATAAATTCAAAAAAAGAATTAGATACAAAAAAAAATTACAATCATTTTTAGGATTAGTAAACCAAGTAAGAGAATATATATATATCAAAATTAGCAGAAAACTTAAAACCTTTACAAAAAAAATTAAAAAAGGATGTAGAATATAATTACAACGAAGAAGATAAATAATAACTTCAAAAAATAAAAATACTTTGTAAAAATTGCCAAAATTACAATTCGCAGATGAAAATAAAAATTTACATATATAGTAGAAGCAGATGCAAGCGAATATAGTTATGGAGGAGTACTTAAATATAGATACGAAAAAGAAAAATTAGAACATCATTGCAGATACTACTCAGGTACGTTTAATGAAATAGAAATAAAATGGGGAATAAATAGAAAAGAATTATGTTTATTATATAAATGGTTATTAGCATTTGAGCCATATATTATATATAACAGATTTATTGTGAGAACAGATAATACTCAGGTTCGGTGGTGGCTAACAAAGAAAATACAAAATTTAGTTACAACAAAAGAGATTCAGAGACTAATATTGGATATATTAAATTTCACATTTACAATTGAAGTAATTAGTACTAACAAAAATTTTATTCCAGATTACATATCAAGACAAAACTACACAGACTGCTATAATAGAAGATGATGCTTTAGAAAAATACTCAAAACCCTAACTACGCTTTCAATGAAAGTGGACAATGATACGGTTAAGGCAGCCTCCACAGGTACACGGCCTTTCACACGAAGCCAAGCTCGGGAATTACAAACACTCCAAGCTTTGTTCATGCAATTGGCCGTGTGTGATTTGTTGATCGAACCAACCAAGGACCTAAACGTTCTTATGTGTGAAGAAGGGTCCTAAAGTGTAATAAACTAATCCCCAAGGGTGCCACAAGAAAGCAAGGGCGGATGGGTCTTTTTACTCCTTTTTGTTGTAGTATAAATAGAACCTCATAGTGAGCTAGACTTAGTTTTTGAAATCTGAAACTTGTAACCTAAAAACACCAAAATATCTCCTCTCTCTTCTCTCATTGAAGCCGCCATTACTATCTCACAAGTAGAGGGATACTTGTGTTGTCTCTTTGGCTAGAAACAAGGGTTTTGAGGTTGTTGAGTGCCTCTTGGTCCTTGTAAGAACTTGGTGTTTATATTCATTAGACTTAGGGTCCTCTCTTGATGTTAGGGTTCTTAGTTTCTTGAATGTTATATGTCAAGTTATCTATCTTTCTTTATCTTGTTGTTGTTGTGTTGCTATTGTTTATCTTGAAAGTCTAGTGAAGCCGTGTGGGGCTCGTTTCGATTCACTAGCATTGTTGTATCTCTTGTTGTTCTCGGATTGTGGCTTGAAAACCGAAAACTTGTTCTTGTTGTAAGCTGAAAAACCGAAGACTAAACTCGTTGTTCTTGTGCTGTGGGCTGAAATCCGAAACTCTTGGTGTTGTTGGTTTGATCTTGTATCATTTGGTATCAAAGCAAGACCGGTTGTGTTCCAACACAACCCATCTTGGGCTAGTTCACGGATTAAACAAACTACAAAAAAAAAAAAATTCTGAAATCTGTCCACTAAAAGTTGAAAACCGAGAATGATGTTGTATGCTTAGATCTAGGTGATATTTTGCTTGTTTAGTGAGTTTCTAGTGTTGGTTTCTTTCTCACCAACTCTAAGGTGTCTAGATCCGAAAGTTGAGCTTGAAAAGTTGAATATTGTGTAGTGACTTGAAGTGGCCGAAAGTTGAATGTTGTTGATGACCAAAGGAAAAATCGGTGGTTGTGTGATTATGTGCTAAGGAAGTGTTGAAGTTTGTGAAGTGTTCATCTTTTGAACTTGTGCATATTGTCCATCTTGTTGAAGTGTTCATCTTGTTGTGTGCTCAAGTGGTAAAATTATAAAGTTGTTGTGAAAGACTTGCACCCATCACTTTGTAATCTTGTCAATCAATTCCCCTAAATCAAGGAGCCTTGTTTTGTGGAAATTGTCCACCAAACCCACTTGTCTTGAGTTTGAAAAAGAGTTAAGACTTCAAATTTTAGTTTTTCCCACCAAAACACTTTTCAAATTAGCACAAGTTGTGTGAATATTAAATCAAGGCAAAAAAAAAATATATATATATATATATGAATCCGAGGAGAAGAAGAACGTGTGGGGCCAACGCATGCTACCATGTCACTATAAGCTCAACTTAGGATATTCTTTGGTTGCTAATTGTTGATTCTTGGTTTCCCTTACTTGGTCTTAGAACTAATTAACAAACTAGTATTTTCCCACTAGGTTGTTAACTAGTTCCTTGAGCCGTTTGTTCGCGTCAACGATTGTTTGTGTGCTTTTATTCGTTTGAATGAGTTGCTGATTTTGATTCTAGTCCGGCAAGAGTTCTTTGAGTCTTCAAACAAGAATCCATTCCGGCTAAGAGCTTACTCAAACCTTGTAAATCTCACGGTTACTAGCCAATTATACAACACTTGTGGAACACGAACTTGTGGTGACTAAAGCGGCTAATACCTTGATGATGGAAGGAACAACATCTCATAATGTGGATACTAATGCCCTTGACTCAATGAGGGCCACTCTTGAGGCCGTTACTCGGACACTTGAAAGGATGAATTCGGAATTTGGGGCCGTGAGGGGGGACTTGGCAGCAATAAGGGGGGAAGTATCGACTATTAGTGGGAGACTAGATCAAGTGGAGAGTCAAAGGAACTCTCGGCCATCGACTCCTCTACATGTATCTACCAATGGCCATGATAGGACCTCCTCCGCAACCATCACCCCCGAAATGATCCACCAAATGTTAAATGCACCCCAAGCTCCACTAAATACCGCAAACCAATCTACCAATTTTCCTCCAAACCGAGACTCCACTAGACCACTACATTTCCAAGCTCCTCCAATTCCACAAGAGGGATTTGGGCGCCAAGTACCTCCACTAAATCCGAACCCTCCATTCCAAGCTCCATTAAACCAAAGACCGCAAATTCCAAATCCACCGAATCAAAATGGCCAAGGCCGACCAGCCCACTTTGAAGGATACGATAGAGAGGAGTATGACGGAGAGGGAGCCTATGATGATGCTTATATGAGGGAGGAGGAGTTAAGAGGGGGTCGGGGAGAACCTAGGAGATACCGGGGGTATGGAGATAGGGGAAACCGACACCAAGAGAGAGACGTAGGCATCAACACCATCAAGTTGAGCCTACCTATCTTTAAGGGTGAAAGTGATCCCGAGGCCTACTTAACTTGGGAATCGGCTTGTGACAAAGTTTTCCAAGTTAATGACATCTCGGAAGAAAAGAAGAGTTGCTATGCTATAGCTCACCTCGAGGACTATGCTAACACTTGGTGGGAGTATGTTAAACGATTTGGTAATGAATTGGTTGATGGGCAGCCACCACCTTGGTATCGGTTGAGGTACTTGATGAGACAGTGATACCTTCCCGAGAGATACCGACATGAATTGCTTGCTAGATTATATGGCTTGCGGCAAGGAGGCAAGAGTGTGATGGCCTATTTTGACGAGTTCCAACAACTCATGTTGAAACTTGATCACCGTGGGGAGCAAATCAGCCACGACATCATCCGGTTCAAGTGTGGATTGAACAAAGAGATCTCCACTTACTTGACCCTTCATCGGTTCGAAACTATTGACGGTATATTCCAAGCGGCCCTAGAAATTGAAAGGGAACTTAAGGAGAGATCAACCTTCAAGGCACGGGTCCAAACCCCCTCGGGTTGGACCAAAAACAAGGACCAACCCGGTCCTTCGAAGCTGCCCGAATCCAAAACAGTTCCTAAGTTTCCTCCGAAGCCGGAGGCTCACAAATACCCCAACCCAAAAGGGTTCCAATGTTTCAAGTGCCAAGGTTGGGGGCATAAGGCAAATGAATGTCCGAACCGGCGTAATGTGATCCTACGAGAAGGGAAAGTATACTACCTTGGTGAGGAGGTGGTGTCCGAAAAGGGGGAGGTTGAGGCCGAGCCTCAAGATGGAGAGGAAGCCGAGAATGAACCGAATGAGGAAGGAGTAGATGATAGTGAAGATGTCTATCCACAAGAAGGGGAGTGTGTGGTTCCAAACTTTGTGGTTAGGCGCGTCATGATTAGTAAGGCGGTAGATGACCCGAGCCAAAGGGAAAATCTATTCCATACTAAGTGCCTTGTAAAGGGGAGTGTGTGCACCTTGGTAATTGATAGTGGTAGTTGTACAAATGTTGCGAGCCATGCTATGGTAAACTTCTTGAAGCTACCGACTACACCACACACTAGCCCTTACAAGCTACAATGGTTGAATGATTGTGGTGAATTGAAGGTCACACGGCAATGTGTGATTCGGTTTAAGGTGGGCAACTACCACGATGAAGTGCTTTGTGACGTGATTCCAATGCAAGCATGTCACTTGTTGTTAGGTAGACCTTGGCAATATGATAGGTCTACTAAACACGATGGGAGATCCAACCGGTACACGCTTGAGAAGGATGGCCGAAAGGTCACACTTCACCCTCTTTCACCCTCCCAAGTAAATGAGTGGTATCAAAAAATGAGAGAATTAAAAGGGAAGGGGAGGGAACCCGAGAGGGGAGAAAAGGGAAGGGAGGCCGTAGGTGAGGAGGTAGGGACATCCGAGGCTATCCCAACGCCAAGGGAAAGGGAAAACGTAGTGATGTTGGCTAGGAGAAAGGAACTTTTCGTGGACCATGATGAAAACAAGCCGATGCTACTTTTGGCCCATTGCTTTAATACTAACCCCACTAACTCTTCCATTTCCCCTTTGATTTCTTGTGTGTTGCAGGAGTATGAAGATGTATTTCCGCAAGAACTTCCGCAAGGATTGCCCCCGCTTCGGGGAATTGAGCACCAAATTGATTTGGTGCCGGGTTCACAGCTTCCAAACAAACCGGCCTATAGGAGCAATCCTATGGACACGAAGGAGCTTGAAAGACAAGTGAGGAACTACTCAACAAGGGATACATCAAAGAAAGCATGAGTCCGTGTGCTGTTCCGGTACTTTTGGTACCAAAGAAGGACGGAACGTGGCGCATGTGCGTCGACTGCCGAGCCATCAACAAAATCACTATAAGTGATCTCATGACCAGCTTAGATGGAAATAAAAGAGCCGAGGCCATGAAGAAAATGCATGAGACGGTGCGGATCAAGCTTGAAAAGAGGAATCAAGAGATTGCAAAAAGGGCAAACAAAGGGAGAAGGAAGCTTGTGCTTGAACCCGGAGATTGGGTGTAGGTGCATCTTTGAAAGGATCGGTTTCCAGCTCAAAGGAAGTCCAAATTGCTGCCGAGGGGTGATGGTCCTTTCCAAGTACTTGAGAGAATCAATGACAACGCCTACAAGATTGACCTGCCACCGGAATATCAAGTGAACAACACCTTCAACGTTGGAGATCTCTCCCTCGTGGATGCGGTTGAAGATGACCAAATGCCGAATTTGAGATCAAATTCCTCTCAAGATGGAGAGGATGATACGGTTAAGGCAGCCTCCACAGGTACACGGCCTTTCACACGAAGCCAAGCTCAGGAATTACAAACACTCCAAGCTTTGTTCATGCAATTGGCCGTGTGTGATTTGTTGATCGAACCAACCAAGGACCTAAACGTTCTTATGTGTGAAGAAGGGTCCTAAAGTGTAATAAACTAATCCCCAAGGGTGCCACAAGAAAGCAAGGGCGGATGGGTCTTTTTACTCCTTTTTGTTGTAGTATAAATAGAACCTCATAGTGAGCTAGACTTAGTTTTTGAAATCTGAAACTTGTAACCTAAAAACACCAAAATATCTCCTCTCTCTTCTCTCATTGAAGCCGCCATTACTATCTCACAAGTAGAGGGATACTTGTGTTGTCTCTTTGGCTAGAAACAAGGGTTTTGAGGTTGTTGAGTGCCTCTTGGTCCTTGTAAGAACTTGGTGTTTATATTCATTAGACTTAGGGTCCTCTCTTGATGTTAGGGTTCTTAGTTTCTTGAATGTTATATGTCAAGTTATCTATCTTTCTTTATCTTGTTGTTGTTGTGTTGCTATTGTTTATCTTGAAAGTCTAGTGAAGCCGTGTGGGGCTCGTTTCGATTCACTAGCATTGTTGTATCTCTTGTTGTTCTCGGATTGTGGCTTGAAAACCGAAAACTTGTTCTTGTTGTAAGCTGAAAAACCGAAGACTAAACTTGTTGTTCTTGTGTTGTGGGCTGAAATCCGAAACTCTTGGTGTTGTTGGTTTGATCTTGTATCAGACAATATGAGTAATGAAATAGAAAAGCTAAAGACTAATGAAGTTAAACTGAAGTCTGAAGCTACAAATCAGCTAACTCAGCAGTGTGCAGAGCTATGTCGATCGGAAGACATTAAAATTTCAGAGCTAAAAGGAGACGTTGGGATACTCCATAAAACCCATAACGTTTATCCATCTACAATTGCAGGTACAAGTAAAGGAGTTAGTGGACAAACATACCAGAACATGGACATGAATAAGATATTTGAGAAGCCATTTATACTAAAAATACAAAAAGACCCCTTGTACATACCCCCACAAATTACCACATATCGAGATAGTTTGAACCAAGATAAAAAAACTTATAACTATCTAGCCCGAGGATACATAGAAAATATCTACAAAGTACAAACTTTTCTACACCTTAACCCCAGAGCTACAGATATCCAAGAATCAAACGCAAACTATATAACCCAAAGATTGCAAGGTCATAACAAGCTAATCGCACTACCCAAAAATAACCCAAGCTTAATAAAAACTTTTTTTGACTATGGATTATTAAATACCATATATACCCAAGATGGAAAAGAACTATCAGCTATAGAAGAATTACATAAAATATTCACCACTTATAAAAGAGTAACCAAAGAAAATCTATTTTATATAAAGTTTTATACTGCACCAACAAAGATATTATATGATGAGATCAAACCAATTATACAAGTTGTAAAAATAGGACTAACCAGAAATATGATTATACCGGAAGATATTGTACAGCAGCCAGAGATACCCAAAATTGAGATACCTAATTTCTACGCAAATAAATGACTTATTGGACTAGCTATAATTATTCAAGAATTAGCAAATAATTATATCAATGGAAACCCAATATGGAGCTATTATTCAAGAGACCATAAAATGATTTATTCAAATTAAGAGAACTATGAAAAATAGATATGGAAGATGTCAGACAATGGGTAATGACGTTACTTAACCTAGAAAAACAATCTACTACAAGAGCAATTAAGAAAGAATTTATTTCAGATGGATTATTAACAAGATATTGTAAGATAATTGGACACAAATATCCAGACCATCAATGTTCGAGATTTAAAGGAGAAGATAACGTTATACCAGACGTACAACTAGAATGAAGATAAGCATGCCAGCGGAAAAGAAGATAGAAAAGCAGCAAATACGACAAGAAGAATATAACAACGAAGCAATAATAAAGAGACAAGTTAATTAAAGTTGAAAGTGACATATGGAAGAATAGATATTTTTTCTTGAAAACTTTACGTAAATTATTTATTAGATACTATTTACTTTAAGACTTTTGGCAAACATGTGCCATTATTAGTCTTTGATTTTTTAGTCTTCATGTAGAAAGACTTTTTGTAAAGCTGTTCATAGCTTAGTCTTAAATTTTATAGACATTTTATAGGATTTAATTAGTTTTTATCTTTTTATAAGACTTTTTGAAGTAGGTAGGTTACGTGTAAAGATGTAAAAGGTTTACGCATTTTTTGAACATTATAAATACAAGGCATCGAAGGCAGAATGAAAGCAAGTCTTCATGCGTTGAAGCAAACACTCTTCTTTCACAACAAACTTTTAGATATTTATTAAAAACAGGTATATTTCAATGGAAAAAGCTATGGATGAACAAAACTTAGAATTATCAAACCTACCAGAACAGATATATTTATTTATGATTATGAATAACTAAATTCATAAATTCCTGACAATCATGATATGATAAAATAAGTTCATGTTAGTTACTATATAGTCGAATTATTCGAAAAATAGCATGTTAAGAAGTTTATTAGCAAAGTGGAAAAGGAGAAAAATCCCTAGGAACTATGCTATCCTAATGGTGAAATCAGTAAGACAAGAAAGTCGTGATAGGGGAGTAGCCAGAGTAGAGGCGCTGTTTAAGAGAAAAGTATCCAGATTACCATGCTAATAGTGACCGAAGAATATGTTATTTAAGAATAATCTAGTATATAGTAATCTAAAATGATCATATTTTGTTATGTGTATGATTGAAGGGAATATTTTGAAAAAGCATCAAATGAAAAATGTATACTTATTTATCTGACGAAATGGTAGATAAATTTAAAATACTTGTTTTGTGTGTACTTAAGTATATAAGAATTGTAGATAGAAGAAAAATCATATTGGAAAAAAATATTTAATAAATATTTTATGACTAGAATAAATTACATACCTCACCTACCTAACTACTCTTATAAATACTTACATAACAAACCTACACATCAACTATGACAAATTACGTATATATTGGAAAATGGATCAAAAAATATACAATTAATAGAAAACTAATAAAAACAAATTTAGAAGAATATATGAGAACCAAAGATATAAAATATATAGAATACCTTAATGAAAATACAGAAGAATTAATAAGATTAAAACAAACAACTAAAGAAAATTCTAAAAAAATATTTAATTAACCCACTTAAATGACAGATAATTTTGAAGTACTAGTTTTATACATACTTAGAGATATAGAAATTATAGACGTAAAGAAAATAATATGAGAAAAAATATTTAACATTGAAGATGAAGAGTTAGATATAAATCAGATAGAAGACGAGTTAGGAGAAATATACTTAAGTGATGACAATCACTATTACTAGTTAGATAATTATTCAGATGGATATTATACAGATTAAGAAATGCTAGAATATATTCAAAGAGTTAGTGAAAAACAAAGTTGGCTATACGAAGAAATTAATTATAGAAACCAGCTTAGAAAAGGAAGAGAACAATTAAAAGAAAGATTAATTTGGATAAATAAAATCATAAAACAACTAGAATCAAAAGACAGTTTAGAATATGATTTAGACATAGAACTATTCATAGAAGAAAAAGAGAGGATAATTAACGAAATAGATAACCTAGAATTTAATATTAGATATAGTACAATTAGAATAAATTATTACAAAAAAAATTGCAGTATCACAACTACTTTAGGGTAAAATGATAGACTATGAGTATTTAAAATATTGGAGATAAAATATGGAAGAAATAAGAGCAACAGAGATACTTATGAAAGAAAATTTAATTGAATATTTTAGAACAAAAGATATAGAATATTTAGAATACCTCCAAAATAATATAGAAGAATTAAAAAACTAAGAGAAAAAACTAAAGAATACTACAGTAAAGCTTTTAATCAATTACCACATAATCACCCTTCAAGATATGAATATTAATAAAATAAAAATGTTTAGAGAAGTTAAGAAATATCCACGCACAAACAAAAAAAGATTCATTAGAACTATAATAAATCTATTTATTACCTAAGTTATCTGCACCCCCTACAAAATTTTGACTTAAATGTGAATCTTATAAATGGTATAACTAGAACAATAATATTTTTTCTTTATACTTGGTCTCCTTTTAATATTCGTATATAGGTAAATATTTTTAACAAATTCAAATTGATTTTATCTACTTTTTTTTTTTTTTTTCATTTTGAAGTAATTTATTATGAATTATTTGTTATGAACTATTCAAGAAACTATAATTAATTGGAGATTTTGACTTACATTTCATTAGTTTATGTTGACTTATTTATTGATCAATGAAATATTTTTTTATGCTTTACTTTTTGATAAATTTATAAATCTAAATTATTTTTTTAATCTATCTTTGTTTAATGATTACTTTTACTTAAATATTATCTGTACATCGTGCGAGTACTAATACTAGTTAACTTAATTATGATTACATTGACCCCATCAAAATTTAAAAATATACAGACACTCAGATATCGCATTCATGGCAAAGTAACTGAGAATATATATTCTGCTTTGTATTAGTAGTTTTTTTTTTCTAAAAATATTTGTTTTAATTTAGTTATCTTTTTTATAAAATCAAAAGAAATTTATTATATTTTGTCAATATTACCCCTATCATTAAATGACTATGTAAAGTGTAAATATTCAAATTTATATTTTCAATGCGTGATTAATACGGTTACTTTAATAAAAATAAACCTTTATTAAATATTTTCTTAAGAAAAATGGCAAGTCAATAAATGTCAAATTAAAATAAAACGGAGGGAATATCAGTTAACGTTCATAGTTGCGTACTAAAAGTTTATATACAATGGTACATATCTTATGTTCATTCATTTGATGTGCACATAGCGAAGCGACTAAGTGACTGTTTGAATTAACTTTTGACTTTTTGGCTTTTAACTTTTGACTTATAAGTAATAAGCTGAAAATTTTAATTTATAATTTTTAGTTTTTTTTTTATATTTTAAGCCAAAATTCATAATCTAAGATTTCTAACTTATGACTTTTGACTTATTTTTAGCATTTTAACTTAAGATTAAGTGTTTAGAAACTCTTTTTAAATATATTTAAACACTTCAAAAGTATTTAAAAATCAATTTAACTTAAAAATACTTAAAATAAGTCAATCGAAACGTCTACTAAGTTTTCCCATCACCTTAAAAAGTTTTCAGATTGCCTTGAATTTCACCAAAACTCAAGCTTTAGTGTCATTTACTAATCAAAAAGTGTTTTAGATACTTCCAGATATATTATTTCACAGAAAAAGTGGAGCACATATAGGTACTCTCTCCGAGAAGAGAATTAGGAAATATAAACACTAAGTTCAAATCACATATTTGAGCATTACCAATTCGAATCTTCACTTCATCAGAGAACAAAAAATAATTTGGACCAGTTTGCAGAATGCATGAAAAACACTATTAAAAAGACTGGAATTAGTTATGAATTTCGTTGTTAAATTTCTCATAGCTAACAATATATTTGGATAATTTGTCGCTAAATAGCAGTATTAACAATGCTTTTTATGTTTAGCTATAAAATTTGTAGTTAGCTAATATTTTTTTAGGGTTGATGTTTTTTGTACTTTTCAAGAAAACGACCGTTAATGGCTTTTAACGGGACGTAGTCTATTCATACGTAGCTCATGAATAAGTACGATTACCAAAAAAAGCTCATGAATAAGGACTACTTTTGTTGTTTCTTTTTACACTTTAATTTTATTCTTTACGAGAAAAAAAGATATTTCCTTAGTAATAAGTTTGATTGACTGTTTCGACTTCGAACAGAGTGTGAAAAAACAAAAAAATAATTTTAAATTTTCTATCTTAAATTAAAATATGTCAAATATATGAAAATATCATTTAATCTTGTAATTTTAAAGCTAAAAAAGGAAAAAAAATATCATTTTATTTAAAACAACCGTAAAAGGAAAGTATATCAAATAAATCGAAACGAAGGAGTATCTTTTGGGTGTGAACTCTAAAAGGGCTCGTTTGGTACGAGGATAAGAGATAACTAAATCAGTTACTAATTTTAATATAAGCTTGTACGAGGATAAGAGATAACTAAATCAGTTACTAATTTTAATATAAGCTTATACCATATTTGGTTGGGATAAAATCGCGAGATAATTTATCCTTTATTAGTTATCTTAGAATTGTAATTTTATTTTTATCCCACATTAAGGATAAAATAACAATGTTGAAATAATTAATCCTCAATTACTTTCCTTAACCGAACGAGCGTAAAAGTTCGAAGTGTACCTAAA
The DNA here is from genome assembly GCA_030864225.1 of Capsicum baccatum var. pendulum. Classification (NCBI taxonomy): domain Eukaryota; kingdom Viridiplantae; phylum Streptophyta; class Magnoliopsida; order Solanales; family Solanaceae; genus Capsicum; species Capsicum baccatum. The sequence goes on along the minus strand of CM061553.1, from coordinate 143,917,030 downwards.
GTCCCAATATTTTTCCCAAATGAAAGCAAAAAAGTACATTACATTTGTTAACACAAAAACAAAGAAGAAGAAAAAGAAAAATCTTTTAACCAACAAATCAATAAAAGTTCCTCTTTAACGTAAGTGTACTTAAAAATTAAATATCAATAAAGGTAATTTATGAAAGCCAACGCATTGCTAGCAAGTCTAGTAACATAGGAAATGGCATCACTAATCGTAGTCTTGACAGAAGAATTGACTTTCCGGTCAGAGAAACCATCCAAGCAAGAAGTTGCATCACTTATTACTGCACTTGCATAAGTCTTAGCATTATCCCATTGGAAATCCTTGTCTGTATCATTAAGATGACCCATGGCACCAAGTGTCTCTTTCAACTCATAAACTGCATCTTTCAAGTCACCAATACAATCTTTAATGGCAGTTGCCTCGTATTTCGAGATTCCTTTATTTTTTCCAAGCATAGATACCAAGTGAGAAGCGTTTTGAGCGCTTTCTATGGCGATGTCAAGGGCAGTGTCACAGAGCTTGATGGGGTTAGCTTGAATAGTGGAAGCATAAGGGAGAAGGGTGTTAAGGCAGAGTGAAGGGAATGTTGTGATGTTGCATTTGGATTTGATGAAGTCGGAACTGGAGTTGCTTTGTGCTTGGGAGGTTGTGCATAATAATAGAAGAATAATTGGGAAGATGATCTTGTTTAGTTTTCTTGAATTGGGACTACAGTTTTCCACTGCCATCTTTGGGATATTGGAATTGAAATTGGAGAATTGGATTTGTTGAGTGTGTTGGAGTTTTAGAAAAAAGTTTAGATATATATAGAGCTCAATGTCAGGTGAATTCAATTTCTTTTAATCATGTTGGTATTGATTAGCTTGCATGAACTCGACTAGTGGAAATGAGCCCATATTTGCAAATAGGTTGACTTGCCTAACCTGTCCATATAATCTCGTATTGAACCCACCTATTAATTAATATGTCCATCAATATATTACTTAAACAAATGGAAAAATATCACCTAGTGAGTTAGCTTTTTTAATTACCAATGGGATTTAACTTTAGTCTTATAATTTGTTAGATTACACATTCTTGATGTCATTCAATATCTTAAGCCATGATTGGTGATGCATGTATATATTAACATATCTCGCACGATAAATACTAAAGAGTTAATACATAAAAATGACCCTAAACTTGACACCAAATTATAAGTTTGACCTTAAACTTTGATAGTGCACAAATAGAACCTTTAACTATTCAAAACCTGAACAAATATGACCTCCAATTTTGCAACCCCATGCGTGAGTCTCATTCGCGCCTACGTGGAAAGGTAATCCAATCACATGGTGCCACGTCGTTAGAAGGGCTGACTTGGAGAGAGGTCATATTTGTGCAGTTTTGAATAGTTAAAGGTCATATTTGTGCATTGTCAAAGTTTTGCTTTTTGTGTTAAAACGACATCGTTTTTTATTATTATTATTATTATTATTGTTATTATTATTATTATTATTATACATTTTCTATCTTATATATATACAACGTAATTTTTTTACCGAGGGAGTTCGGGTGAACTCCATGGCAACCTATAACACCCCAACTTAGGAAGGAGTCCCACATCGGCAAAACACAGAAGGGATGCTGGGTATATAAGTGAGAAAGTCTTACTCCCTAGTGACGCGTTTTAAAGTCGTGCGGGCCTGGGCCCAGAGCAGACAATATCACTAGTGGGTTGGGCAGTGGCAGGGGTATCTCGGCCCTGTATGGTTCGGGATGCCCGTCACGGTCAGGGCTTCGAGCTGGGTCGTGACAGAATGGTATCAGAGCCGCTCTTGTGTCGTTCTTGTCGATGTGGGCCAGAGTTCAAAATTGAGTGTAGGTGAATCCCGGTGGGCCTGTATGGTTCGGGATGCCCGTCACGGCCAGGGCTTCGAGCTGGGTCGTGACAGAATGGTATCAGAGCCGCTCTTGTGTCGTTCTTGTCGATGTGGGCCAGAGTTCAAAACTGAGTGTAGGTGAATCCCGGTAAGACGGGCAAACCTCAGTCCTGAGTGTAGATAAATCTCATTCAGTGGGGCAAACTTCAGCGAGGATGCTGAGTCTGTAAGGGGGGTGTATGTAACACCCCAACTTAGGAAGGAGTCCCACATCGGCAAAACACAGGAGGGATGCTGGGTATATAAGTGAGAAATCCTTACTCCCTAGTGACGCGTTTTAAAGCCGTGAGGGCTTGGGCCCAGAGTGGACAATATGATTAGTGGGTTGGGCAGTGGCAGGGGTATCTCGGGCCTGTGTGGTTCGGGATGCCCGTCGCGCCTAGGGCCTCGGGTCGGGTCGTGACACAATCATGTAGGTCACCCCTCGTTAATTTAATAACGTTTTACTAACGTTAATTTAATAAAATTTTAATTACGTTAATTCGCTAATGTTATTTTAATATACTACTACTACTATCCTTAATAACATTAATTTAATAATATTTTATTAAAACTATATTTTTTTTATTATTAGTATAGTTTCATCTTTAATTTAATATTTAAATAAATAATATTTAGATATATTATATAATTTAAATTCGTCCTTTGCTTTATAATATATATACATATTCGCTCGATTTTTTCACATGAGGCTGACCCACGTAATTAATAAATCTTCAATATTGCTCTTTTTCCGCAATGACAAAAGAAATTAGATCCATTTTCATCTTTGAGCCGAAAATAATGAAAAAATAATAGTGAAGAGTCATTTAAAGGTTATATTTGTGCAGTTTTGAATAGCTAAAGGTCATATTTGTGCACTGTCAAAGTTTAAGGTCATATTTATGTATTATGCCCTTAGATTTTAAGCTGGACGCTCCCAATTTTGCGTTTTGAACACGCGTTTTGCCACGTAGGATTGGAGGTCATATTTATGCAGTTTTGAATAGTTAAAGGTTATATTTATACACTGTCAAGATTTAAGATCAAAGTTATAATTTGGTTTCTATCATTTTTATGTATTAACTCAATACTAAATTATTCGACTTGTGTTAATAATAAAGTATGCACAAAATGTGAGCTGTGAAAGACAGATGAGAACAAAATTTCCTGCTGTCATATATGGCAGCTAGCAATCACATGCAGGTTCAAGTCACATAAGCTAAGATAAGTAGTTGATTCAATAATTGTACTGAGACAATCATATCAAGCAGTTAGAAAGGAATGAATTTGGCATATCAACATTGAATCCTGATTAAAATAGGAAATCGAATCAGATGGAATTTTCTTAGTTGGAATAAGTATATTTCTACCTGCGTTGGATGATTCGCTAACAATATATTCAATCCCAATGTCTGGCTACTGCTTGGGAGAATAAAATTGGGCAGTTCTTGTCTTAACTATTTTTATTCTAGCGTCAAGAGTTTGCTCAACGGTGTCAATATATTATGGCAATTCAGCTTGTAAGTGATTTTGAATATAAAAATTGTGGTGGTTTTGTTGTTGAACATCTCGTTCCAAATTTTTTTATTACGATTGAGGCACACCCAACAAAAGGTGAGAGAGACTTCATTCACTTTTTGACACATGAATAAGGGGTCCATTTGCTTATTTTAAACCTAAAAACAAATTAACAAGAGAGTGAAAATATATTTTGTATTGATATGGGTCCTATCAAACACAAAAAATTACAACTAAATAAATATATAAAAAAATAGTAAATGTGATTGTGAGATCCACGCTTTATGTCTTCCCGTAATCATTTATTTCTTGATATGACTCTTTTGTTTGTTCAATTTAAAATTTGAAAGGTAATTTATTATTTTATGTATTTTTAGTTCTATTTTTAAGTACCGATTGTATCAACTTTATTTCTCAATATTTAGATAACTTATAATAACAACTAAAGGGGAAATTGTTATGAAATATAAAACAAAGAAGAAGAATAGAGAGAGAAGATAGAGACTTCTTTATTTTTCTTGAGGGATTATTGAGAGATGAATTACAATGAATGAAAACTCCTTTATTTATAGGGGAAAACTAATCTTGGGGTTTGTAAATTTTTCATAAATAGACATACACAATATATGGTAAAGTAGGTATTCACTATATATGGTAAAGTAGACATTCATTATATATGATACATTTATAACACAACCCCTTGAATATCTAATTGATAGATAATACGCATAAATGCTCCCTTATTAAAAATCTTATAAGAAAAACCCAATGGGATAAAACCTCGTAAAAAAAAAATACAGCGTGTATTAACTCCCCCTAATGAAAACATCCTTGAACTGTTGTATTTCGATCTTGTGTACCATCTTCTTGAAAGTTGCAGTTGGAATAGACTTGGTGAATAAATCAGCCACATTGTCACTTGAACGAATCTATTGCATGTTAATATCACCATCTTTTGGAGCTCATGTGCATAAAAAAACTTTGGCAAAATGTTCTTTGTTTTATCTCCTTTTATGAATCCTCCCTTAAGTTGTGCTATGCATGCTGCATTATCTCCATATAAAATTGTGGATACATTGTCGCATTTCACATCATATTTTTCTCGAATGAGATGTATCTGGACCTCAACCATACTCATTCTCATCTTTCTTCATGAATAGCTATTACCTCAGCATGGTTCGATGAAGTGGCTAGATAGACTGCTTTGTATATCTCCAAGATATGACTGCATCCCCACATGTGACCATTTAACTTATTTGTGATCGAGTTTTATACGGGTCAGATAAGTACTCAACATAAGCATAACCAATAAGATTGGGACTACAATCTTTAGAATAAAATAAGCTCATATGTTTGATCACATTCTGATGTCTCCTAGTAGGAGCAAAATTATCTGTACCTTGCTAACAAATTAATCGAAAAAGGTTATGTCATACTTTGTAGTATTTACAAGATACATTGGTGCACCAATTGCACTAAGATGTGGTACTTCATAACTAAGGAGTTCCTCATTCCTTTCTTGAGGTTGGAATAAATCCTTGTTCAATTATGCATGTTTCTCATTTAAGCAAATATTCTATTGCTTTTGAAAACTCTCCAAGAGTTTCAATAATTTTCAAGCTATAATCTTATACAATATAAGGATAAATAATTTTCCCAAAAACTTTTATATGCTTCAAACATTTTAAATCCTTAAAAGTTTTCATGTAAATTTTGTCAAGTGACAATATTGAACATTTCATGAGTGACATCTTCAAGTATTTGGAATGCAAATCAAGTAAGTTTTATGCTTACCAAGATGCATCCTTTCATGTCACTTGATAAATTGATACGGTTAGGGCAGCCTCCACAGGTACACGGCCTTTCACACGAAGCCAAGCTCGGGAATTATAAAAACTCCAAGCTTTGTTCATGCAAATGGCCGTGTGTGAGTTGGTGATTGAACCGACCAAGGACCTAAATGTTTTTATGTGTGAAGAGAGGTCCTAAAGTGTAATAAACTACTCTCCAAGGTTGGCACAAGAAAACAAGGACGGATGGGTCATTTTACCCCTTTTTGTTGTAATATAAATAGAACATGTTAGAGAGATATCCCTTAGTTTTTGAATGCTGAAAGTTGTAACCTAAAAACACAAACACATTTCCTCTCTCTTCTCTCATTGAAGCCGTCCCTAGTATCTCACAAGTAGAGGGATACTTGTGTTGTCTCTTTGGCTAGAAACAAGGGTTTTGAGGTCGTTGAGTGCCTCTTGGTCCTCGTAAGAACTTGGTGTTTATATTCATTAGACTTAGGGTCCTCTCTTGATGTTAGGGTTCTTAGTTTCTTGAATGTTATATGTCAAGTTAGCTATCTTTCTTTATCTTGTTGTTGTTGTTGATTTTGTTATCTTAAAGTCTAGTGAAGCCGTGTGGGGCTCTTTTCGATTCACTAGCATCATTATCCACCTTGTTGTTCTTGTGTTGTAAGTTGAAAACCAAAACTAGTTCTTGTGTTGTAAGTTGAAAAATCGAAACTTAAAACTTGTTGTTCTTGTGTTGTTGGACTGAAATCCGAAGCTCTTGGTGTTGTTGGTTTGATCTTGTATCATTTGGTATCAAAGCAAGACCGGTTGTGTTCCAACATAACCCATCTTGGGCTAGTTCACGGCTTAAACAAACTACACCAAAAGAAATTCTGAAATCTGTCCACTAAATGTTGAAACCGAGAATGATGTTGTATGCTTAGATCTAGGTGTTGTTTTGCTTGTTTAGTGAGTTTCTAGTGTTGGTTTCTTTCTCACCAACACTAAGGTGTCTAGATCCGAAAGTTGAGCTTGAAAACTTGAACTTTGTGTGGTGACTTGAAGTGGCCGAAAGTTGTATGTTGTTGATAACCAAAAGAAAATCGGTGGTTGTGTGTTTATGTGCTAAAGAAGTTGATGAAGTTTGTTGAAGTGTTCATCTTTTGAACTTGTTCATATTGTTCATCTTGTTGTGTGCTCAAGTGGTAAAGCTATAAAGTTGTTGTGAAAGACTTGCACCCATCACTTTGTAGTCTTGTCAATCACTTTCCCTAATTCAAGGAGCCTTGTTTTGTGGGATTTGTCAACCAACCCCCACTTTCTTGAGTTTGAAAAAGGGTGAAAGACTACAAAATTTTAGTTTTCCCACCAAAACACTTTTCGAATTATAACAAGTTGTGTGAATATTAACTCAAAACAAAAAAAAAAAGAGAAAGAGAAAAACCGAGAGAAGAAGAACGTGTGGGACCATTGCATGCTACCACGTCACTATAAGCTCAACTTAGGATATTCTTTGGTTGCTAATTGTTGATCCTTGGTTTCCCTTACTTGGTCCTAGAACTAATTAACAAACTAGTACTTTCCTACTAGGTTGTCAACTAGTTCCTTGAACCGTTTGTTCGTGTCAACGATTATTTGAGTACTTTTATTCGTTTGAACAAATTGCTGATTTTTGATTCTAGTCCGGCAAGAATTCTTTGAGTCTTCAAACAAGAATCTATTCCGGATAAGAGCTTACTCATACCTTAAAATCTCACGGTTACTAGCCAATTATACAACACTTGTGGAACACGAACTTGTGGTGAACTAAAGCGGATAACAACTTGACAATGGAAGGGGCTACATCTCAAAATGCGGATACTAATGTCCTTGATTCTATGAGGGTCACTCTTGAGGCCATTACCCGGACACTTGAAAGGTTGAATTCGGAATTTGGGGCCGTGAGAGGGGACTTGGCAGCAATAAGGGGGGAAGTATCAACTATTAGTGGGAGATTAGATCAAGTGGAGAGTCAAAGGAACTCTCGTCCATCTACTCCTCTACATGTATCTACCAATGGTCACGATAGGACCTCCTCCGCAACCATCACCCCCGAAACAGTCCACCAAATGCTAAATGCACCCCAAGCTTCACTAAATACCGCAAGCCAAACTACCTATTTTCCTCCAAACCGAGACTCCACTAGACCACTACATTTCCAAGCCCCTCCGATTCCACAAGAGGGATTTGGGCGCCAAGTACCTCCACTAAATCCGAACCCTCCATTCCAAGCTCCATTAAACCAAAGACCGCAAATTCCAAATCCTTCGAATCAAAACGGCCAAGGCCGACCAGCCTACTTTGAAGGATACGGTAGAGAGGAGTATGAAGGAGAGGGAGCCTTTGATGATGCTTATATGAGGGAGGAGGAGTTAAGAGGGGGTCAAGGAGAACCTAGGAGATACCGGGGGTATGGAGATAGGGGAAACCGACACCAAGAGAGAGACGTAGGCATCCACACCATCAAGTTGAGCCTACCTATCTTTAAGGGTGAGAGTGACCCCGAGACCTACTTAACTTGGGAATCGGCTTGTGACAAAGTTTTCCAAGTTAATGACATCTCGGAAGAAAAGAAGAGTTGCTACGCTATAGCTCACCTCGAGGGCTATGCTAACACTTGGTGGGAGTATGTTAAACGATTTGGTAATGAATTAGTTGATGGGTAGCCACCACCTTGGTATCGGTTGAGGTATTTGATAAGACAACGATACCTCCCCGAGAGATATCGTCATGAGTTACTTGCTAGACTATATGGCTTGCGGCAAGGAGGCAAGAGTGTGATGGCCTATTTTGACGAGTTCCAACAACTCATGTTGAAACTTGATCATCGTGGGGAGCAAATCAGTCACGACATCATCCGGTTCAAGTGTGGATTGAACAAAGAGATCTCCACTCACTTGACCCTTCACCGGTTTGAAACCATTGACGGTATATTCCAAGCGGCCCTAGAGATTGAAAGGGAACTTAAGGAGAGATCAACTTTCAAGGCAAGGGTACAAACCCCCTCGGGTTGGCCCAAAAACAAGGACCAACCCGGCCCTACGAAGCTGCCCGAGTCCAAAACAGTCCCCAAGTTTCCTCCGAAACCGGAGGCTCACAAATATCCCAACCCAAAGGGGTTCCAATGCTTCAAGTGACAAGGTTGGGGGCATAAGGCCAATGAATGTCCGAACCGGTGCAATGTGATCCTACAAGAAGGGAAAGTGTACTACCTTGGTGAGGAGGTGGTTTCCGAAAGGGGGGAGGATGAGGCCGAGCCTCAAGATGGAGAGGAAGCTAAAAATGGGCCGAATGATGATGGATTAGATGATAGTGAAGATGTCTATCCACAAGAAGGGGAGTGTGTGGTTCCGAACTTTGTGGTTAGACGTGTCATGATTAGTAAGGCGATAGATGACCCGAGTCAAAGGGAAAATCTATTCCATACTAAGTGTCTTGTAAAGGGGAGTGTGTGCACCTTGGTAATTGATAGTGGTATTTGTACGAATGTTGCGAGCCATGCTATGGTCAATTTCTTGAAGCTACCAACTACTCCACACACTAGTCCTTACAAGCTACAATGGTTGAACGATTGTGGTGAATTGAAGGTTACAAGGCAATGTGTGATTCGGTTTAAGGTGGGAAACTACCATGATGAAGTGCGTTGTGACGTGATCCCAATGCAAGCATGTCCCTTGTTGTTAGGTAGACCATGGCAATATGATAGGTCTACTAAACACGATGGGAGGTCCAACCGGTATACGCTTGAGAAGGATGGCCGAAAGGTCACACTTCACCCTCTTTCACCCTCCCAAGTAAATGAGTGGCATCAAAAGATGAGAGAGTTAAAGGGAAAGGGGAAGGAACCCGAGAAGAGAGAAAAAGGGGGGGATGCCGTAGGTGAGGAGGTAGGGACATCCGAGGCTGTCCCCACACCAAGGGAGATGGAAAACGTAGTGATGTTGGCTAGGAGAAAAGAACTCTTCGTGGACCATGATGAAAACAAGCCGATGCTACTTTTGGCCCATTGTTTTAATACTAACCCCACTAATTCTTCCATTTCCCCTTTGATTTCTTGTGTGTTGCAGGAGTATGAAGATGTATTTCCTCAAGAACTTCCGCAAGGATTGCCCCCACTTCGGGGAATTGAGCACCAAATTGATTTGGTGCCGGGTTCACAACTTCCAAACAAACCGGCCTATAGGATCAATCCTATGGACACTAAGGAGCTTGAAAGACAAGTTGAGGAGCTTCTCAACAAGGGATACATCAAGGAAAGCATGAGTCCGTGTGCTGTTCCGGTGCTTTTGGTACCAAAGAAGGACGGAACTTGGCGCATGTGCGTCGATTGTAGAGCCATCAACAAAATCACTATAAGGTATCGTCATCCAATCCCTAGACTAGATGATATGTTAGATGAGCTCCACGGATCTTGTTTGTTTTCTAAAGTGGACCTTAGGAGCGGCTATCACCAAATTCGCATGCAACCCGGTGATGAGTGGAAGACCGCATTCAAGACCAAATTCGGTCTATATGAGTGGCTGGTCATGCCCTTCGGCCTTACCAATGCTCCTAGCACATTTATGTGGCTAATGAATCATGTAATGAAGCCTTATATTGGAAAGTTTGTGGTGGTTTACTTTGATGATGTGTTGGTGTATAGTAAGTCTATTGATGATCATGTAATGCATTTGAGATGTGTGTTTGATGTGCTCCGAAAGGAGAAGCTGTATGCCAACATGGAGAAGTGTTCTTTTGGTGTTGATAAAGTTATATTCTTGGGTTTTGTCGTGAGCTCAAGGGGTGTGGAAGTGGACGATTCCAAGATAGACTCTATACGAAGTTGGCCGACCCCTAAAACTATTGGGGAAATCCAAAGTTTCCACGGGTTGGCAAGCTTTTATAGGAGGTTTGTCAAAGGATTCAGCTCTATAGCAGCCCCCTTGACCGAGGTAATTAGAAAGGACGGGCCCTTTAAATGGGGTGATGAGCAGGCTAGGGCTTTTGAGGCCCTGAAAGCTACGCCCATCTCGGCGCCTTTATTGCAATTGCCCGATTTTGATAAGATGTTTGAAATAGAGTGTGATGCTAGTAAGGTTGGCATTGGGGCTGTTTTGATGCAAGAAGGTAAGCCCGTTGCTTATTTCAGTGAAAAGCTCAAAGGGGTAACTCTTAATTACTCAACTTATGATTTGGAGTTGTACGCCCTTGTTAGAGCCTTGGGAAATTGGCAACATTATTTGTGGCCTAAGGAGTTTGTGATACGAACGGATCACAAGTCGTTGAAACACCTTAAGAGTCAAGACAAGCTGAATAGGCGTCATGCTAAGTGGATTGAGTTCATCGAGACTTTCCCTTATGTAATTCATTACAAAAGGGGAAAGGAAAATGTTGTTGCCGATGCCTTGTCTAGGAAGCATGTGCTTGTTGCTACCTTGTCTTCGAAGTTGATGGGTTTTGAGAGCTTGCGGATGTTGTATCCCGAGGATCCTACCTTTGCTCCTATTTTTAGGGAATGCGAAGAGTGGGGAAGGGACCGTTGGCTTAAGGAGAGTGACCACTCCTCCTACTCTTGGTTCGATGGGTATTTGTTCAAGGGGAGGAGGTTGTGTGTCCCTTCTAGTTCATGGAGGGAATTATTTGTGAGGGAGGCCCATGACGGAGGCCTCATGGGTCACTTTGGGGTAGACAAGACCCTCGGAATCTTAGAGGAGAACTTCTATTGGCCCAAAATGCGCAAAGACGTCACTAAAATTTGTAGCCAATGCGTGGCCTGCCGGAGTGCGAAATCTCGTCTCCAACCTCAAGGCTTATACACCCCACTCCCTACCCCCCTTAGACCTTGGTTGGACATTTCGATGGATTTTGTTTTGGGGCTGCCAAGGACTAGAAAGGGCCGAGATAGCATTTTTGTTATTGTCGATAGATTCTCTAAAATGGCTCATTTTATTCCATGTGCTAAAACCGAGGATGCTCCTAGTGTAGCTTCATTATTTGTTGCACATGTTGTAAAGCTTCATGGGGTACCGAGGACTATTGTGAGCGATAGGGACTCCAAGTTCCTAAGTCTCTTTTGGAAGTCCATGTGGGGTAGGCTTGGAACGAAGTTACTTTTCTCCACGTCTTGCCACCCACAAACCGATGGCCAAACGGAGGTAGTAAATAGAACCTTAGGGTCTATGCTACGTTCTATGGTTAAAGGTAAACTGACTTCATGGGAAGAACACCTACCCTTGGTGGAATTTGCATACAACCGAGTAATACATTCGAGCACGGGAATGACTCCCTTTGAATGTGTTTACGGCCTGAATCCCCTTACCCCTTTAGATCTCACTCCTTTGTCTAGTGATCTCATGACCAGCTTAGATGGAAATAAAAGAGCCGAGGCAATGAAGAAAATGCATGAGACGGTGCGGATCAAGCTTGAAAAGAAGAACCAAGAGATTGCAAAAAGGGTAAACAAAGGGAGAAGGAGGCTTGTGCTTGAACCCGGAGATTGGGTGTGGGTGAATCTTCGAAAGGATCGGTTTCCAGCTCAGAGGAAGTCCAAATTGCTGCCAAGGGGTGATGGTACTTTCCAAGTACTTGAGAGGATCAATGACAACGCCTACAAGATTGACCTTCCACTGGAATATCAAGTGCACAACACTTTCAACGTGGGTGATCTCTTCCTCGTGGATGCGGTTGAAGATGACCAAATGCTGAATTTGAGGTCAAATTCCACTCAAGATGGAGAGGATGATACGGTTAGGGCAGCCTCCACAGGTACACGGCCTTTCACACGAAGCCAAGCTCGGGAATTACAAAAACTCCAAGCTTTGTTCATGCTAATGGCCGTGTGTGAGTTGGTGATTGAACCGACCAAGGACCTAAACGTTTTTATGTGTGAAGAGAGGTCCTAAAGTGTAATAAACTACTCTCCAAGGTTGGCACAAGAAAGCAAGGACGGATGGGTCATTTTACCCCTTTTTGTTATAATATAAATAGAAGATGTTAGAGAGATATCCCTTAGTTTTTGAATGCTGAAAGTTGTAACCTAAAAACACAAACACATTTCCTCTCTCTTCTCTCATTGAAGCCGTCCCTAGTATCTCACAAGTAGAGGGATACTTGTGTTGTCTCTTTGGCTAGAAATAAGGGTTTTGAGGTCGTTGAGTGCCTCTTGGTCCTCGTAAGAACTTGGTGTTTATATTCATTAGACTTAGGGTCCTCTCTTGATGTTAGGGTTCTTAGTTTCTTGAATGTTATATGTCAAGTTAGCTATCTTTCTTTATCTTGTTGTTGTTGTTGATTTTGTTATCTTAAAGTCTAGTGAAGCCGTGTGGGGCTCTTTTCGATTCACTAGCATCATTATCCATCTTGTTGTTCTTGTGTTGTAAGTTGAAAACCGAAACTAGTTCTTGTGTTGTAAGTTGAAAAATCGAAACTTAAAACTTGTTGTTCTTGTGTTGTTGGACTGAAATCCGAAGCTCTTGGTGTTGTTGGTTTGATCTTGTATCATAAATGTTCTACGTCAGTACGCTTAAATTAACATAGAATTCAGATCCTCGTAATCTTTTATCTGCGTCAATATTGCATCAAAAATATTAATGATATATCATCTCGTATCGATTTACAGTGTGACATAACATTTTGAGATCTCATCACTTTATTATTTTCAGGTACTTGAACCTCACATAAGGTTTCATGAAGCGTTATGTCGTAAGCTCTTTAAGAACATATTGCCTTCCTATTATGATTATTTGCTCCGTATTCTTTTCAAGGATTATTTCATAATGGAACTGATTGGTCTACCACGCTTCATGCATGCATAGACTTTTTCCTTTAAGACACAAAATATGAGCAATTGCAGCTTAAACATAAGATGCTTTCAACATTTGACTTTAATTATCTTTTGAATGAGGATCTGATGATAATTCCTAACATATTTCATGGCTGCTTATAATCTCCCCCTTATGTTAGGAAAACTAACATACATTCTCTATATTCTTTGAGAAATTCATCTTTATACATCATGGCATATTTATTAATCGTATACCGCACATCAAAACTATTAGATGGACAACATGTGATTCCTGACTTAGAACCAACTTTGAGGGAAAATTAACCATAATTTATTGGTTTGATGCATACAAGTACTTTTGTATATAATATTTCAAATCAACATATGAAACTTTTGTTCTAAATGGTTTAACTATTTATTGAAGGCATTTGATGCTAAACCATCATCATCAAGATGAATTATCTTAATTATACAATCTAAAAGTTATGCTCTTAACTCAATTTTACTGAGCAAACAACTTTATGAATCTCAAACACCAGGTTGACAATAAATGTACATGTGATCATCTTATTGATGCATCTTTTCAACATATCACATGGTAGGTAAACGAGCCCATATTCACCTTTTATAATTTTCAGATCTTAAGGGATCCAATCCCAACATTAGTTGGTCCAACCAACTTATCATGAGAACAAGCAACATTAAAAGCTCAAGAAGAATTTTTGAATTCTTCTATATTTATTTAATACTTAATATGCACATTTTGGGATGTCGCAATCGTTCACGTCAATTTATAAACTTTTATACTAGTAAATTCTAAGTTTACCATGACATGTACTTTTTTTCTTTAGTAAATTTCAGATTTACTATGATATGAATAGATTTCAGATTTACTATGATATGAATAGATTTCAGATTTAATACTTGAAAAGTAGATTTTAGAATAACTCCTCTCAATTATTCTACCTCTTTCGGAGGTGAATTGTGGTACCATCATAATAAGTGCACATTTATATTGATAAGTTTTGCTAAATATCATCACATTCACCCTAGGGAATGGATCTATGCTTATAACAATTAAAATTCTCATTCACATGAATGAAATGCAATCGTGCCTTAATTCTATCAAATTGATAGCTTATAACCTCTTTTATGATATTGCTACTTTAGGAGCAAATCGAGGTGTACATAATGTAGAGAATTTTTCTCTAACATATCTTATGCGTGTGAAAATATCGTCACTTTTGATGATCATTATCATATTGTCCTTTCACGCTTATATTCGTACATTTAATTGGTTTATTTTCTTTCAGACTTATTATCATTGATACCACATTCACTTCAGGGAATGGAACATATTTGATGGGACAAATTTCATATCTTTACACCAAAGACATTATTTTACCTTAACCATCATTATATCATAAATATGATGCATTGAAATTCAAACTCAACGTCTTATTCCTATAGAGACGTCTTAGGTAATAAATCGATGAGACTTAAACCCAATATATTATCATCTCTTTTGATAATATTCTTCTTGAGGAATAAATTTAAAATATAAATGGTTCTAAATCAATTATTTTTTCTCAAATCCAACAATAATTATATCATTAGTAGAAAAAGACAAATAACCATGAAATTACCTTTAAATTAATAATCTCACCTTGTTTGGTAGAGTCTCGTGCTGATAATGTATTATAAAATATAAAGCAAAGAAGAAGAATAAAGAGAAAAGAGAGAGACTTCTTTATTTTTCTTGAGGGATTATTGAGAGATGAATTGCAGTGAATGAAAACCCCTTTATTTATAGGAAAAAATTAATCTTGGGGCTTGCAAATTTTTCATAAATAGATGTACACAATATATGGTAAAGTAGATATTTACTAT